>CM056381.1:16751744-17351744 GCA_029718625.1 Synaphobranchus kaupii | reverse complement strand
AAAATGGAGAAAGATCAATCCCAACCACAGCTGAAAATGCAGATTAAGAATTTCCGAACCTAAACGTGCCTCTTCATGCATTTGTGACTGTTTATCCAGTGGTGGAAGGCTGCCCAATAAAGTTCCCGGTCTTGTCCTGAGAACGACTGTGATCCTGAGGGCCGTCTGGATCTCCCTCACAGCTCCCCCCCCCCCTCCCTCCCCCTGCCAGCAATGTGTTATAATAAATCTCCACATGTCCACGTCCCTCCTCCCCGAGCGCACACTAGACATTACCTTATACAAGGCTCGGTCGAGTGCATTCCTCTGTCTGCTAGCCCGAGAGCGCATTTCACGTTTCACCCGGCCCCTCCCCCCCCCCCCCCCCCGCCGCCCCTGACTTCAGCCCCGCCGTCGTTTCTGTGTACATGATCTCACATGACTCGACAAATCCAGCCGCCGGGGCGCGGGGCTAAGTTCGGAGCCTTCCCGGGAGGCGAGGGAGGAATGACTTTGTGGAGGGGACCCTGGAGCTCTGCCCTCGCGCCGGCTCAAATTACCCGCCCGTCAGGCCTGACGGATTCGGCTAAAAATAAAAAAAAAAGAAAGAGCAGGGTCGGGCCGCCGGGATGAATGAACCTGGCCGGCCCCTCTGACAACTCCCGCCGCGCCGCCGCCGCCCCGGGTCCCTTTTCTCAAAAAGTCAAGATAGCGGAGAGAGGAGGAGGAGGACGATTCAGCAAGATACGAGCAGGCTCTGTCTACTGTTCATCTGTCCAGAGTGAAGGAGGACAATCTTCTGCTCTATCATAACAGTAAATTGGGTTGGGAGGGGGGGGGGGTGACAATAAAATTTTTTAAAAAATCCAAACAAAACAAGAGCCACATTTTCTAGCTTTTCCTGCTGTGGGAGTACGTTCAAGCAGATCCCGGCCAGCATACTGTTTTGAGTTCTTCTGCATGCAGTAAACAGCAGCCCTGGCATGGACTTAGACACTGAAATGTACTGTTAATGCAGTGAGCAATGCCTTGGCGAGGAGGGCTCTTTTTAAAATATCTCTTAGCTGTTTACCACATGTTTGGGTCCGCAGAGCTCTGCACGGGTGTTCCAGCCTGCCATCTGGATCTTATCTGGGCTCTTAAGAACGGTCGTGGCGTTACTGGTGGTAGCGAGCCACTCCGGCTCTGGTAGCAGGTACGGTACACAGAAGCTTTTTCTTGCCCTCGGTACCAGGTCACTATTTAATCACAGACTGACAGCGCGAACGCCGGCTCTCCTCACAATCTGCACCCACCCCAACCCCCCCGACGACTGACACTTCGGAAGAAAACCTCAACTCCAGCTTGCCCACCCGCAGGCATCCACAGAAATTACTGAGGAATTTGGTTGGCTGCTGTGAAAAGGACTGGGAGGGGAGGGGGGGGTGGCGTAGTCGTAGAGAGAAACAGGTCATCTCGTCTGGCGGAGACTGCTGGAGGACCGTGAGCCGCTAACACCAACCTCTCCCCAACAAAAGAGCAAAGACGGCGCGGTGCTGATACGCGATACAGCCGTGTTAAATATAGACCTTCGACGGACGGGCCCAGCGGACGCCCTGCTCGCATCTCCATTTACGCTCCTCGTGAAGCACGCCCAAAATATTGGGGCGCAGTTTGACGGAAACAACGGAAGGCGGTTTACGGGCCGCTCTAGGGACAGAGAAGTTATCTTCCTCTTACGTCTGACGATGCGGCCGGACGAAACGAGAGCCCGTTTTCGCCTGCTGAAAAAGCCAGCAAACTCAAACAACAACAACCGTATTTATCAAAAAGAAAATGGTTGGCCATACTGCTCACATGAAACTTGGGCTGCGTCCGAATCAGAGCCCTATCCGCTACGCCCTGCCCTGTACAGCGCACTGGCAGAAGTGCGCCATTTAATGTGCACTGCTTGGAACGCGACGTGCAGTACGCGCGTAAATATCTGCCATACTATTTTCCAACCGTACTAGTGGAAGTGCCGTAAGACGTCCCGCCCTTGCGCAGCCATGTCACGTGTCATATTTCTGTGACCAAAATGTTTGTGTACTTCTTGAAAAGTGTGCTCCTGAATATACTCAGCGAACCCCGGCAGTAGGTGCATCATACGGGGTTTTAAGTATACAATATTTTGAGACAATTTCTGCCTACCTAACGACTTTCTCGCCCTGTCTCCTCAACAAGCCTACTGAATAGTATGGAAGTGTGTTGATTTGGACACAGCCTTGGGCCATGTCCGAATACGACCCCTACATCCTTTTGAGGGCACATATTTGAGTCCACTTTGTCAAAAAGCTTTTGAGTGGGTGACTTTTTCTCACAAATGGGGGCACATAAAATACCAGGATGGTACAAGAGTGGGTCATATTACGAAATACTCTTTTTTTATTTTTGTTAATTCTATCTTCATTCATAATCTACATTTTGTAACAATCGTCATATGCTAAATGATTGATATTCTCAATAAAAAGAACTAAAAATATATATAGGTAAAAATATGATATTGGAGAGATTTTTTAAAGTGATTTTCATTTGTTTACCAAAGTGTCTTGTGTTTACTTTATGGGAAAGTTTTACTTGTATATGGTACTTCATATATATACATGTATACATTTTCGTGTCCTATTAATGGGTAAAAATCGAAAATTTACAACAGTTCAAGAAAGTCTGGCCCATGAGTTTATGTTATGTATTACATGGCTATATGAAGTACCACATACAAGTAAAACTTTCCCATAAAGTAAACACAAGACACTTTGGTAAACAAATGAAAATCACTTTAAAAAATCTCTCCAGTATCATATTTTTACCGATATATATATTACAAACTACTTCCTCATTAGTTTGGAAAGAGTTTTGCAGGATTTCTTTCGCACATTGCTTGCAAAGTGAGGGGACAGGGCACATAGTACACAGGGGCCTGAGTGAACAGAGGACAGTGAACAGGGAACAGGGGTCGCGTTCGGACACAGCCCACAGAGTGTTGAGATTAAATGGCAGGAAATCTGAGAACACATCTAACACCATTACCCAGAATTCTGTCTTCTGAAGTACTGGGGAAGGAGCTTCTCTGTAACCCAACATCAACAACTGTTCGTGGTTTGTTTTAGGATTCTATCTTTAGAAAAACAGACAATGCAATTCTGTGCCTTGTTGTTTCAAAAAAAGGTGTTTGCTTTCTCTTCTGTAGTTTGATGCAGCGTTTAGTGAAGCATTCAGCTGCTACTTTTTGTAATTTGCCTACAGTCTGGATAAAAATAGAAAATGCTTTGTTTTTAATTAAAACCATATATGGACTTCTTTGAGAGATAACAGCAAGGCATTACGCACAGATGATTATTCCGTAAACAGCCTGCACCTATTGGGTTGATACCATCTCAATCATTTCATTTTTGATAAAGAGAAAGAAAGACCAAGGAAGAAAGAAAAAATAAAGAAAGAAAGGTCTGGAAATCCGCTTGTTTTTTCAAGGAATTAGCCAAGGATTTGATAGAACGGATCTGGCCTCTGCAGCACTCTCAGGCGGTGGTCTTAACAAGTTTATTCTCCACACATGACCCAAGAGCACTGAGTCATGTAGTAAAATGAGCAATTTTTCCCTTACATAGGAGAATATGAGGGGGCTATTTTGCTGCAATGTGAAGGCAACAGCTTGATTTAACTAAAACGTTTTCATGGAAGAAATTAATATTTATTCAGTGTTTTGATTTTTATCCCTCAGAAATGTTGGCACTGACTGTTTATCCCTCATTCCCGCAATAACAATTCATATTATAACTTTCATGCATTGGTAGACACGGAATACTGAATATTTAATAGCAGCGCAATTAAAATTTCACTGGTGAATTAAGCTGTTTGGGAAACACCGCCCTCCTGACTACACAGACCCGGCTTTCCATCCTTTTACAATCCTGAGCATTTAGTCAAAGAAATTCCAGATGTTTTAAAGGGCAGAGCTTCTCCCACTTAGAATTATAAGTGCGTGCAGCATGCCTTGCAGTGATGTGAACAATGACCTCTTTCACTCAGTTTGCCTGCTCAGATGAAGAGGGGCATCATGGGAACTAGACAGACGGACTGCGTTCACGGCACATATACTGTAGGAACTCAATTGGCGCGTATGAAATTAAATGTCATGCGATGTCACTTTTACTTGGACATGTCAAGCCCTCGAGTCACATGCTTCCCTTCCAAAACGGGGCCTTGCCAAACAGGAAACGTTTACAGTTCTAACCCAGCAGACATGTCTCCCTCTCGGTAGACAGGGGAGCTCCGCTCTCAGCAGAAACAAATCCATTGGCGGAAGCGTTGTGATGCATTTGCGCGGTCGCTGAAGCGAGCGCCTCGAGTCCATCTTTTTCGGGGCGGCAGTGACGAACGAGGCCGTCCCGTTTCGATCCCGCCCGACGCGCCGTAAGCCTTCGCGCATCAAACGCGAGCTGAATGTCGGCTCTGATCACAGTGGATTACGGTTCGAAAGTGCGGCCGTGGCAGCTGTCATGTGACTGCCTGAAGCTACTGGAATCCGTCTCGGGCCGCGGTGACCGAGGCGCTTGACTGAACCCGTGCATACATCTTACTCTCAAGCCTTCCTTCCACATGGATGTGGCTTACTGAGCGTGCTTACACGTGCCACAATGGTATTAACGCCGGTATTAACACTGAGCAGCAAACCCAAACTATGAGACTAATGGCACAAACAGAGGTTTCCTTGTGCTCTTAATAGTCTTCCAGTTAAGAGGGGATATTAGCCTTGACTTCATGTACATACCCTGTATAACTGAAACTATTCACTGAAAGATTTGAGAGTCACATTTCAGTATGTGCTAAGGATTCTTTTTTTTTTTTTTTACCAAATTAAGTTTAGTCTGGGGAAGTACTTTAAATGAAAAATGAACTAAAAAAACAAGGTGAAATACATCCATATTTTAATTTTCATTCAATTAAATTAAATATTTTAATTTACTGACAGTGAATTTCATTCCTGTTTTTCATTTCTGATTAGGGGCAGGATCTTAAATGAGTGAAGATTGCCTGGACAGATTTATGAAACCTCAAACATGATAAAGAAAATATTTACAATTATATCTTCTTAAGTCTGAATTCTACAACACACACACACACACACACACACACACACACACACACACACACACACACACACACACACACACACACACACACACACACACACACACACACACACACACACACACACACACACACACACACACACACACATTTATACACCTTTACTATTATGCCACCTGCAGAGGAAGTCACAAAAGGAAGTTTTATTTTCTTTGCCAGCTTGTTATAATCGGCAACTAATGTAGCAAGACGACTACACTGAAATACACTCTTCTCAGACATGAACCTTCCCGCCTAATACTACAGAACAAAGGATTGTTTGGCAAAGCTTTGAGATTCTTTAAATTAGGTTATGATTCTGGTAAAGATGTATAGCAACCTCACAGCAACACTTTTCATGACCCAGTTATGATAGATTAAGTACTGGACCATGAGAATGGATCTCTCAGTTAGCATCATAATGTAAAAAACTTAGAATGTAATACCGATGACAGTGTTCGGAGAACACATCCATCGATTGGTAGGTAGACTGGATAAGTCTGTGGTGTATAGCTTCACTGGCTATTCTCTTAATGCAGACACAGTCTTCTTGGATGGTAAAAAGGGACCGGGTAGTCAAGTTAAAGACTGACCTGGTTTACTTTGGGCAACTGGCTCCCTTGCCACTTTGTGATGTATGGCATAGAGCATGGCTTTTTTCAAACACAATTTCTTAAAGATCAAGTACCTGGGCCAAAGGTAAAAATAGGCAGTTTTAATCTGGAATTCATTTTATAAAGACTCTGGGCATTCATTTATTTCTTATGAATACTGTTTCATAAACTACAACGATATGATCCGTGCTTTTAAACAGCGTTATGGCTATAAGTATAAGTAAAGGCAAACAATTGGCTATGAAATATGACATGACATTTAGATAGTCTAAAAAAAGCAACACTTGCAGAGGAAGTTAATATTTTTGATGTTGATGGACAACTCCAAGTTATCTTTAATTTAGTCTAGTGGAAACAAATCAGGAAGCTGTCACCTAGCAAAGACTGGCTTTTTGCAGGTTGACCAATTAAAGTGCGGTCAGTTCATTTCAATGGGAAGTGACAACAATGAGCAAACTCCAATGACAATTTAGTCAGTCGCTCATATTCTATTAACAATATTTCTATTATTTTAAATGCATTTAAATTTATAATATGGCAATGAGACTGGCTATGAGCAAGCGTCTGCCTTGTCCTTAAAATAAAGTGATTTTTGTTGTTATATTATATTGCCAGCCACTGGTTGATTTGTACCATTTTAACAAGGGGAATGGCAAGGCGTGCGGTTTTTTGTTCAGGAAGAAGAGTAGGAGGATGTTGTGAAACTTTGAGATTCCACACTGCAGGTACATCATTGCATGGAAAAACAGTGCCTCTGGCTATGCCAAAATACATAACTTGCTAATATATAACAGCCGTTTCCATATGCAATGATTAATATAGTTACTTTCTACCATATTTTCAGTCACTAAAAAAGAAGAACAAATGGACAAAGATGGTTTCATTAAAGGGTACTTTGCACGTCACACACATTTCATTTGAGCACATTTTTCACATTGTCAAAGCGACCTGTAATGAGTCATGAACAATATATTTTTGTTGTCTTCTTAACTGGTGGCTGAATGCAAAAACAGTGGAACATATAAGGTATGTAAAGCCATTTTTTTCCAAGCCACAGATGAAAAATATATATTTAATTTAATGCTTGCAAACTCAAAGCGTTTTACACTAACTGGCCGAGATGCGCTGGATCACATGAGCCAATCACAGTGGTCTGTGTTGAGAATTCATCCAATAAACAAACAAAACCATTAAAAAACATGAATCAAATTTGAGGGAAGATAGTGTGGATTGTTTCCTCTCTATTACTTTACATGGTTTCACATTTTAAATAAATAAGACTTTCTTGGCGGCTTGTGGACATTTTGACATTTAGATTGACAGACTGGTAAGCTTGAGAAAACATTTCCATACATGCATGTCAGAGGATGAAGTACCACTTGTCCAGCATAACTTTGGTAAATTCCACACTGCTAACCACTTTCCCCTTCTGGATCCAAGATATTCCGTTATCCTCTCGGTTGGGGTAAAAGGGACTTGAATCCAATGTACTTTGGCAACGTCAAAGGGAAATAGTGTGTGTGTGTGTGTGTGTGTGTGTGTGTGTGTGTGTGTGTGTGTGTGTGTGTGTGTGTGTGTGTGTGTGTGTGTGTGTGTGTTAAATTGCATGACCTTGCTGTTTTCATTTTTTACACAATAACTAGTCCTACTTGTTTTCTCTTGAACTGCTCCACGTGTAGATCTGTGGCTGGACCATAATATCCATTGGCAAAACTGAACACAAAAAAATAAACACCGTCTGCCACTCTATTTATTTTATTGTTTGCATTAACTGTATTCATGCAACTAAATGGGGGTTAATTTTTCTAATGGTTCACTCAAGCAGTTGCTTTTAAACTAACATAACACTAACTGACCTTTCCTACTAGATGCTCAGATGTTTCTTTGGCCCAAGCACTGCACCCTGAAGCACTTTCCTTCTTCCCCCCTCCTTCCATTGTCTCGTAACAGGGCAATGGTCTCATATATAACCGGGGAGATGTCTGCTGTTTAGCCTCTGGCCATTCTAGAACCATCAATTCCACATAAATGCCACAGCAATGATCATAATCTTCCACACAGTACAGTGCTTAATCACGCAGCGGACATCAGACAGCGACATTCTACGAAGCGGCTTAATTCTCTGTGCCCAACTGTGGAAACGCACTCCGGCTGAAACCAGAGAACTTCATTAGGGACCGTTAAGCGAGAGCAGGCCAAGCGCGGCGAGAAAGGTACGAGGCCACTCACGTCTCTGTGCTCCATTCCTCGATTCCGATCTGTCATCGCGCCAGCCGCGGCATTCGTGTGTGGCTTCTGCTCGCTGTCAGTTTGAGCGGTGAGCGGGTGGAGGCACTGTATCCACCTCGTGATTCGTGTGTGTGGGGTGGCAGTGGGGGGGCCTCCAACCAGACAGGAAGGCCCTGCCGCATCATCAGAACACAATGTACAACCCGTCCCGCCCCCCCCGCCCCACGCACCACGCCCCACGCCCCACGCCCCCCGCCGCTCCTACCCACTTTCACTTCAGCTCACATCCCAGTTGTGGAGGCATGCCTCATACGTCTGTGCAACGGAAACGAGCACAAGTCTGTCTTAAGATGGATTTTTAACACGCAAAAAACTAAAAGGTAACCTGCCGTCATGCGCCAATTTGGACGCGCTCTTTGAATTTTCGACCACAGAATACGGGCCATAGTCGTAGCTTATATGCCTTTTTAAATAAAATCTGCAAAATCTTAAAAAAAAAAAAAAAAAATGTGAATGATAGAGTCGCTCACAATAATGTTCCACAGTTGGACACAGAGAATTAAGCTGCTTTCAAACCAACAATTTGACGTTAAGCACCGCCAATTCCGAAGATCTTAATTGAGCATTCAATGCATAAGCCTGCTGTGAACCCATTTGTTGCCAAAGTGACAAAATGGCAACAAAAAAAAAGATCCCTCCAAATATCTGGTTGTGTAAGTCTTTCAGGGGGCTTAACATCAATGTGACTTCCACTGTATGAGAAAACTGATATATCAAGTGCACTTGCATGCTCTCATAATCATAAGATGGCACAAGTATATGCTATTGCCCATGAAAACACCAAATCATAAATATCTACTTATGCAGATGGCTTAGAGTAGGTTCATTATTTCTGCTTGCATGAGGGTTAAATTATTAGCAGTACTGTAAAGTGCAATTTAAAATATAAAACGTGGCGACAGTTTTAACAATTTAACGTGAATAATATTGTGTGGAAAAAGTAATACTGATTAATTCTATAAATCAGAAAAAAAAAATTACCCACTTATTTATTTCTGAGAGATAGAGAAATAAAAAAAACTGTCTTGCACTGAGAACATGAAAAATCTAAATCCTTCTTAATTATTTGACCCTGAAATGAACATCAGTGAATTATTTGTTTCCTTCCCTGGTAATTATTGTATTGTCAGCATGGCCGTACCCACCAAAAAAATGCATATGTACAAACATGTTATTTTCTGCTCTACAATACAGTAGGTTTTTGCACTTAAGTTTCTTCATCTGAAGCATGTGATATCGACAATTTTACTTAAAGTAACAAACATAATACATTGAAAGTTAGTGGCCACATAAGTCATTATCTTGAAATTGTTATTATCTTTCACACAACATAACCCATTATTTGGGTGATTGTTGAACACAAGTTGTCTAAGTTGCTTTTCTTAGTTGTCTAAGAAAAGCAAAAACAAACATCTCCAAAAACAAACAAACAAACGCAGTGAAAATTGATTTCCACACCATAAAGGACTGAATTTGCAGGCTCAGAAATCTGAATTTCATTTATATTGTGACAAAACTATTCAAGAATGTAAGAAGGAAAATAATGATGTTCTTAAATTCACAGCTACTGTGTCAGTAAGCCTCACACGGAAGACAATGCCACCACGAACAACATTTATTTTGAATTATAACTCTACTTGAAAATGTTTTTAAATTGAAGGAAACCTGCCTCAGAGAGAAATGCAAAAATGCAAAAGTGCACTCGACATAGACAAAGTGCGATCAGACTAAGACAGATAGACAGCAAGACAGACTGAGAGACAAATTCCTATTAATAATATATCATTTTTGTGGATCAATTTTTTCTCAGGCAGCTTGCAAAGCAGTGGATCTATTACAGGTCAGAATAGCTGCCTGCATGTTGCTAATTTTTAATTGAAAGGCTTATTTGTTGAAAACAGAATCCCACGTTTTACATAAACGAGAACTTGGTGACACAACTTTCAATTTAACATTTGCAGATGCATTATTATTTCTAAACATCAATAGGGAACTTTAAATGGGGGTAGACAAAACAAGACCACTTCACAGTATCTTTCACTACCCATAGTTTCCACTCAACTCTCCACCTACATTCCCAGTGGAAAGTATTCTATAACGTGTATTTTCTCAATTGATGAGATAAAAAGTGAGTCACTTTGTACAAATGTCAGCACAGAACTGCATAGCAAAAGTCTTTTTTTAAATATTTAACTTTAAAAAAGAGTTTTTCTACGCAACTAATAGATTCGTCAATATACAGATCCTTTCCAAAAAATTTGAATATCATGGAAAAGTTTTTTTTTTTCCATAATTCCATTCAAAAAGTGAAACTTTCATAGATTATAGATTCATTACACACAAAGTGAAATATTTCTAGCCTTTATTTGTTTCATTTTTCATAATTTTGGCTTACAGCTCCAGAAAACCCCCAAAACAGTATTTCAAGAAATTAGAATAGTGTGTCGAAAATCAGCATTTACTTCAGTTATTTCAGAGAATGAATGTTTTAGACTGAGTGTCACACTCTAATCATCTAATTTACTCAAAACACAAAGTTTTTCTACAGGTTTGTCATTAAATTGGACAGGTATCTCAGTTTGGTTCAGTATGGGGAAGACTGCAGACTTGACAATTGGCCAGAAGACCATCATTGACACCCTCCAGAAGATGGGTAAGCCACATGAAACAAATAAAGGCTAGAAATATTTCACTTTGTGTGTAATGAATCTATAATCTATGAAAGTTTCACTTTTTGAATGGAATTATGGAAAAAAACAACTTTTCCATGACATTCTAATTTTTTTGGAAAGGATCTGTATTAGAAAGGAGGAATAGTTGAAATATTACATGGGTGTGAAATGCTGATAGTTTTGCTGGTCTTTTACGACACGGCATGGACTCAGTAACCTTTGAACTGTCTGTCCTTGTAACGTTGCAGGTTGGCCTGGCGGAAGAAAGTGCAGGAGCATGTGGTCAGTGGAACGTGCAGTAGTTCCCGTTATCGCTTCTCTACTTAACGCTGGACTGACCTCCGCTGCTTATATTCTGCCCTACTGTGTACCAAGAGTGATTTTAAAAAAAACTTTTTTTTAGAAATCTTTAAAAAAACGTAGCACCACTGTTCATAAACTGAGTATACTACTTATACAGTTGTTTATACAGTTGTACTGTATAAAACCCAATTGCAAACTCAAGCCTAGAGTTGCATATCTACAATGTTAACCATTTTCCATTGAACCGAGCATGCTTTTTTTCCCATTAAGCCAAATTTTTGTTTTCATTTTTTTCATCACCATTGTGTTAGCTGTCAAGTTGAGCAAGTAAATGTAGTGATGAAAATATCATTTTTGGTGGCAAAAAGTCCACAATGGGAACCTGATTTATTTGACACCTCCAACGATAAAAACGAGGGACGGTCATCGTGTACGAAACAGATTCAAAAACATTTGAAAGTGAGATTAGTATGAATACTTGAGCGTCCCGCTTTATTTATAGCGCACAAAAAAAAAAAACCGCTGTTATATTGTCACGGCGACGACAAACTAAAACTGAACTATGCATGATCGAGCGCAAGTTTGCCACCGAATACAAAGTGTGATCTGGGACATGTGCAAGCCACCACAAGAAGATCCTGTTGATTTGAGCATCTGGGGTTTGAGCGGCAGAGTTACAGTACATCACGGCGCACACTGCAGGAAGTGGGTACTACGCCCATGTACTCCCCCTGATTCTCCTACCCCCGCCTTCACTCCTCCTCCCAACCACCTGTACAAATCTCACAGGATGTAAACCCTCCACCGACCCACACACACATGTGCACGCACGCACACGCACACACACACACACACACACACACACACACACACACACACACACACACACACACTCCCACCTCTCACCCCAGCTGCATTGTGAAAGACACAAATGTTTTGTACTTTCATACCTCGCTGCTTCAGCGATGACTAATCGACCTCAAAATATAAAAAAAAAATGCGCCTCAATATTTGTTTGAAAAGGAGTAGATGTTTTTGTATGTGATTAAATGCAGAACAAACTCATTTTTTAAATTATCGGGCTTTGTTCTTTAGTTCTTTGGCTTTGTACAAATCTGAGAATATAAACTGCCGGAGTGTTAATAAACCTTCAGAAGACATGAGAAATTAATAAAGGCCCACAGTTGCATTATTAGAATATGTATAATATTTACACATCGCATACATGGTGGTTCAATAATTGCATGTGTATTACTAATAAAACATTCATAATACTGTATGTGAAGTGTATTACCATGTATTACCATGCACATTTTCTTGATCCTGAGAAAAAAAATTACTAAGAAAATAATGCATAAAGATAACATTTTCATTAAAAAAATGACAACAGGCAACTTTAATTTCGTTGCAAGACAAATTGAAATCCATATACAGCCAATTTTCTTTCTTAAATAATCAATCAAAAGTGCTTTCAAATACTTTTCCAACAGACTTGTATGCATTAAAAGAACATTCATTATTTTCTACAGTATGTAAGACAATAGCTTGTTTATTCCAAGTTAATTCTAAAAAGTCTCATTTTGATTCATATAGTATGTATCAGACACGGATGTCCCTGTGACACACACACAAGACAGACAGACACACAGACAGACAGACAGAAACACACAGTCACATGCAGACACACAAACACTTGCTCACACACATTCACAAACGCACGCACACACACACACACACACACACACACGCACACAAAGACAGACACACACAGACATATGCAGGCAGACACACACACACACACACACACACACACACGCATGCACAGACACACAAACGCAGTGTGGCTGTTTTGAGTTTAGTAGGCAGTGCAAATAAATGAGTCTGTGAGGAACGGTGACCTTTGTCAAAGCCAGTGTTACTTCAGAGTTCACTGTGTCTACTGAGTGGCCCTGGCAAACAGACAACAACAACTCCATCACGAGGTCACCCTGCCGCTCACTCAATCTGTTGCTCTCCTTCGCTCTCCGTCTCTGGCTTTCCCCTCCCTTCCTCCCCTCTCCTTATGCTCTCTCGCTCTCCCTCCCTCACTCTCTCTCTCTCTCTTTCTGAAACAATGATCTCACTCCTCTTTCCAGGAATCCGCTGATTGTTTTAAATATCTTCCACTCCTCTCTTCTTGAGTGAGTGGTGCTCCTTTTTCCAACCCCCCACCCCCCCCTCCACCACAAAACACACACACACACACACACACACACACACACACACACACACACACACACACACACACACACACACACACACACACACACACACACACACACACACACACACACACACACACACACACACACACACACACACACACACACACACGGAGAGGGGGAAAGAAAATGACCCCGGCAGGAAGCAGCAGTCTTGAAAGCAGCCTGGGATTCTGTCCAGCCCAGCTTTCCACCAGCATTGTTTCGAGTTACAGCCGAGGACTACAAAGCGCTCGCGACCGAGCGCGTCTCCGAGACGCCGCGGAAGACAGGTCCGCTACTTTTGGAGGGAGTTATCACCGGCGAAGGTGCGAGGAATCTGATGACGAAACCGATTGTCCGAAGCGCGGGACTACCCAAGACTTCGATTCTTTCTCCCCACATTTGATACTGTTGCTCAAAGCAATAAAAAAAGGAGGAAGACCTGAGTCGTGAGCACGCAGCGGCGGTGTGTCCACCTGGACATGGTGTAAACGAAGCGCGTCAAATGTGCGTTTGGAAATGATGGGGATTTGAATTTCACTCGGTTAAACGCTTTGCCTTCGCATGATCACCCGTTCACTTCATAAACCTTCGCTCATATTGAGCGTCGATCTTGTACGAATGCAACAGATGCGGCAATAATAAACAATGACCTCGAATGTGCGTACATCTGCGCTAAGCTGCCGTTTAAGATTAATGTGCGCACATCTGCGCTAAGCTGCCGTTTAAGATTTAAAAAAATAAATCAGTTAAGGATGTCCTCTAAACGGACACAATGAACGGAATGAGCACTAAACATGTTGAGAGAAAAACCACAACTAAAAAAAATAAAAAATACTCATATTTTCCATCCCTGGCCTTAGCGTTTTATGCTTCAATAACCCGCACGCAGCGCGTGTTATATTTAGACTGTGCACAATATTGACATATTGTGTAATATGACTCATCCGTGACACCCATGTCCTCCCTCACAGGTTTCCTCTGGCCCAGCTGTGCGGCCCGCGGAGGCCTACGCCGGCCTGCCTCCCGTACCCCGCTGGACGCCGCGCTTTCTGCTCCGCTCCGCCCGGGTGAAACTACGGCGTGGACGAGATCCAGCGTCCCCGGTTTCTGCCGCGAGCTCTCATACGATGTGCGGACGAGGGCGCGGCGGGTATGGATCTTCACACGGCCTCACTGTGAGAGATAGAGAAATGTAAGGTACGGCCCGCACTTTTGACCCCCCGCTGGCTGCAACTAACCCGCTATCGCTCTGGCGCTTACTCGCGCGACCCTAGGACAGAGGCCGCTCCACCGCGCAGGACCCGGTTGAGGTTACCGCTGGCCGCGACAGGACCAAGGCTGCTCCGAGGAGATTTGAGAGAGTGCTGAAATGTTGTCAGTGAGTCACACTTAAAGAATGAGTCTCAGAGAGACTGAGTGTTAGCTGAGGGAGCCTGCGAAAGATCAGTGACTGCATGAGTGTGAGGGTAAATAGTGAGTGAGCGTGTGAGTGAGTGAGTCAGCATGTGAGTGAGTGAGTGAGTGAGCGAGCGTGTGAGTGAGTGAGTCAGCATGTGAGTGAGTGAGAGAGTGAGTGAGTCAGCATGTGAGTGACTGAGTGAGCGAGCGTGTGAGTGAGTGACTGAGTGTGCGAGCGTGTGAGTGAGTGAGTGACTGAGTGAGCGAGCGTGTGAGCAAGCGAGTGGGTGAGTGAGTGAGAGAGTGAGCGAGCGTGTGAGTGAGTGAGTCAGCATGTGAGTGAGAGAGTGAGTGACTGAGTGAGCGAGCGTGTGAGCGAGCGTGTGAGCAAGCGAGCGTGTGAGTGAGTGAGAGAGTGAGTGTGTCAGTGAGTGTGTGAGCGAGTGAGAGTGAATGAGTGAGAAAGTGAGTGAGTGAGCGTGCGAGCGAGTGACTGAGTGAGTGAGTGACTGAGTGAGTGAGCGAGTGTGCGAGCGAGTGAGCAAGCGAGCGTGCGAGTGAGTGTGCAAGTGTGTGTGTGAGTGAGTGAGCATGCGAGTGAGTGAGCAAGCGAGCGTGCGTGCGAATGTGTGAGTGTGCAAGTGTGCCTGAGTGAGCATGCGAGTGAGTGAGCAAGCGAGCGTGCGAGTGAGTGAGTGAGTGTGCAAGTGTGCGTGTGAGTGAGTGAGCATGCGAGTGAGTGAGCGAGCGTGCGAGTGAGTGAGTGTGCAAGTGTGCCTGAGTGAGCATGCGAGTGAGTAAGCGAGCGTGCGAGTGAGTGAGTGAGCAAGCGAGCGTGCGAGTGAGTGTGCAAGTGTGCGTGCGAGTGAGTGAGTGGTCCCTGGAGATCCTAAGACCGTAGCCCACATGTGACTCAGCAGTAGGAAAATTCATATGGGTGGCATGGCTCTAAATTTAACTGCAGCACGTATGCTCCCACTCGTACCCGGTACACAATGGAAACGTGTAGGAGCTCACGAAAGACACCTCCAGTCAGTTCCTGTTTACGCTGCCATGTGCTCAAAACAAACAGAATTAATTTGACAAAAACGCGCAAGACACATATCTTTTTTATTTCTTTGACAATGATGTGAGAGAGTTGCCCTCTGGGAAATTTGTCAGGCATCTGATGCGAAGCTGATCTCTCACCAGCGAGCTTTCAGAAAGTTAACCCTTTCCTGTAGGGACAAATCAACCTCAGGAAGCGAATAAAACAGCGCAAAGATGTAAGGCGTCCCTTTAAATAGGGATGTCAGGAAAAATACACGCCAAGTTACCCGGACAAAAAATAACATAGAATAACAACAGAACACCTTTGATGTCTCTACAGATAAATTATGGCCGGAGAAGCCCCTGTAACTCTGTTAATAATTATTACGTGAGATTCACGCATCAAGGTGCACAAGCACTGCTAAGATACATGGTGTGATTACTGTATCTGAATTTCTCAAGTTAAACTATCATATATCATATATGACATTCAGCAATACAAACATGACGGACAGGATCACTCCGGTGCAATGCACAAGTCTGGTCCTTTAAAAAGTACATCGCTCTCAATTGAATGTCGTTATTTCAAAGGCTACACTCTGCACAACATTCAGAAAAAGATAAAGCATCACGACATATGAATTGCAAGTGAGTATAGTGAATATTTTGAATTCGTTTTGGTTTTGTTTATAACCAATGCTGTATCTATAACCTGATGTTGCTATTCAAATACTGCGCCTTATACCTCAAGACTATTTCATGTAAGGAATTTGCAAAGGACTTGTAACGGCAATGGGTGTATTATGCACACAATGCAATGGGAGTGAGCTACGCCATTTACTTACATGCAATTCTAGAATAATTACTAAAACACAAAACACACTTTGCAGCAATAACATTCACCAGTTTTAATGCTCACGGAAAGAAGGAAACCGTCTTCGTAACAGTTAGGTACATGTAAAGAAAATTATTATTTTTTTCCATCTGAAATGATGAAGCATGCTTGAAGTATGCCAGAGTAAAACTGACAGAGAGTTCGGAAACTTTGAGACGTCAATCAATCAATCAATCAATCAATCGTCAGCTTTAAACTGCAATATTCTTTCTTCTACTTTATTTGTTCTTGCAGTACGAGCCGGAAAGACAAGTTCTTCATTTTTCATATTAACTATATCCTGTCCAGCCTGAGCACGATGCGATATTGCACACTTTCCTGTTCAAGTAATACTTTCAGTTGAGCAATATATTTGACTTTGGATTACACAGCTTGATTCCAGAGTTCCAGAGCTGGCTGCTTACATTTAAGGGGGTTCCGAAAACCCAATCTTTATGGAAATTCTTCAGTCTTTCAGTTGTATATTTGAGAGCAAGAAGGGTTCCCCCCTTGCCTAGCCTACATACAATAAATAAATAAACCATGAGACTCTACTTACAAATATCATCCCATGACAACAAATTAAGATCATGGGGTCTGATTTAAACTGAACTTTTCTTTACGGGGTTCACAAAGGATTTACCTGCCATATGCTTGGTAACTGACTGTAAATTGCTCAATAATAATAATAAAAATCTCAAATGACAGAAGATCTAAGGAGTATAATTTGTCTGTATAATTTCTTACAAAAATGAGTTATGCAAAATTATATACTAACCCGGTTAGCTTGATCTACTGTGTATATGATCTTGTAAGAGCAATTTAGTGTAGATACATACATGTACTTATATATATATATATATATATATATATATATATATACTAATATGCTTAAATGTGTGATTTTAGTCCACATTCAAACTTCACACAAACCTCCAAACCTAAGTTCAATTAACAATTACTATCCACGACCCTCCAACGTCTTGTAGCAGCCACAATGAGGAGAACAATAAAGATAACCATATGCACGATGAAATAACACCCAGTGGCCATATGATCAGTTCCTAATGGTCATTATCTCCCTACAGTCTGTGAGTAGAGTCCTCTGATGAGGTCAGAGGTCAACTGGAGGTGATTTGGAGGCTTTCGTGATGGCAGTTGTAAAGGGAAGGGATTATAGTGGCGCAGGGAGAATGAATGGCTATCCGAGTGATTTAAAAGGGACCAGTTCTAGGAGGAAAAAAATGTTCTGTTGGACATGACAAGCATTTCTAAATCTAACTTGTTAGCGTTCTTTATTTGTGTGCTTAACGTGGTGAAATAAGCACTTTTCCCAAAGTAAATTTTTGAATCCATATAATTACACGTATTTAACAACAACAACAATAATGTTCCCTTTCAGAATACTGAGCACATGGCCGTGCCTATAAAACACTATCAAGCATCAACAGATTCCTGCTGAGGCTACAGAAACAGCAATATTCTTCTGGACCCTGGAGACCTTTGCATGATATTTCTCTGCCCTTTGCGGACATCATGACCCTACTATGAGACTTTCACAGGGGACCGATTGCTTTGAAACCCTGGATGAAGTTTTCTCTAGTGTGATATTGAAGCCTGATTTCACATGAGGTGAACAGTCAGAAAAAAAATCTTAAAAACCTTCACCCCAATTTTGGACCTTAAATTTCTCACAACGACCTAGCCTCTGTACCTGACTGGTGCGCTGTCAAGCACGGCTCTGTGTTGACATGGGAAGGTCATGAGAACACGGATACTGAGTGCGCTTGATTGATGCAATCCATCAATTCTGCAGGTGAACCAGGTATAAACCTTAAGCCACCCACCTGCCTTTTTGGACGCATGAACGTGACCGCATGAACGTGACC
The DNA here is from genome assembly GCA_029718625.1 of Synaphobranchus kaupii. Taxonomy (NCBI): domain Eukaryota; kingdom Metazoa; phylum Chordata; class Actinopteri; order Anguilliformes; family Synaphobranchidae; genus Synaphobranchus; species Synaphobranchus kaupii. The sequence continues at coordinate 17,333,303 of CM056381.1, read as the reverse complement.
TCACTTGACAATAAAATGAAGCGTGATTAATTTAATGGCATTTCAGGATTTCCTAAATAATATTTTTTTGTATCCCATTGTCTTCCTCAAATTACGTGGAAACATGTAAAAACTGGTTTCATATATAATCTGCATGATATCATTACTCAGGGAAAAATCTAATATCTCACTTTTTCATTGAAAACTATGAATAATAATGACATCCTTAAAAAATTATGAAAATAGAAAGCGCCATCAATAAATAACTTGTTACCAGTAACTGAGTACAACAAACCCTTTTTGCAAAGTGCTGTTATTAAATTTAATTGCATACCACAAGCTTTTCCAAACCCAATATAACAGGCAACAGAAAAAGTGGGCTTCAGCCATGAAAGTAATTTATTTACCTGAACACGAAACCTGAGATTATCTTTCGATTTCAGAAACGCCACACATCTGACTACCCTCTGCAGGATGTAATGGTTCATTTTTACGAATGTGAACCAGTCATTTAATGACAATTATACAGCATAAATCACATCTCATAAATTCAGACTTAACATACAAGATTTACCATAGGAAAACACAATAAATTTTTCTCTGGTTATTGCGAGCTATTTCTACACTTTTCCTTGCAAGCTTATGAAATTAAATATACTAAGCATTCTTTATTTACCATTAGCCTATGTGCTGGACTTTGCATGGAGACTACATCACCTTAAAAGTCAGAGAGGTGATTCAGATTCAGATCCAGACAACTTGATTGATCCAAAGAAGGGCTATTCATTTGCAGCTTACCCAGTCCATACACACGACTCAAAAGAATGGGTGATTCAAACTATTTACAGCCAAGCTGAGTAAATACCAAGAAAGAAACACAGTGAAAGAAAAATTGAAAAAAAAAGTGAAAAAATGCCTCTGTACATTGTAGGCTGGGCCAAGGCAGCGTATCCCCAGTGTTGTTTTCTGGCTTTGGTGTTCACAGCCAAAAGTTTCTAACCTTGGAAGGCATTGCAGACAAACCGTTTGTTAATGATAGACTGCGATCTTGGAGACCACGAGAAACACTAGGTCGAACCAACCTGTATGTCAACAGTTCAACCATGCTGGGGCAGTTCCACAGTCGTAGCTTGCAGTATAGATGCCAGCATTGTTTATTTACCCTTTATTTGACCAGGAAGTCCCATTGAGATGCGAGATCTCTTTTATAAGGGATACCTGGCCAAGACAACCGCAGCAATAAAATATACAGTACATCACACAAAAACACAAAAAACCATGGAGTACATGATTTTAAAAAAGTGTATGACTGAAGGCAATACAGTAGTTTTTCAGTGGGGAGTCGTGCATAGCCTACCAGCGCTCATTTGCTCAGCAAAATGAGATGGTATCAGCAACACTTCAGTTGAACTCACCAGCAACGAAGCCAAATATTTGGTAGGGATAAATTAAAGTTTAGTTTCACCCACCATGGTAGACCTCAACTTGTTTGGCATATGTAAGCAGTAGTACAGTTTTGTGCAACTGACCAAGCTATGTCAAGAGTCAATGGCTTAGTCTGTCCGAGTTTGTAGTCACCACTGATCTCAACTTGCAGTGTTTTTTTTTGATGATTCCTGACTGTACGGTGCTAGAAAGATGGCGATCCTGTTGTTGTGTGTCAGATATCGGAAACAACGGTACAAAAATGGTCACAAAACTAGAGCGTGATGATGTCACAACCTTGGTGAGATGTGACTCATGGTTTCCCAGATTGTGGTCTATCGCTGATGGATTGTGTTTGGCAGTAAAATCTTGGCAGGTTAGAAATAGCTGGTTGAGAAAAACTGGTTGATGACTCAGAGAAAACTGTCCTGCGCACCATGGCAAACAAATTCGATATACAGGGTCAATTTCTTTATTCTACTTTTGTTATTTTCAAAAGGTTGCACATGTAACATGTCAAATTACCTCTACATCTGCTGAGATAATGTGCTCATAGTCAACAGTCAGTCACAAAATATAATAAATATCCACAATGTGCTCACTTCTTTTTCTAAAACCATACATGCTTATTTAATGTATGGAAGTCTGGAAAAAAACAAAACATTTTGAGTTCAGCCTCCGAGTAAACCAAAAGTAAAGCTCAATTGTGACAGTCTCCAAAAACAAACAAAGATGCCCTTACGTTCCATCTATCATGGATTCATGATTTTGTTATTTTGATAATCTGGTACATAGTAGTCTACATTAAATGCTGTGCAAGCCTGGTAGCCGGTAATTATGGCTAGCAGGGCAGAAAGAGGGGTGATTTCACTGTTCATAATAGAGGTTATAGTTTCCAGTCACCACTTTCAAAGAGACCTGTAACGTGATTCTGACAAACGGGTATGCTCAAAAATGTTTATTATGTATAAACATGAAACTAAATTATTTACATCAACAGAGAAGAAAGGTAGAAGAGAAAAAACAAAGCGCGTGCAACGCTTAAAGAACAATGGCGTCATATCTGCAGCACGAGACTATGCACGTGCCTTAATATTATTGATTAAGATTAAATTTTGCTGCGCCAAAAAAACTAAGCTCAAGTAAGTTCACAAATCAAAATACGCCATTGTCAAGGATTAGAGTAGGCATAGGCTACACGCCCTGCTTAAAATATATATATATATATATTTCAATCAGGCTTAGAGCATTCAATGACTTTTGATATTTTTAGTAGCATGTCACTACCACTTAAAAATAGCTTGGTATGCAGCGGGCAAGCTTACACACTCAGTTTATTTTACGACTGCTAAATCGTCCTCCCAATAATATCACTGCACTGCTCCACATCTAAACACTGCTTCGTAAATTCATTTCACTATAAATTCAGTGGCCAATTCTACCGCTGATGTGCCTATATATTTCAGTCAGCGATTCTGAGCGATTTCAACGTCAATAGACAAAGGAATACCGCTCACTGGATCGAGTTTCCATTCTTGTACAAACTGCTGTATCACCGCATTCGAAAAACAGCATGTTATAAAGTTGCAATGCTGTCATATCATTTGCACGTTTTCATTATCGTCAACTTGCAAACGCATTATTCTTTGTGGCATATGTATTTGTATCATTCGCATTTATATGCAATTTCACTTTAGCTTGACGGATGTTTCTTCGTCACATTCATGAAGCCATCAACTTGTGCTACGCTATTTTTTATTTATTTAAAAACACTGTCATTAGATTATGGCATCGTGTACAGTAGCCTAACTAACGTGGGCGACTTGATATTATACATTACGAAAGGGAGTGTGTGAATGCGCGCGCGTGTGTGGTTCAGTTGATACTGCATAAATCACGGTGCATTGAAGATTTCAGGACAAAGCAGACGAGCTCCTTATAACAAAGTAGAAATAACTGATTCTTTTTAGCCTACATATTTTCTGTAATCATTATGCCGGCAAAGCTCTGCTCTTTAAAATGGACAGTGGCGAGACGTGTAGCCTACAAGTATTGTTGCACAACTCTAAACGGACGGACAGCGCACAAAGCAACGACGTGTTTAGGAGCCAGGTTGCAGGTTGTCGTTTTTCCGATCCAGACGCTGAACGCGTATTTCAACAAAAGCATGGAACCTAAATTATTATCTGTTTATGTGTAACTGTGTGTTTCAAGGCGACCACATACATTCCAATAGTTTCAATGAAATCAAGTCTCTGGTTCTTTAAATGGCACCCGCGGGCTATCTAACCATTTGCATTGGCTGATCCAAATAGGGATAGCAGTGCCTTACACAGCAAATATTTTGCTGATTTTATGCGGTTTAATGGGGATCGTAATGTATCTCTCTAATGGGGTTAGTTTAGTGACCGCGTGAAAGTCCGAACACGTTACGTTGTAGGATTGTGTTTCTATTTTGCATCATTAGGCTACTTATTCGACAACCGAGGTTATTTAATATTCTATTACACATTCACTACAACTGACCATCAGCTTATTTCGCAACTAGCGATGATAATAAATTCCGATATAATAAAATTGTAGTGTTTGTAGGCTAGTAAAGCTTACATTAATAATACTAATAATAATAAACCTTCCTATATCATATGATAAACCGATGCCTATTTTTTCACCAGTTTCATTCATGAAAGCCGTGCGGTGACGGGGGCGGTATTGCAAAGTGGGGATCCTTGTCCCTGCAATAGCCGTATGCGATCGGTCAAGGCATCGCAAGTGACAGCTCCTTTTCTCTGGGCGCAAACAAGAGCTCATGCCTGCCTGACCCCCGACACTAGCCTACTCTACGCCTCCTCCTCCGGGATCAGACCGCATCCAACTTGCAAAACACAGAACTGAGCGATTTAGCGCACACTAGTTCCGACAGTCTACAACAGGATGTGGAACCCACACATTCATCTTATATATTGTGTCTATTCACACTCATAACAATTAAAGGTAACTTTGGTAACTCAGAACAGCAAAACCGGTCGCTGCTCGGTCTGTATAAGCACAGACATTATTTTGTCCTTTGACCAGCTTTTACTCCAGCATTATAAAAGCCTACCCACCGTTCAAGTTTTGAACGGCACACGCCGTCATTTACAAATGCTATTCAAGCTGGAGCAAGACAGAAACATAGCGAAATCTACAACATTAAATAAACAAATTTAATTAGAAAAAAAACTTGTGCATGCCGCTCACCTTATAACTTTCGCTTTTTTTCTTGTAATCCAACCCTTTTGTCCGTTTGTCAAATTAACATTTTTTCACATGGTGACTTCCTTGCAGTTACCTAAAGCCCCCAGGCTGCAAGGAGAGTGTGTTTGCGACACGCTGTTTATAGATATTTCTTTGTGTAAAGGGGAAGTTTAGTGGTTGTAAAGATTGTTGTTGTTCTTCTTCAGCAAATGTCAGTGTGTGTTGATCCAGTGCAGCGTGCTGCTCTGTCTCTGCTGTTTGTTACACTCGAATGGAACGCCTACTCTGAATCGCTACATTGTTGACATTCGAGCACTGACGTCATTGTATCCCTCATTCACAACATTACGTGGTGCAGATTGCGTTAGAGCCCCGGGCCTTTATGCAACTACTCAAAAAATGTCCGCATCTGGAGTTGGTGAATCGCCATAGCGAGTGCGCGCAGCGCGCAACCATCCATCTGTTCGGCAGCCTCACGCGGCAGAATTATTTTTTTTTCTATGAGCAGCAGTGCCCCGCGCCATGACTAATGAAATATACAGGACATTGAGGGAAAAACACATAGCTGCAAAGATGTGTGGGACTTGTAGTTGAAGACATGAAGACCGTCGTCTATTTCCCCAAATTGATTTTATCTATCCAGCCAGAACAGAGGTAGCCTACCTGTATGCTACATATTGGAACCGATGCGGGAGCTACAGGGATCTCCCTTCTGTTGGCTTTGCTATTAATTATACAAAATGCATCAGAATCATGAAACCATTGCAAAAAGACGGACTTACAAATAAAACAATCCACTTTTTAGCATTTGGAAATGGATTTATATAATTTGCGCTACGTGAATAATATTCTCTGGAAAACTGAATCTAAATATTTATCCCCAAAATATCGAATCTTGTCACAATATTTGCCACTGCATATTGCTGAATTATTTCGTGAAAGGCATGCAGTATTATTTGGTAGTGGGATTTATATTAAACGTCAATTAACACTGATGAGATCCATAGGCCGACCTTGCCATAGGATTAAAATGCAATGTAAATTCATCTTTGCCCATCGTCCAAAATCCCAGCAAGCGGCAAAGCTTGAGAGAAGCGCCACGCACGTAATAGAGTCACGTTATGTTCAGTATCAGCCCACATACTCTTTCTACATGGGAGCTTTAGCCTGAAAAAAATATGATGTAGAATTCTACCCTAAGGGAGTTTGCATGCAATTATAAATTATCATGCTGTACCAGACAGATTTCTTTTACAGTGGAAAGAAATCTCCTTTCATCTCCACATTCTGTACAATCCATTCTTAGTGTGTAATTTTAAAAAGAAAATAACCCTCCTACAGCTCCACAGATGGGATTGAGAAGGAACATTGACATCAATACACACAGCAACAGGCATCAGTTTAAGCAACGGTCAGGCTTTGCAAAAAAATATGAAGGTTTCTAAACAGGCTTGACTTAAGAATTAATGTTAGTTTTGATGTACAGTTTTACACATATATTGATTGATTCAAATGTTTAAGATCCCACCTGCGATGGGGTATGTTTCGCAGGTTATGTTTCAAGCACAAAGCTTTCCTTGCTACCCAGAAGAGCTAATCAATAGACCCATTACTCAGGTCAGCAATTCAAGACTGCGATTATTTATCTCATCATCAATTGAATGGAAATAGAAAATGAACCTTCGGGAAAGTCATTAAACTATGGACAGCCACAATGCAATATACCCACAAGTGTTTGCCTGCCCAGGAACATACACTGCCCGGCCAAAAATAAAAGTCGCCATTGCACCCGTCATGCATAGTGCCCACTGTACAAGCCTCTGGAGGCAGTGTTATGATCTGGGGTTACTTCAGTTGGTCAGGTCTAGGCTCAGCAACATTATGCAGCAATAAAATGAAGTCAGCGAAGTACCTGAATGTACTGAATGACCAGGTTATCCCATCAATGGGCATATGCCAGGATGACAATGCCAAGATTCATCGGGCTCAAATTGTGAAAGAGTGGTTCAGGGAGCATGAGGAATCATTTTCACACATGAATTAGCCACCAGATTCCTGACCTTAACCCCATTGAACGTCTTTGGGATGTGCTGGAGAACACTTCACGGAGTGGTTCGACTCTCCCGTCGTCAATACAAGATCTCAGCCAAAAACTTATGCTACTCTGGATGGAAATAAATGTTGTGACATTGCATAAGGTTGTCGAAACAATGCCACAACAACTGCGCGCCGTAATCAAAGCTAAAGGCGGTCCAACGAAATATTAGAGTGTGCAACCTTTTTTTTGGCCGGGCAGTGTACATTGTAGTAGGATTGACACCAATGACATTTTAGCTGATTTATTATTATTATTATTATTTCAGATGCATACTGGGTTCAGATACATACTGAGTACCCATGAAGTTATTCACTAAGATAATTATTCACATGATTCAAGATCTTTATTCACGTGACCTCTCATTCTTGGAATGTTGCTGGAAAACAGTGACAATAACCCTCCCCAATATACAGTTGAAGTCGAAAGTTTACATACACTTAGGTTGAAGTCATTAAAACTCATTTTTAACCACTCCACAGATTTCATGTTAGCAAACTATAGTGTTGGCAAGTCAGTTAGGACATCTACTTTGTGCATGACACAAGTCATTTTTCCAACAATTGTTTACAGACAGATTATTTCACTTTTAATTCACTATATCACAATTCCAGTGGGTCAGAGGTTTACATACACCAAGTTGACTGTGACTTTAAACAGCTTGGAAAATTCCAGAAAATGATGTCATGGCTTTAGAAACTTCTGATAGGCTAATTGATATTATTTGAGTCCATTGGAGGTGTACCTTTGGATGTATTTTAAGGCCTACCTACAAACTCAGTGCCGCTTTGCTTCACATCATGGAAAATCAAAAGAAATCAGCCAAGACCTCAGAAAGAAAATTGTGGACCTCCACAAGTCTGGTTCATCCTTGGGAGCAATTTCCAAATTTCTGAACATACCGTGTTCGTCTGTACAAACAATAGTACGCAAGTATAAACACCATGGGACCACGCAGCCATCATACCTCTCAGGAAGGAGACACGTTCTGTCTCCTAGAGTTGAACGTGCTTTGGTGCGAAAAGTGCAAATCAATCCCAGAACAACAGAAAAGGACCTTGTGAAGATGCTGGAGGGAACAGGTACAATAGTATCTATATCCACACTAAAACGAGTCCTATATCGACATAACCTGAATGGCTGCTCAGCAAGGAAGAAGCCACTACTCCAAAACCACCATAACAAAAGCCAGACTACAGTTTGCAACTGCACATGGGGACAAAGATCTTACTTTTTGGAGAAATGTCCTCTGGTCTGATGAAACAAAAATTTAACTGTTTGGTCATAATGACCATCGTTATGTTTGGAGGAAAAAGGGTGAGGCTTGCAAGCCGAAGAACACCATCCCAACTGTGAATGGTGCTGCAGGAGGGACTGGTGCACTTCATAAAATAGATGGCATCATGAGGAAGGAAAATTATGTGGATATATTGAAGCAACATCTCAAGACATCAGCCAGGAAGTTAAAGCTTGGTCGGAAATGGCTCTTCCAAATGGACAATGACCCAAAGCATACTTCCGAAGTTGTGGCAAAATGGCCACAAAGACAACAAAGTCAAGGTATTGGAGTGGCCATCACAAAGTCCTGACCTCAATCCAATCGAAAATTTGTGGGTAGAACTGAAAAAGTGTGTGCGAGCAAGGAGGCCTACAATCCTGACACAGTTACAGTCAAGCCGGAAAGTCTGCACACCCCTTTCACCTTCTCCACATTTTATTACGTTACAGACATATTCTACAATAGATTGAGTTCATTTTTTGTCTCAAAATTCTACACAAAATACCCCATAATGACAAAGTGAAAACAGGTTTTTAGACATTTGTGCTAATTTATTAAAAATCAAAATGTAAAATATCATATGTACACAAGTGTGCACACCCTTTGATATGACACCCAAAAGTGAGCTGAGGTGCATTTTGTTTCCATCGATACTGCTGGAGATGTTTCTACAACTTAACTGGAGTCCACCTGTGATAAATTCAATTGAATGGACATGATTGGGGATTGCCAACACCTGCCTATATAAGGTCCCACAGTTGACAGTGCATGTCAGAGCAAACTCCAAGCTATGGGGTCAAAGGAATTATCTGCAGACCTCAGAAACAGGATTGTGTCAAGGCATAGATCTGGTGAAGGGTACGGAAAAATCTCTGCAGCTTTACAGGTCCCAAAGAGCACAGTGGCTACCATCATTCATAAATGGAAGAAGTTTGGAACCACCAAGAATCTTCCTAGACCTGGCCGCCCGGCTAAACTGAGCAATCGGGGAAGACGGGCCTTGGCCAGGGAAGTGAGCAGGAACCCGGGGGTTACTCTGACAGAGCTCCAGCGTATCCTTGTGGAGATGGGAGAACCTTTCAGAAGATCAACCATCCAGGCAGCACTCCACCAATCAGGCCTTTATGGTAGAGTGGGCAGACGGAAGCCCCTCCTTAGTAAAAGGCACATCACAGCCCGCTTGGAGTTTGCCAAAACACACCTAGAGGACTCTCAAACCATGAGAATCAAGATTCTCTGGTCTGATGAAACCAAAATTGAACTTTTTGGCCTGAATACCAAGCGTCACGTCTGGAGGAAACCAGGCACCGCTCATCACCTGGCTAATACCATCCCTACAGTGAAGCATGGCGGTGGCAGCATCATGATGTGGGGATGTTTTTCAGCAGTGGGAATGGGGCGACTAGTCCTGATAGAGGGAAAGATGAATGCAGCTAAGTACACCGAGATCCTTGAAGAAAACCTGCTCCAGAGCACTCTGGACCTCAGACTGGGGACTTTACCTTCCAACATGACAACGACCTGAAGCACACAGCCAAGAGAACAAAGGAGTGGCTTCGGAGAAAGTCTGTGCATGTCCTTGAGTGGCCCAGCCAGAGCCCAGACCTGAATCCAATTGAACATCTGTGGAAAGAGCTGAAAATGACTGTGTACCGACGCTCCCCATCCAACCTAACGGAGCTTGCAAGGATATGCCAAGAGGAATGGGCAAAAATGTCCAGAAACAAGTGTGCCAAGCTCGTAGCTTCTTTCCCAAGACGCCTTGAAGCTGTAATCGCTGCCAAAGGTGCAGCAACCAAATATTAGGCTAAGGGTGTGTACAGATATGTAACCCCTAAATTACCTATTTTTGTCAGTAAAATAAAATTGCATATTTTCTAAAAACCTGTTTTCACTTTGTCATTATTGGCTACTGTGTGTAGATGTTTGAGGCAAAAAATGAACTCAATCTATTGTAGTATAAGTCTGTAACATAATAAAACGTGGAGAAGGTGAAAGGGGTATGCAGACTTTCCGGCTTGACTATACATCAGTTCTGTCAGGAGGAATGGGCCAAAATTCCAGCAACTTATTGTGAGAAGCTTGTGGAAGGCTACCCGAAACGTTTGACCCAAGTTAAACAATTTAAAGGCAATGCTACCAAATACTAACAGCGTGTATGTAAACTTCTGACCCACCTGGAATGTGATGAAAGAAATAAAAGCTGAAATAAATCATTCTCTCTACTATTATTCTGACATTTCACATTCTTAAAATAAAGTTGTGATCCTAACTGACCTAAGACAGGGAATGTTTACTAGGATTAAATGTCAGGAATTGTGAAAAACTGAGTTTAAATCGATTTGGCTAAGGTGTATGTGAACTTTCGACTTCAACTGTATGTACTCTTAATCAGTTCTGGAAGTGGTATTAGGCCTATTTTCTGTATGTTGGCATGAGTAAAGATCCTATTGAATTACCCACAGTGGGATTTTAACTACTTCTGAAGTGGTAATTTCTATCGAGAAAAAACCTTAAAAAATGTTTTTAAACATACATTCTCATTTTAGCAAATACAAATTAGGATTTACCGCACTGCATGAACAATCTACACAATTTAACCTTAGATAATGACAATAAATAGTACAACAAGATGCCAGTGAATTGAAATTAATTCCATTTCAAACATGAACAGATTGTAAGTTTGGAAATTGGTGGTAGAAAAAAGCCCACAAATCTGGGAGGTATAGATTCCAGGGGGAAAAAAAGACTGCATAATTATGCAAAACTAATCCAGAAGATTAGTGGACACATTCACATGCATTCACTTGTGAGAAGATTTCTTCCAAGTACATAAATAACACAAAAGCCTGCAGGGTTGGAAGGTGTGTGTGTGTGGGGGGGGTGACATTCTTGCACTATGTGACCTTTCCTCAGGGCTTAGCACAAGTTCAACTTTGGGGGGGGGGGGGGGGGGGGGGGGGCGCGAGTCTACAGTGGTTACTTTTCCACCAGCTCTGAGGATGAACACAAGCTTTAAGCCCACTTAGTGCTAATACAAACAACATGTGCTGTGTCTGTTACTTGGACAACAGACTGAAACGAGCCGTACAGAACAGAGCTGGCTTGACTGAGCTAAGTTAACTCACAAGAGGAAGGACATGTCATAACCGAATCATTTACGTATCAATCAAAGCAATGCACTTACTGATATATTGGTTTTTAGAAATGCTGCTATTTTATTCAATTCGAATAACTCAGACAAAATGGCAGCTATATTTGGAGCATATTATTCCCACCACAATGAAAATGTGAATGTTCTTGTAAACCTTAGATATCTATCTTTTGACAAGAAAATTTAGATTCATGTCATTAAGGTTCACTTTAGATGTCTCTAGGATAATCAGCTGGTATAAAGGAGTCTGCTATTACACAGACAAGGATAGCAACAGTAGAATTATTGCTTGATTATAATGAATTGATTAAAAATTATTATTCCTGTGCAGTCGCCCAGCGTCGTCACAATAGAAGTTTAACGTTGCATCATTTTGAGAATTGAAATGGCTACAATTGACGAGCTTGACTGAGACCTGATGCAAATTTCACCTTCACATCCGACGCTAAGCATTTGCATGCTGGTGGAATCCTTGAAATGTGTCCGAAGGCTTACATATCCTGAAACTATCGTCAATATTCAATCCTCAAACTATCGTTGGCGCTCAAAAAGTAGACCGTGTAGTGAGAGCCAAAGGTGCACACGCTTCAAGCCCTGCAACCGGATGAGTCATACCGGGAGTGCTTGTTGAAAAAAACCCCAAAAAAAACAAAAACAAGCAAGGCATTGAGATTGAGCCGGGGCTGGTCAAGAAGCAGCTTCAGAGAGAGCGTGACTCATTTCGGGAATGATTCACTTGGTTTTGCGGTCACAGAGATAGGACCCTGTGCCAGAATACATCCTAAATTCCGCCAGCTAAGGGAGCAGGCATGCCGCGAAGGGAATAGGAAGACATAAACACGGTGTTGTTGTTGTCAGACAAAAGTCAAGAGGGGGGGGGAGAAAGCCAAGTGCCTTGATTACGTCAATTACTGCAGTCCTAACAGTGCCCAAGGGGACTCTCCTAACCCCCATTCATAGTGAGGCCAGTCACATACGATCGTCCCGACTCAGGTTTCCCCCGGGACAGGTGACGTTTCCCACGCAGGCAGGGAGGGCGTTATGGCACACCGAGGTCCAGCAACAAAAATAACTGAAAACGGGGAAAGCGAGATGCAGGTCCAAACTTCTCCAGGGTAGATGCCGGGACCGGAGCCCTTTGGCGGGAATTCACTTTAAGCCAATCCCTGCCACTGGGTCTGCCAAAGAACGTGCCTCTCTGAAGGACAGGATGTTGTTTCGCGGTTAATAACAGCACACTAGTGTGTTTGTGCGAGCGAGGGCGTGGACGTGTAGGGGACAAATCGGCGTCATACTGAAACTTCCGTTTTTGCACGAGCCTCTCCATCGCCTACACGATGTCCAAAGTTTTGAAGTGAACAATAACTGAGCACTGCGCACCGACTGTTCAGCCCGCCTTACACACCGAGGTGCGTACAGGGGGTCGTCCAAAGTGTGAATCTGCACAGAACTCTCAGGGTGGGGCTGGCTTCTGTAATTCTGTGAGTTGCTTTTGTGGTCTTCTGCCTCTGCCCCTTCGTGTTCTCTTTAACCTGCATTTCTCAAACTAAGTCAAACGTTTCCCACGGGTCAGTTTACAGGCACCGCCGCATAGATCTGTAACGTGAGCGGAGGGTTCACCGGAGTAGCTTCAGCGGATTACTTGTGCCGCACATGCGGCTAAGTGGCCAAAAAGGCTTTCTTCACCCTTCAGGATGAGACTTGCCACCGCATTCTGCAGACGAGTAAACAAACGAAAGTGAATGGAGTGCGAACAGAAATGAGTCATCACTTTTGAGCGCTCGGAGTGCTTCAGTCTGCTGCACATCCGCCTTCCTGGCCCTCGCAGTGTCAGCGGCGCTTCACAGATTTACCTATCGGCGCCCACGCACAGACCGTCGCCTACACTCCCTGCTGAACTCGGCTGCCCGCGGTAACGGCCCGTCGCCTACACTCCCCGCTGATATCGGTCGGCTCCGCGAAATAACAAAATGGCAGGCGATTCCGCCGAAATCTGAAAGGCCGCAGAAGTGACATCAGAGAGAAGCGCGACCCGAGTAGATGCTTGGCGGAGAGGCGCGCGGTCGGGGTATTTGCGACTTCCCCCGCGCAGCGGCGGGTTCTCAGCTGACGGGGCCCGCGGTCGGGCCCGGCCGCCCGGCCGGCCGGCCGGCCTGCCGTCCCACACCCTCCCCGAGTGACGAGTGGGAGGACGCCCCTCCCCCACACCCGTGCACCGATGGCTCAGGGCCACCCGAGGAGGAGATGTGGCACGCAACTCCGTTACACACGGGCAGAAGGCCTGTACCACTGTACTCATCGCTCACTCACAGCGTGCCGCTTCAACTGAGTCACCGTCTTTCAGGAGGGAACGTCTGTTTGTATTACACTGCCGCATGACAGGCCGCGGGGACGAGGTTTTTCTCATTTCTCTTCTACCGCGATGGAAAGAAAGGGTAGGTGTCCATAGTCTTGACAGCTGCTAGTGCGCGCAAGCCTCAGTTCTTCGAATACGTAGGAAAAAAGAAAAGGATACTCCTGCCACCTCCTTACATTGCCACTGCTCTGTATCCTCCCCTGACATGCAGATATGACTGTCGCTCTTATTTCTGTTTAAAAAAAAAAAATCACTCGCTTTAGTCAATTCAGTGATCCGACGCGGGTATGGGAGCACAGCCTTGTCTCACTCCCAAGTCGTCACATAGCGACGCTTGGGCAGCTCCTACGGCGTCATCCTTTAGACGCAGAAAGAGGCCTTTTGCGTCATTATTTGACGCACTCGTCGCGAATTTACGAATCCTACTATGGCGAAGGCTTTGCTCATGATAACCGACTGTGAGCATGCCCGCTCAGTCTTCGCCGTGTGCGCGTAGATTTTTCGGAGTTCGTGATTCCCGTACCCCACCCCCAACCCCTAAACATAACCTCACAGGAGTTCATGTAACTCGGGCTCATGCCCGAACTGTTAAGATAGTGGGCGAGTCCGACCACAAGAGTTCACGTAACTCTCTACCAGATGAAGAAAAAAAAAAGCATAAAAAAGCATAATATTGAAGTGCCACAACCAAAGACAAATTATGTGGCCACAACCGTCAATATACGACGCAAAAGGCTACCTTTGGCGTCACATAGCGACGCTTGGGCATTAGCGTCGCTATGTGACGAGTCCGCGTGAGACCACGTGGGAGCAACATCTCCAGAAGTTTCCATATTAGTCAGACAATCTCATGTCGTGACATATCTATTTTATTACATGCTCAGTCTGCATTGGCACATGGCATAAGTAGATGTGGCAGAAGTAGATATTTGCTTTCATAAGGAGCATAATTGTTCATCGAATGTTTTGAGTTTTAACACTTTCAATAGTTTTCGCTGTAAGACAGGAGCACAAGGCTAATTAGAGAGTAATTCTTCAGCTATTTTCCTTTGTACTAGAGGGCTGTCAGAACACAAATGCAAATCACGCTAACCACAAAAACTCACTCCTTATCTGTAACCATAATCACAACCCAATTAGGCTATTGCGGAGGACCTGATTGGAATACTAAAGTGGTTCTAAAATCTTATAGGTTGGTTATTCTGTATTATCTCAAATCAAATCTATGGTATTTTCATCTTGTCTTGCATCAGATGTTACCGTGCTGCACCCAACAACTGCTGATGCTTCACATCAGACAGGTACAAACAAACAGCGCGATATGTCACGCCCGCCGGAATCGGGTTGCTCTTGCCCTTTAAGGGCTGAGTCGCATCGTCTGTGCTAAAACCTCAAAATCGGCGGCGAATGCTGACATTTCACATTTGCCATTTCAATGTTCAAATGTGCAAAATCGTACAATGCAATTCACCACTGACTGTTTTTTTCCCCTCCGAGGTCTCAGACAGAGCCTAAATATAACGCAGCGTGTCAGAAGACAAGAAAGGTGATATAAAAGAGGGTGTTCGGCAGAGCTTTGACTGGAATTAAGCTCTCAGGCACTGTTCTCGAGAGATAAGTGGTGTGACTCTTCTTACCATAACATTATTAAACAGCATCACGTCTGCTCATTGTGGAAACAACAGGCCTCAATAATACATTGCCGTATCAAATGATCAAGAGGAAAAAATAAAACGGCGGCACTCCGCCTCTGTAATTATCCCATATAGCCTACCACAGATACACCTATTACAAAAGTATAGAAAAAAATGAAGACACAAATCAACACGAAATATATGAATAAAGAAAAGGACCAAGACTAATAAAGGACTAACACCAAACGGTCACAGACCGCCCAGGATGAAAGCTTAGGCTATTACAGGCATCACTACATTAATGTCAGAAACTACAGCTTATAGAAGAGATATTTCCGATATTGTCTCAGCATCTAAACTGAAGAAATTCTCGAGAGAGGTGTCAAGTCAGATCTCAGCAAGCCCTTAAATAATAGCCCACAGCCACCTCCCAAGCCAGTCAGGGATTCACATAGATTAATGGAATACGTATCTGGCACATGGTGCAATTTATAGACCAACACAAATATTATGACCTAAATTATATCCATTATTAAAAATGGCAACATCGCGCCTGTTTCTAGCCTATTTATGTCTCCGAGTTTCCATGGATACCATTAGATCGAAATAAGCAGATATGAATTTCAAGTTAACTTATTCTCTTTTCAGCAAGAGATAAATGAGGCTGCCTCCGAGAGTTATTAATGGACTTCAACAGATGCATTCGTTTCTACAAAGGGCAATAAATCACAATACTACAGAGCTATACGACTTTCACAGACAGTATTTAGACTTATTATTTAGAAACGTCTTGGGCATGAATGCTACATTACCCATAACATGCAAAATATTGCCTCCCATGAATGCATCGTAAAAGCCCTTTACGTTCTTAAGAGCCCCTTTAAAGCACTAACACCTTTACGGCCGCTCGCGTTAATTCATCACGTCAGCGCTATTGCCGGTGACTGATGATGCATCTAGATTCAATAGCTACCTCCCTCAAATTGGCAAATCCACATTAATAGTCTCTCGTTAAGAGTCCCGCCTCGTGAGACCGTACCGATGCTCTTGTGCACATAAACCATTGCATACCGTTTCTTTGTTAGAATTATGGCGTTATTAAAGCGGCATCACTGCCTCATTGCCCATGGAAGCAACAGGGGATGTGTCAAAGATAAAGATCCAGTGACCCGATTCTGATGTCCCCAGGGCTACACCGAGACCCCTAATGTTTCATTCCGAACTACAAGTTCACAATTAGCTAAGAATGTTCCTCCTTAAAAAAAGCACGGGGCTGGTACATACGGCAGTGTAACTCTTAGGTCAGTCTCCACAGTCCGTTTTGTTACACACAGTGCTCCGAAAACTAAAAAAAGGGAGCGGACAAGAACGTCATACCTGGGGCCACATGTATAAACAGTGCTGAGCAGAAAAAATGCCCTCAGAACGCTGCTTAAGTGAGTTTACACGCAGAAATTCAGATGTATAAAATAAGAGAATCTGCGTACCTCTGCACACGCTGGACACCATACGTATGCAATGTTTGGAGTCAGTCTGATATGGCGACACCGTGATAGAAAGGCAGAAGGAGAAAATGTAAAACTTTGCGCAAGCAGATTTCCTACATTCTCTTACGCATTCTTTTACAGTTTTATACATGTGGCCCCTGGTTGAGAAGGAAACGATGACATCACCTGTCCTCAAAAGAAGCAATTTACCAGGAATCTGCCACCTTGGCCTCTATTGTCAAGATGAAAATAAAAGGCTTTGTCAGCAACAGGGTAAGTTCATTTTAGTTTTTACCAGAAAAGCAAACCACAGGTTCTCCATTTTTCCTTTCCTTTTCAAAGAAATCGGTGTGATCTCAGTCAAACAACGAGAACGAAGCCACAGAGCTTTTGGAAGGGAAATAAAAAACGAAAGAAAAAATGAACCGTCAGTTGATTGAGTTATTTTTTCAGTAGGAAATGGTTTATGTTGAAACTATTGCATTTCAGTCAAAACAATTTTTAGGTTTATAAGATGCTTAACGATAAAGTAAAAATATTGGAGACCTTATACAGATCCGACACTAAAATGGTTATAAAACCTACAATAAAAGAGGGGCTATTGTTTATTACCTGTGTATTAAAAGGGTGTTCTAGATGATAATCTCTCCAGCACTGCTGTTATAAAGGACACATAAAGAATCACAGACACTGCAGACCTGTTTCTTTGTCTGTGAAAAGCACTCTTGCTGTAGGTGAGGGCTAGCGGTGTATGGGAAATGGTCCTGGATCGCCACCTATTGGTGGAGCCCTTGCACTCTCGAAGAAAAATAAAAAAAAGATAATTTCATACAAAGCAAACGGGTCTCACTTATTTTTTCTCTCAATGCATTAAATGCGTTAAAATATTTTTGCTATTTTATGAACATCTGAATAATCCCTTCCAAATTCCAAACACCATGACACTCCTGATCCTCTCAATGCATTTCTTGATATTAGACATCTTTTCTGTCAGGCATTCGACCCCACATCCTAAAAAATATCGCCAAGTGACTAAAGGTCCAATTCATTACACAAAACAAATAAATAAAAAAAACTGAGCAAATAAATGTATAATAAATAAAAGGCGTTGAAAGCTGGATATTCAAATAAGCGACACAGAACAGAAATTATGACATGAACTTGAAAAGTTGTCAAGGTGTGTAGGCCTACCGATATAGCCTACTGCATATGCATACACATAAAAACACATTCACTACATTAGGAACAGACTTGACTACACAAACAGAGCTCGGCAGACAAAACATTCTTCAATCCCTTTATTTCACCACGGTTCCCGTTTCCACTGATTTATTCCCATAGCCATAGCTTAAGAAATCAGACATTTTATATACAGTACATAGTAAATAGTATAGCGTGAACTCAAAACCTTTAAAAAAATAAAATAAAATAAAAGAACTGTGGGGGAAAAAACCTCACTGCATATCATAAATGAATTGTTTAAATATGTATTCTATACATATTGATAAGTTACTATTTATTTGGCTTGTATAATAAAACAGCTGTTTTCACATACAAGACTCGAACTGTTGCTAACGGGTGTTCAGTAAAACCATCCGATTGTGCAAAACACTTGAGGGGCCTAGAGCGCAAGTAAAATGAAATGGTACAAAGGTACACTTAAATTATAGGTGCACTCCTCAGCTATGGTGAAGCCGGGTAGGTTCATTCGTTCATTGCATGAGTGACTCTCCAGGTTTCGGAAATTCAGAAGTGAACGACATTTTTGCAGCATATCGTCAAAACTGAATTGCGCCGAACAATCAGGGGCGTCGTCTCCCTGTTTCCTGCTTCCTGGTTTGTTCATTTGCATATGCAATCCCCGGAGTAGTAAAAGTCACATTTTTCTTTTCAGACGGCTAATTATGTTACATGAGGTGCAAATTTTAACAAGCTTTCAGTACGGCGAAAAACAAATGAAATACTTTAAATTGCAAGCGATACAATTCTAAGGCATCTCTGTGAACTAAAAATAAACAAAACGTACTGTGTGTCGAGGCGGAGGGAGCCTTGCTGTTATGCGACGTACCAGACCAAAACTACCGTCCACAAAACGGCCTACATATCATACAAAACCCACCTATTTTCATAGAAAAGAAACGGCAAAAGGAAAGAGAATAACGAAACGATGATACACGTGAATCTAAGGTGTCACCCTCTACTTTAGCGTATCCAGCAGAGGACAGGCAGGGAGCTTCTTGCTTTCAGCCATGCGTGTGAAACACTTCCCGCAAAGCCAAAATCTGACGTGTCCCGCAGCTCTGTAAAGTTATAAGTACACCACTTTTGCCAGTTGTCACCAGAATTCGTTTAGCATTGTTAACCATCAATTTTAGTAATTGGGGATCTTGTGGAACAAAAGCCTGGAGCGTGTTGGGCGCTGCGGGAGAAGTGTTCACAATCGCTGATTTATTTGGTTGCTTTGTTTAAAAAAAAAAAACTGAAGAAAATGGAACTCAAACAAGTCTTGCATCTGAGCGCGTGAAGATAAATCCAAGGTTTGTATTGAAGCTTGCTCGCCATACATTCCTCGTCTTTCTCCGGATATTTGACCCATGTACAGTTAAAGCTATACTGAAAATACATCCACCATTAAAAAAAAAAAAAAGTCAAGAACATCTACAAACATTTCATGTTAGTGTAGAGGTTGTGGTAGATGTCACTTGCTCTGGTTATGTTCACATTAAATTCTTCACAGAGGGAGGAGAATCACCCCTAGACGAAGCCTCTGGGTACCCTAGCAATGGCCACGTTCCCATGAAGGCGACAAGGTATACAATCAAATACGCGACATTAAAACAATCAGTTTGGTGCGTGGCGTGCACAGCTTGCTCAGTGAAAATGCACTGGTAACGTTCCGGTGGAAACGTGGCCATCGAATCCCAACCCGTTCCTCTTTGAATAGGACGGGGGGGGACAGGGGGACAGGACGGGGAGAAGGGGGGGGGGGGAGGACAAGTGGCACTCCGACGGACCTGCTGGTCTGTGTGCTCTTGAGAGAATCCGACGTGCGGGGCGAGGCCAGGACCGCGAAACGCCCGGGTCTCTCAACACGCGGTGCTCTTTGAGGTCCCGAGCAGGGCGTTAAATACCCTCCCGTATCCCGCGCTCTTCACTGCGATGAGGATCGCCGGGACGGGCCCCCGGAGCACCGCCTCGCTCGGACCAAGCGGCGCGCGTCTGCCCGCCGCGCCAGCGCTGAACAGACGGTTGAAAAGGGCGTAGCGGGAACTACGCCGGCATTCATTATGCGTTACCGGGGACGCAGCGGCGGCCTTGATTGTCAACGGGAATGATAGCACCCCCTCCCCTCCCCTCCAAACACCCCGCCCCCCACCGCCCCCGTTCTGGATTCCGATTGGGTACACGAAGCAGCATGCTCAAACACAGTAGATCATAGGTCTCTTACAGTGCAAGAAAGCCAGTAACCTATAGACCAAGGAAACCCATTACCCATGTCCCATGTGATACAGGGCCGGGGGAGGAGGGGAGGGCAGCGGGGAGGGGGGACGTGGAGAGGTATTCTAGGGGAGGGGGTTGGGGGGGTGGTGGGCGCGGTCACGAGGTGCCCTGTCTCTTCTGCTGCTGTGCCCGGATCAGCTCCAGCTGCTTCTTGCACTTGTGGTAGTACGTGGACAGGCTCTTGTTCTCCTCCATCAGCTTCTTGTGCTCCTGGACCAAGCGCGAGGCGTTCTGCTGGTCCTTCTCGTCCTGGTCCAGCTCGGCCGTGAGCTCCTTCCTAATGACGGGGGGGGGGGGGGGGGGCGGGAAACACAGACGGAGAGAGAGAGAGAGAGAGAGAGAGGGGGATGGGAGGGAGAAAGAGGTGCTGAGCTACACGTTTTTATTAAAGCGTCGACAGCTGCAGGACGTCAATATTGACAGGTTGTTGAGGGTCTCGCGGCGCGTGGCTAACGTATTTTTCGCAATAGCATAGCATACCTACACTCTCCACCGCCCGCGCTCCATAATCAACACGGCTAATTAAAATTGATAGCACCGAGCAGTGCGACATTCGTCAACGAGGTCCATCTCGCCAGTGCGACGCCGACGCTTTCTTGGCTGCCCTGTAAAATGAGCGATTCGCACATAAGAAATGCCCGGAACGCCTGAGAATCGGGCCCTGTGCAGGAATCAGCAAAAAAATAATTAAATAAAATGGCATACGGGCAAAAGCTGGGTCACCTAAAAACTGAACGACGCGTGAGAAACGCAGACGCCGCGCAAGACCGTGCCCAATTTTCCACTCTAGTCACCGTCTAAAAATATGGGATGAGGGGTCGGGTCGAACACAAGTGGCCGAGCCGACGTACTGTGCCGGGACTCGGCGGGCCGCAGAATTGTTTTCCTTGGACTCGTCTGCTGAATGTCGCCTTCAGGATTTGTCGCTGCTTGAGGCCCCGTTTTAAATATAGCCCTTTTAATCTGACCGTACTTTCTTTGGCACTGTTCCCATGGCGACGGTGCACCGTGTCCATGGCGGAAAACGCGAAACTTTCACTGCTGGCGACAGAAAAGCGACAGCGTGTGCGTTCGGTGCCGACGCGACCGTCCCAAACGCAGCGCTACGACAGCTCGTAACTTAAGGCGCGTCGTGTCAACCGGTGGTGGCCGGGGCCATGCAAGAATTTAATCAAAACCCAATGAAATATTAATGGAATCTAATACGGCATCCAGCATGACAGGGAAGCTAAACATTAATAAATTTATGACGAGACTCTCGCCGTTAGAGCGTAAATTGACAGCGGGAACGGCAGTCGACGGCACAATGCTGAGACGGATACGGACGCGTCTCTCTCTCGCTGACAAACGGAAGGGGGGTTCTCCACTTACTTCCTCTGTAGCAGCAGAGCAATTTCCGTCTGCACTTTCAAGTACTCCTGGGCCATTTTACAGTGCTGCTCGAACACGGCCATGGACTCTTTGGAGTTGGGACAGGGTGCGAGGGGCTGGAAATAAACAGGCATCACCACGCCGTTAATTGCTTCTGTAGACTACGGGCTGTTAAGACAGCAATGCAAACATATTTATAGCAGCAATCATCCAAGCTTTCAAAAATACCCCTCAAAATCAGTGTCAAAATTTCTCCGCCCGCCCATCGCCAAAGTGTATTTATACCGGCGTTCCACTTTCTATACGGCACCGTTTTCTCTATTTGCGATGGGAGGTAATCCCAGCTTAATTGTCTGCTTTCATCAACCTTCAAAACATTGTCGGCTGCAAGTTCGAGCTCAGCAGACTGAAGTTGTAGACTGAATGCAAAAAAACAACAACTTATTTTTAGGAGCACACACATGCCTGTGTATTCTTAGCAAAAGTCATTAAAACTCAGATGGGCCGACACGAGTCGGACGGCTTTTCGGCTGGCGGAAGTTGTTCCCCTGTGGGCCGGGCGCTAGAGGATTCGGGGCGGGGGGGGAACTGAAGCTGCTACCTACCTGAAGCTGGTGGTCCAGGGTCAGATAGGCCATGGGAATGGAGTTGTCGGAGCCGTTTGTATCTAGGGGTGCGAAAAAACAGTAGCTTTTTTTTTTACGCCTTTGACGCTATACAAAAATGGAGCGTCCGCTTATCAACACACACAAGAAGTCCTTTAAGTATAAACTTTTCCCCAGGTTGTTGGGCACAAAGAATTTAGTTCCTTCATTGATTGTCTGCAGAGCAGGTGCAGTGAATAACTTCACCAGCAGTGACTCGATAACACAATATGGGACGCCTTAGCCAAATTTCTCACTTATGAACACAGTGAGCACACACAATCCTACGGAACAATCTAGAAAAAAAAATATCCCTCACTTCAAAGTGCTTCAGTGGACTCCACTTGAGCAGTGATCGCTCTTTTCATGAAATAAAATAATAATGATAATAATTTACCACAGAAACAGCCTGCTGCCCTCTGTAATGGAGTTCACACAATGCAGCTGTGACAGCTTCAAACACGATAAGACAATGTGAGGACGACCCCACAGAAATAATCGGTAGTACACGTCCATTCCCTAATGAGGGAGTACCGCAGAATTACACAGTGCTGTAGTGAGTCCCCCTTTTAAATAATGAAATGAAAAAGTACACAACGGCAGGAAAAATGTACTGAACTACACCACTAAGTAAACCGCTAACCAATTTTGAGGCAATGAGAAAAATACCACAAAAACAAATCATCTTTAACAGTTACCCCTGTCGTGTTTTTTTCCACATTAATTCTCTGAGGTGCCTAGGAAAAAGACTTCTGTCACAGTCTGTAAAGTTTAAACACAGCAATTCACTATAGGCCAATGGGTGCGCTCCTACCTGTGGGGTCGTCTGGAGAGAAGCTGTAGGCTCTGCCGCAGGTCTTGTCTGACGTGACCATCCTCATGCTGGGACTGGAAGACCTGCTGCTGTTCCTGCTCCCCTGCAAGAGGCGGAGAGCACAGCCAATGAGGGGCACACTTGGTCCACTGCACAGCCAATCGGGGATACGCCCAGTAAGGGGCGCAGCCAACCATCGCACACCTTCAGCGGCAGACTGGAGCACAGCCGTTCGACGCCTCCATTGAACGTTTCATAAAATATCCTGCGGAGCCATTATCGTGTGACACATCGGTCACTACTGATGACCTAATCACCGTACATCACGACATCAGACTAACCTAAATCTGGAAAAAGATTCAGAGTGTATTATCTGTGGGCATTATCTCCGTTAGCCTAAAACCTTTTTAAAATCACTGCGCTCAAGATACAAAACCAAAAAAAAGGCCAAAACGTGAAGGCCTGCACACACAGGAAGACTGAACACAAAATGCGTTTAAAAACTTTAATAGTTAAAACGGGGGGGGGGAAAAAACTGACGTTTCAGCCGACCAGACTTTCATCAGTGTTACATACAGTGTTTGCGAACAGACTCCATTCGTGCTTTTCCATACAGGTGCACGTTGGCCAATTGAAAAAATGGTAAAACCACTTCCAGCAAATCCCACTTAAAAAAAACAAAAACACAACACACATATCACATTGATAAATGATAAAGCTTAGGCACAAGAATGGAATCAATTCAGTTCAGCGTGGAGAAAAGTTTGAACGGCATCGATTTTTTTGGATCCAGAAACATGTCCGGGTACTTTAGTCTCTTCACTGGGAAGAATAATGCACTTTTGTCTAGTTATCATGTATAACATCACTTACAAAGAATTTGCCCCTTAGTCAACTATAGACTTAAAAGAATATGCGCTAGCGGAAAAGATCAAAAGCAGTCACATAGCACGATGGAGATTCAGGCAACGCGGGTATGCGGAGACGCGCTGAGCTAAGTGGCCAACACATCCGAGACACCGTTTCTGAAAAACGCAGTCCGCAAAATACTTCTGCGCACATAACCCTTTCGCTTACTGAATACGAGCTACTGCAATGGCACCTACGTGCACCTGTATAAAAAGGCGTAAATGGGAGCGGTCCGTTCACAAACGTTGCACCCTGTTACACTGATGAAAGCCTGATTGGCTGAAACGCCCGTTTTCTTGTCTTTTCCTCCATCAAAGTTTTTAAACACATTTTGCGTTCAGTCGACCAAACAAAGGTCCGCCATAACGACACGACATCAACGTCAGATGGTGACGTTATGTTTACTCAGCTGCTTGTGAAATTAGCATTTTTAATGTCACATGGGGCACGTAGGCCTACTGATAACTAGCCAGCTTTGATGAACTGTGACAAACGGCTCCAGGGATGCCCAGAGCTCTCTTTCTGTACAGGAAATACAGAACTGATGGGCTGACGTTTTTCCCCCTGTACTTGTAAACTCAAAAGGTCTAACGGTGAACCGCTACAGCGGTTGCCAATTGAATTATTTTCTCAAAGGCAATATTTGACATAAATGCCATTAGCTTTTACAGCACTGCCCAGTAGGACAAAGGCGAGTATTGCGACATCGTGTTCAGAACCTCAAATTGATAATACTAATACGAATGTTTCTCCTGAATGTGGTGACTGATCCTTTACTGGTAACTTATATGGTTATTCAACAGGAACTCCTGCTGAAAAGAAACAGGAAGCGGAGTGAAGTAGCCAGCTTGAGAAAACATGTGGCTAACGGAGATAACACTGGAAGGAAATTCTGCTGTCAATAAATCATCCCGGGGCATCTTCATCTTGAACAAACAAACAAGTATGGATTTAATGTTCTGGACAAAATTCTATCCGAAACGGGGATAAAACGACCAGGACTGCTCCCCCCTCAAAAAAAGCTTTAAGCCTTTTTTGCGTATTTCGACAAACGCCCATCACGTTGCCCTACACATTTCCCCCCCGCTGTTCCCTGAACGGGGAGTGAACCGAGCGCTCGTTCGCCTGCCTCGCTGCTCTGGGAACGGTGGAGCGACAGGCCCCGAGACGGCAGGAGCGCGGAGGTTCTTAGGGAAAGACGCTCGGTTGAAGGCGGCCCGTCGGGGGGAGGCGGGATTTTCCTAAACCCGACATGAAGGCGGCTCGAACCGCCGCTCTTTCCAACCGCTACGCTACAAATGCCGTCAATTTCTTTTCGACAGGAGGCCTTGCAAGCACATCAGAGGGCCGGTGGAAGCGATGGCTTCTGACAGTCAGGTTTTACGCTCTAAGGAGAACCCAATGGAGTAGAGTGAAGCATTCATTTAAAAAAAAAAAAGATAAAAAAATACAAAAACAATAGAGGCAAAAATCCATAAATAAACAAAATGGGGGAAAACCTACTAACATCTTTCACCTTTTTCTAGGAGCGCGTGGGAATAGGAACGCGTAATTCTGAAAACCTCGCTGTGCAGCTGTGACTTCTGTAAGTCGCGGGAAAACTCGCGCGGTGTGGCGTGGCTCCGGCGCTCCATACCTGGCTGGACTCGGTGCCGATCCCCGGGAGGTCCTGCACGGATCTGCGTCTCTGAGACTCGCAGCTGGCTGCAGGGGGGAGGAGGGGAGAGAGGGGACAGGCTGACGCACGTGCGCTCTGACGCCGCCCCCCCGGGGGGAGCCGCGCCCGCTCCTGACACACGGAGATCCAGAGGGAGGCAGAGGGACAGCTGCAGATTCATCTCTCACACACACACACACACACACACACACACACACACACACACACGCAAATACCTAAATCTGCCTCTTCTCTGATGCTTCATGTCGAGCGTTCAGACAGACCTCTCTGCTTGATGGGCTGGGGGCCACCGATACAGACGTTGGCCGTTTGAGAGACGTTACCCTTTGGGGGTCTGACATTAAGGCCGGCGCGCCTCACAACGCGGCCGGGTCTCACCCTTGCCACTCATCCCCAGCCAAAGTACATTTGAGGGCGGCAGCGACTCGATCGGCATCTTCAGAATAACAGCGCAAACCCCCGCTGAGACGTGTTAACGGCTTTGTCTCTGTCAGACATCTCCCTGCAACGTCCTCAGTCACGTCTTACGATTAAAATACTGAAACGCTACTCTAAACTCCGCTACGTCCACCTGCTGTCAATTACCAGACAATGGCAGCAATGTGAACCCCCCCCCCCACCCCCACATCCACACCAAACACACACACACAGCTGTCCCATCTACAGGAAATACACAATCACTGCAAACTGAAATAAGGCACGCACACAGGGTGAGGTTCGGAAAGCTCTTCTCTTTGGAAAATTACCACCAGAAATTAAATCATAAACTCAAATAACACCAACAAATTAATGGGGGGTGGGGGGGGGGGGGGGGGTTGGGACTAAAATTAGGTTGTGAAGAATCAGAATTCAGAATGGTAATTAAATGCACAATACAGCTTACGGAGAGAGAGCAGATTCAAAGCCCAAATTGAGAACTCAGCTACCGGTGATTGAAAACCACAGAAATTCTTAAAGGGTGTGAAGGAACTAGCCAAAGCCACGCTAGGGAGTATTAAAAAGCCCTCGATCACGTAAAGGTTGTGACTGGTGAATGTAGAAATGAATTACTGTGAATACTACTTGCGTATCCAAATACTTGTTGTACAGTTGCCAATGAGTTACAGGTGAAATTAAAAACATCACCCAAAAACGGCAATAATGTGTGAAATACTGCCACCTGCAGTACAATTCACCAAGCACAACCTGTACACTTCAGTAAGCTCAGGTCTACGCCACACAACCACACAAACGGACTACAACCAGATACAAGAGAGAGGGCGCTGGGTCCCGACTGGTCTAATGAACGTGTACCTACGTTTTAGATGATGTCCTGTTAGGGAGGAGGGGGGGAGATTCCTCCATCCACTACTAACAACCCCCGCCCCCTCGCGAAACAGGAAAAGAACAGGCTCAATTACGAGCACGTGTATGTCCCTCACTGGTCGAATTGTCGCCCCGACAAATAACGGCACACAGCACCAGGAGAGATTGCATTTGTGTGTGAAATCAATACGCTGGCTCTGATCAGCAGGGGAGTAAGGAGTTCGCCAGCTAACTTTAGTATTTTTGAAGAAGCCCAGAGCTCTCGTCCAATCGGACGTCACAAACTTCTAAATATTTACAAAAGATAGTGGCAAACTCCTAAACTCCATAATACTCCCCAGGAAGTATGATCAGTTGTAAGCACACTGTATTAGGGGGAAAAAAAATAAAAATACTTGATTGGTTGCTTACTCAGTTTGATTTTTCTAAACCGAATCAATATCAATACAACAATGGATTATTTTGCATTCCAGATCCACGGAAGCTACTACCATGGATAAGGGTACGTTTGAATTTGACCCAATTGAACATGGCCACAGTGGTTTAAGTTTCATTGTGAGCGGAACCAATCGAGTGACTATTTTCATCTCTAAAACACGTGTGGAGTGGGTGCATCGGCAAGAGGACTGACCATCTCGATGAGTGGATTTACTTCATTTTACTGATGACAGTGGCTTACCATTAATTAAAATCAACCCGACTTGCCAGAGCGACCGAGTCACTGCATTTAATTAATTAGTCAGTAATTGAGTTGGATGTAACTTCCACTTCAGACAGAGTTGTGCCTTTTCTCCAGTCTCCCAATTCCTCGCCCCCCTAATCCTTGATAATAACAGAAGCGATCCTCCGTGTGAAACAAATTGATTAATGTGACGTCGGGAAAAGTTAATGGGTGCGATCGAAAACAATTAGTCGTGCTTTCGGAAAGCGCCGAACCGAGCGTGAAAGGTGCCGGCGGTCAGGAAGTCGGAGCGACCGCGCGCTCGTTTTTTCACGGCTCGGCTGCGGGGGAGGAGGGGGGCGGCGCCCCGGGAGCCGACCCGGCGGCCCGTGCCCAAACACCGCGCAGCGGAAGGTCAGGGGTCGGCCCTCGTGCGTGTTACTCCAGGTCTCGCTCGCTCGAGCGTGCGTTTAATGGGTGTCCCCCCCAACGCGTGCCTTGCATGAATATTCATCTCCGAAATCCCACTGTGGAATCTGCGGAAGACTAAAACTAACAGAATTCTTTTGTACGGGCATCGGAAAACTACTGCTGTGGGGGGTGTCAGATACAACAGTCCCACCAGATACTCAGCCCTGCATTCTCAACACTGAGCTTGTGTCTCCCCTGAAGCCAAAACATTATTGTTTGGTGCATCTTATGAATATTCATTTAGGGGGCGTAGCCAAGCATGGTTACTGTGGAAATTGATGTTTTGCACTGTAATGTAGCAGTGGAAATTCCGGTTTGCAACTGAAACCAGCAGCCTTTAGAAAGCAGAGAGACTGGAAAGTGCACAGGAGCTTAGCATCTGGTGAGTCTACACAACCTGCCGTGATATCTATGGTCGTCACCATCAAGTTCAGACCAGTGCAGTTGCCCGGCTAAACCGTGACGTCTCTAAAGCTTTCGCCCTGGAGTAACAGACAGGAGGGCCGCGCTACAGAGCAAGCCGCAGATTAAGAGCAAGGTTCAGATTGAGGCTCGAAAGGCGGTGCAGAGAGGTACCCAGGCACCGTCGGGGCTCGCCCGCGACCACTGGTACCTGTGACGACGATCTTGGGAACGTCCAGAATGGTGCCAAACGAAGCGGTTTTACGGTGGCCTCGCTTATACTGGGGGCGTGCTGCGAAAAACACACATACACACACTCACGCGCGCAGCTGCGTACACGCATACACACGGGCGTTTAGCGGTCACCTACCCGCACCTCAACCCCAGCCCCCCCCCCCCCCTTGCGCGGAGGAGAGGCCTGCAGGGCGTGGCGCATCGCCGTGCTGAACGCTGGGGGGGTGCGCGGAAGCAGGCGCACTTCGACAAGTCAGACCAGACACGTTACAGACATTTACCTCATGCAGCTGCTAAATTGGAGGGAATTTAAGCGATCAATGTTGAAACAGTGGAAATGCTGAAACAGAATGAGGAATGTGAACGTTAATCCTGTGAATCCCGGGAACTGGTTCAAAGGCATTCTTAAATAAATCTAGAGCCGTGCCTTATTCATAATGGAAAACGTATACCGCTAATAAACTGTACACGCACTCCATTATGGGAGGTTATATGAATGTTAATTGGTAGTATTGAAGAATGGCAATGGTAGTAATTATTCATAATAAAATACATATTCAGGCGATAATGGTTATTTTCCTCTATCCACAGTAATTGTCAATGTTGTAACTGGGTTTTTCCTGACATAATATAACATTTGTATTACAGTACCACAAATCAACTTAAGTTACAATTAGCCGATACCCAAATTAAGTCAAGTACAATGTGGGTAGGCTACTGGCCCCTAATCCGGACATAATAAATATGCTAACTTTCACAGCCTCAGTATCTGTACACATGGAATGTCACTGCGCAGCATGCTGCAGTATGGTTCACTGCAGCGGAGTCCTGCGAATGTTAGCATGGAGCAGGAGCTGCAAGCGCATCCACGCAGCACTTAATTGTCTTGCAGGTTCAAATAAAAACAGACACGCACACAACCAAAAGCCAGGTGAGATGCCGGTTAATAAGCATTATTTAATTTACAGCTGCTTAGCGGCGATTGGGCGCCGGGCAGGAATGGGGAAGCGTGCATTGCCGAGAGGCGCGCGGAGCGCCGGTATGCCGGTCTGGAGGCACCGTCTTGGAATGATGAAAGCGGATGAAATGCGGCTGACTCAGTCGGAGCCGCCACAGCGGCTCGCTGTGGGGGCGTTCCTCCCGCTCGCTCGCTCTCTCTCTCTCTCCTGAGTGCAGAGCTTTCTCAGCGTTATTGACAAGATGAAAACGCACTTTGTGCTTCTGACGGCACTCAACCTGGATGCCTAACAGCTACAGAAGCAGATCCTGCTATCTGAAGTTCCCTCCCGTTCTCATACAGACGTGTGTGTGTGTGTGTGCGTGTGTGTGAGTATCTGAATTGTTTCAAGAAGTTACCCGTATCTCTGTCATGCTTAGTTTCTTGCATGGCCGTTATCCCTCTTGGGATACCTTGTATGTTTGCATGTATCTACACATAAAAAGCTGCATAGGTTCATCCAGGCCCCTTACGGATTTCCCGTTTCCTAAATAACCTTCGTCTGGTCGCCTGCGCTCCGTTTCCGAGGTTACCCGATTGCCGGCGTTACCTGTGGATCCGAAGGGCATCCTGTGCTCCAACTCTGACAGGTCGGTGCTCATTCTCTTGCTGTCGGAAGATGCCAGGCACTGCGGCCGCCCCGCGAGGCTCTCCACGCTGCCCCCTCTGGACAGAGGGAGGCTCCATATCGTGTCGCCCTGGGAAACGGAAGCCGTGAGAACGCGATCCCGTAATACCTTGCCCCCAACACCCACCCCACTGAGTAAAAAGCACAGCAATTTGAATTAATGAATATTTTAGAAATAAAATCAGACCCGTCAGTCAACGGTCGATTATACACTTTGCACGGTGCCATTTCAAATAGGGGAAGGCCATCAATTTTTATGGCAGCTTTCAGTCTCTAAACAGGCCATTGAACAGTTACGATTTTTTCCCCCCCTTTACTCAGATTCATCCATTTCAATCTGCTCTAAAAATAGATAACAGATAACATCATCTTCAGATCAAGCTGGTACGACTGAACTCGTCGTTAACTCACGCGGGACTGGAAAAACTACCTTTGGTTTGAGCTGAGGTGCAAACTTTGTCTCCATGATCTTGATGGTGTCGTTACTCCCCTGAGAGTCTCCCTGTTCCATGTTAATATCACTCTTGTTACTGGTGCAGGTATAGTCAACATAGGACCCTGCAAAGAGGTATATAGACGTTTCTCTTTACACAGTACCTCAGATATATGCAAAAAAGTTTAATGTGTGTGTGTATATACATATATACATACATACAGTCAAGCCGGAAAGTCTGAACACTCCTTTCACCTTCCCCACGTTTTATTACGTTACGGACTTATACTACAATAGATTGAGTTCATTTTTTGCCTCAAACATCTACACACAATAGCCAATAATGAAGTGAAAACAGGTTTTTAGAAAATATGCAATTTTATTTTACTGACAAAAATAGGTTATTTAGGGGTTACATATCTGTACACACCCTTAGCCTAATACTTGGTTGCTGCACCTTTGGCAGCTTCAAGGCGTCTTGGGAAAGAAGCTACGAGCTTGGCACACTTGTTTCTGGACATTTTTGCCCATTCCTCTTGGCATATCCTTGCAAGCTCCGTCAGGTTGGATGGGGAGCGTCGGTACACAACCATTTTCAGCTCTTTCCACAGATGTTCAATTGGATTCAGGTCTGGGCTCTGGCTGGGCCACTCAAGGACCGCTGGGCCACTCAAGGACATGCACAGACTTTCTCCGAAGCCACTCCTTTGTTCTCTTGGCTGTGTGCGTCGGGTCGTTGTCATGTTGGAAGGTAAACCTTCGCCCCAGTCTGAGGTCCACAGCGCTCTGGAGCAGGTTTTCTTCAAGGATCTCTGTGTACTTAGCTGCATTCATCTTTCCCTCTATCAGGACTAGTCGCTCCGTTCCCGCTGCTGAAAAACATCCCCACATCATGATACTGCCACCGCCATGCTTCACTGTAGGGATGGTATTAGCCAGGTGATGAGAGGTGCCTGGTTTCCTCCAGACGTGACGCTTGGTATTCAGGCCAAAAAGTTAAATTTTGGTTTCATCAGACCAGAGAATCTTGATTCTCATGGTTTGAGTCCTCTAGGTGCCTTTTGGCAAACTCCAAGCGGGCTGTGATGTGCCTTTTACTAAGGAGGGGCTTCCGTCTGGCCACTCTACCATAAAGGCCTGATTGGTGGAGTGCTGCCTGGATGGTTGATCTTCTGAAAGGTTCTCCCATCTCCTGCTCACCTCCCTGGCTAAGGCCCGTCTTCCCCGATTGCTCAGTTTGGCCGGGCGGCCAGGTCTAGGAAGATTCTTGGTGGTTCCAAACTTCTTCCATTTACGAATGATGGTGGCCACTGTGCTCTTTGGGACCTGTAAAGCTGCAGAGATTTTTCCGTACCCTTCTCCAGATCTATGCCTTGACACAATCCTGTTTCTGAGGTCTGCAGATAATTCCTTTGACCCCATGGCTTGGAGTTTGCTCTGACATGCACTGTCAACTGTGGGACCTTATATAGGCAGGTGTTGGCAATCCCCAATCATGTCCAATCAATTGAATTTATCACAGGTGGACTCCAATTAAGTTGTAGAAACATCTCAAGCAGTATGAGTGGAAACAAAATGCACCTCAGCTCACTTTTGGGTGTCATATCAAAGGGTGTGCACACTTGTGTACATATGATATTTTACATTTAGATTTTTAATAAATTAGCACAAATGTCTAAAAACCTGTTTTCACTTTGGCATTATGGGCTATTTTGTGTAGAATTTTGAGACAAAAAATGAACTCAATCTATTGTAGAATATGTCTGTAACGTAATAAAACGTGGAGAAGGTGAAAGGAGTGTGCAGACTTTCCGGCTTGACTGTACATACACAGTGCACTCTAAAAGTATTTGGACAATGATACATTTTTATTTTATTTTGGCTCTGTACTCCAGCACACTGGATTTGAATTGGAACAGTGACTATGAGGTTAAAAAGAAGACTTTCAGCTTTAATTTGAGGGCATTAGAAAAACTACAGCTCAAACTAAGCTCTGCCACAGTTTTAAATATGGGCAGTCTTCTTTAATTTCTCAACCAGGGTCCAGACCAGATCTTTTGACTTTACCTGAGCTGGTAGCCGAGTTACTCTGACCTTCATCCGAATACTGGTATGGGTACTGCAGGGGTTCATCAGATCCTGGAAAATACTGGGACGAGACGGAGGGCGTCACCTACCACGGACGGCAAACCGTTTCCATGAGAAGACAGCATAGTTTCTGGCAGGGGGGGTGTTACCGTCATGAGGTGGGTCATGATCTTCACTATCTCCTCCATGGAGGGTCGCTGTGAAGGGTCTTTGGACCAGCAGCGCGTCATCAAGCTCTCGAGGGGTTTGGGGAGGTTCTTAATCAAGGGCGGCCGCGTACCTGGGAAGACGGATCGCGGTCAAAGAACTTGTTTCGTCTGCGCTCCGTTGGGAGCGCTTGCGTTTAATTCACAATTCAACCTACGGAATGGCACGCTATAGCTGGTCGCATAAATGCACATGCTTCATAGAGCACTGAAGAGGGTAGGCAGTGAACTGCAGTTCCATTTAAGATGGGGGGGAGGGGAGGGGGGGGTCCGCACCAAATGAAGCAGCACATTATCTGCTTAATGAGGAGCTTAAGACGCAGCCAAAGTGCGGAGTAAGTTTAAGATTGCATGTGTTACTTGTGGGCCTGGGGCGTATTCCCTGCGTCCCACTCGCATTTTGCTCAATCATCACGGTGCTGGAGCGTCAGCCGGAACCGCTACGCAGGTGAGGTTGCTCTTTTAATGCCTCCCCCCGGCGGGGCGCTAAACTAATTAAACCTCGGCGCGGGGTCCCCGCCGGGGAGCGATCGCCGCCTCCCGCCCGCACGTGCGCGCTCACCGTTGTGCACGGCCCACATGATGCGGAAGGCGGGGCCGCCGATCTCGTCGAAGGGCTTCCTGCGCGTGATCACCTCCCAGAGAATGATCCCCCAGCTGAACACGTCGCACTTCTCGCTGTAATTGCTGCCTGCGAACACAGGGGACATTTCCGATCGCTCAGAAGGCCGCTCGGCTTGAGCGGTGCGCTTGTTTTTTTAAGAAAAAAACCTAACAATTTGCTTTGCAAAGCACGGGAGCGTTTTATCGTTCCCGCACCTTTCGAACGTCCGCAGTGAAAACAAGGAGGCAATTTACTCAAGGACAGCTCCTGAGATAGGTAATTACTGTGTTTATCATAGCGGAATTAAACTGCTCGTTGCTCGTACATCCTAAAGTTATTATGCTGATGCCTTTTGATAATACAAACACCTCACAGTGATGCCAATAAGCTTAATTGAGTTCATTGAGAGAGCAAATACGCAGGTTTTAATTGCATGAGTTGTGTTATTCCCTCCGCAAACAAGACTAAATTGGAACGCGCGCACCGTTCCAACTCCCTTGACATACGGCTTCCATAGGTGATCAGCGAAATGAGGTACAGTACAGGCAGAAGATAATTTAATATCCTGAAACACTTTGTCAATTCCATTTCGCACACTTTAATTGCCATCAGAGGACTAGAGGCTACCATTCATCTCAAGTCTGCGATTTTACATTTCCCAAATTATACAAATATACATGGTTACAGTCATTGAATGCTGGACGGCGCATGGAAGGGAGACTCGCCGCTCGGTCAGACGGGCTCGTCCCTATAGCGCGTGACGGACGCGCGCGGGGTTTCTTGTACTGGCCTTCAAACACCTCCGGGGCCATCCAGGCGGCGCTCCCTTTGTTGTTGGTCATGTGCGTTTGAATGTCGCAGGCCGTCCCGAAGTCGCATATCTTCAGCACCGTCCCGCCTGCCACGAGCAACAGGCTTGAAGGAGGCAGACAAAGGAGACAGCCATGTTTGACAAAGGAGACAGCGCCGTGACCGAGCGAACCAGCAACAGCCCTCAAACTCAAAGTGCGCACATCGAAGGGTGAGAGACTAAAACGCGTGGCTACTTTACAAAGCTCTAAAGACGCAATTGATCACACCCATGCAAGCAAAGAACTTAATGGTCTGGCGAGACTGCACTAAGCAATTCAATCAAAAGTACATTAAAATGCCCTCATCTCCCAAATCCTAATACTACTGCAAAAAAAAATAAAAAATAAAAAACACTTTAATGAACGTACATTAAAGATCTCACAGTGGGGCGCAAATGTATTACGCAAATTAAAAGCACTACCAGCCCATACCAATATAACAGGCGAGCTAACACTATTCCAAATAAGTGAGACATCAGGAGACCTGACCCTAGCAAACATCTGTGAACCACTGTGGAAAGTTATCTGTATGAAAATGAGAAGGAGAGAGAGCGAGCGAGAGAGAGAGAGAGAGAGAAAAGTGAGACGGGAAAAGAGCAAAAAGGAGATGGCGCAGGAGGGAGAGAGAGGGTTCATACTTTGGCGGTTTGAGGTCCCTGTGGATGAGGGCCTTGGGCTTCATGCCGTGGAGATAGGCGACTCCCTGGGAACATTGGAAGGACCAGCTCATGGCGTGGGAGGCAGTGTAGTAGGGGAGGGGTTCGGCTCCGTGCAGCACTGCGAACAAACAGCACCGTCACCCGCTACGCTAACGTCACCCTGCTCACGGGACCGCTCAGAGTAATAACCGCTATTGTGCAATAATCACAATAACAACCTAACATGCTTTCGACATAAGCTCGCATTTGGCTTGCAGCGCTCCTACACAGTGAAGATTTCCAAGTGTCCGTGAGAAATGATTTCACATCGTCCTTTACAGTTCAAATGTGAAATGGTTTAAAAAAAAAGAAAGATACACAAAACTGCGTGACCATTTTAAACAGCCCAATGACTCACCATTATATAAAGAGCCACCTTCAGCATATTCCATCACAAGGCAAACCTGTGGATGAGTTTGCATGAGTTACATGTGTAACTGAAGCATACTGGAGAATAGCAGGCAACTGACAATGCTGGGGGACCAAAGAATTATATTCTTTTTAAAGTAAATATCTGGGATATCCCCATAGCCTCTGAGCAACAGTGCACATACTGTGTTTCACTCTATAAAACCAATCTTATATTTATTGTAAGAACAACCCCATGCCAGACAATACATTTGTGCAGTCTTCACCATCCCATAAAGGCGTTCTGACCCATAAAGGCACCCTTTAAATAATGGACTTACTGGGTTATTACATGAACCGTAAAGCTTCACGATGTTGGGGTGGTCCACCCGCGAAAGTTGTCGGAGCTGAGCGGGACAAAGACGACACGTTAAAGGAGGGCGACGGATTCGCTCCGCGTGTGAATGCAAAGAACGTCAACGGCATTCAGACTCCGGAGGCTTTCACAGGGTTTTCAAAAGCGAGCACTTAACAGCGCCTCACACGCCCATTCCCGCCCCCAAACCCCCCGCCCCCCCCCCCCCCCCCGCAAAGCACAAAGCGGCCTTCTCATTTCCTCTTCTGAATATGCTTGCAGGTTGTGATTAATAACTGCACCGGCATGCCTCCGAATGGCGCCAGCGTCTCGGTTTAATATAATGCAGCTCTGCTCCGTGATTACCATACAGCAGAGAGATGCACTAATGAGAGGATACTGGGAGTAAATGTAAACACATTACCGTTATAACTAAACTGGGAGCCGCTGCTGCTGCTGCTGCATTTTTAATCAATATTTTGGGGCACGGTGCAATAATGAAACTCTTTGGATCCTCTCGGATGCGGACCTAAGTAATGGCTGGCTGTTAACCGAATAATGTTGTGCCCATTTGTTAAGAACACTTGCCCTGCTTTGGGGACAAGGAAGGCGAGTACAAACAGAATAGAAATTTAAAAAAAATAAATAAATAAAAAACAAAAAGGCGAGAATACCTCAACTATAAACGCTTTTCGCTCGGATTCGCTCTCTATCGTCTTGATGGCTACGTCCTTGCCTCTCCATTTAGCTTTGCAGACGACGCCAAATGCTCCTCTTCCAACCACCTGACAAGGAGAAAAAAAGAAGACGAGTGAAACATCTAAAAAGGTACTGCGGTTTTAAAAATTACAAGTACTTTAGGGCTTGATTTAGTAAGACCTTTAGCGTGTGCAAAACCTTTCAGCGCACGCAAAACCAGTAACATGACCCATGATTGGTCACGGTATTTGTTTTGCACCAATCATTAGTTGTGTTATTGGTTTTGCGTGTGCTGAAAGGTTTCGCACACGCTAAAGGTCTTAGTAAATCAGGCCCATGGTGTCACCAGGTGTCAAGCAAAGCGAACAGCCTACAGCAGTGGTCCCCAACCCTGTTCCTGGAGATCTACCGTCCTGCAGGTTTTCACTCCAACCCTAAGAAAGCACACCTCATTCAACAGCTAGAGATGTCGTTGAACTGCTAATTAGTAGAATCAAGTGTGCCAAAATTGGGTTGAAATGAAAACCTACAGGACGGTAGATCTCCAGGAACAGGGTTAGGGACCACAGGCCTACAGAATCCTGCTTTGGTAGTGGGGAAGTTCAATTCTTTGAAAAGACAGCACATAATTGGTGAGGAAAGAAAAAGTTGTGCTAAATTGAAAATGATATTTCTAACCCTACAGTTGAGTATGTAGACCTAATCTATAAACTTGCTAGTATCAATATGCTGTACCATAAATACTGACAGCCTAGTTACAAGGCTTGTGTAAATTTGACACCAAACTGAAAATTAAGCAAATATCTGGATATAGACTACCATCACTTAAAGCAAACATCAGTTTGTGTATTGATAACCGGACAAGAAATTAGCACTTTAGCAAAAATGCAAACTACAACCAAGTTTCCACATTCATAGAAACAGATGATCATTAATGTCAACATAAGGAGGAAAACTAAAAAAAAAAAAAAAAAAATTATTTTTGTATAATATTTCAAACTTGCTTACTTCATAATTGAGCAGAGAGCATGAGACTAGAGAGCTACCGAGTCCCTGTTTAGCTTTCGCTAGAGTTTAGCTGGTAAACATGATTTATTTACAAATGCCACTTAAAAATATTAAGGTCAGATGACTACTATTTTCACGTCATTTACAGCATCAGCAGACGCAATGCATTGCCTCTCTGACGCATGCACGCTGCGTCAACACATCGGCCATAATCTTAGCTTATCAGCCGTCGTTCGCGGCCGTCATACCGAGTCCGACAGAGCGCGGATATTATGGTGCATCCCAAATATTTATGTTAAGTACAAAGGTTGAGACTGAATGTTAGACCATGCATTGCTGTGGGGCTGTGGCTCAGTAGAGGATTTGACAAAAACAGCCTGTTGGAAAGTGAAATTTAAAACGACTGAGTAGTTTTTTAATTCAAATTGAAACAATTAACAAAATTTGACAGGCTAAAACGGTCTGAAAACAGAACTACGCACGAGAATTGAGGAGGGCTGGGACACAATCATTGATCCATCAACTACCTGAACATCATTTTTGAGCTGACCTCACTTTGCAATTGAGATCATGAGATGCACTTGACCGTGTCCACTGACTATTGTACACCCTGTAGTCCCCTCTGATGATGACTCATAGCTTTGGGCAACTGTTGTATTGAGAGCTAATGCAGCAGCAACCTGAAGAACCTGGCTGACTTCAACCCAGCCTATCCCTGGCAAGTCAAGGCCAATTGTGTCCTGCCACTGTGGACTGCCGGGCCTGGTGACGACACTGCTGAGGCTAAAACTCTTGAACCTACAGGGCACCTGTACTGACTAGGTCACCTGGAATTTAACTGAATTTCCATTTTAGACTAGGCTACATGGCATTATAGGTTTAAAAACTGCACAAGCCCCACCCCTACAGTTGACTCAGCATTCCTCATTAACAGGAAGAAAGCCTTGTATGGACAATCTGCAGACATGTCCATCAAAACCCATTTTGTCATTGTTCAAATAGACACGGTGTGGGTAGGGAAACGCGTCCCTGTTTTACCAGTTTTTAAAAATAGGGTTACCTTCTAAACAACAAAACATAATTGGGCTGGCAATCATACTGTATGACTAAAGAAATGGGCAGCTTTACGGAGTAGCTTACAGAGAAAGCAACACAGAGCCATCACACACACACACACACACACACACACACACACAATTAACAATTAAAGTCCACTTGTTTACGATGGTTGTCTTTTTTTTTTATATTGGGGGCATTCCGTCACTTTCTGACCTCAACCTCAACCTTTGAACGATTACATTTTAACCTATACAAGAGTGTGTTAGAATGTGGTTTGATTAACCAGAATGACCAACCATTCAGGAGACATAGGCCCTCAAAATGACCCATATTGGACCCCCACCCTACCTAAAGAAACAGATCAGATCTTCTTCAAAAATAAACATAACAGCATGGTTCTCTCTTGGGTATCAGAAAGGTTACAAAGAAGGTTATCCACAATTACTCAATACTTTTGGTCACATGACAGAAAAATAGAACGTTAAAATGAAATTACACAAGTCAGCAAACATGCGAGTAGTGCAAAGCCACGTTAAGGTGTGAAGATCTTTACGCTTTATTTTTAAGCCACTGTCAAGGGCTGATGATGCTCATCTCATTTGGACTTAGGCAGTATGTTCTGATGACAATTTGGTGGAGAGACAGTGGAATTTAAGAAGTGGACTACAACAGACAGAAGCACCCTTCAGTCCATCTCAGAGCCTGTTGATCAGTTCATGAATTATCAGCATGACTTAATCACCAAAATGCAGTCAATATTATAAGCAGCTGAGGGCAAGAACATTTCGTCTGCAAGAAAATGTCGTCCTGGTGGTTGGAGATTTTGCAGAGAATTACAGCGTTGTCATCCAGGACGAAGCACAGTCTCGCCATTGGAACAAGTCACGAGCCGCCATTCATCATTTTGTCTGTTATTGGAGGGACTGTGAGGGAAAATCTCAGCGTGTTTCATATGCTGCGATTTCAGAATGCCTGACCCACAACACCATCTGCTGACCATCTCTTTCAAAGGCATCTCATACGGTTACTTGAAAGGACAGCTAGGGAAACTCCCAGGGTAGGTGTTTTACTTCTCCGATGGCTGTGCAATGCAGTACAAAAACTGCAGAGCCTTCCAGAACCCATGCCCCCACTTGGAAGACTTTGGTGTGGAAGGAGAGTTGAACTTCTTTGCACTGCTCATGGCAAAGGACCATGTGACGGCTTTGGGGGAATGATAAAACGTCTGGCAACTAGAGCTAGTTTGCAACGCCCATTTCAGGACCAAATACAGACCCCCATGTCAATTACACCTCTTCGCTAAGGACAATATCCCCGCTGTTGAAATTGAATACTTCACAATATCCCAATGGCTTGCGGAGAACAAATTTCTAAAGCTGTGCTTCAGTCAGGCAAGAACGTTACCAGGCACTAGGAATCTTCACTACTTTCAACCCATTTCCGGGACAATGTGGTT
This sequence comes from Synaphobranchus kaupii, assembly GCA_029718625.1. NCBI lineage: Eukaryota > Metazoa > Chordata > Actinopteri > Anguilliformes > Synaphobranchidae > Synaphobranchus > Synaphobranchus kaupii. The sequence goes on along the minus strand of CM056381.1, from coordinate 17,293,237 downwards.
AATCAAACCACATTCTAAAACTTGAACTTAACATGTATAATTTTTTTTTGGATAAATCTAAAAGGGTGAGGTCAGAAAGTGATTGATTTCTGATGGAAAGTCATTCATAAAGCATAGTCATTCATAAAGCTTTTCAGTACACAGCTGCGCTGTGACCAAACAGTGTCATCCATTCCACAATCAACAGCGCTATTACCACTGGCCAACAGAAACAGGGCCAGAATGCCACCTATCAACAGGGTAGGGGTCAAATCTAATGTCTCATCCCATGAAAATATCTCAACTCGTCCGGTCCAAACACAAATGACAGATTTAGCATAAACAGATGTGTACATCAGGTTTTTTTAAAATTTTTATATAAACATACTGCAGCTATTTGCAGTTATTACCAATGCAATAATACCAATTTCGCATAACTCTGGGGAGCATAGTTTGTTGCAACATGAGGGAAACATTTTCCTGATTGCTCAATTTTGCCAAGCAAGACAAACAACTCTTGCCACCAGAGGTGGAAATCCAGGGGACATAAAGTAAAAGTCCTACCATGTGTTTCTTCCACCCATAGACTCAGCCAGCTGATTTCACTAATCAGCTCTACCTCCTCGCTGAAGAATTATGTTAATTAGCAAATCCAGGTGATTGGAGCAAAATACTGGGGAGGACGTTTACTTTATGTCCCCTGGATTTCCACCTCTACTTGCCAGACTGGAGTCAGCTATCCAGACGTCTTAGCTTGCTAGCTGCTAATTCTCTTCATAAGAGGTAGATAACTTACTCTGCAACGAATAGCCAAGCTATTTAAATGAACTTTTAGCCTTAACTAATGTTAATTACGTACGTTTAAATGAACCAAACGCATAAGAAAAACTGTTCACATTTTCATTCTCCAACGTTAATTGTAGTCTTAACATACTTTGTGCTGGCTAACTGTGCTGATACTGTAAGTTCATGGTTAACGTTACCCTTTTTCAAGCCGAGTCCCTTTACAATTAAATGCGAGAATAACTACACAAGTCACATTTAATGTTACGCCAACAAGTGATAGATTAATTTATTCGGGTAATTAAGTTATCTATTAAAACATGACGGTTTGCAAATCAGATAACCTAGCAAGCAAGAGATCCCTTCAACCTCATTTGACACGGGCTACACAACGTAGCTAGCGGCTAACTAAAACTGCTAGTTATCAAACGTTAGCTAGCTAGATTAACTAGCCAACGTTGCGGTGGTATTGACTGCAGACACAGCCCAGCTCCCGACTTACCTCTTCAACTTCAATATCCCCATATTCTATCTCTTCAAATGGATATCCAGGTGGGGTTTCAAGCATATCGGCGGAAGGTGTAGTCATTGCTATATTAGCTACAAATTCAGAGTTAATGGCTATCTAGCTAAAATGCAGCAAACATTCAGGAGGTACCGTCTTTCTAGCTTTTGTTTAAAATGTTTGTTTTTTTAAATAAAAAATAAAATGTACGCAATAAAAAATAAACACCTCAAACGGATAAATTATGACTTTGAAAAACTTAGCAATCTTGCTAACTTAGCTGTCCAGATTTAATATTAGCCAGCTAGCTAGCAACCTACAGCGCAACTCAGAACTAGCTAGCATTAGCTAACGCTGGCAAGCCAGCTAATTGTGTTACATTCAGTTAGCCAGCTAAGTGCCACAAACACACAGCTAACTAGAGCCTGTATTAAAGTTACACGATATAAATATCCATTTATTGATAAAACTAGCTAGATGTCACTGATCTGTGTGACTGCGTTTAGGCCGCTTGGTGGCCTAGCTAAAGCCTACGAATGCAAGTAACAACCCGCACCGTGGAGCTCCCCACACATCGGCGCAGTAATATTGAGACATGGAGCCTGGACGATACCCAGATTAAATGCGTCTAGAACTGATGCTATTTGACATATCTGTTGTACAAAATGGGTGTTTTTAACCCATCTGTATAAGCTTTTAACTTTACAGCGAAGCTTCCATTGACTGTCACTGTTATTTTTCCGCAGTTAGCAAGCTTGCTCCTGCTGCAGCTCCAGGAAGTCGGTGTTCCTTTGGATTGAGCCCCTCCAGCTTTTACTGCTTTGATGACTTGCAGTAACGTAATGTGTCCACAGAGGCGCTGTAATGTGACAAGCAATCCTCAATTGTTACTACCACTTAACGCAGGTCAGCATCAGTTCCACTGCATGTTCATGCTTGTTCAGCAACAATACAAGTATTTCAATCGCTATTCCAGCATTATAGTGCAGTGTATTTCCTTTATCCACTATTTCTGTATAACAAAAGCTCACACATACCACTAGACACCTCATTTATTTTTACAAACCCCAATTCCAAAAAAGGTTGGGACAAAAATGCACATAAAAGCAGAAATGATTTGTACATTCTCTTTTACATATATTTATTTGAAAACAGTATAAAGAAAATATATTTAATGTTTTACCTTATCAACTTTATTAATTTTTGTAAATATACGCTAATTCTGAATTTGATATCTGCAACACGTTCCAAAAAAAGTTGGGACAGGGGCAAAAAAAAAAAAAGACTGAAGTTGGAACACCTGTTTGGAACATTCCACAGGTAAACAGGTGATGCTATCATGACTGAGTATAAAAGGATATCAAAAGACTCTTGATATCTTATTGTCAGGTACTCTTACAAGTGATACTATAATCTCTGCATTTTAATGCATCTCTATGGAAATTGAGGTGGGGGGTGGGACTAGATTAAGATGTAAATTACACGGGAATAGTATGGAACCCATGCTTGGCTAAATGGCTGTAAGTCATCAAGGGTCTGAGGTATCAAACAAGCCTAAACCATCACTCTGCTGTCAGATATGCAGTAGATATGGATGGATCACTTTAAGGGTTGACTCATTTTCCTATTGAACTCTATGGAAAAATAAGTCAGGAGAAACAATCCTTAAAGTGATCCATCCATATCTACTACATATCTGGCAGCAGAGTGATGGTTTGAGGCTCGTTAGATTTTCTGCCCCTGTCCTAACTTTTTTTGAACGTGTTGCAGGCATCAAATTTGGAATTAGCATATACTTACAAAAATCAATAAATTTGATGAGGAAAACATTAAATTTATTTTCTTTGTACTGGTTTCAATTACAAATCACTGCTTTTTGCTTTTATGAGCATTTTACATACTGTCCCAATTTTTGGGGAATTGGGGTTTGTAGTAAAAGAGCAGTACATCAGCAGTATGTCTTTATAGCTAAATGTTATTTAAATGATACCTTGTGAACCATCACAAAATGTAGCACATCTTGTGTATAGTGGGTTGAAAAATAATTCAGCACCCTTAGACTTTTTCATGTTTTGTTGTGCAAGAACATTTGATAAAAATTGATTTAATCAGGCTTTTTTTTTTGGTTGTTGCTGGTATTCAACACAAACAACTCTACAATGTCACTGTGAAAAGTAAAACCTACAATTTGCTCCAAATTATTTACAAATATAAAACAGAAAACAACCAATTCCTTAAGCATTCAGCCATCTTTATTCATTGTACTTTAACAGGCATACTCATAAAGGCAAACCTTTGTTAAAAATTGCACACCATAAGTTGCCCAGACGTCATGTTTAGATTGTATTTTTAGGATTTTGAACAAAATGTTCTTTTAAATTGTCTTTCTTGGTAACATGCATTTTATTGGCTCTTAATGGGATTTTAGGGAGTACAATGAACATTACATCACAATTCCCAAACACAGTATATGTGATATTGTTCACTCATGGATGGCATTTGAGGTCAGTCCCTGGGGGTTAAAAGAAAATATAAATCATCACCCATATGCGAAAATGTACAAGATGCCATCAGCACCTTTTTCCCATCTGGGATTTCTCCATTGACTTCCATAGTGAAACCAGCAAGGAAAAATGACTGAACTGAATAACGATGTAGACTTTTAGAAATCTCTTTTTGACAAAACACCGGATTGACGGCACGGTGGTGCAGTGGATAGCACTGTCGCCTCACAGCACGAAGGTCCCGGGTTCAAATCCCAGACGGGAACTTTTTGCATGTTCTCCCCGTGTCTGCGTGGGTTTCCTCCGGGTACTCCGGTTTCCTCCCACAATCCAAAAAAAAATACATGCAGGTTAGGCTAATGAACTAATGAACTAATTAGGCTAATTGGGGGGGGCGGGGGGGGGGGGGTGTTAACAGGGCGTTGCTGTAAAAGAGCATGTGTGCTCAGTCAACCTACCCTATAAAGGTAAATAAATAAATAAATAGAATCTTTTCTGGTAACAAGTCAAGCAACAATAAGTAAAAAGAAAGCCAGACAAGATGTTAAATTGCACTATATTAGATATGCAAGAAATATCTGTCAGAAAATCATTATGAATCCATGTTTAAGGGGGCATTATTTAAAAAATAGAAGGATTGGCATTGCTCTTGGACAGAGAAAAAAAAATACTTCAGTTGAGATATTGATCAAATGAAACTGATCATACACATCCCACCTAACTGATAGATAGTCATCTTACCAAACTTACTTAAATAGATTTGCCATATGGCCTAATACTTCACAGAAATGGTTAATTCAAGAGTGTCATTTGTCTATATAACACCTAATGATGAGTATTTAGCTAATTCTTGGTAACTTAATCCTAATGATTAGACTGTTCTCAAGGTTGGATAATTGCTATGTTTGATAAAGAGTTTATAACGGGTACAGGTAGACCAATGTCCAATTAAGATAGTTTTGTACATCAAAAAGACATTGTTAGGTTAATTTAGCAAATATTGAACTTTTTCCTAGCTTAAAGATAAAGCATGGATATTATTCAATAAATGACTTGAGTACTCCCCCAAACTCTTCCAAGTAAGGTCATAATACTCATAATACCTATGCAAAGAATATGTGCTTTAAATATGTATTAACTTTGGAGCTAGTAATTAACTGCTACTACTGCATCTCAAATCTTGTTACAACGTCATTTTTATTTTATGGAATTTATCAAAATGAAATTTCTTACAGAGACACTATTTTAAATGATGGTGCAATTGCTCAGCACTTGCAGGCTGGCACTGCAAACACAATGGCCACCTTCTACCACAACAAGTAGCACAACCAATAATGCTTATAATAGCTTTAATTATTATTAAACGTAAACTCTTAAATTACCCACCATTTTCTGGAACAATAGCAAGGAAGGAATAAATCCAATTCCCCGTTTTAAAAGAAGAAAAGCAATGAAGGGGATACATTCCAATGCACAACGCTGTGATTACTGTCCTAGTGCTCCATAAATCACTCTCGCAGGTAAATCTAATGAGATTAAAGCGGCTCGTTGTAATTTATTATTTGGTGCGCATGATCTAAATCCCCGTACGATAATTGTTTTAATCACAAAGGTGAATGTCTCATTATATTTGTTCCCCCAGACCATTTGCAGTGACTACTGATGGCAGCATATGGTGTGGAATCAGTGTGCAAAACTGTTTTTCAGACTGGGGAATTTTCTTTTTTTTCCCCCCATACTGCTGCTCTTCTCAAGATTTATTTATTTATTTATTTATTTATCCATTCATTTCAATTAATTAATTAATTAAAATCAATGTATTTATTTAATGAACAGGGCATTGTTGCTTTATATATTTTGCTTATAAGAAACTATCCTCAGTCATTCCAGTAAAAACCCCTATGTCAAGGGCATGAGGATGTCATACGGCCTGTGTAATACATACAAATTGCATACATGGTAAAATGTGCAAATTTATTTCATCTGCACATATAATACAGAAAACAGGTGGTATAAAAAAATACAATGGTGGCTGTCCAAAATGTGAGCTCATAAACAGTTACAAAGTTATCACTGTGTTTTTTTATGTCTTCCGGAAACATCAGCCTTGCCTTGCAATTCAATAACTTATGAAGTTATTTAGTCTATTATTGAATTTCTAATGTAAGAAAGGAAAATGCAGTATCTTTCCACCCAGTTAAAAGGGAACAGAAGTTGTGTGTGCAATAGCCTGTACTGTCCACAGAGTGGTGCTGATGTACTTCCAACAACAATAATTATGACGGCACATCCTTGAGACCACTATGTCATTGCTGTGGGAGAAGTAATATGTAAAAAGTGTACGATGGGTTCCAGACATTTGTATTTATGCGCGGCTTTCATACAATTAAAACACTTTCATTAATATTCTTCCGTCAGTATCAGCAATCTCCTAAATTGGAAATAATCCGTTGCTTCTAATAATTTGCATGATTGATCGCGTAACACTTCTGCAGCTGACAAACATTTGTCTTCCATTTATGGCTTTTGGTTGCCACAAGCTCTTTAGCTAGACATTATGAATATCCATGTCCCAAATAAGGCTAACATTGTTTAATTAGGGTGGGGAGAAAAGACTACTCTTGCAAATATTCGCTGGAATTGTTATATGTATAAGTAGAGCAATTCCCTAAGCAGCAACAGAACAAATAAACATTTCAGGCACACGGGACTACCGTGCTGTCATTTTGTTAAATCATTTCAACTTCATCTAAATGCTCCATTCATTTGTGCCGAATTTATTTGACAGACAAAATAAATCAACTGAAAAATGACAAAACAGGCTAATTAGTACAAGTGCGGAATTCTGTACCTGTAGTTTCCAAGGCTGAAACGCCCACGGGAATATTTCCGCGAAGCAAAGCAAGGTCCCTTCAGAAGGAGCACACGTGACCCTGTGCGCTTTTCAAACAGTACAGTAGGTGCAGTTCTTGCTGGAGAGGTGGTTCTGGGGCCAGCGACAAAATTATTTTCGTTTTGCAAGGGGGGTCCGAAATTCAGACCGAAAGAGCCGAAGAGCGCTTATGTTACATTCATGACAAGCAGCCTGCAATGTTGACCCAGCAAAGATGACCCGACTTCTTCTTCTTCTTCTTCTTCTTCTTCTTCTTCTTCATAGAACACCATTCAATTCAGTCTGGTTCCCCCCCCTTCCCAGCCGACTGGGATGAGGCCACTTTACTCTCACGCAGCTTGCTGCTGGAGCTCACGGGTCCGGACCCACCGCTGCGCGCACGGAACGCGGACGGGGGCGGGGGAGACCAGCCGAGAGTGACCTTTCCGGATTGTTCCGGCCCGAACTCGGAGACATCACGCTTGATAAGTGGCGCTGAGCGCGAGGGCCAGGAGAGCGGCCGCGGCGTACTTCGCTCCCCACGACTCCGTCTCCGTTCTCTACCTCTTCTGTGATCATTTCTTCCCCCTCCCAGTCGAGGCTTAAAGAGGACATAACTGAGGGGAGAGAGTGACCTTTTCGTTTCAATGCGGCGGCGCGCTACTCTTTTTGAGATCGGTGCTTTTAATCTCCTTGACAGAGGAGCGTTTCAGACGAGCCGCTAATTGTTTACTCTGTGCAAAGTGGACGACGTGCCACGCCCGCTGTTTGCGGAGCTCGCTCGACCCTGCCCAAACTAGGTCCCTTGTTGTTGAGATATTTTCTGATAACTTTGCACTCGACATTTCAAGCAATCTTCCTGTTCACCCCATCACAAATGTAAACACTTACAAAAGCAAATAATATAGAGACAACACGTTAATCACCAACAGAACAACTGTTCTTAAAATAACAGCTGTAATTCATTTTAATTACGAAATTGAACTCCGGTTACTGCTAACATGATATGAAAAACTTGAATGAATGCATTTCCCTGCACTTGAATCTCAGCCATTTGTATAATTATATTCCCTGTCCAGGAATGTCACTGGTGAATATCTCCAGGTGTGGTTTCACTAATCACTGTAAAGGTCTTTTGCTTATTTTTCTTTTTTAGTTCCTGTATTTATGTCATAACGACAGTATCTCATTTCAAAGAGAATCAATCATATTGTAAGTGATTCATGCCACATGGATAGTGTCCAGCCCAGTAGATTAGCTCTCAAAAAACCCTCCCTTGGGAGGAATGGCAGTAAACGCCCATTTCATTTATAATGCCGTAAGGTCACAATATTTGTGTCTGGGGTGACAGAGACCATAGCTACCATCCCAGAGATGTATAATTCACTGGCTGCTGTGGAAGTTCGGTTCAAATAGCAGGTTAGGTTCATGCATTGGAATACATTTACTTCAGTGGGACTCTCTTCTCTCCTAAAAGGATAATTCCTAAAAGGGAATTTGGCATGGTTGTGACATAGACTAAACCCAAGGGGATTACAGTTTAAGAGTTTCTGTCATAGAACAATTCATCAAACGACAATTGAAATTTTTTTCCAAGCTGCTAATAGCTTTGCTATTCTAAATAAAGACTTTGAAGTAATATTGAAAGTTTGACAAAAACGTGGCTTTCAAAATGTGGACAATATATCTGTCCCATACCAAGAATAATTGAGAGGAAGTGACATAATGCACTTGCCTATTGGTTGCTGAGAATTCTCAGGTCTCAGTGCACCGTTGCTTGGTTAGCACTTTCTGGAGTTTCAAAGCTGTGGTTGGTGCATTTGACTTGTCATATGTTTGATTTCCTGGTCAAAGTTAATTTGTCTAGGAAAATAGCCCTGGCTGTAATGAGGAATAAATGTTTTTCATCAAGGCAGATGATATTTTAGCCCTCTCAGATGTAGAAATATCAAGATGGATGAGTCATGCCCGGCTGCGGAGAAGAGGTGTGGGGTTGGGGGTAACGTCTGTCCCCTCCAGCGGATGTGCCGTTGTCAGAACGTGGCCGCCGGCTTCTCGAGAGAAACCAGAAGGGGATCAAGCGCATTCCTGTTATTCCGCTCAGTATCGGGCGGATTTCTCTCTAAAGGCGATAAAAAACCTCGGCCAGTAGTGAGAGTCTTAGCGCAGCGTTCTGGCGAGTTGGGTACACCTAAAGGAATCTTTACAGGCCGGGGAACTAATTTCTTTCCGGTGTCACTGGGTCAGGTACACAGGCCGGCGAGGATTTAGGGGGATTACGGCCACCCTTCGGCGCTCCGCGCTTCTCCTGACCGCTGCATTTAACGGCGCTGTCTGAGCAAAGCTCCCGGCTTTACCTCTCCGCGAGCAGGGAATGCGCTCGGGGGGGGGGGTCACCGGGAGACGTCAGGGAGCCTAATGGGGTACGAGGGTAGGGAGGATAGGGACCGGCACCCGACTCCTCCCGCCGCACTGCACTCCAGAGAGAGAGAACATCAGATTCATAAAGCTGTAGAAGAAATAAAGACAGGAGAAGAGGGACAAGCCAGTCAATGAGGCCTTCACCCTGTCCCATGTGACCCCTCGGTGTTTGTACACCTTGCTAATGATCCGCCCTGTGCCCGAGGTCCTCGGTGGGCTGCCTGTCGGCCTTCACTGCTACAACTTCGACGTTAGGGTCATCGTCAAAAGTCCTACCGCCAGGGCAAGTTGTGATACGGTTGCTAGTTTGAAATACATTTATTTGTAGCTATTAATTTTGCAAACTTTATGTTTCCTATGTGACTGAAGGAATTTTGGTGTCCACCATTCTTTCTATGAGTTCTTTCTTTAAGATGCAACAGGAACTATTTCCGGATTGTTCTTTAGATGTAGTCATTTGTCCACTGAATATCCCATAACCATAACCATAATAAACTATTTGAAGAGCACGAGTTAGCTATTTCCAAAAAAAAAAAAAAACGAAATATAAAGTACAAAGTAAATCCTGTGAATATAGTTTTATTGAATTTCTTGGTTTACGTTGTAATTTATCCTTTTAAAAGTACCAGATATGACTTGATGATAATGATGATGATTATTATCATTATTATTTTGGTTATCATTATTATTATTATACTGTTTACCATTGTAGTTTATAGCGGAGTATTTGGTTCTCAGTAGTTCTATGGCCACTGCTTAGTCCAACAGCAGATGTGTTTGTTGTCCTCATCTTGCCATGGCCGATGAGCTGTGACAGGTGACGTCTGAACAGCCCGTCAACGATAGCGCCTGTAAAGAGAAGCCTATCATATCTAAAATAAAGTTATTCCCCCTCCCCCCTCGGCGCATCCCCTCAGCGAGGCACAATCTATGCGCCAGTGGGAGTCACGTGGAAAGCTATTGTGAGGTTGCTTTTTTGTTTGCTTGTTTAGAAAATAGAAGTGAGTGACAACCGAGGTTTCTGCACGGCCAATGAATGGGCAATTTAATTTTCTGCATAAGCATAAGCGGCATCTTTGATACCAGATGGTCACAAAACCCTCAAAGGAAGCCTATTATCATATTGACACACATCACGGCGTACTTATATGGGCATATATCTAACCGTACTTCCTTTTTTTAACCACAAAGAGCTCCATTTAGTCCAGCGATACAATTGGCCTTGAATTAAACATTCAGACATTATAGCATTATTGTAAAGACATGAAGCACTGATTGTTTGTTTGATGATTATACTTGGATACTGAGTAGTGTCTTCAAAAACAACATTAAAGACATTTACTTCATTAGATAAAAGTACTTCCCATTAGAGACACTGAGCAAGACAATAGGGTTTAATAGAAATCAAGAGAGAGAGGGAGAGGGAGAGGGAGAGAGAGATATGGGGGATTTTAAGAGCAATTATCACTTATCAGTTTTAAAGAGATATTAGATGCCGTATTTGATTACCAACATTGGAAAATAGATTAAAAAATGTCAAATTAGCCTAATAAGAAATACTATAATAATATAATTTTTAATAGCACTCTAACCACAGCTAAGTTAATTTCATTTGTAAACTTGCTGTGAGTAACTCAATTTGGGATTACTAATCCCTTATTGTTATGGTTTTGAATACATTACAGAAATGCTGAATATGTTCTACAGGGCCGTATCTGTTTGGAAAGAGGTCTAGTACAACAACGCCCAAAGGCGGGAAAAACTGAAATTGCATACGAGACAAGCCACATGTAATGTAATCAAAAGTAATGACAATAAAAACACCCCAATAACAGATAAATAGATGCAGGCATGTTTAAAGTTTCCATTGGTGCCAAATCCATTTTAAGGGTCGATGAACACATTTAAAAAAATAAAAAATAAAAATAGAGGAAGTACCCCAAACAGTGAAATTTTCTTTGAAATGTTTTCTTTACTTTTAGTCTTTTTAAATTAAGTTCATAATGAAACAAACAAACAAACAAAAAAAGACTAGGAGAAGACTAAAACAAAAGTTTCCTAAGCAATTTTCACAGTTTGGAGTGCATCCTCTTTTATTTGAAAATTATTAATCACAAAAGTAATGACCAGAAGGAATTGCAATAGTTCACAGAATACTGAGTAGGGTATTCAAAAACAACATTAAAGCCATCCGCCTCATTAGATTAAAGTACCTTCCATTAGAGACACTGAGTATGACAATAGGGTGAAATAAAGAGAGTGTTTTTAAAAGCAATTACCACTTATATTGTCTTAATGATGGTTGAGTTCTTAAGCGGAACACTTTTGAAGAGATATCACCATGTGTGTCAAAGAGTTCAATTCACTATAAAACACAGACTGGTATACAAATGTCAATTCAGCACATGTAAAAGATCAATAATGTAATTCTTAATAAAACGTGAACATTTGCTATATGTTATTATGCATTAATGCAATTCTTGTCTATAGCAAAACCTGCAGCGTGCACAATTTCAGAACTGCACTTTAGATTACTATTCCAGTATGTTTATGGTTTAAAGAAAAGAGAGAAATTCAAACTGTGTATCTACACGCGGGGCTGTGTTCTCTCTACTGAAAGGTCTGGTGCCTGAGGGGAGCCAATCAGACATCGTCACCCTGGTGGGAAGACCTTACATTTGGCTGTGAGCACAGCCACATAGTGCGCACATAAACACGATCACAAAAGTAATGACCAGACGGAATTGCAGTAGTTCACAAAATACTGAGTAGGGTCTTCAAGAAACAACATTAAAGCAGTTCGCCTCATTAGGTAAAAGTACCTTCCATTAGACACGCTGAGTATGACAATAGGGTGAAATAAAGAGAGAGATTTTAGGAGCAATTGTCACTTATATCGTCTTAATGACAGTTTAGTTGTTAAGTGAGACACTTTTAAAGAGATATCAGCAATTATGTGTGTCAATGACTTTGATTAGCTATAATAACGGAGGAATCCAGACCTATAGATTTAGATGGAATAGAAAAAAAGCTTTAGCCTTATTTATAACATTGAGTGCAGGTATTGCCCTTGGCCTTGTGCTGTTGTTGTTTTTAATTATTTATTTTTCTCATTTTGTCTGTACAACTGAAAAAAAAAAAGCCTAAGGATTCTCAGTGAACCGCGCTGAGATGCCTGAACAAGTCTCCAAAGAAACAAATTTATAGTGACACGGAAAATTAATAACGGAAATTGAGATTCATTTATACACGCCAGCATCAGCAAGCACATCAGCAGAACTGTCAAGCAAAGGTCGCGGCTCGAACGGCAACATGCGAAGCCCCAGCCAAGTTCAAAATTGCTCCTTTTCCAAGTTCCCCGAGACACATTATTCTGTGTTTGGCTGGCACGGGTCTTTTTTTAAAACTTTTTTTTTTTTTCATGCAAAAGCAATAAATCAGCTGTTTCAAGAAGACCTGTCAGACCTCGCTCTTGTGGATTTTGCGAGAAAGTCAATATGCTCCTGATAGAATTACAGCTCCTTGCCAAAACACGGAAACGGCTTCTGCGACGGTGGCAAAGAGCAAATCATTTGAACATAGTTTTGCTCACGGAAACTGGAACCTTGAGGTTGCCGAACTCAACCCAAATGATGGGCAAATGTGTGTGTGGGGGGGGGCAGAGATTCATATGACCATTTGTTTTGTTTGCTACTGCACGCTGAAACACTTTCAAGTGTTTCCCTTTACTCATTAACCTCTTGTGAATTTGGGTTTCAGTAGCCTAGGCTACACATGCATGCCTAAAGTCTCACCTGTAATGACTTTTATTAAAAAATAAATAAATACTGCGTACAGTGAAATCTAAGTGGGACTATAATGGTCGTCTTTGTTTGAGATGATGGTCCCCGGTATTTGATATTTGCAGGTGAGCCATAAAGCACAACTTATCTAGGCGATTACGAGACGCTTGGCTCAGATAATCCCCCAGTTGCCGCGGTTTTTGTCGGATGCGGTGGCAGCGTGCAGCTGTCTCCTTTGATGCTGCATGTAGAATCATTGTTGGCCATCAGCTCACTTGAGCTTGTGTGTGAAGTAAACACATTGGCAGAAATGGGTAGCATTATTTACCATCCACTATCAAACAATGAATGGAAGAAAATTTACTAGCCTTACACATTCAATTCAGTTTTATTCTATTAGACACTCAAATAAAGCATTTGGTGGTGGCATTTAATTCATCATAAATAATACATTATAGGTGTCTCCAAAAATTTAGCTAGGTTCAATTTAGTGTTAAATATTATTTTAAAAATGATTAAATTGGTATTTTAGAAGCTATACCATATAATCTTAATTTTATGCGAATTTTATGCTAATCCAAATGGTTGGCTGTGGGTTAAATGTAGTGGTGTTACACTACCTAAACAGACTGAAAAATCATTCATACATTATGCCATCCACCTTATTAATTCACTTCACAAGGACTGACAGGGAATCAACATTTTAATGATCACTGCAATGACTGTACTTAAAATGAGATTAAAGATTTTTTTTATTTTTAATGTTTGTATATGTTAGCCTATGTGTTATGTGTATGTTAAGCATCAACTGTTACACAGTATATACTGTATATGTTATGTGCATTGCTGATTGCCCTGTAAGAAATTGCCCCAATGGGATACATAAAGTAGTATTGTATTGCATTGTAAAAACTATATTTGTTATAATTATACTATTCTAACTAAAGCATTACAATTTGGAGACAAAAACTAGGCTACTGACTAGCCAATATACTAGCTTCAGCCTTATTCATTGTTTGTAAAACTGATGACAGTTATTTTGGGATGAAAAGCCATTCACCTGTCAGCTTGCCCTCATTGTAGTAATACTAAAATAGGAAGCTACCCCACAGGTGAGCACAGGTCGCATAAACCATAAAAAATAGTTCCAATAATAATGGGGTAATATACACAAGTAAAACCTCTGGAGGTATGACACTGCTGTACAAGCTGCTTTGGAGTTACTTGCAGTGTATTTTCTTGCTTTAGACCGCAAACCCCCAAATGTCCTCGATACCTGCCATTGTAAAGCCAGCAGGTCATCAGAACCTTCTGGACATATCTAAAATATACTTAATCACACACAAAAAATGATTTGAGCCAATCTGAAATTTTTATTTTGATATTGTTTCTGTAAAGAAGCAATACTAAAATACCTATTTAAAAGGTACTGGTGCTGAATTCTAGTAGCCTTTACATTAAACATTTGTTTCTATTGGTTTTTACAAGTTATTTTACAAGAAAACATTTTCCTTTAAGTTTAAAACACATATATACACGATGCTTCACTGTTACAGTACAAAACATCATAAAACATTTCTTTAAAAAACAAACATTTACAAAATGTATTTCAATGGCACTTCATTATTTTCATTAAAATGCAAATGTTCTTACATTCGTTGCTTGGGGGGTTGTACTGGCTTTCTCTCTTTTCGGGGGGTGGACTAAATGATCAGTTCTTTCCAATGGTCCACCCCCCATTTCTCTCTTGCCAGGCACTTGTTTTTGTGAAAGTCCACCATTTATATCAAACAATAAAGAGAAGCATGCACTGATTATGACTTTCCTTTTTCTGCCATAATGCCCTGCGACAGATTGGCGACCCGTCCAGGGTGTATTCCTGCCTTTCGCCCAGTGCATGCTGCGATAGGCTCCAGCCCCCATTGACCCTGACCCTGACCTGACCCTGACCCTGTACATGGATGCATCTACAGAGTTGTACACATTCTCAGAGAAAAAAAGGTAGGAAAAAGTGCCTAAAAGGTACCAACGCTTTTCACTGAGGCGGTACCCTATAGAGGTGGTACCCTACCCCTAGTCAGCAATACATCATTAATTTGTACATTTGTTTTGCTTGTAAAAAACATTATTGTACTTTCAGGGTACATTTGGGAAATTAAGAACAAAAGGTACCACCACTGTACCTTTATTTCTGAGAGTGCATGCAGTTACAGAAAAATTACAAATACAAAGTCAAAGAAAGGAAAAGAACAACACCCATTAAATGTGAACAATAAGGTTACAAGCCATTTAATTGCTGTTCTTGTCATTACAAGCAACAGGGGACGGGGGGTTTTCGGTACTCCTGAAGTGGTGGCAGATTTATTTGCGCACCGTTCGTGACGAAACTTTGTGAAATGCATTTTGACAGTAATTTGTGATCTCAGAGTAAACGCTCCCACATTGGTTTCCATGCCAAGTGTCAAAATGGTGGGGATGATAAATTGAAGCTATATTGTCGTTATTAATAACAGTTGTTCATTCCTTTTTATTAACTGGTTACCTGATGTAGCCACTCACACTTTCATTGCTTTGATTAATACAGGTGTCTTTTGGCCATGTGTAATTATCCAATAATCCTGTTCACATGACATTCCAATTGAAACAAGAGAAGCAGAAATTAATTGTGTTAATTACAGTTACATGAGTCATGATGTAGTCAGATAACATTTGGGAAATAATACCAGGAAATGTTTCTTTGTGTAACAGGTTATTTAGAAGCAAATAATTTCAGCATTGGAAAGTCACTGTCTAGTTTATGTATGCGCTGTGTCACAATTACTACTTTTAGGGCTCTATTTTCAAACCAGCGCAAGGGGACGGTATAGTCAAACGCAAGCTTGTTGACAGCATCAACGTCTTAAAACTGGCGCTATGGCGTTTCTCAGCAATACCGCTAGGATCAACAAATTCTCAACATAACATCCTTTCGCTTGCGCTGCAGTGGGATGGGTGGCGCTGTCTGGGGCGTGTTCTAAAATACTTTCGGCTCAGTGACAATTTGAACCAACGAAAACCCATTGCGTTATGATCAGCTGGAACCACCTCTTAGCGGGAACGCAATAGACTCTGGCAATTTGCCAACTTATTCGTCATGTAGTTCTATGTAGTGTCTATAGGTGATGCCAACATTACACTTCCATTTAATTAACAAATAGCCTATAATTATTATTAATTAATTAATTTTAATTTAAACTACTAGAATAAAACAGGACAGCTTACAAGAAACTTGCGATCATGTAGGCCAATAGCCTATAATATATAAATTACACATTGACACAGTTGAATCATAAGCCTACCATTTGAATCATAATTATGCCTACATCACCTAATGTAGGCTAATTAATGCATTCGCCACCTCCTCCCGTGCCTTCCGAACTTCTGGGAGACGAGGTGGTGTGGATTGTGATCCATAAATTACTACAGTCCTAGCCTGTACTTCTGTTGCAAGTATGTCTGATTCCTGTGCGGAAAATCTTGTCGTTGACGGTCCAGTGCGTTTGGGTTGCTCATTATGAAATTGCATGGAGCGATTGCGTTCCAACGCGATTGTGTTTTAAAGCATGAGAACAACAATTTGATTGGCTACCATAGAGACACACCTTGGACGTTTAAACCCAGCCTTTTAGCAATACCGCCATAAGGTGCGCCAAGATTGCCGTCATGAAATTACCAAATTTCTCGCCGACACGCCCTCAGAGCGATACCGCCAAGCGATTACTCTTGCGTTCACCATTGCGTTTGGTTTATTAAAATAGAGCCCTTATAGTTATTTTCAGGAATTAAACAAAAGTGGTAGACCACATTGAATATTCAACCTTCCCCATTCTCTGCTTTGCTATGGTGTGCTAATAATGTCATATAACTTGTAACTCGGTAATGAGTGTATGAGTAAATGGTGTGTGTGCCCTGTGATGGAATGGCGGCCTGTCCAGGGTGTATTCCTGCCTCTCGCCCAATGCATGCTGGGATAGGCTCCAGCACCCCCCGCGACCCTGACCAGGAATAAGCAGGTTAGATAATGGATGGATGGATGGTGTCATGGTTATTAGCAGCCTCTGCTGTTTCTGCGTTTGGTTTTCTTTTTAGCGTCGTTGGGACGCTCTATTGGATTTTTTCCGCCTCCGTTCCGGTGTTTGAATCTCGCCCGGCAATTATCCCTTTCACCTGTTTTGGATTTCCTGCCTATTATAAATAGATCAGGACTTCTGCCTTCCGGCACTTCGATATTGTCTCTGCTATGTTGACAACGAAGTCGGTAAGGTATAGGAATTCGGTCACTGCATTTCTTGTTTGTACAAATAAGAAACGCAGCAAGTCCGGTTAAAAATTAGGATTAGATTGGTTTTCTCTTTTCTATCCAATCTTTCTCTTTATCCTTTATTCTTTTTACCTGTTACCTTTTGTGTTCAAGCTCTTTCGCCTCAAGAGCTTTGGATAACAGGTTCTTAGTTCTGTTTCATTCCTTCACTCGTTTTCTTGAGTTTTTGCTTTGTTTCTCAACCTCCTGTTATGCCTAATGATTTAGTGCGTGAGGTTCTTTTGTTATTTATTCTCGCTGTTTATCGAGATACGCCTCCGTTTTTGAGGTTGCTTTGATTTGCCTTGTGCTAGGGAAGATTTGCTTCCGTTCTTTTGTTTATCTCCTCCCTGGTGCGGTTACATCCGCTTTTGTGGCGTATCTTTCGAGATACGCTTTTAGAATTCTTATCGGTCGCGTCTGGTTCTCTGAACCTTATTCTAACCCTCACAGATAGATGTAACTCAGTAGTGACGGAGACTAACCACAATGGTGAGTAAAACATAAACATATCTTTCTGCACTAGAGGCAGATTCTGTGCTAATTAACTGATACACAATGTCAGTTATACACTGCAGTCATGTTTTAATAAACTTACTAAACTCATGTCAGTAAGGTACTTTGGAGAACCCTCACAATATGATGCTGGATTATTGTATATTAAACTACACTAATTTTGACTGAAAGCGCCTTTCCATAGTCAAGCAACAAAAGTATTACACTTAAAGGCAATCATTGGTATAGTAATGGAGTTGTCAATACTGGATAGCTTGCTACCTTGTTAGCTAGGTGAACTAGTTATTAACCCTTACTAGTTCACCCGATGAGTTTGCTATCAGTGAGACGAGCTTTACAGGTAATTTAATGTCCATTTAAACCATAGCTCTACCACCATTTAAAAGAGACAATTCATCTTGCACAATTTCAATTCATGCATTAGTAGGAATGCTGATTCCGAGTGAACACACACACCAACACAACCTTTCCTTCCATACTACATCCTTTATATTTTTTTCTTTATACTTTATTCTTTAACTCTTTATACTTGAATTGTTGTAAAAAGTTGAGATTTTTTACCCTGGAAGATGTGAGCAAGAAAGCTGCTTTACTGCCTTTACTGAGTGTTTATTTTCTGCCCTCTATACAGGGACTCACTGTGTGTTCAGCAAAGGACACACTGGGCCAGCATCAGTATTCCCTGGTGTACCCTGCAGAACAAATGTTAGCTGATTAATTACAATGATCAGCAGTGGTGCCTCGTTGGCTATAGTCGGCTCCATTTGTAAACGGCCAGACACGCTAGCGCCTACGTGAAAACCGATGTGAGTATTAGAGGGAGGACATCTTTCATGCGGTACTATTGGTTTCATATTCCATAAAAATGCTGAAACCACGGAGATATTTTGCGCTTGAAAATACAGTATGTGGTGAACAATGGACAAGGTTGTCTCAGAGGAGGCAATCGAAAAGACAATCCAAAACTTTCCTCCCCCTCCTTTTTTCCTACTTATTCATTAAAAATTCAATTAACTTGAATTTTTTCATTATGTACAGGTTCAATCACATTAGTGAACCTTGTAGGTGACTAATTGATTTAGAGAGCACAGCTTGCTCACTGCAGATACACAAGTAGAGCCTCCCAATTGTCTAGAGAATAAGGACAGGAGTAATTTGGTCAAAAAGCTGTTTTTGTATTAGATTAGAGCAATGAATCTAATTTGGAACAAGAGGAGTTGCAGCGCTGGGCTCCCCAGAGTATATACTACCCGTGTGTATGGGCATTCAGACGTACCGCAGGCAGGCGTTATCTTCACATAGCCGTCTGGCCCTCAGCCGGCGATCACTGACACCCCCGCGTGGCTCAAAGAAAATAAATGTCAATTATCCCGAATGGATTCCCTTCTGTCCCACCTCCACTGCGCCCCACAATTAACAAAAAAATGTCTGTCATTGCCTTAAGCAGCACAAAAAGGGGAGGACTGAGGAGCAGCATAAGCTTTGACCGTCGACTCACTTTTAAACGGAATTAGATTAGGCGCCGTGAATGTCACCGCTTTTCGTGGTTAACGGTTGAGACGCCCCGTGACCGCGTCTTACGGCGATGGAAAAAAAAGCTCAAAAAGTTTGCAGCCGTCAAAAGTTTGCCGAGGCTTCGGATCATGCTTCGGATACGGACTCGCCTCCCATTGTCCGCGCGAGCGGAAACGTCAGCGTTCGCTAAAGATACTTCGGTTTTGATAAAAAAAAGGACTGGCTGGTTCCGAACATGGCAGGGAAATTAGTGCCCTGCCACAGCTCGCAGACCTATATCTCGCAGGGTCCTGACACACCGCACAGCCAGATGCCAGTGAGAATCTGTCCTTTCTGGTCCGGGACTTCTGTCTCAGCACAGAAGTCACGTCCGAAGCAATCAGGCACCAGTCACTCACAATTTGCGGGGATTTGGATAAAACACGTCGGGGCCTTTTCTTTTTCTTTTTTTTCCAAAGCTAGCCGAGCCCAATTATTGCCTCCGGAACCTGCCACTGTGTGGCTGACGCGCACGCTGGCTTCTTTCCTCCATCTTGGCGCTTTTAACACCGTCCTGTCACCTGGCTTAAAAAAAACAAAAAATCAAACGCAATGGCTCCACAGGCGAACAGAGGAAACATCTTGTCTAATTATTTCAGGGGCCCGGGTTTTGGAAATAGAGACAAGGTAAATCAGTGTTTCGCAATTTGCCCAATGCCACAAAGGTGTAAAGTGACAAGCCACCGCCTGGCACGAATGCTTACACCACTGCATTGCGGGAACTTTTTTTTAATTGATTTATTTATTTTTTTTATACCTCCTGCAATGGCATTTGTCAAAAGGGCATTACTAAGACTTTCAGGGAGGCCGTCACAAAGGCTGTTAATTCTACATTATGGTCTCGGCATCTGCATTCCCGTAATGACCTTTTTGAAATCATGAATGATGTCTTCTTTAATGTAGTTCTGAGCATGAATGTGGTATAATTGAATAAAATATGCCTCACTCTAATCATAAACATCAATGCAATGATTACCAGATGCAATACAGTACCCCCCCCCCCCCCCACTCCACACCCTCTGCCTGCAACCGCAAGCCATCTTTGATATCGTGGCAGATCAGAGCCGTTCACGTTGCATATAAATGCAGAAACATGTTCACCCTGGCGCTTCGGATTGATTTGCTTTAATAGCATTTGCTGTTGCGGTCGGCCTCCTTCAGTGTTACATAACACCTCCGAATAAATATGGCGCTCCTGTCTGCCTTCACCGAACGCCGGCCTCGCAATGCCTGTGTTTCGATGAAAAGAGAAAAAAAAAATCCTCACACGTCCAATTAGTGGCCACGTTTGTCGATGCTGCATCTCGGCGAGAAATATTTCAGTAACGAGTCAATCCCTCAACATAAGTATGTGGGCTACAGCGCGAGTGTACATACCTGTGACATCAAAATTATTTTTTCGTAAGCCGGCAGCATATCCACACCTCATTGCGCTTACCATATTTAGCACCTCCGCTTGGGTTGCTTGAATGCACACTCATTTCTTACATATTAGCAGTGCACCCCACTGACATCTCTTTAAGAGATTTTCAAAGCGCAGTATCGAAACAGCTGGCTTCGCTCGCGCCGAGAGGAGGCGAGGTGTAGAATCGCGCCGTACGCAAAAAAGCCTCGACGGAAGAATGCCGAGCATTCCCGGCCGTTAAGCAGCGGCGTACAAGATTGTTGTGAAGCGGCACAAAAAAAAAGCTGTTGTTCACCTTTAATGCAGACGAAGGTCAGCTTGAACCCGAAGCCGAAGCCAAAATGGACGCGGCGACAGGGTGTGAGAGAAAGTTTCAACACGTCCTACTCGTGTGAAAAGAATGGCTTTAGGAGACTTAAACAGTTTGGAAAAGGGAGAAACTCAAATGGGGATTGGATCAAATATGACTGGGAGTGCAGAGGTCTAAATCTTTTAAAAAGTTAATCCCCCCTTTGTTGCTTTTCTTGGCTGCTGATGAGAGAGAGAGAGAGAGAGAGAGAGACCTGGCTACTTTGTTTATTACATCTGAGCTTTCACAGCGCTAAGACACTTTTCATTACTTGTTCACAATGGGAACGCCAGGGGAGAGTGGCGCAGAAGGGTGCACTCTGTCCAAGCCGAGCTTCGGTCTGGAGACACGAGACATGAAAGGCGGGAAGTAACAGCCGAGCATTCATCAGCGGAGTCACGAGGGAAAAACCCCCGCGCACGCACCGAGACGCGCGCGAGCGCCTTCGTTTCCAACGGGGACGCATCTCTCGGCTGTACGGCCGCGAAGACGCGCCGCTTCACCCCACGCCACCCCCGCCTAGTCCCGGGCGTGACCTTCTGCCCCTCGTTCAGCAGGGTTTCTGTCTGATGTCCATCGAAGTGCGCCATTCAGAATCGGCATCGGTTTTTTATCCGTTCTGAGGCCAGCAATTCATGTCTTTCTTTTCTTTATATTATGATATGATATGAAATGATATGATATGAATGTAGTTTATTTCGGTCACACATTATAAGGAACAAAAACTTGACAAGTTGTGTGAATATACAACAAACAAAACATCATCATACATGATTCACCAATCCATTTCACACAGTAAAATTCACACAATCAATGACCGAAAAAGGAATAGGCTGAAGCCCAAGGCTTATTATTGCCTATCCTATATTCTTATCATTCCACAAACGTGACTGATATTATATGCAGCGCTGACGGTAGCGACCGCAGAAAGAGACAAGGGTCTGTGGAGGCGGTCACAGGAAATGTTTGGACAACATCTGTCTCGCCACCACGCTTCGGCTCAGCTGACAAAAACAGAAGGGCGACGGGTGCTCTCTGATATAGGCTCAGAATAAAAAACAGATTCCTTTACTAGAGAAATGTCTAGCCCTCAGTAACACTCAGGTAAACACTGAAATAAATGCACAAATACAAACTGGGTGGAGGACAGAGGTGTAAAATCCAGGGATCAGAAAGTAAAAGTCCTGCCACGTGTTTCTTCCACCCATGAATTCAGCCAGCTGATTTCACTAATTAGTTCTGCCTCATGGCTGAAGAATTGTGCTAATTAACAAAGGTGATTGGAACAAAATACTGGGGAGGACTTTTACTTTCTGAACCTGGATTTTACACCTCTGGTGGAGGAGATTGGACAACATTACAATGGTACTGCGCCTTCATCAGGTCTGACCCAGTGAACATAATACTCCCATCAATTAACATTGCGTGTAAACATGATAGGATTCGCATTGTGTCGAAACACAGCTACACAAAGCCTACGTTACAGACTGTTCCTGATCCCGGCACCGCTACACGCAAGCTATATAAACCAAAAACAAAAAAAGATGAAGAAAACCCTATTTCCGAAGCCAAAACGAACGTTTGCAGAAACACGACGAGCTTAATTCCTCATTCAAACTGCCTGGCCTGACCATGCTGAGTGCGTATTATCCAAAACGTTTCTCTCGGGAGCGGGCCTATTACCAAGTCCCCATCTCTAGGAGATCAGGAATTTTTTTTCTATACCAAATAAATTCACAGGGTGCTGGAGACGCCTCGGCGTAATGGCGTGTAATTGTGTAATCAAGGTTTTTGTTCCAAATAGCTGCCTCGTGATTGGCAACATTAGCCATACATTTTGTTTGGTCAACACACACAAGTATGTGATGCCACATCAAGATATGTACCTAAGTGGAGCTGCAGTTGGTTTAAAAAAAGTTTTTAAAAAATGTAAAAGTTTTAAATCTCAGATTGGTTTCCAGGAATTTGAGCAACGTGCGCAACGGCTACAGGCAACCAAGTCTTCAGACATTGGCAGTTTGGATAGATTTGTTGAGTAGTAGTATAGTAGCTGGTTGTTTACATTTTTTGCTTCCTTTCCCTCTCACAGACTGCACTTTAGTTTTGTAAAAACTCTTTTTAAACATTTATACCATTTTAATGACTGAAGGTTGTGAAGTCACAAGGAAGCGATTTATTCTCACATCATGTCGTCGTGATTTAAGATGGCGTCTTGACAAAATATGCAGGCCTGAATGAAGATACTCATTTTTTAAATAATAATTTTTAAAAAAACGAATTGAATAAGACGCTCGCAGGTTCCATTTTGGATCACGGCTTGAATACCATTCTGGTAACCTGTCATTTCTTTAGCAACATGCACTCTCTAAAATAAAATGAGAGCACAGTTCAAGCACAAGTTAAATAAAGGCCTAGGCTAAGCTACTAGATACCATACCAGCATTGTTATGAAGTCTATCAGCATGCTCCTACACATAACCAGTATGTGGGTGTAGTAGGCTCGTGAAGCAATTAGGCAACTTCTAACACTTACAGGAAATTAATTACACCTTTGATTTTGGAATATTAAACAGGAGCAGAATTTTGCAAATGCAGACGTGGTTATTGCTCATTCACTTGTAAACACATGATCAGAATGCAGTCGGGTAACATTTTTAAATATTACGCACCGTAACTATTAGAGAAAAGGCAGTCATTTTTGAACAGAAAATCTGTTTCTTTCTAGCATTTAAAGAATGCATGTTAACACAAGCACCATGGAAATGCACTAGTGTTGTCTCTTTTCACTCTGCACTCCACCAGCGGAGTTGCACAGTTGCTGTGCTGCAAGGCTGCATGTAGCTGATTCAGGCAGATCACAGGCACCTATGTTGACTGTCTTTGGTTAGGTGAGCGATGGAATCGCTGGAATACTACCCCCCCGCCGCCCCCCGTATGCTAAAACACAAGTCTGCCACAGTCACAGTCAGCAGCAGTTGGCACCACCAGGCACATTACTGCACTAAGTATAAGTGCCTGAATGGGATGAGCCACAAGTATCATAATATGCATAAAAAATTGCATTCTTCATAGTACACTACAATAAACACAAATGGGATTATTTAGACTGATGTGAAATGTTGTATATTGCAGCACAGTTGTAGACAATTACGGTTGTTAGAACGCCAATTGAGGGATGGAAGTAATTGGAATGTTAACACACAAAGGATAAATTAGTCGAATTGTATGTAATATATTTGTTATTTATTTAATCTGATTACAGCAGGAAACACTAGATTAACTCCCTTTTCTCAGTGGCAATATTATCTCATTTGCCCATCTTATTGTTTCGTACTGCATTCCAAAACATCAAAATTTATCCATGAACCAATTAGACTGCATTTCATCATCTGAATTGTAATTATTGCAATCACCCCCAACAGCTTTTCATGTGACTTTATTGCATTTTTTTGTGATCGCTTTTTCCAGCGTACTGTATATGTCAGCTGCATATAGGGACACCATTAGCAGATCATAATAACTATGCAAATGTGGCAATACCATCTTCAGCTTTCTGCAGCGCTTGGGTAATGAGTTATAGAGGAAAACACATAAGCTGTCGTGAGATGAAAATTTGAGGTGGAATTACATTGGGAGCGGTTTCAATAATGTGTGTTGCTCTTACATCATTAGCTAACTAAATAGCTTGGGCTAATTTTGCCTGAGATATCATGCAATTACATGAAAAATTACTCTGGGACTTGTGTCTGCAGCAGCTTGGGTCTTTACTGGTGACTGAACTGAACTTATTATTATTATTATTTATTATTCCAAGGTTTTAGTTGCCAATATTTAAAATATTGTATTTTATACAGGTATGTTAAAGGGATAATTCACTCTCTGGAGTTTTCTATTCGGTTTTTTCTTTTCAATTTTAGTGTATGCTTTTCAATTAGTTCTGAACATTTTTGTGCGTGATGAACGAACTGCCAGCTTTCAAATGGCAGGAATCAAGGCATTTGTAGGTTTGTGGTCTAAAGTAAAAAAAAAAAAAAATGCTTCAGATAACTCCAAAGCAGCTCCTCTGCTGGTGAAGATGGAAAAATTAGCAGCATATGTCACACTCATGCTAGAATGGATTAACTAGCAAATCCAGGGCACTTCTAATTGTGGATTGGCTAGGTTACTTTCTGATTTAGTTAACTAGTCAATTTACTCTCAAAAATACACAACAACCTTCAACTACACAAAACATGTTTACAGCTTGTCAAGTGATCTATTCATGTATGTACTGCAGTGCCTTTGACAATGAATTGTGCCTCTCCACCCCTAATGCGGAAATATAATTTGCAATTTTACTATGTTTTATTTAAAAAAAAAAAACAAAGTTCTTTTCCCCTCGGTTATCATAGAGCTTTATAAAATGCGCAGCTGAAAATAATGTGATGAATTTGTTTAATGTGTATTTAAGGTGTATTAAAGACCTGATTAGTTATTAAGGACAACTAATACCATTTTCACATGCTGGAGGCTAAAATGAACTATAGGGATTATTGTAAAGTTTTAATGCACCTCATAAATGTCAGGAAATGTGCACCCACTCAGTGTTTGGAAATTTCCATGCAGTTTCCCTGTATTATGTCACATTTGATTTTTGCACAAATTTTCATGTGTCTATCATTTTCAGTTGTTAATCTAAATGTCACTTAATTGCATTTAAAGTGCTGGAAATTTGAATGTCATGGAATGAGAACGGTCAATTTTCAGCCCCCTCTTAGAGAAATGTCAGACAATAAAAGCTGGTGAAAAGCTATTGAATGCTTGAAATGTTCTTCACCTGCAGTAGTGTTGTGTTGGGTATTCCACTGTCCATTGTACATTTCCCGCTAATGTGTTGTGAAGCAGAACACTATGCTTCCATTTTGTTTGCAGCAGGGACAATTGGGATAGGAACAATGTTTCGTCACTTTTCGCATAGAAACCAGAGAGGAGCTCCACCAATCACAGAGTGTGTTGGTAATGAGAAACAGAAAGAAAACCCAATGGTGATTGGTGAATACCTTATGGCTATGCTTTTGGGATTGTTTCAGCGATTAAGGGATCCCGGAAGTATAAACAGGAGGTTTCCACCAATCACCGTAGGGGTTTTTCTGTTTCTTATTACCAACATGTACTGTGATTTGTGGAGTTCCTCCCTGGTTTCTACGCGAAAAATGACGGCACATTGTTCCTACCTCTGTTTTATTATCCCTGGTTTGCAGTTATGGCTAGCAAGCGCCTGAGAAACAAGACATTATACAGTGATAAAAGACAGGGAAGAAGAGACCAGGGAAAAGAGTGTTAAAGAGATACTGCAGAGCCTTTTCTAAGGCCTTTTTTACCGCTTCAATTTGAACTGGAACTCGTGAGTAGGCGTGGTCATATGACGATGATGCCACGTAGTCATATTATGAATATTCATACGGTCAAGGAGTGAAAGGGTGTGTCAATATAAGTCATAATATTAATGTTAGCAGCAATACAAAGCAATTTGCATTTAAACTAGTTAGCAGTACAAGGGTCTCAGTCTCAAAGAGGAAAAAAAAAACTTTGGTCTCTGCTTTTATACCACGTGCCCAGCCGAGACCACCCTAGGATCACCTCAACTCCACCCATTTTTATGTTAAGGATCTCATGACGTCACGAACCCCCAGAAACCAGCGTATTGGTAAGCTTACACAGAAACTCAGAAAACACCCATTTTGACTAAACATGAGATTTTCGGACAAAAACATTTGTGTGTGATCATAATCTAACCCAAAACATCGGTTTTCAACGGGAATGTCATGGTTTTTAACCCTTTTCCCTATGCGGTCGTTTTCCTTGGTGGCCACGCGAGGGCGCTGCTCTTTTGTTGGATGCTTGCTCCGTCCTGCTTGGATTGCGGAGCTTCTGTTATCGCCCACACCTGTGCGTCGTCACCTGGAGAGATATTTAAGCCTTCCGTTTCCTTCTATCGGGGCTTCGAGATTAATTGTTCATTGTTTGTTCATTGTTTTGTACTGTGGTGTTTTTGTTGGCTGTGAGTTACTCGTACCATTTGGGCTACTCGCCTATTTTAACGTCTCTTTATTGAGGCAGGGCTTATTTCTTGCTGGTTTGGTAGTTACTTATCTCGTAGACGTTTGGGACCGTAAATCTCTGCTCTATTTCGCCTTTTTGTGCTTTTTCTCCGTGTATGGAGATTTGGGCGATTCTGTTCGGAACTGTAGTTCTGTTCGCCCTTCGGTGCATGTCGTCTCATAGGGAGATCGGGCGTTTCGCTTCTACTTAGTTCTTAGCTCGTAGAAGTATAGAGTTCTTTGTTCCATTCTCGCCTGTTAAGGGTTCTTACAGAGAGTCCTGGCGTTTGCTTCTACTCATTTCCGTGTTACTGTGAGCCAGTGAGTAGCTTTTGTACGTTTATTCCCTGTTTTGTCTCCTTCTCGTGGACTACGTTCCGCTTTGTTGTGAGTTAGGGTTTTTGTTTAAATTGAGAGGCTGTCGTGCTATTTTTGCGTTGGTCTTTGTTGCAGCTGTCCTCCGTCCTTTTTACCTACGGGACGATTTTGTTCGGAACTATTGTTCTGTTCGTTTTCCAGGTATGTTTCTCCTTGTGTGGAGTTTGGGCGAGGTTGTGGACATGTTTGTGTGTGACTGCGCGTAGCATGGGAACGTTAGCTCTCTGTTCCTTCGCTTCGTTACATATTCTTTTACTGAGAGGCTAGGGCGTTGTTTCAATTTAAGCTTGCGTTAGTCTATGGATAGTAAAGTTATGGGACGACGGTGCTCCGTCGGCTCACCTGTAAAATGTTTCTCTCTCCTGGGAGATCGGGTGTTTACCCCTTTGTTTTCTGCATTTGACTGCGAGCCTATTAATCTCGCCATGGAAAGTTAAATCTCTGTTCCTGTTCGCCTCGTTATATTCCTCATCATAGAGAGGCAGGGCGTGTATTTTCAATTAATCTCGCTTTGGTCTAGCCGGTAAATGTCCGGTGCTGCCTGTCCTGTTCGTTCCTTTCGGTGCCTTTCTCCTTGCATGGAGTTTGACGATTTTGTTTGGAACTGCTGTTCTGTTTCGTCTTATGGTGCATGTCTTCCTATAGGGAAGATTGGGCGATGTTGTGGACACGTTTGTGTGTGACCGCGAGTCTGAGAGTAGCTTGGGAACGTTGGATCTGTTCCTTTCGCCTCCTCATACTACCGTATTATTTTGCAGTGTTTGTTTGTGTTTTATGTTTGTCTTTACGCTACTCGCCCGTTCTTATGTGTCTCGTTACCGAGACAGGGCGCGTATTATTTCTGGCTGTTCAGAATCCTGTCCTTGCGCTCTACTTGGCGTGTGACAGTGAGCCGGTTAGTAGCGTCTGTAGTGGTGTTCGTTGTTCGTTGTCTTGTCTCCTCCCTTATCTGCGGGGTATCCCGCCTTAGTGGCCTTAGGGCTTAATGAATCCCCTTGCTGCGTTTGGCTCCTCCCACCTCACACGTCATGCCCCATTACAGGGAAAAGTCGGTTTTTGACTGCAGTATCACTTTAAAGACAGGCACAGCTTGCATTGACCTTGAAATAAAGTATGATTGGAACAAGAACTCCCTTTACTAATACATTAGTATGAACTAGCATGTTGTTATTTAAATGTGAACATATCTAGAGAGTAAAATGTCTTGAAATTATTGGCACTGTTTACACATTGCAAAATAATCCTAAAAATTAACAGACAAGTACACAGTTGTGCCAATATACAAATGTCTCTCCAATACCGTACCTTAACATGATCTCAGACTGTGGTAAATATTATGCCAGTGGTCTGTTGGCTAGTGTTAAACAATTCGAAGCATTCATTCTTCACAGCATTGCTGGGGGACCACCATGTGAGATTTTCTTGCACATTCCTAAAATAATATTCTTCTCTACATCTGTGGAACGTTTCCTTTATGTATGTTTGCATATCTCAAATCATAAACTGTAGAAATGTATATTAATTTCCATCCGTGTATATGGCTAAAGTTACGCTCTCGTACACAGTCAGCCCCAACGTTAAACACAGAAAAAATGATTGCTGATTTACAACAAAGCAATCATTCAAGGTCATGCTTTGAAAAGGGGAATATAACCTCTATTTAGATTAGATTTATTTATAAATATTCCCACTCGGAAAAGATGCAAATAAGAAAGAGACGACTGCAGGAATAAAACATCACCCTGGATCTGAAAGTGTGTTGATCGAGGTGACCTTTTGCACCTGTCTCAAAATGAAATCAAAATGTTCAATAATACCGAAGGGTTAAAAAAAATAAGTCTGCATGCTGTTTGTATCTACTAGTCCTAGTCTCACTTACAAGACATTTGTTTCAAAACTAAAATGACTTTCCACAGAGGATTTAAAAAAAAATCAAGGAGATTCAACCGTCAGCATATCAGGAAAAAAAAAAGAAAAGATGCCGTGCTCGGAATATACGGGCCTGATTAAATCATCACCATTACTTCAGACTCAAGTCTGTGTACTATACCACTCAGCGAGGGAAAAACCCAGTGCATTATTGATGAACTGTTGGTTTAGTCTCTGCTTCCTGAAATGAGTCTATAGTTTACATGGAGTGGTGATTCTAGGACATTTTAATGGGGGGGGGGGCAAGGTGGGGCCAAATAACCGGTAAGGGGTGGCCATAGAAATCAACAAAATGCATGTATTAAAACCTGTTTCCATTACGCACCAAAGCTACACATTACATGTTGTGTTATTTTCTCATTTGTATAGATGGATGGCATAAAATAAAGGAAATCTATCATGAAAACTGCCACAATTATGAGGGCTATTTTACTCAACCATGACAGTTAATGTTTCGACCCACAGGTCTTCTTCGTGGTTCTTATGTGATGGGTATACTTTATGAGCTCACACAGCTCAGCACATAACCTTAATTGTTGGAATTTGTTCATTTACTTACATAGGACCAATGCTACTCTGTGTTCATACTTTGCATAACTGCTCAATGACTAATCTAAGGAGAACATGTGTTGAACGTGAGAAACAGGGGAGAGCCAAGCGGAGTCATGGGGTGGTTTACGCCTAGCGACAGATCCAGGACCAGTCAGTTTTTTTTTGTTGTTAAAAGCAGAGCAGCCAGTCCATCCTCATTTTGTATTCTTTGGGATTGATCCCAAACCCACACGGGGTTAGGCGTATGTGGCTTGAGGGTCGGCCACCCTACAGCCTGGAGACACAGATCTCGCCAGACAGTTTTGATTTTGACCTTGATAAAGGTTCGGATTGGGCCAAAACAAATGCATCTGAACAGACGGACAGTGCTCTGAGCCAGTACATGACAATGAAAATGGGGGTGGCAACTGGGGATCGCCAGTCATATTTTGAGGGGGAGGGGGGCAGTTTTCCCCCCCACCCCAGCCACTCCTCTTGAGACACCCCTGGTTACCTCGGTGCCAGAGGTTCAGCGGTGCAACATCATGTTCTCAGACGACCTCGTAGATGGCCTTTTGTCGTGAGGTCATATCTCTGCACTCCCTTCACCTCAAGTTCGCCGTTGCCCCGGGAAACGCGGCTGATTGCGCTCACAAAGGATAATTGGTCCGCGGGTTCCTTTCATTGTTGATCAGCCTTCTCCACAATCGCCCAGAGGGGCGTCGGAGCTGACTTGCAAGTGGAACCACTGAGGACTTTCCCACACTGTTACGACATTGACCGGATGACTGACAGGCCAAGAGTGCATCCGCTGGTGTACAATCACAAAACACTTTTTTAATAGTCCGGTCATTCATGACCATTCTCTTGCTGCCATCACAAAAAGTCCCCCGATGGACAAATGCGAAAACAAATGAAAACAAGGCTAAATTCCAGCGGCCAACCGTCATGCAATATGCGCTCGAGAGACAAGCACTTTATTCTGTACGTTATCTCAGAGCCAGCCTGGAGACCCGTGAGCCATTCCAACACACATTCATATGAGAAACCCATCTGTGGACACGTGTAGTTAAACGCCTGCCATTATAGTCCTTTTCGGGGAAGGTCTTTGACATAACCATCTGTTTGAGAGATGGTTGCATCGGAGTTCTTTAGCGTAAAAGACTGCTATTTTGCCGTTGAGTGCTGCAGTCTGAGAGTAAATTGAGGCTTCTCTGACGGAGGGAGAGGACACGGGAAGGGAAGAAGGGCATCAGTGTTTAGACAGGGGGTGCCAGATCTCCCAATGGGGATCGTGCCCAGCAATTCAGAGGTAAATAATGCTATTTTCTTCCTAGGTGATCAAAACACTGGATCTGTGAAGGACAGCATGTGGCAGGCACAGAATGATTGGGTAAGTTTTTTCCAGAGGAAATCCACTCTTGCTTTTTGTAATTTGTGAAAACTTGCAACTGCCTGGGTCTACCTGACATTCAAACAAAGAAAGTGATATTGCTGAGATGAGGAAATGGGGGAGAGGGGGAAAAAAACTTTGATATTCAAGGCGATGGCGTGCACATTCTTGAATATATAAAGCTGGCCCACATGCAGTTTCATATTTATTTGTGTTCATGGTAAAAAATATGGGAGCCCATGTTCGTAGAAGGCTTATGTAAATACAAGAGGACTGGAGTGTTATTCTTTTCTTCCAAATTTCTTATCCAAGGACGCTTTTATCCTTTTTTTGTCAAACTTCTTTTCTTTTAATTCTCATTAATTTTTGAGTGAGCCTAGACTGGTTTTGAATGAAGACTAGATTTAGAAAAGAACTAATTTGAGAGAATTGTTTTTTACATTTACCTAGAAAGAAACTAGGTAGTATTTATAATAAGGAAATCCTTTTAATTTGTCATGTATATTCCTGTACACGGGTTCTGATAATCCTGAATTTGAAAGTTATGATACTCTGAATTTTTTTTCTTCCATTTACATATGCATTGGTATCCCCAGAATAGAATAGATCAGACATATTTAGTAATAAATAGAAATAAACCCATGCCAGAATTAAAACTACTTATTCGAACACAGTCCAGCATATATACCTCCCTCTTCCCATCGCCTCCACATTTTACAGCCCCGCCCAACATTCCAACGGCTACTGGAAAGGCGTATCGACGATGCGGGCCGTCTGTATCGCGAGTCACATGGAAACAATTACTCTCTCAGTTCTGCTCTCAACACTTATTTCGTTTCCAGCAAATTCAACTGCTTCACATGAAAGCTGCCAGCAGCTTTCATCTGCAAGGGCCCCTCTTCCTTTATGAATGCCAGTCATAAAAAAACAAACGTGACCTCAGGGACGTCGGTAACCCTCGGTAACGGCACGGAGGGGCGAGTCGACGCAGAGGACGCGGGAGGAACGGGAGGGGAGGAACGCAGTTCATTTAAAGTTAAGCAGCGAACTTCATTGAAACTTACCGCCCTGTGTAAATGTGCTCTCGCACGCAGCTTTATTGAACGGCTCCCTCGAGGGCCACTCTTGCTTATACCTTTCATTTACAACGTTACGCGTCTATGCATTTTCGCCTCCCCGTTACAGTTCGAACAGCGATTCTGCGACATCCAAGTAGTCCTTTGCAGCGGCGGTTTTCTGTAGAACCCGTGTGAGCCGTGTCATAGCGTTTCCAAGATAATTAATTTAGACACGGAGAAGACCCGAACTTGCACAGATACGGAGCTGATACATATCGCGCTAATCCTTACGGAAAGCATACGTTTTCATGACCACGCTATTACACTAAAGGGCAGCCGGATGAAAGGGACATGGAGGAACGCCATTTTCATTTTAATGATAAGGAGACATCGTTCTCCTGGAAAACCAAAGTGGAGGGTAGAGCTGGGGATTTACACTTGGGGGGAAAAAAAGGAACACCTTTGAAAATGTGCAGTTAATGTTTCCTAATATACTCAATATTTATAGTTAATGTGGCACAGGCTAGGCTAAATGAGAAAGGGTGGTTGGGGGGGGGAGGGGGCTGACAGAGCAGAGGGAAGTACTGTCACCTCATAATCTTCAATTACTTTTGATTCATTTCTGTAAGTAAGACGGAAGAAGTCTAATCAGTCTCCCAGGATTGCTCCCAACGGTTTCTCTCCTCGGACAAGTGGCAACATCTGCTTCAGCTATCAAAAGAGAGCATGGCACATTCTTCCATTTTACATCTCCCAGTCAAATGCTCTCCCATCGCCATCTCCTCTCTCTGTCAACGCAGCATGTAATTACATTGAAAGGAAGCCTTTGCCGAGGAAAACAAGTTGTTTGTTGCTATCTTTACAGCCCCAGCTGCAACGGTCATGTTTTTCATTGTTTTAATTTTTTTTTGATTCTTTTCCCCCCTTAAGTGTGAAGACGAGAGAGGTAAACGCTTTATAACTGTTAAATGGAACCTGGTGCTCAAAAATATATGTATCAGAAAAGAAAATCTAAAATCATTTCATAAACACTCAGTCATCCTTTTATGCGTTGCGCCCTGTTGCTCTCAAATGGTGCATGGGAGTTGTTCTAGGAGTTGACTGCCCACATGTTCCCCTTGGCCCAGGCTAAAGTGGCAAACCATGTAATGCTCCACAGCATTGTGGGTAAGGCCACAAGTTAATCTCTGCTCATTTTTTTTTGTATATGCTTCTGTTCTCTGATAGCAAGAAGTCGATTTTCCTTTTTGTGAAGCCACGTGCCAAACAATTATCCCAATTGCACCACCCCAATTATCTACGCTGATAAAGTAATTACCACTAATCAAGCGCAGACGCTGACTGACAGTGATGTTTAAAAGCCACACTTGTGTTAAATTCAGTCCGACTATTTAGGGCCGCAAGCCTGTGACAGTGTTTTGAAATGTACAAGAGATGATAGTTCTTGTTTGCAGTGGGAAATACTCATAAAAAATGAGAGCAGTTACATAACATTTAACACTTGCACACAAATAGTTACATAAATAAACAGTATTAATAAGAATAATAATGATAATATAGTTTGCAGCAGAGGTAAAAAGGTGAATGTATACAGTTAAATTGCAAATTCAAAGTTGTATATTCTGTGATTCAATCTTATCATGGTCAGTTGTTTTATTCGCTTTCTGTTCGACAGTCAACTGTGATTGATTGAGGATACTTGGTGAAAACTTGTCCATATGAAGAGACGTATCTTTCTTCCATGACAAGTGTCGTTTTGTCTTATGAGAAAGATTTAGACATGTTTCCGCAGCTGTTTCCCAAAATGCACCCGTTACATGGCAGCACCGTTTTCTTGTACAAAAATTTGGAATTGACCTGCTCTTGTCAAAACCTGGAGTCTCGTGGAAGGATTGTCACATTGTGTCAGCAGACTCGCTTAGGATCAAAAATCCTGACAGCATTAAGACATTTGCCAGCATACCTATGGACGTGTATTTGACGTTCCATCCACGTTCAGTGTACTTCCTTTCACTCTCCCTGTATTCGGTCAACTAATAGTTTTTTTGTTTTTTTAAAATAAATAAATGTCCCCTGATTTCTGGTTTAGTGTCAATAAATAAACTAAACCAGAATTCAATTTATTTAAGCAGGACCCTTATTGTCATTATATATTGGCATTACACAGTTTGTAATGTAATAAAAACCTAAGAAAATCTGGCACCGTATAACAACCAGAAGTCCAAACTGCTAGAACGGCAGTTTCAAGACGAGGAGGAGGATAGGTTGGACACACACCATTCAGGCACCGTACACCACTGATATACTGTCGATTTATTGAGGGAGCTGCATAATTCCAGCTCCCCTGTCACCCCTTTCAAGAATTACATAACCTCTTCGGAAGACTGTATTGCTGCGTAGATTATTGTCTCATATTGCATGTGTTTCCTGAAAACGAGAGCTCTCTTGTGTGATCTCAATTTATGTAAGGGCAGAAGACTTTTTAATGGAGAACAATTCCCAGTCTAGTAGTCGAAGATATTTCTGAATGCCTTCTTTTAATTGTTTCTTGAGTTTTCTTAGGTCTCTCGACCGTAGGACTCCGCAGGAGTTGTGGCATACCTGCGCAAACTATCGGCAAATTCACATTTATTTTTTTAAATAATGGACCGTCACTAAAAACATGAGATGGGCTGCTTTTATTTCCAATGAATGTTGTGCAGGTACAGTATAACTGCAGTAACATGTTGACAACGTTTGTTGGTCAAACCACAATGGCCACCAGTTGGCAACTGGATGCATACTGAGAATACAGTTACAAGTGCCCATCAATACATTTTTATCATTCATTTTTTTTATCATTCATTAAACAATCTCTTTGCTTCAGTATATGTAGGCTACGTATATAGCATGAGGAACAAAATACAAATAAAACTATTTTTCTAGATGAGTCATTGTCACAACATCTAATATGCAATGTCCAGGGAAATTACATGACAACCCACGATAACACAGCTAATGCTTGCAGTTAATTAATCCATCTAGAGCACTAGCACTTCAGCTATTTTCTTTTCTCTAAAGGGATGAGGAGAGGGTTTAAAGGCTTGCTATGGTGAAATGGAAAGTATTGAAAGTATTATGGGAAGGCCCACCCCAACGCAATCCGCGACACCATTTCAGTTTTTCCTATGATTGCATGTGTTGTTCGAGCCATGTTGCCGAAGCCTTTTCACACCATAATGAATTTACAACGTTCAACCCGCGAGTGTGCCATTATCCACCTGAGCCATAACGATATTCCCCTGCTATCTACTAAGAAGAAATGCGGACCGGGGCCTGGCCAAAGTGTAATCGATTCTTTATTCATATTTACAAGATAAGGAAGTTTAAAGGAAAATTGACCCAGTCCAGCTCACTGCTTTTTTCTCACTCCCAGGAAGAATATAGGCAGCATGCTAACAATCTGTGGTTCAGAGGGTGGAACTTGGAGAACAGCAGACTACCAAGTGCTGTGTGAATAATTGGCATATATTTTCTTGATGTTGGTAGTATCTAACTTCAATTGCCCTGTGTCACATGGAAATTAATCAAAGTCCGACTTCCAGCAGTGCTGAGCAACGCTTTAAATAACTCAATTCCTGTCAGGAATTTGGGGGAGCTTAATATTTCAGATTTTTTTTTTACAGGGAGTAAACCGATAGGATGACAATGAAGAAATGAGCTGACAAAAAAGGAAGAACTCCTTTCACTTTCTGTTATTTAAATGTGGAATAAAATGAACATAAATGGGTGTGGAAACAGAACTGACAAAACCCACTAAATATACACCGTGATTTCTATGTAAATAATATGTAAAAGAAATCGAGCATAGCGTCAGTTCAGGCAGGTCACGAGAGTGAAACCTGGCCATAGATAATCAGCTGACAGCTCAGCTGAGTAGTGACGATTCACCCATCAGTCCATTCACATAACAAGGCGGTCTATTTAACCGCCTCGCCCTACCATGGTGGATCCCCTGTCAGCACACCCGCTGCACACAAAACCCATTGCGCACATACACCTAGCCTATATCGCTTCTGCATGAATCACTAACACTTTTCGAGTGCCTACTGATTTCTTTTCCTCTCTCCTTCCCGCTTCGGCAACCGCCGGAGCGGTAGCTATAGATCAACAAACATCGTTCTCCAGAAGCAGACGGTCAGCTCCAGCTCCATGCATGTACCCAGCTATGATGCACCTGCCAGGCTTCAATAAGTCTTCCTCACCGGCTCCTTATACATTGACATTTTCATATGTTCGGTCTGCAAATTTCTATTCCGTAATCAGCATTTTAGTAACCGATGCCAGTCAGCGGCGGATGGACTTCCCCCTCAGAGTCAGGTTCTGCCCAAGGTTTCTTCCTGCTAACAGCAGGGAGTTTTTCCTTGCCACTGTCGCCCTAGGCATGCTCTACGGGGGTTCATGCCCGGTTCCTTGTAAATTGTTGTGATAATGACACTTAAAAGTGCCATATACAGTATATATATATATATAACTGACTGAATGGAATCTGTCAAAACCATTCTCAGTGCTGCGGTTCTGTTCTAGCGTAACCCTATTGGGGGGTTGCGCAGCTGCCCTCGCTGTGGATGGGCAGGAGGGCTTGGTGAACAGAACCATACTGCCAAACCTAAAATGTATTGTTTCATAATGTCAATAAATTTGAACAACAGTGGCCTGACTGAAATACTGTAAAAGTTTGATTTACAGAAACTGAATTTAAGATGTTTCAACATTCCGGCAATGGTGTAGGTCCATAATTGAACATAAATGGATGCTAAAATAATTTTCCGAAGTGGCTTGGGGCTCTCTCCCTCCCTCTCCCTGTACGCACACACGCGTGCATTTGCGCGTGTGTGTGTGCGTGTGCGCACGTGCGTGTGTTTGTGTGTTCATATAGCACTGTTTGAAATTCAGAAAATGTGGCTCTCCGTAGCCTTGAAAAGAAGTTAATGTTTGCGGTTGTAATCTCTCCCTGGGCACCTGTTGACCACCTGCGGAAACAAATGCGCACTAATAAAGAGTCTGATGATTCGTCAGAATAGCTTTTAAATGAATTCTGACCATGGTGAGTGCTCACATCATTTGTTTCCAGTTTGGCAGCTTAAGTGCATTCTTACATTTATTGCTTTCTGGGCTAATCTCTTGCCTTTTTGCTACAGTAT
Source organism: Synaphobranchus kaupii (assembly GCA_029718625.1). NCBI lineage: Eukaryota > Metazoa > Chordata > Actinopteri > Anguilliformes > Synaphobranchidae > Synaphobranchus > Synaphobranchus kaupii. The sequence goes on along the minus strand of CM056381.1, from coordinate 17,255,676 downwards.
TTTTAAACCACCCTACAATCAACGTTACTGCCTTTGTGATTCATTGAATCGCAAGAATGTCAGTCAATGAAACGTGACTGAGAACAACTTAACATTTTGGTGGTATTTTAAAAAACAATTTTACCCTCCCTAATTTAAAATGGTCATTTTAATTTGACTTGCTGTCATGTCATTCGCACCCATGCGAGATGCACTGTAGCCAAAGCACGCACACCCCTCAAGTGCGCCTGCCTGCACATCAATGGCCATTTTTCACAGCGCAGACAAAACGGCGTCACGGAAGAGCCAGTGCCGATTCGAGGAGAAGCGTACACCTCAACAACTGGGAGCGACTTAGCGCTAATGCGGCTGCAACCCGCACAACCCCGGCCAAATGAAACCCTCCCTGTCCCCGACGGACCTAAGCCGACTGCGCGCTGCCACCACAGACATCCTGGTCGTAGTCGACCGCTAGGCCTCGGCTGCGGGGGCCAGCCCGTGCCGGCTGCAAGTGCATTATGGGCCGAGTCACTCGGGAGGGTATTGTGCTAGCATGTGAATCACTCTTTGTCCTTCACTAATAAATGCAGATGCAGTAAGGATAAAATGTGTAACTGTGAGTTGTGTTTCGTGAACCTAGAAGTGTTTAGTGAGAGCCGTTTAATTAAATATTGAGTGCTTTCAAACTGATGTTTATATCAGTGGCCTAAACTGCAAGGAATGCTAATTAAACTTCCACATCCGTCTTAGTTTCCTTTTTTCTCCTTTGCTTCACCTCCTAAAGCATCGATTCCGGCAATAAACACTGATGTCACGCGGCGCGCTTATCTGACTATAGTCAGTTACAGATGGCTACTGGCTATTATGGATGATGTTCAGACAGTGGGACCCAATTCCTTTGCACCAAAGTTTAAGAAACAAAAAACAAAACATAAAAAGGTCGTAAAAGCCTGCCGGGCTCACTTTGGGAAGCTAGTTTACTTCTTAACGAGAACTTAACAGTCATCGTAAAACTCAAATGGTTTAATGTTCTCCCTTATGGAAAAAGAATATACTGCAGTATATTGTAAATATATCAAAATTGTCTTCACAATATATTTAAAATATAATACAGTATATTACATTTCCACATGGGCTGTCAGTGAAAGGTAGATATCAATAATTAAAACCCTCAATGTCAAGACTAGCTAATGCAGACGTCAACAGCCACATGGCTGGTATCAAAATGGAAGTTTGTGGCTTTTAGCACTACACTTACGTATGTAAACGACTGATTTTGATATCAAAGATTCCACCTCTGAGCACAACACTAAAGTGGGTTGCATGCGGTAATGAGTTTGTCACAGGGGAAGTATGGAAATGGGGTTGTTATCATAAACTCATTGGCCCCCAATTGGCCGAGAACAGAGTTTTCAAAAGGACTTCCTTATTTACATCTCTGATTAAAACTTAATATTCATGCTTCTCCACTTACCACCTTGCATCTCTGCTAATGACCTCATTTGCATGCATCGACACTTTCAAACTAAACCTGCTTGGTTGATATCAAGCACAGCGTGAGAAGCATCTGAAAATGCAGAAGGATTGCATTTGTCTAATTGTTGATATCAGGGAGTAGAATCCTTGTTATGAAGAAGATAAGTATTGCTTCGTGAAACGGAAGTGTTGCTTTGAGACAAAGTGATGTCGACAATGAGGTTGTGTTTGTACCGTCGCCAAATATTAATGTGATGTGATCGTGTTGATATCCATTAAATGATAAAATGGCTTGCCAGATACAGGTAAGGGCTGTTCATATGGTGGTCAGAGCTGATGGGCTAACCTGCAGCACAGACTCATTGTTATATATTGTTTAATTAAACATGAATACTTAAATAAATAATGAATAGATGTATGATTAATTATTTAGTCCACAAAAAACTTTCTCTAAAAATGAAGTGGGCTCTTTGCGCTGCTAAGACCTTGACAAGACCTCGTCCACCTGCTAACATGTTTAATCTAGGAGACTATACAGTTTTATTTGTCTGTTTTTTTTAACAGCTGTTTTTGCTGCTGGTTTCTAACATTTTATAGATCTTTAAAGCTCTATACATACTACGTCAAGCCACACTCCTGTAGAGTGTAATCCCTGGAGGCACGGCCACTGCAGTTGTTAATTCTCTGGAAAAGGCACCTCTTTTATTTGAAGGTGAAGACCGCAGTGGCACGTCTTTCTCATATGGCTGAACTTCCTGTCCTCGAAAGGGTTCACGACTGGAGGCTCCACCTGCCCAACCTCCTCATCGTCACATCGCTGCGAATTAATAATCCGCCAGCTCCGTCAGGTTCCCGCACAGCCGAGGTTGTCCTCCCGTGACTTTCTAGGTCGGACAATGATGAAGTGGCTTTGTTTCCGCAAGGTCCTGATTGAACCGCCGCGACGTTATTCTGATGTAGTCGACTTAAACCCCCGAAACGAGCGCCGTTAGTTCGGACTCGATGATCCGTCTAATAGTGGACCTGGGCTCGTCGTGGGTTTTTCCCCGACGTGTCTCTGCTTTTTGCACATAAACGCGACGCCGAAGGGGCACCGCCGGCCCATCCATCCTCCTGTCATCTTAATTTGGTCAACCCGGGGCAGATTTACTGCTTTTTTCAAACGCCTGCATTGTGCATCATCCATTATTTACCAAGCGTCAAAGGCCACGGAGGGGAGATCATGGATGTGTCCTGCCGTGGTGTTGATAGTTTAGATGTATAATTCATCACATGGCGTCACGTTTGACGTTTGATTCAGTCATGTCTGCCTTCAGGTAAAGATACATTGAGTCTCTGGAGGCTAACGCCGGCATGAGATTCATGTAGACCCCTGGCAGACTCTTCAATTCAAACCAACCTCCTGACTTTAAGACAGGTAGGTTACCACCAGTACCAAACAGACATTGTACCACTGACTGAAGTGTGGCAAAGGTGTCTTAGCCTGGACATAATTTCACAACACATGGCTTCCACCCTATGTACTCTACAGCACTATTACACAAATTATAAAAGTCAGTAAAAACACGTTGCGCCCTAAATTATGAATCAGTGGTTATTCAAGAGTTTTTGTGAGCTCTTATATTGTGACACGCGTGCCATATTTAATGCCAAAAAATGTTTTATTTAACTACAGAAATTACAGCGTATAATGTTTCCCCTGGTGAATTTTCACTCATATTATGTTAACGGGTAGAATTTTCACAAATCATAATTGTGACGTGACCAGTTAAAAGCCAGAGCAGTGTTGAAAAAATATATTATAATTGTGTCTCCTCCCCACAATTCAATCCCTCTGTGCCAATTACATATAAATACATATGTATGCTTGTATTTACCAGGAAGTGAAATCGCAAATTCTTAAACATTGTGATTATATAAAACTGCCTGAATGTAAGCAATTTACTCAGAATATTGGTTGAAATAGTCCTGCATGTAAACACAGTGAAAAATAGATTGATTAAAGAAAGGAGTGCTTATTTTTTTAATCTAGATTTAAACTTACACTTGATCAAATAATTAATTGCAATAAGACAAAATACTGCTGTGCTGTAGGAGCCTGTAATATCTTGATTAAATCGCTGATTGAACAATAAAAGTGTCATGTTTGCATTGTATGTGTTTCGCTATATTTGGTCTTAGTGTTCATTCATAACTGGTGGTGCATTTAACGATTTATGATTCCCAACAGCGGAGAAGCTGAACCCCTAGCAATTGAATGGCGCTTGATTAATGAAACGTTCTAGTTGTGTATGAAATGAGACACAGCGGCATACACTAATAAAATGTGCTTTACTCTATTTCAATAAACATAAATTCCTTTTAAATTTAGTTCTGAGGGTTTTGAGAGTAATCGACAGACTGAACTCGCTCTAAGTTCTGGTAGTGTACGGGCTGGAAAAAAAAAGAATTTGGTGCTGATCCTAAACAAAAATTTGATTACTTTAGAGAAACGAATAACAGCCATTTAATTGCCTTGCGATAGTGATTTGTAGATTTCACTAAGTCTTTATTTCCTGTAAGCAACCCATATTACCAGCAGCTGAAACAGGAAAGTTCGCACCACAGGATTCAACAGCTGTTTGCAACCACAAAACATCCAGCCATCTGCTGTGAAGGACCGGATAAATAATTATACCCCTCGAGTGCGAGCTGATTGGTATATTGTCAATTACAAGCAAACGCCACTCCAACCTAGACATTAAATATAATCTATAGGATATAAAGTAGCGTGCTATAGAAAGAACATGTCTTCCATTGAACCTAAAAACTAAAGTTGCGTGCTATTCATATATTTTTTTTTACATTTTGAAACCGTGGTCCTCAAAAAAAGCTTGCCCGGTACTAATTCAATCTATTATCCAAATACGTGACCTCATTAAGTTTTTTTAGTCTAATTGTTTGATATTCAACCCCTGAAATGTGACACTAATGAATCCATTCATCTACTAATGTATGCGTAATTATCTTAGTTTTGTGCGTTTTCAGAGCAATCACACAAATCCACTTGCTAAACTGTGTTTGTAAAGAGCCTACACCTCTGCCTAAGTGAGTAGACCTTCATAGCCTGCAGACTCAGATCATTTGTACTTTTACATTACATTACATTACAATCATTTGGCAGACGCTTTTATCCAAAGCGACGTACAATAAGTGCATATTGAGGGTCATTGACGCGGCTACAAAGCGAATCCGACAAAGCACAGCTTTCTCACAGCGTAGGAGCTATCGCTAGTAATAAACATGAGAAGTACACACAGTCAGCTATACATTCTGAACTATAGAATAACCAAAAAACACAAGTTAAATAGAAAACAGGAAGCGAATACTATAGAATGGCCCTATATTGGTATAATTTTAGTCGAGGTGGAGTCTGAAAAAGTGCGTTTTCAGACCACGCCGAAAAACAGACAGTGTTTCAGCTGAGCGCAGCAGAGTGGGGAGTTCATTCCACCACTGGGGAGCTAGGGTGGAAAAGCTCCGCAGTCGGGACGAGCGGGAGCCTTTAACACGGAGGGAGGGAAGTGCAAGTCGCCCTGCAGCAGCAGAGGGAAGTGGTCGAGCAGGAGCGTAGTGCTGGATTAAGTCCTGTAGGTTGGAGGGGCCTGACCTTTTGGCTGCAGTGTAGGCCAGGGTCAGAACTTTGAACCTGATCCTGGCCACGACCGGCAGCCAGTGAAGTGACCTCAGCAGGGGGGTGACGTGCGAAAACTTCGTGAGGTTGAACACAAGCCGAGCAGCTGCATTCTGGACCAGTTGTAGGGGCAGAATGACACAGGCTGGTAGGCTTGCGAGAAGGGAGTTGCAGTAGTCCAGACATGAGGTGACCATGGTCTGGACAAGAAGCTGGGCGGAGTAAGTGGTCAGGTACGGCCGAATTCTCCTGATGTTGTACAGGAGGAACCTGCAGGACCGTGCCGTTGCCCTGATGTGTTCTTTGAAGTCCAGCTGATTGTCCAGGACCACCCCCAGGTTCCTTGCAGAGCGGGAGGCGGTCACCACGGTTCCGTCGACGGTGATGGACAGGTCTAGGAGCGGGGAGGTCTTATATGGCATGAAGAGCAGCTCGGTCTTGTCGAGGTTGAGCTTCAGGTGATGGCTAGACATCCACTCAGCCAGGCAAGCAAATATCCTTTTCTTTACCTGTGGGGTAGAGGGAGGGAAAGAGAGGAAGAGTTGTGTCATCAGCATAACTATGGTAAGAGAAGCCATGTGAATTAATGACCAAATCAAGAGACTTAGTATAAATGGAGAACAGCAGAGGACCCAGTACAGATCCCTACGGGACTCCTGTAAGAAGTGGATGAGGTGCAGAGACAGAGCCCTTCCAGGAGACTTGGTAAGATTTATCAGTGAGATAGGATGTAAACCAAGAGAGGGCAGTTCCAGAGATGCCCATCTCAGCCAGTGTGGAGATCAGGAGTTTGTGGTTGACCGTGTCAAATGCTGCAGACAGCTCAAGGAGAATCAGGACAGAGGAGAGGGAGGAGGTTCTGGCAGTGGCGAGTGCCTCAGTCACAGCCAGGAGCGCAGTTTCAGTGGAATGCCCGGTTCTGAAGCCGGACTGATGACGGTTGAGCAGGTTGTTCTGGTGGAGAAAAACTGACAGTTGGTTAAGGGCAGCTCGTTCAAGAGCTTTGGACAGGAAGGGCAGGAGAGACACAGGACCCCCAGCCAATACTTGAGGGATTGGCTCCCAATTCACTGTCATGCTCCAATGAGGGCATGGTACGCAGATGAATTGTCAAAACGAAAGAATATATGTACTGTATGTCCATTTTGAAGAAACTGAAAGCTACAGACCAAGAAAAGCACTAGATAATGGAAGCATTGGCCGGACTATATTTAAAGATAGAAAGCGCGGTTCTTACGGCGTCAGACAAGTCATCGTTGTCTGGAAGCGGAGCACTGGTCGGCTGACAAACTGGTGGCCTCTGACTGCCCAGGTCAACTCAAAGCTCCTCATGAAACTTTCACTAAATACACTCAATCCATTATCGTGCCAAAAAAAAAGAAAAAAAGTTAAAGCACGTTTTATTTACACAAGTATGTGTTGTTTTTGTTTCATTACATCCCTCCCCCGGATACTTGCTACCCTCGCAAGAAAAAAAAACGTAGACTGAAAGCAGTTGACTGAAAGCTCTGTAGGATCTTCAGAAGGTAGAAGAAAAAGAGGTTCTAAGAATTGTTTTTTCTGTATATATGAAAAAAATAAATAAAAAATCAGGATGGCCAGCGCTCTGAGCCTGCCGTCAGCGGGTTGATATATGGATTGGCGGTAGCATCCTTCGCAGGTCTTTTGTGGTCTGAGAATTCCCTCTCTGCTTATTCTGATGAGCTCATAGCAGCTCCTGTTTGATGCGTGTAAACAACTGCTCAGGTGCGGAGTCAGACGATGGCACAGATTGTATCAGATCTCACTCTGGCAAAGGGAAGACCGCTCGGAGTCGGAGGTGATAATCAATAAAACAAACAAATGATTCGAGCGGATTCTTTTGACCGTCCCCCTGTGGGCGTATCTCTCAATAGCGCAAAAAAAAAAAACCCCGCAGATTTATTTATCGAGACACAATAAGCACAGCGTCTGCTGCTCGTTTAAGAGACAACCTGTTCCGACTATTGCGCTTGCGACGTGCAAGATGCAAAAATTCCAGAATTAACTTTATTGAATATGACATGCCACCAGCCGGTTTATGGAGCGGTTTAATAGCAATGCGACCGCAAGAAAATATGGAGAGGAGATGAAACATTTAATAGCATCGTAGATAATTGACAGTTATTAAACTCAAAGGTCAAGCAGAGAGCATTGATTTCAGATGAAATCAACATTTTCTTCCTTTTCTATCTTTCTGCTGTAACTGTTACAATTATAATGCGTGTTTGTTGTGGTTGGAGGTAGGTGGGGAGGGGGCTGGGTTAAGATCATAAGAAGTGAGGCAGTAAGACGCTGTGGGGCATGGTAAGTCTCGGTAAGCATCACACATGCTCTTGTACTTTATAATTTATGTGTTTTTGCGCGTCAGTGAATCGGTCCTGTTCTGAGTAGCGGTGGAAGGCTAAAGTGCATAAACCGGATTTGTTGCCATGACAGTTCATGGGGGCCGCTATTTTTTTTTTTAACGTACATTTTGTTCCATTTTTATATGTACAGCGTTTTACTTTTAAATGCTTTGTTCACGCTGTGCCGAGTTTCGGCTTTTTGGACCTCTTCCACACACAGATAAGATGGGCAATGCCCCTCCTAAAGCGGTGGGTATTTCATTTGCTGTCTCTCCAGTTTTACATAAGCAGCGCACACTAAATGTCTCGTGGCGGATAGTAATCGACCTTTCGCAGCCCCCTCGTTGTGAATATACAGCTCCCCCAGGCCGCCGTTACTCAAGGCCTCTGTGCGGTAAAAAAAAAATCTGTGTCCTCGTTTATTCCAAAAAAACATTTTTATGTTATCTTGGCTTGTGTAAATGTGATGCGAATTTGAGCCTGCTTAATGTATGCAGCGTACGGCTCCGACTGTCTTTGTATGTTAATACAAAGTAATTACTGCACATTGCCCATGGTGCTTTGCAGAATATTCAAGAGAGGCCTCCTCTGAAAGGTGAATGGTTCACCCTATCCATCCACCTGCAGAGAGTCCCTTACAAACCTCGATATAGACTTTTTTTTTCACAGAGTAGTAATGAAGTAGGTGGCTGTGGGCTCCAGCCAGACATTTCCACCAAAGGTGTTAAAAAAGATTTGGAGAACAAAATCCCCTTTGTTCTTCGTTGTGTAGTCATGGGCCAGAGTGTTTCGGGACTGCAGCAGTGCCCGGAAAAGGGCGAGCCTTTCCCCCCTCGGCCACTGTTCCCACATTATCCGCAAAAGTGAGGAGAGCGCCGCGTCGAAAACCGAGGTGCTCTGCCCTTAAAGTCTTACCTTCGACCCCACTTACTTTTATTTGCCGCACCTGACAAGACTTTATCCGTTTTTGTTCCAGAGGACTTCGCCAAAAATGAGAGGAGGAGAAGTTTTCCCCCTACCGTCGCCCCCCGAATCTCCTGCCAGCGGGCCTCCAGCAAGCCGGACCAGGCGTCTGATTTTTGAGCGTGAAAATTTTCGCCGAAATGTCAGCCGAGCTTAACGCACGAGATGGCTATATTGATTTTGACAGGAGGAGAAATACTAGAGGGGACAGGGTTGCAGAGTGGCGGTGCGTGGGTAGCTGGGGGAAACCTGCGTCTCTGTCCATTGTGATGGCAGCTGCGGTATAACAGTACCGCTCGCAGAGGCTATAAAAGTCACAATTCCTCGTGTGCTCATTTTGTACATGTACTCCCACTTCCATTGTTTGAATATAGTAGCCTCAGTGAAAAAACTCAATATGTACAGTAGTTACTCCAATACATGTCTGATTACTTATCCATTTCTGTACTCACTTGCATTGATTGTATGTTTCATTTGCCTTTACCATATCCCTACCTCCTTCTTCACACTAGAGAAAAACAGTTTCTGTCAAAAACGTCCTGTGTTGTGTTGCCTTTTTGGCCTTGACTTATTTTCAGCCATCTTCAGACGTGTAAATTGTTTTAAATGAAAACAGGTTAATCAGATACACATGGCGCATATCCGTGAGTTTCTGTCTGGAAGCTGAGACGCTGGAAAACACTGAAAGAGGACTTTGACGAAACATACTTGCGTGACTTCTCTTCGACGTAAAATGGAAGCGTGTTTGGAAGTGGGAAAAGTAATATTGTTGATTCACGAGTCGCTAATGCATTTGGTTACGGCTTTGGAATGCGATTCGTCTGGTGGGGAATACAGCATGCATAATAAATGCATCGCGCATTAATAATGAACATGTGATGAAAAGAACTACGGCAACACTCGAAACTTGCTTACTTCATTCCCGCCGAAAGGTAAGCCGCTATGGAGCGTAAGGTGAGTATGGACATCAAGACCCTTTCCTGAAAGGATGCAGGTTAAATTCCCGGTTGGAGCTGTGCCGTTGTACCCCTGAGCACGACACATGACTAAAATTACTTTGGCAAATAACCAGCCCTTAAAATGATAAGCGTGAGAGTAAGTGTGCATTACCTTAGTCTGCTAAACTAACAAATGTGAAGACATTACTGCATCAAATTATTTTCTTTCACATTCACCAAGTATTCTCACCTAATCCCTGTTTAACAGTAGCCGAACGCACAGCTATGTCTGATCAAAATAAGCTTGAGCCTGGGTATTTCAGCTGGCTGTCCTTGGGCAGTTGCAGTCTGTTTTTGTCAATAGTTAGAGGTAGCCATAGGCTCATTTTGATGAAAGGTACTGGGGGGTGGGGGGGGTGGGTAGCCTGTGAAGCTATTGTCCTGGGACAAATTAATAACGAACTGGAGTTTGATCTTGGTCAGTGCAACACGTTTGGAGACAGGATTAACGGAAGTCCCGCTGTGCCCACCGCACGGTTCAGACAATTTACCCTGGGTTTCCTTGTATTGGATATATCTAAAAGCAATCGCCACGCCACGCTGCGCCCTGACCTTCCAATCTCTCTAATAGAAAAAAGCCAGGGGAAATCTTGAGAGGGTATGCTGGAAAATCCTTGTGTAGTGGCATTGTGTACATACACCTTGGCACTGCAGTATATTGCCAACAGCTAAGGACTCTGGAGATATCTGCACAGAATTTAATAGCACTTTGTGCAAGAGTGTACATTTGAGGACGTCATTTCATAAAACAAAATTGGGACGTGCGCAACGCAATTATCCTCAGACTGTGTGTAATTATGACTTTGTGAACCATACTTCTAAGCGTCGACTTTGTTCAGTGGTTCTGCTTTTTGTCAACCCACAGATGTGCTCACAAAAGCACCCGACTTCTAAATGCACAAAATTGTACATTGGAAGTTTGAGAGGTCCAATTAATGGCCTAAATCTGTTAAGAGAGCTTGGATGTGGATGTGTTCCCTTCCTCGTAAAGCCTTCCTCTCTTTGCCTGAAAATATCCAGTTTGAAGGTTTTGTTCTTTTATGAAAGGTCTTCTCTGACCACTTAATTGTATTGTAATGCATCTACAGCTATAACTGATAGATCAAGCTGAGCTGACACCTTAGGCTTTGATTAAATGTACAAGAGGTTGCTTAATATTTTAACAGTCTGCAGTAGTTCGGTTTGAAAGCGGGGGCCTTTGAGAACAAATTAAAGAAAATAACCTGAAACACAACTGCTAGCCTACAGTATTTCAAAAGGCCATGACTGCATAGCTTGAATCCCTTCTTGCCCATTCCCCCAAGGGACGAATGTGAACTTTCAACCTGAGACAAAAATCTAATTATCCTATGAGAACGGTAAAGTAGGCATCCCGATAATAAGCCTAATTCATCAAGGTTTGGAAAACTGCACCGGTGACAGTGAGCTCAAAAAGCCAATGAAAACAGTGGTAATCGTGACAGGGGAAAAGACATGAAGGAAAAGGCCATTGGTGTAGTGAGGACAGGAATGGAATATCAGCACGGTTTAGTGTTATATAACGCATATTGCAATTGCAATATGGTACTTATCTACCGACTAGCGGGCACGTGTCACCACCCCTGTGCAAGAAAGCACTGTGGCACTGGGGGGGGGTGGGGGGGGGGGGTTTAAAGGAGAAGTCATTGAAGGTTGATTACATTAAATAAAATAAGAAAGGCACATTTGGCCCGTGAAAAGCCAACTTACTGTCGAAGAGTGTACTGTAGACTGGTCCACAGATGGCGGTGTGTGGGTTTTCTTTTACACTAATACAGTATTCGCGGTGATGATACAGTAGTTATTGTCATTTGGTTATGGATAGTTACTGTTTATTAGTGTTTGTGGCTCCCTGCCTGCACAGAACTGACTCGCAAAGCCAATATTTCTGCTGGGGCCACGTTGCATCTTGTGCAAAATGAAGTGTCCCCGTTCTTGTATGGCGATGTGCGGCCCCACGTAGCGTGCATTTGCCAGATGTGTTACGCGGGACCCGCAAACCCCCCAAAGGTGACGCTCTGGATCGGTGTCTGTTTTCCAAGGACCAACGGCAAGGTATGCGTTCTGATCTACACGTGGCACCGAAATGTGATTTTCCACAGAGATAATAATGGCTGTGGTGTTTATGACAGGTGCAGGAATTGCTGTCATTAAAACGGAATGCACGTGTTACATTGAACTTGTGCACTGAAAAAATATATCCCCTTTGTATTTTGCGCGCTTTGATCTGATAATTGGCTTGCACACTCGTGCCGTAGAAATGCCCTATAATTACTGTACGTTCGGAAAATGTTTCCACGTGAAACAATTCAGTCTGTATGTTGCTCTCGTTCGGCGAATGTGAGAGCCGACACCGTTTAGAATTTTAATGCCTGTTAGCGTATAACATAGCGTGGAATGAAACGATAAGATAAACTGAGCGGTGATACACATACAATCGTGTAGACAGACTGAGCGTTAGTTAATTGAGGGTGAGAATGTAACAACATGGTAAATAAGACACAGCAGGATGAGAAGGTAACAACCAAATTTTAGGAAAATACCTTGGCATAATACAATAACCAGCATAGTCTTAGGTAGTATGTGGCATTCTTTAGCACAAGATATCAATGTTAGTGTTAAAATGTTAATATGAACACTTTAATTTCTACCTTTTCTTGTGTTCCTTGCTGGTATTCGTATCACTCATTTGAAACACTAGCCTAAACCTACCCCTCCATCACCCCGTCTTCCAGTCAGTATAATTGACGGCGTTTGTATCTGTATTCATCTATGTTCGACTTCCTCCTGTCAAAAATCTGAGTGGAACCACAGTTTCCTTCCCAATTTCTGAAAAAGATATCCCTGTCAGTGTTGAAAAGAGCAGTCATACCATTACCACTTAATTTCATTATGCAGACAACTATCTCAGAAAACGCAATCGAAAGCAATAGCCCATCCACTTCACAAACAGTTTCTACCCGAAATGCGTCACACCGCACTGCACAGAAATAAACGATCTGGACATGTGGAAGTATATTGTTTGCGGATGATACTGAAATGTGAAATGACAGCTTGGGAATCATGGGCGCTATAATTCACCGTACCCGGTAAAGGCATAAATATGATGCTCTCCCTGACTGACAGATCAGGCGGAGGTAAGAGCAATTACAACAGGGACGGCTGGAACATTTCTCTCTGGACATTTCTTATTTCCACAAAACACACCGAATGTGGAAATTCATGCAATCTAAGTAGCTCGTACCTAACGTTGAAGGGTTTGTGGCTCAATTCACTCACTGACACCGACATTACCATTTTCAAAATGTCAGGTACGTTGTTCCAGTTGAAAAAGTTGTTCGCACTTTGACTTTGCTTATGTTTACTAAAAGTCTTTGGTATTTTATAGCGAAATTTTAAAATGTTACATGTCCTCCAAATGCCTCTACTCGAAGAATGAGGAGACCCTTCTTTGAACTGCGAAGAAAACTTTCATAATGGACTGCCATCTCCATATTTGAGTTGAATATGTTCCTCTCAGCCATTTCAACAATCCCTGATGAATTACAATGGATGGCTACATAGCGATATAAGTAGAACATACGCAGCCAGGGTAAAGATTCTTTTGATAGAAGAAGCCCTGGTGAGACCAATAAGAATTCATGATGGGCCTTTCTCTGGTATAAAAGGATGGTTATTTTCTCATATAGGGTATGTCTTTACTACCTTTTTCAAATTACAGAAGCAAGCAGAAAGACATTTTCCGAATTTATAGTAGTTTTAGTTTCTAATATTTTCCCATTAGGCAACCGATTATTGAGTCTGCAAAAATAATTTCCCTCCCTGAGGTAACATTTCTGAAAGGGTGAAAAGGTTAAAACGTGACATGGTCTCTTTTTGTTGATGCCCCCATTAATTAATAGATTGATTTATTGATTAAAAAAGTGCTTGTGACTTTTATTTAGTCTTGCCATCTTCACTGTTCAATTTATTTTATATGTTTCTTTTAGCTGGAGCAGGATCCTTTTTTGATGCAATAAATAATGATATTTAAATAAGAACTTGCCAACTTTTGATTTGATATGTATTGGCATATGTGGACAGCACCCACTCAATAACTTATATTTGTTCTGCTCCAGGCACCCACTGATGTCATACTAAGATTAGATTAGATATCTAGGACCTCATGGTACTAGTTCCCTGTGTTTTATTGTCTGTTATAGTTTATAATAGTATTTAGAATAGAAGTGTAGTATAGCTGATTTACCCACAGCTTACTGTGAACTACATTCAACGTTCATTACTAGGGATAGCTGCTACATTATGGGAAGGATGTGCTTTGTCTTATCTGTTCCGTAGTGACTTTGAAGATGTTTCTGTATGCACGTTTTGTATGCACAGTATCATTTTGAACTCTAAAATAAGTTATTGAATAAAGTAAGCATTTTATATAGTATTTTCCCATACTATCACCTCCTATGCCAGCTTCCTGGCCTGATATGCACTGTCAGAGTACAGTGTTAACACTTCTCAATGATTGTTTTTTATTTTTTATTTTTTACCTTGATGTGGATTTTCATGGATGCTGGATAACAATAATGAGGTTAGATCTGAACTATAAAAAAATCCTCTAAACATTTTTTTCCATTTTACAGATGCATTATCATTTCCCTTCTTTTGAGAGACAAGTTTGCATCTGCAGTGCACGCGGTTGATGGGAGGAAATTGACTTGAACAAGGCAGAGCACTGTTTGGTTTTGTAATTTTCATTTCTGCGGTGAATTATTCATTCACTCCGCCGTATAGTCTAGGAGGGCGCAAACAAAGAAATTAACTTACTTGAAAATGAACCTCAGCATTATGTGAGCGAGGGGTGCAGACGGCATTTCTGTCGCTGATATTGGACAAAGGAAGCTGCAGTACGCCGGCCATCCTATAGGTGGCACAATATGAACAAGTTCTGGTGTTAAAGAAGAGAAAAAAAACAAGGCTGAAATATAAAGAGGGGGCATATTTACATCTTCAATGTACATCTATCTCCATTTTAATTTATTTGTAGTCGCACAAATGTATTCGCGTTCCACGTCGGAGATCACGCTGCACAAGCGGCGGAATAAAAGGTATCAATCCGCGGGTATGTGGTCAGACCACATCCCATTAAATAATTTGTCAGGCCTGACAAAATGGATGACACGGCACCTCACTAATGACTGCATTCGGCCCCGCTCTGCCGCTGTGAACACGGCTGCACTGCGGTGCTGCGAACTGGGGGGGGGGGGGGGGGCGGGGGGGTGGGGGGAGGACAGAGAGGAGAAGTCATCCGAGGTTGATTAGACAAAAAAAAAAAAAAATTAAAAAAATAAGAACGGCACATTTGGGCCCCCCTTGCTCATAAATGTTCCGTCAACAATGTGGCGATATGAATAAACAATCTAATGCCTGTCTTGAAACCTCCTATCAATTTGTCTGACTAGGGGAAGAATTATGTTTATTCAGATGGGTGACTCTCATGCCATGAAAGGTCTAATCTGATGAAGAGCTTGGGAAAAAAAAAAATCCATATAATAATAACGCCAGCCCCGGGCTTGGAAATAAATGTCCATTTTCACAGGTAATTTGCTTAATATATCCTTATTAAGATCACCGCTGTGAAGCCTGACTCAGAGCCGCCGGTGACATCAGGTCCGACGCTAAAATATGACCCCCTGCGTTTCTCCTCCGGGGGCTTTCTCCCCGGTTGTTCTATTTCGCCTCGGATCACGCGCTCAGTTGTCTCAAATTAAGGATTTTCAACGCAATTAACCCATTTCGTGGGGTTGATAAATTGTCCCTCAGATGGACCGCTAGGCTAGTCCAGTGGACCAAACCTCTCCCGCCCCCCCGCCACCCCCGGTCACTTTGTTCGCCTCCCCCGCTCGCGGTACACGGATATTATCTGCATATCGCAGCGGCGGAAATTTGCGCGCTTGCCATGATAAATTACACTAATTTGCTCAGTGGCTGACTGCGAGGCGGACAGGCCTGTGCATGTTTGTCTGAATCGACCGCGCGATCGCGGCGTTGCCATGGAGGGCGGCGTGCGCCTTTTCCGTTCATGAGATTTAATTTATTTTTTAGCGCTGCCATCGTGGCTGAAGACGGTTCAAATGCGGGGCGGGAAAGGAGCATCAATATTCCGTAAGACATCCTCGCACCCCCCCCCCCCCCCAACCAATCACCACCGGGCAGCCCACGCCTCCGTATTATGAGTCTAGACGAGGATGACAAGGACTAAGGAGGGCCTTGAAGCCAGCGACGGGGGAATTGAACATTGTAATAGAAATATACACCATCTGGCCCATTGTAATCTTACAGTTACTGCCTCCGTTATTGTCCCCGTGCAGAGGGAACGGCAATCCTGCCAGAGAGAAAAGTGAGACCACCAAGTGTGCCCTTTGACACTGAGGCAATATACGACGCAGGACACAAATAGCCCACCAAATTTGAGCTAGCAGTAGAAAGGCTAATTATTTCGCAAATTTATATGTACCCGTGGAACATTTATATCCATCCCATACACTGACTATTTTCTTGATTGGCCAACTTCTTAACCCATCAAGATGCTTGAACTAAGTCAATTAATGTTACAAATAATCTGTAACACTGACTGTAGCCCATCTAGTCCTAGTGCATGTAGCAGCTGCGGCTCCGGTATGTGCCTATATTTGTATTCACCAAGCCCCTCTCCGGCGGTTAGAGAGTCGCAGAAAAGCCTGCCAGGTCCACAATGGCAGGATAAAATGGACAAAAGTTTTGTCAGGATAAAATGCGTATTGCACCTCCTGTAAGGAAAAGAAAGTCATTTAAACCCATTGCTCATTTCAGCGTTCACAAACAATATTCAGGGTATCCAGTGCACAGAATGACGTCTCGCCAAAGCAATATCCCGAAACGTGGCAGTTCGTAAATCATTATTGCGGTATTATCTCTGGGTCAGAATTTGACAAGGAGTCTGCAGGCAGACAAGAGAAAACCAAACGTATTTTTAGTCATTTCCGTAGCATTTTAAGAAAATGGCCTCATGAATATACGATACGGGAGAAATAATGTAATGGGACATTGGGTGGAATCTTTGCTGCGATGCAACCTAGGAACAACGGTGTCAGGGTTGGAATGAGATACTGTACTTCCCGTGAGGATTTACAAGGGGCAGCGTGAACGGGTTTCTGAAAAAAAAACAAAAAAAACACGCACACTCTCGGGACTGGGGCTCGCGAACAGTTCACCCCCCCAGGATTTACCGATGGCGCCAATTCAGGTTTTACTCCTCTCACTGAAACGCTACGGACGCGGCGGACCTTGAGTGCTCCCCCCGCTCTTTTTCAAGGTGTCCCATGAGGATCGCCTTATTTCAGTTTGAATAAAATTGAGTTCAAGAGCCGAGCTGCCGAATTACACGCTGCGGCTCGGGAACGGCTGGCGGTGGAAACGTGCGTTAACATGCCTGGAGAGAAGTGACACTGCGTCCGTGGAGAGCTGGGGGGGGGCGGAGAGCGGAACGACGAGGCTACGGTGAAACGGAGTGGCTGCAATTTGGAGCGAATTCATGAGTGTGTTGATAATGCGTCAGGCTGACATGCCGTAGAAGGAAGATAATTGTTGCTGAGCGGCCCGGTGACTTGCCAAAGCCGTGTCTATGTGCGCCTTGGTTGACCTTTTTACATACCCGGACACGAGCTTAACATAATCACCTTAGCTACTGCCACTGTCTAAGAGTTCCACAGAGGACTTTCAGGACGCGGAAAACAGAAGTGCAAAATCCAGGTTCAGAAAGTAAAATTCCTGTCCGGTATTTTGTTCCAATCACCTGGATTTGCTAATTAGCACAATTCATCAGCCAGGAGGCAGAACTAATTAGTGAAATCAGCTGGTCGAGTTCATGGGTGGAAGAAACACATGGCAGGACTTTTACTTTCTGACCCCTGGATTTCACACCTCTGTTGGAAAATAATGAAAAATGAATCTGTCTCCACACACACGCGCGCACACACACACACACACACCAGTAAATAAGTCCAGACGCCCCCAGTAAATCAGTAAACCACTATTACAATGGAATGACACTAGTCACAGTGATGCATTTTTTAAAAATGGCGTCATCAGAATGATTTGTGCTCTACTGAGGAATGAGGGAAATACATAGACATCACAAACCACAAAACCTATAATCCGCTCCGCACACAGTCGGAGCCTCCCAGTCCCCGTCTGTCTCTGCAATGTAACCCTGGTGACCTGGAGTACTCTCCACTGGCCCCTGCAAAAACCAAAAACATGCAGCTGATACAACATAAATATGTGATGACATTATGTCATATAAATACATATGAGCAAAACAGGAAAATACTCTACCACGAGACAAAGGCTTGGAAATAAAAAGAGGCCACTGTGCGTATGTGTTCCTGACCATTTTAAATAAGTTCAAATGAGCAACATTGTAAACACAATTTTAGGAATATACAGCAGTGCTTATTCATCCTGTGACAGATGGACGCTTGCTTAAATAACTGTATGGTTTATCTGCATAACCATAGTAAGTACTTCTGACCCCGGGCTTAACTTCATCAACTCAGTCAAACTCAACTAAACATCAGCCCTAAATCTAATCTCAAAACATTTTATTCAATCACATAACTCATTTTACAGTAATATAGTGCCGTTTATAGTTGTAAAACTTGCCACCGCATAACATGTTGTCAAATTACGTAGATGCTGGTTTACTGGTTTCCATCCTGACATTCCCACAACACAATATATTATGATTTACATAAACTGGTAATGATAAACTCCTTATGTCTTTTTATTTGTTCTTGAAGGGTTTCTTCTCCTAACTTATTTTTCCATAGAGTTCAATCGGAAAATTTGTCAGGAGAAACAACCCTTAAAGTGATCCATCCATATCTACTGCATATCTGGCAGCAGAGTGATGCTTTGAGGCTCGTTTGATACCTCAGACCCTTGATGACTTACAGCCATTTTACCAATCATGTATTCCATACTGTTCCAGCATAATTTACAGCTAAATCTAGAGCCACCCCCCAATTCCCATAGAGATGCATTGAAATGCAGAGATGTTATAGTATCGCTTGTAAGAGTACCAGAAAATAAGATATCAAGAGTCTTTTGATGTTGTTGGGTCACAGACATCAGGAAGTCATGGCGTGCAAAGGATACGCGACCAAATATAAAAAATGATTACTTTATTCTATATATAAATTCAGGGGTGCCAATAATTGTGGCACGTGGCTTTGTTAAAAATAATTATTTCTTGATGAGGGTTTTCTTTTCTCAAAATAATTTACTTCAATTAAAGGTTGGATTCTTCTAATTTTTTCAGTGTGAGATTAAGCTAATTCACCAAACGGTGAATTTTTTATAACCCTTTTTACTCATTTTTACCAGGGGTGCCAATAATAGTGGTGGGCACTGTATCTGAAAATTATTTATAAACATGAATCCCTGCTGCTGACTGATTCATAACCGATTGCAACTTCAGTGACAAATGGATCTTTTTTTAAACACGATTGTATATAAAAAACATATCTTCAATAGCACAATTTATAGTAAAGTCTTTTGAATGAGCAAATACTGTGTATCTGACAAAAGAGTGTCTCATATCCCTTAATCTGAGCTGGCAAAATAAAGAAGCCTTAAATTCAGCTGAATACGCAGGTCTTGAAACATGAATTATCTTCAATATTATGATGAAACTTGTCATTGCCTGTCTCCTCAGAGAGACATGAACCCACATTAAAGTGGCGTTATAAGGAACAGTGCACTTCAAATAACAAAATTAAATCAATTGTAGTATTTGTTTTATTTTTTGTTTGGTACTGCTTGCAAGGCATTATCAGTTTACATTGAAACACAGATCATCTCAGGTAAGCTGCGTGAATATAGCCCATGGATTTGTATATTTATTCCCTATTGTTATGCCAATTAAAAGATAATGGTGTATTACAGCAGAACACAATACATTTACATATCAGTGTATTTATGCACCTGTCTTCTGCTAAATGTTTTGGCTTTGAATATACATTGGATTGACAATGGTTGATGGTTCACGTCTGTTCCAGAACCTGGTTATATCTGTGTGTGCTGCACATACTGAACTAGCCCCCATTGGGAGCTGTGCCCAGATAAATAGACAGGTTTAATACCTTTACAGATAAACATTGATGATCCCCACACAGGCACATTCACCTAAATGAACCAAGTAGAGATGCGGGAATGTCCTACAATAAATATGTTGAAGACACTATAAAATGTAAAAGTAGACAATTATTCAGCGATCGTGAAAATATTGCCAATTGCAGGAGTTGTTTGCGATGGCTACATCAAAGACAAGATGAATGAAAGGCGAGATCAAAAGGAAAATTGCAGCGAGCAATGACCTACGGAGACGAGCGCAGTCAATGTTCTACATGCATGAAACAAGGCAATGTGTTTCAAATGAACGCAGCAAATTTGCAATAACGTATAAGCCAATATATTACCTGGGGATCTGAATACTTTCCAACTAGTGATGCATCTGAATCTGAATGCCGTATCCAGATACTGTGCTGCATACAGATTTTTTTGTTTTGTTCCAGAAGGCCAAAAGACATTCACAAAACAAGATTAGCGGAAATAGCGACCATGAAACAGAGACAATGGTAATTTGTTGCACATGATAAAACATGTGTTGTCATACATTTCTCGACACACTGACATTTCTTTAGGTAACGTTTATGCATTTATTAACTAACAGATTCAATAATGTATAAAATGAACAGATACAACCCCCCCCCCCCAGTCAACAGTTTGCTGGCTCCTCTCCCTTTCCAAACACCCCTATTTCCTGCCACTACTATTTATACTAAATACTTGAAAAGAGACTGAGCTATGAAGTTTTGTAGTAAGCCAGACACCACCCCCAGAGTTAAAGCTGCCTAAAGAAACACTTTCCATTGCATATACACAGAACTATTCTGTACACTGGAATTAGTATTTAAAAACAGTACCTACAAATACATGTATGACAGGTACAGTAAGCTAAAGCAAGATCAGAAACTGCCTGTCCAGTCATTGCTGGATTGACTCACTCACATGCTACTGTAGTCAACGTGTCATCCAACCAAAGCTACGCCTATGAAAAACCATTATAGTCTTGCCACATACGGAAGCAATGGGGCCTCTGCATCTAATCAGCAAGTCTGTGCTGATAGTGAGCATGTCCTGGTGAAAGCCTAGGACACTACACAGGGCCGTCTGCTGGCTACTGCATTCCTAGACTGGCTCAAACGTTTGAATTAATGGGAAACGTATGTCTTTTCGACTTGGTGTTGGCGCTGAATAATGACCTGCTTGGAAGAGAATTAGTAACAGCTCTCTTGTTGTAATACAACTGGCATTCTTCGGCCATTTGCAATGTCCCTCTCAGGAAGCTGCCCCCATAAACAACTCAATCACTACGGGCATCAGCTTATATTTCAAACCATTGTTTGCCATCTTCGATGCCAGACGGCCGCATGACCGCAGCAGAGCGCGGATCGAATAACAAAAATATGGAACTTAAATTAAGTTACGATTGGACAGGTGGAATTTCAGTGCATACCTATTGCGATTACGATTGTCAAATTCAGATCTGATAAATCTGAGAGTGCAACAAAATGGCCTGACTTACTTTATTTGACAGTTCAGCATTTTGACTTAAATTGAAGAATGCATATCAGTGGCAACACATTGTTTTGTTTAACCCATGTTACTTTCTTTCAAAATACATGGCGACGGATGTAGCCAAAACACGTCATGGAATATGGGCTCATTCTGTCCTCCAGGTTCAGCGCGTCAGACGTAACTCGTCTGCGTAGCAACTCGGAAAATCTGAGTTGTTATCTGACCTTTATATGAACTTTGACTGCTTGGTCGTGTCTAATTAAGGACATGTGAATATCTAACGAGTCTTTATTTTTGTTCTCTTTTCATCTGCATCTGCAGTTTCCTGACAAGAGAGGATGTGAGGCAATGGGGGTGGGAATCAATGAAATATAAAAAAAAAGAAAAAAAAAAAGCGCAATTAAAGTGATTGGCTAATTCCAGAGACTTGAAAGGGAATAACAAAATAAGTCGTCTGCTACGGGTTTATTAGTCCAAAACCGAACAGACTACTCACACTGCATTTGTTTTAGTGACAGAAAGATGCTGTGCTCTCCGCGGATCCCTCTGATGCCTGAAAACATATTTGAAAAATGCTATTTGTACGCATTTCATTTACGCAGTCAATCTGTTTGCCAAATACCAAAGACGCGAGAGCTGCTCTCTGTGCACGTGTCACGGCGTGTCATCTGTTCGTCCCAAAATATGTATCGTTCTGTTTCCGCGGTCCTGTGTAATTACAGTGAAAGGTAGCGGTGCTGCGTGATTATGCGGGTGCTTAAACACACCGGCTTTACACAGGAGAGCAGTGAATCACTTCACCAGCTACCAACTGTGCATTTTTCACATCTTTTAACTCTAAACCACGTGTGAAAATGACACAGCAGGGAGGGTTTTATGCAACACATAATTCTTCACACTTCAAAGTCAGCTTCTTTGGAGACCATGACTACTCTGGGGAAGGGGGACTCAGCCAGACTTCTACTGAGCGGTTTTACTTAACTTTGAGCAAAGATTTTATGCGAGCGTCACGCTGTTATTCATCAATAGTTAGATTAACATTCAACAATTTCTTGCCAGGGTTTTTGCTCAATGAATAGGCAACATTTTTACAATTACTTTCAATAACTGCTGCACGTAACCGGTTGGCCTGCATTTACCAGTGCACAGACAATTTTTCTGTATTCAGTCATTCAGCTCTATTATATCATTTGTGCTTCTCCAATCAATGCTTGTAGTTTATGAACAGTACATATTTCAATCCTAGTGCTTCCAAATGATGTTTACTTCAGTGCCAGACCAGGAAACGTATTCAGCATAGCCTACAGCAGAACACTTTTCCTTGAGATATCATTCCGGGGTGTATGCTTCCATGTTTTCTGATTATTCTGCATCTGATAGCTGAGGATTAAGGTCCGCTTCCTGCAGAGCTTTCTGGAAACTATGCATATGAGCGATGAACCCCGACCATCTACTCAACTTCTTTTCTGCTGAGGTTTGCTGTGATGAGGATCCAAAACAACCTCGAGCCACGGGGTATGTCTGTTCAGAATTTTCTTTGCAAAATGAGGTTAAAGTTCGAATGCCCAAGAGCACTATCGATCAGTTCTGCATCTCTCCTGTACCCCAACACACCACACAAATAAGCACACATCAGCCAGTAAACAGAATGTGTTTTTTTTTTTTTTTTTTTGTGCAAAAGCACAAACGTATTCTTTTGTAGATCAAAGAAGAGGACACTTTCATTTAGGGTTCATTTAGTCAAAAGAAAGTGTGATAAACACGATGATATTTAGAGGCCAATGCTTTTCATCCTCCATGCTCCAGTATCCTGGATCCAAACCATAGCACCTCTCGCTTTCAAAATGGGATTAACCCAACTGGTATCTCTGAAGGATCAACATCTTACTTTGCAATTATCATGTAGTTCAGGTTTTTTTCACATTCACATTTTTCAGGTTGTCTACATCAAAAGATCGTACTCATCCAATGAATGAGGGACACCGCGTCATGTGACTTGACAAGTTTCTCCAAATAAAACGAGAATGAAAATCCGGCATTTTTCTTTGACTGGTGAAACAATAAAGGTAAGCCAATTATATTGTATTTCCACATACATTTATAGAAAACCTTTCTTATTTTAATGCAATATGATGTACCATTTTCTAGCTTTTTCCTCTCTGCTTTATCTGTGCGTGTGGCTATCTATATCCCGTGTGCTGTATCCCAAATGTCTTGTATGGCCTCTATCTTAGTGAGCTACCCAGCTGTATCCCGCATAACTAGCAATAGCTAGCTAGCTAGGTCCGTTCAGATCAGCGCAGAGACTGGAGTATATGATTAATAATGGATTTAGCTCATGTGTTAGTCATCAGAGCATGTAGTCTTCGGTTCTTTGAAATGTGTAACAGGAGAGAACCGAGCAGATCAGTCTAATTTAAGAAAAAAAATAAATCCCCATTAACATCTTTGAGGAACTCTAATTCCCAAAATTCAATGCACTGTCTGTATGTAAACACATTTGGTTCCTTAAATGAGAACAGTTTTTGGAACTGCTGATTTAGGAATAGAGATTTACTTGGGTAGATGCGGGTAGCTTGAGAAACTTAACTGGCATTTTCGGCGAGTTTTACTTTCGTCCTTTTTTGCATCAATGTATTGTCCTTTATCAGGAAATATAACAATTCAGCCTTAAAACGACCAGATTATCAAGCATCTTCATGCTGTTTTCCATGTTCAATGGGAGCACAGTGTCACTACAGTATTCCTACAGTTGACACCCTGAAACATAAGCAGGCCTTTGCTTTATCTGGAAGGGTAGATCTCTACACAGGTCTATCTGTAGGTAATATTGTGGTCTGCTAAGTGACAGCTCAGTAAGAGAAGACCCTGATAAAGACAAATAACTTCTACTCAGGAAAATTTTGTGCATCATTAAACATGGCAAACATATTAGCTTGCATAGGGTGGAGGAGAATCCCTAAAGAGATGAAACTAAATCAAATCCACTGCAGTGATCATAAAAACAGTATAGAGCTTTGCCAAACCCAGTAACATCAATAGGGTTGAATAATCCACATTACACTGAGAGCATGACTAAACAGAGCTGTGCACTTTGCATGCAGATTAAACATTTAAGGATGAGTTATAGATCGACTTGTTTTCCCTGGTTTGCGTATGCTCTTCAGTGTTGTCCTGTGAACCAATCAGTGTGCTGACTTCATCATGAATATTCCATGATTCCAACGATGTCAGAAGATTCAGGTTATAAAAAAGGTGTAGATTAATTAACCCCCCCCCCCCTCCCCTCGCAGACAGAATCAGAAATACATACTGTACATATATATATATATATGTATGTATACATACATCATGCAGTATAAGTTTCATAGGAGCTACTCACAAAAAAGCAGAATATTTTCCACCATACCTGTGATGTTTAATTGTGAGTTCTCTGTGACTCAACAAAAACAATGTCACCCCCAGGCCAAAGTGATCAGTCATTTTGCTCAAAGCAGATACACACTTTTTGGCGATAAATTAGAATTTTTACCAAAAAAAAACCGATGAAAAAGCAAGTAGAATTCGTGCTCAGAGCAATTCTTCATTTTCTTGCATCCGTCTTCAGATCTAACCATTACTTTGTAATTTCTCAGTGTCTCTGGCACTCTGATGAGGTTTAAATAACAGCAGATGCAATTTTCTGCCAAGCACTACCTTTTGCTCATACTGCCACATTCTGCTGCCAAGGCAGACAAATCAAACATTTCTTTTAGCTTGCACCTCTGACTCTATTATTTCCAGCTCAGAGTCAGGAAAATACATTTTCTTCTACTCAACTATTATATTTCATTGTTGAAACAGCATACAATTTAATGCTGAACTTGAAAAGTTTTGCGTGCAAACCGCCCTCATGCACATGCTTTAGAATTCCGAGCGGTTTCAGAAATTGTATAAATTGCGCAGACGCAGGTACGCAAATGTGTGTAGACACGTTTCATTGTGCATTAAAAATGAACAAAATATGCATATGACAATTGTAATCGCAATTCAATGCTAGAGAGAAATTTGCACCACAGATATGGCGAGGCCAATTTTCCATAAGGGAAACAGCAGAAGGTACTGAAAAAAGCAAAACAATGAACGCGGAACACTGCAATTCTTCCTCCCTTGCTTATCTCTTTAAAAAAATATATATATATATATATCTTTTCCACAGAAAGTAAGTGGACAATAGCTGTAATGAGAATCTTTGGCCAAGACTAGAGGGTCCATTCAAAGGCATGAGAGCCTGAAGTTCAGTACAAATGAGCGAGCTCACAGGCGAGGACGTGTGGCCCCGCATATCATTGTTGTGGGTATATATTGACATTTCAAACTCGGGTAAATGAGCGGGACCTTCGGCTGACCCCGCAGCATGGGCGCACTGTCACAGAGCAGATTAAACGCCGGGGTCCAAGGGCCGGCGCGAAATAGACTTCGCCCTCTCCGCGGCCGGTGTTTGTTCTGGGGTGGCAATAAAAGCCGGTGTTGGCAATGGCTGTGGGCTTTTCATTCGGGCATCTCTTTAGTAAACAGGCGCCGCTTTTCATGGGCTGTTTATCCTATTTCTTTTTTCTCCCTCCCGTTTTGATTGTTTGGGCAGGTTTCACAGCCCACTGAGAATCTGATCATGAAGCAATAGGAGGGGAGTTTAAAAAAAAGCTTAGATTCACCTGTTAAAAATTGAAAAGAAAAGAAAAAAAAAGAAGCTTGTTGTTATAAAAATAAGGTTAAAAGAAACCGAAGAAGAAAGCCCGTTGCGATTACAAAAAAACAAGGCGTTATAAAAACACAGCGAGATGCGCTGATTGAGAACAACAAAAAGCGCTGATGATCACCAGTTGTGTTTCATCGTTCAGAAAGGGGAAAAAAAAATAAAAATACGCGGATGTAGACTTTCCCCAACATGCACATCAGCGAGTGATTATACCCCAGACAAGGCGCGGGCAGGTACAACACACTTAAAGCGACCGATATTTTAGTGGATGTCAGAGACCGTAAGCTGTGCAGGCTTTGACGGGGGGGTTGTGGCGGAACTGGCGCACGGAGCCCCCCTGATGAGTCGAGCCTTCGTCCTTGGGAGGACAACGCTCTTGCATTTCAAAGTGGAGCGCTGGCTGCAGTCGCCTGGGCCTTTGTCTCACTTGATTAAATTAGCTGTCAATGAGGCAAAGGCTGTACCGCTTTTGCTGTGCGGCCCAATGTCCAGTGGTGACTTGAAAATACCTCATTGTTTTGGTTTTTTTTAAGCGGAAGTTACCTGAATGCAGTTAGACGTAGTTACAAGTCAGCTATAATTCCCATTAATTATCGCAGCACTAATATCCATCTGGAAAGTTAATCCTCGTGTTTGTCTACAGTATGTAAGTGTGAATGCATTGTACAAGTCGTACCAGTCGTGTTCATTTCCTTCCTTTGAAAGATGCACACAGTTGAATGCCACATTTTTCAGTCACAATTTATGCTGTATATTGGAGGTGTGTTTTTTCGGTACGTATGTACACTGCCTGGCCAAAAAAAAAGGTCGCACACTCTAATATTTCTTTGGACTGCCTTTAGCTTTGATTACGGCATGCATTCGTCGTGGCATTGTTTGGACAACCTTATGCAACATCACAACATTTATTTCCGACCAGAGTTGCATTCATTTTTGGCCGAGATCTTGTATTGACAACGGGAGAGTCGAACCACTCCGTAAAGTCTTCTCCAGCACATCCCAAAGACTTTCAATGGGGTTAAGGTCAGGACTCTGGTGGTCAATTCATGTGTGAAAATTATTCCTCATGCTCTCTGAACCACTCTTTCACAATTTGAGCCCGCTGAATCTTGGCATTGTCGTCCTGGAATATGCCCATTGATGGGATAACCTAGTCATTCAGTACATTCAGGTACTCAGCTGACTTCATTTTCTTGCTGCATAACGTTGCTGAGCCTAGACCTGGGCAATTGAAGCAACCCCAGATCATAACACTGCCTCCAGAGGCTTGTACAGTAGGCACTATGCATGACGGGTGCAACGGCGACTTTCTTTTTGGCCAGGCAGCGAGACAATTTTTATTGCAGAATGTTCCACTTTGGAGAGGTTTTGGGGACACTTTGGCTTATCTTTGGGAAAACACATGTTAAATTTTACTGCTTTGTTCAATCCACTCCAAAACATTTGCCTGGTGTTATAGATATCCTGGAGCACTATTGGGAAATAAATCTGGTTTTGTCCAGTGTCACAAGTACATGTAATCAGTACAGAATAAATAAAATACAAAAAGATGTTTGGAGTTTGTTTTGTTGTTTTTCAGAATATATATATGTCCTGTGTGTTTACTGTGTGAGACTCCCATAAGATGAGGGGATTTAGTCATTGGTACAAGGGTGCTCTTTATTTCACGAGTTGAAATGTGCCTGTACTGTATATAGTTTTGGAGATAATAGGGTTTATTTAAGACAATGGAAAACAGGCATAAATTCTAACAAAAAGCCCTGGGTTTTAACCTCAAATTCATTGTTTAATTTCAAATGCAATGTGCTGGAGTACAGAGCCAAACACAAGTTGTGTCAGTGTCCAAATACTTATATATACTTTATCAGCTCAATCAGGAATATTATATACACGATATACTAAAGAGTCCGCTTAAGAGGACATTCTTAAAATTTGTAATCTAAAATATTATTATGTGTTATGTAAATGATTATATGATGCGTGAGAAACTTGCTCAAATCACTCCCAGAAAAAGGCAAAGGATTAAAAGAATATGTAAGGTATAATCAAATTCCAGTCAGAGTCCGTTTCTATAAACAACGGTATCTGCTGTGTCGAGAAATAATTTACATGCAGACTGACGCGCACTGCTTTCCAGATGACTGCAGTAGCGCGGACTGATCGGCGACAACTCGCACCTGTGCCCGCAACGCGGCTAATGTTCGACGGCCAGAGAATTAACCGCTTAGATGGACTGAGAACAGTCATACACCTGTCTAGTCTGGAAGGGGAGCCATATCAGGAACGATGTTCAAAAAGCACTAAGTCCGGCCCCTTCGCGAGCTGAAGCCTGACAGGCCTTTAAAAGCAGAGTGCATCTCCTAGCCCTTTGTGGTAAAACAGGCCCTGTCATAGTCAGTTTGACTGGCTTTGCCTCTAACCCAGAGTGGACATGCAATTACTCTGGCAATGAACGCTGCAACATCCTGAGTGCTATCAAGGCCCCTTGTTTCCACTCAGGGAAAGTTAATAAGATCCGTTGGTCACAGGGATGGAAGGAGCGTTTCCAGCATCCTCCGCCCCCTTGGTTCCTCAACACGCCATTTCAAATCACTCCTTCATCAGCCATCTTTAGCTCAATAGGCCTCGGTGAAAATTGCAGTTTTCCACGGATATGGAGTAAAAGTACAACCGCAAGCATGTACAACCACACACACAGGCACACACGCATAGACAAAAAATCTGCATTATGAATGTCCGGGTGAATATTGTAATGATTTGAGTTCTGAAATTACCGCTGCAAAAAAGTTTTACTGGAGGCAAAATTTCTTACTCAGAGCAAAGTTAAACTTGTTAAAATGGCAAAACTGAGTGTGGCTGCTTTCCCCATTAAAAATAGATTTATAATGGCTCAGTAGATAAATAATCTCAGTAGCTGTTGTGACATAGTCATTAGGACCTTTTAGTCACGATGGATAACAGGACTTCCAAGTACATATACCGTGGACCTGTCTTTATTTTTGCCCAAGATTAAAAACATTCATTAACCTTGCCAGTGCATTTTTTTTCATAATGCACGCGCATCATTCTATATGAAATACCGGATTCAGCATCAACTCATTTCTAATGGCTCCATTCAGGATTAGAATATAATGCACACCACAAAATGAGTCACTATCTCAAAAGCTTAACATAGCCACTGGTTACTGCTTCACTAAGAGGTTTCAACATTAAAGATGTGTATGTGCACACATAGGTGTGTGCGTGTGCGTGTGTGTTCGTGTGTGCATTTCTGTGTTAGCGTGCGCTTGTGTCGTAAACTCACTTCCAGCGATACGGACACCGCTCACCATTCCACCCCCCCCCCCCCCCCCCCCCCACCCCACCACCCTTGGGATGCCTCATAATTATGAACATAAGTATTTTTAGTCGTACAGACATCGATAACCTTCTGAGTCCAAGCAGTGGGAACATCTGTGGCATTAGTAACAGTGGAAACAGCTATATGGATTCATGTCTATGAGCGAAAGGTTAATCTACCTTTTTTCCCTCCTTCTTCAAATGCATTCTGGATCTTTTGAGGCCACGTGGCCGGAAGGGAGGTGGTTTTTATGGATTTTCGGGCGATTCCATTGGATCGCGTAACGAAACGTCTGATACTCTGCCACTGCAGGCTGGGCTTATGATTTCAAAGGAAGCCACACACAAAAGGGGCGCGAAACCATGGTGAGGAAATCTATCGGCCCACCAAGCTCCCCCGGGTCGCACCCCATACCAATTTCGGTTTTTAAAGCATATTCACGCAAATCTGTTCGTTAACAATAAGGGCCTGCTGCCTTTCCATTTGCTCCCTGTGCCGCTTGTCCGTCTGCTACAAAAAGCCAGTATCCTCCACTGCTCCTCCACTGTAAGCGGATTAGCTCCTCAACTTGTAAGGTGGCCTACCTTCATTCTTTAAACAGCTCGAGGGAGATTATAGATTAGGACGAATACAGATTAGAGGATTATGGTTTACAGTAGATGAAAGCAATTATTAAATGTTAGCTGGAGTCAAACACCTCAAACAAAGTCGAGGTGCTGTTTGAATGTGTTACTAAAGAGCATGCTATTGGTGTAGTGCTATTTTACACAGATTTTTTCTATTGGTTTTTCACTCAGCATTCCTCAAAATGACTACACTAGATCTACAGTTATTCAGCGGTTTCTTTAATAAAAAATATTTTAACATGCAACAGTGTCCATTAAGCAAGAATGGAATGCAAGTGAACGTTCTCTTCGTGGGAAAAAAAATCTATTTTGTGTTGGCAGTTGAGCAACTATCATACTTTTTTCTGACAAGTTAAATATGAATATTTATACAATGCATGTATATTTATACATTCTTCCTGAGGAAACTTTCTCTCGCTTTTACTTTCTGTCCGTGGGTGGGTCCTGATAGCGCATTTAATCTCACTATTTATTATGCGTCGCTTCTGAAGATAAAGGAACATATTAACAAGATGGAAACCATGTCCCTGTAATTGTGAGCCAACGGAGAGCTTGGCAGGATTGCCTCCCCCTCAGATAAGCGAGGTGAAGGATTCTTTCTCTGAACTTGTAAGCAGTAGGGCCGGGCAGTGATACCGAGAACAGCAGGTACCAGAGCATACCGCTCGCGTGCTAGCAAAGACGTTTTTTTTTCTCTCTCTCTGCACAGGCTTTATCGTCATCATTTTCATTCCAGTTCAAACTTCTCAGGGAGAAGCGTCTCCGTGTAGAGTTGTACGGCAGCACGTGAATAATCTTTCCCCTTCGTTAATGAAGGTAAGCCCCGGATTTGATACCCGGGAACATATTTCGCAGCCTTTTCTGACGGCCTGTATTTCCCGCAGACTTTTTGTGCCCAGCTTTGTCCTACTGTGCGCCATGGAGTGTAATCCTTCCTTTCTCTCTCTTCCTGTTCCGCTAAATCCCAAAGAGAGAGCGACCAGCCGCCGAAAGCGAACGCGACCGCCTTCGGTATTGTTGTTGGATTCGCGACGGCCCAGGATTGGGAAGTCATGTCGCTCGGCGCGGGAAGTCATGTCGCTCGGCGCGGGAAGCTCCCTCTCGCTCACCTACCCTATAGATGCTCTCTGCCATTGTGACGGCTACGATCTGCCCTGTGTCATTGAAATCACCCAAACTTTAGTTTCGGATGATCTGTCTTGTAGCTTGTGCGCTGTACTTTGCCAAGGTTGCACTATATCTGGTGCCGAATGACAAATAGCTCGCTCCTTCCCGGCCTCCCTTCTCCTGGGAATAAGTTCTGTGTGACTCGGCTCTCCAGTTATAGCACAAAGGGACATTGTTTCAAATTAAAGGTCTACAGAACAGCCTTTCAGGGGACAAACCTATACAGCATTATAATAGGCTCAATATCCAGTGGACTGTTAAAATTATTAAAACTATTAAAAATGGATTCTTGGGAGAAATGGGGAAAAGATGAAACTGCTTTCGAAATAGGGTAAAAATGAAATATTGACATCGTATTTATGTCAGGTAATGCATTTTATAGATAAAAGGGGAATTCAATCACTAAACACTAGAGTTGACCAGAACTTTCTTGTAATTTAACTGCATTAAATTCAGCATTTTAAAAAGGACAAGTTAATGCAATATATGTATAGGGTGTACTGAGATCTTTATTATTAATCTATTATTATTTTGAATATGTATAGATGCAAATTTGGCAAGGGTACATTTCTATGAATAAACCCTCAGGGACTGTTTTTTTGAAGAGCACCAGCATTAGCTTGTCAATGTGGAGATTTTTATTTTTTAAATATTTAAATTATGAATCATATAGCTTCCCCCTGGTGCTATTGGCCTATCATAGTGCATGCTGGGACTTTGGTTAATTGATGTCAGTCCACTTTACATCTTAGATTAGGTTGACAAATCCTGTGTTACTCCTCTGGATGAGACATTTTAATGCACTGGTACTATGATTCTATAGTCTTATTGATATTTCTCTGCACACGTCAGGAATACGCAAGATCGAATGAATGATCTATTCTACAGGTCAGGTTAAAAATGGCCTGCACTATAATGCTGCAAAATAGGAATCTGCCACAAACTGCAGGGAATAAGATATCTCATCAGACCTTGGTTTAAAAAATAATCAAATAATTAAAAACAGGCCCCCTGAATGTGACCAGGCAATGGAACGGCGGCTAATTATAGCCACAATAAGGACACAGAGTCAATGAGGCCCACATTAATTTTTTTTTTTTTTTGAAATACTGTTCATTGGACCTCCACTAGAAACATCCATCACAGACCATAAAGGGAATATAAGGTTTATGTTGCATAAGAAAGGCATTGTGGGGGAATGAATGTGAATATAGCTCAGAAACGGCAAAGCCTAATGGACTACTGAATAAAATGCCAGATCTATGTACATCCAATTATTCTTGGTCATGATTTATGAGGTAGCC
Organism: Synaphobranchus kaupii; assembly: GCA_029718625.1. Lineage (NCBI taxonomy): Eukaryota > Metazoa > Chordata > Actinopteri > Anguilliformes > Synaphobranchidae > Synaphobranchus > Synaphobranchus kaupii. Next base: position 17,223,355 of record CM056381.1, on the reverse strand, counting down.
CATAATCATACCTCATATATTTGATGTCCTTATTGTCATTGGCAGTACATCACAAGCAATCTGGGGCGCTTTTAGTTGCATATTTCCAGTACCACACAATTAATCTTAGTGATATCGTGATTGGATTGGACAAGAAATGAGACAATTTGCATTTCGCAGGATTTGAAGCTTATTTTTCTTTCAATTAATGCCAAGTGACATTCTAATGGAGAAGGGAATAGATACAGTCCGCCGTGTTTACGTACGTGTCCTTTTGTTCCAGAACATACATCAAGACTACATGCACTGGTGGTTTATGGGGAGAAAATGCATTTTATCCTTCGGAAAATAATTGAAAAAAAAAAACACCCACAAAATGCAATCGTTTAATCATGATTATAAAATTGATCAACTATGTTCCAGGTTCAAACACAAGTGACTGTGCGCATGAATGTATAACATTTTAACAACGCTTGTCTTGAAAAGCATCAACACGTGCTCACCAGAATGAACCACGGCAAATAGGAATTTGAAGAAGACGGGGATACGGCGCTGAGGCCGCGAGGCCATAAAACCTTAAAAGACACGGTAACGCGTGGCAACAAATGTTTACACTTGAACTCTCTCCTAGGGCCACAGTCTCACAGCGCGAGTCAGATCTTTAAGGCGAATGCACAGCATACAGCTTCAATTAAAAGGAGAAAGATGATACCGTCTTTGCTCGAATATACTGACATATGAATGAAAATGCTGCCTGGCAGCTGTAATCCAGCGGTAATGGGGACGGGTTCAACTAGGGTGCCAATGCATATAAGTGCCGGGGATTTTCCGAGCTCCTCTGCTCGCCTGATTCCAAAATCACTTCATAAGCGCTGTGATAATGAACCTTAGGAGGAGGGGGAGGAGGAGGGAGGGAGGGAGGGAGGGGGGACTTCAGTAAGGATGTGGTAGCAAAAATGTCATGCGCTCTCTCATAATCAGCCCTGTGGGTTTGGGGGGCCGAGTCCTGCTTTTTCATCTCTGCGATGCACTTTGACAGGTCTCTGATGTCGCGCCGCTTAAACGAGTATGAAATCTCACAATTAGGAACATCGCAAACTGTTTATCTCCCCGCCATTGCGTGTTGACTTGTCTTGCACTCGCGCATTAGCGCACTTGTTTTTGCCCGCCGTCCGCATCAGGCAGTGACATTATCAATTCGACTGGGAGGCTTCAGATTTCTGCTTTCACAGCATGGGGACTTTTTTGGGACATGTTTTTGTTGCTAATTTGGCAGGCCTCTATTTAAAAGTGAAAAAAATACATGATTTGATTGGCCATCTTCCTAAAAGACTTTTTTGCTCATAATGACTTGGGTAAATTAATCACTTCGTAAACGGTGGGGCGCTTTTTGATAATTTGTGTATGAAAAGACATAAAAACGTCGTTGAATGAATTAACTCTTTTTGACCTCAATCTTCTTATACTTCAGTCCTGTTAGCCAAGACTTTAATCACTTTAATTAATTGGATTCTCAGCATATACATAATTAGAATAACGCAAAGGAACTATACAGTGAATGTTCTTTAATGGGCTATTATCAGTATGTTGGAACAAGCCTGTTTTTAAATAGGACAAGGGGAGGATTTGTTCAGTAAGTACAAGACCAACTATGTAACTGCATTGTCACCAGTCACCTCTTTTCAGGATTATTAATACATATATCTCATCTGGAGGACAAACTGTGATGGATGTAATAGTGGCAAACGAGAGCTAAGTAGCTCCGCTTACTTGCTCGGAGCAACTTTCCCTCACTAATGCATGTATGTACATGGATCATTCCATATAAAATCAATCAATGCTTCCCACCTGTACCATTTAAAATACAAACTTAGATTTGTTTATTTTCATAATTTAAGTCAAAATAAAGTGCCACAAATGCAAAGAAACTTTGGAAAAATGTTGCAAAATAAAGTTTTTCTTTAGTTTGCAACAAAATACTGAGAGCTACATAACTGAAACAGGGCCACGTTCAATCTGAAAACGGTGTGCACCGTTTTGCTACGGTTTCCAGGTTGAACGACATGTTTCCTTGAAACAGTGTGAATCGATGTGCAACGGGCTTTGAGGTACGTTTTCTCTCGTTTGGTGGGTGTATCAGAGGTGTTACCCAATCAGCAGCGACGTGTATATAAACCCCGCCGTATTAAAAAGGCAACGCTTGCGTAACACAACAGGGTGTTCAACGCACCACCGTTTCCGTTTAAAGAAACATTTTGCTACGTTTTGCTGAATGCAGCCCTGGTAAATCTATACATCTCCTGGATCATAAACTCCATGTCCACAAGTGTGCAAAATCTGAGGATGATATCCAGAACTACTAAAGATCTATGATGCAAAATATAGGCAGTGTACTCTGTTGTCCATTAGTGTCTCCAAGTGTATCCAAATGGCTAAATTGTGTACTGCTCTAAATAAAAAACTTTTCTAAAAATATTTAACTACAAGTCAACAGTTTTGGCTCATAAAACTCACTTTTGCATAATTTCCTAGTGGGAATTACTATATTTTCATCATTATAGGGGGGTAGACATCTATGGGTCCAAAACTTGTCATAAAATGAATACAATTTGTTTTGTCCATTATAGAGCATACGTATATATTTGCCCTGTCGGATGGTTTAAGATAAAAATAATTGATATCACAGTGTTACAGACACCTAAATATTATAGGGGGGTAGATATCTATGGATCCAAAGCCCTATCCAAAACTTGTCATAAAATTAATACAATTTGTTTTGTCCCTTATAAAGCATATACATTTGCTGCTTCTGATGGCTTAAGATAAAATAAATTGATATCACAGTGTTACATACACCTAAGTAGCCTAATCATTCACTCTTGTACCTCAATAAAACATCACTTTTACCTGTACTCTACAGTATGTATACTTCTGCCCCGGGATAGCATTTTTCCGTATTTTCTTTATTTTTTTAATGTTTCTATTCATAATGACTCCAAGGAAAATTTTACATTAATCTATCACAAATCAGCGCACAGTAAATTGGAATGAGCATTTTCCATGCCCTAATTGACAAGTATATACACCATAGCCTATATTATGTACGATAACATGAAAATAAAACAGTATTCCACCATCTGCAAAATTTTACTCCCCTAAACTATATTTGCGAGTGTCAAAATATGCCTATGTTTAATATACTGCAGTATATTTTAAATATATTGTGAAGATAATTTTGATATATTTACAATATATTGCAGTATATTATTTTTCCATAAGGGGGGTGAGCCTGGTATCAAAATGTAGGGACTAATAAGCCCTTATGGTTCATATCACCAACCACCTATCCCACATGATGATATGAACCTTCAAAGAAAATACAAAAATGTATTTTTCAAGATTTCTATGACAAATTCTCAGAAAAGAGATTATATGCACATGCTACCAATGTCTGCTTGGAGATTGTGAGGAGTGTAATGCTTGTAATAGATCTGATTGCACTTTTGAACACAACTCCAAGATATCTTTGAGCCCTGATAATTTCATGTGGCTCGCACCTTTAGTTATGAAGCTATGAGGGCTCAAAAATTACTGAAAATTTAATGCGAAATAAAAAGAGCCAGAATTTGAGCTACCCATAGGTACTTCAAGGGGCCATAACTCGCAAGATATTTATAGTATAAAGTTTAAATTTTGCATAGCTTCATTAAATAGATTATAGTTCATGTACAAAATAAATCTGGTGATTTTAAGGGGGTCAGATGGGAACTTTTCCCAGAATGTATTGATTTTCAGAATTGATTGACCCATATACATTTCAGCCATTGTTTAAACAGAATCAGTAAGATATACAACTCCCCATGAAAGTATTAACTGTATTAAATTATGATTTCTCTCATCTTAATGTGGGTATAGATCTTCTCAAGATACTGTACATACAGTAGTTCCATTTTTATTGTATTTTTGTCTTGTCTTTCTGGACATTTTTTATAACTTACATTTTTGGGCTCTTGTCCTGGGTGACTCATAATAATGCTTGAAATTAGCAAGATAGCTCTGCTTTCACGTATTTGGAAAGTAAGGAAACTCTTAAAACTACTTGGACATGCTCTACTCTCCATATATTTAGCGCCAAGTAATTTTTTTTAAGATTGCGGAAGGGTTAGAGAGGTACGTAAGGGATATGGAGGTTTTTATTGAAGTTAAGTGCATGGTAGTTTGAGGGCTCTCTGAAGAGATGGGTCTTCAGTCTATGGTAATAACTACAGGTGATTCTGTGGCAGAGGGGAGATCCTTCCTTAGGCACTAGGGCAGAAATGAGCCATGATCTTGAGTATCCACTGCACAGCATTTAATGTTTTGGGGAAAAAAAATTTGTGCATCAAATTTTTACTGTCAATGTCATATATTCACAGTTTACTAGTGTGCATGATTTAATTCTCAAAAGGTGTTCTTTTTCATGCCTGGGAAACAGTGAATATTTTTCTTTAATTGTCCAATGGAGGTGTGAATCCAAAAATATAGTAAGAAATCTGTTGTGATGGCAAGTCCACGCTACCTGCCAAATTACAACTGGTGCTTAACACATACCTAAACAGCACAGAAAGTTTGTTACTTTTGTAGAATTAGTAGTTTGTAGAATGCATTACTAACAAAAATCTGGCAGGTGGTCTTGCTCATTTCCGTCTACTGCAAGCTGACACAGGATTTCAGTTATTTATTAATTTATTAATATATATATTTTTTTGAGTGGAAAATAGATGAAGCTCTTTACCCCAGAGAGCAGCGGCACTGGCGTGCATTGCTTTCGGCGGGCTGGAAGAAATTGATGGTTCAGAGTGAACATGTGTCTGCACTGTGACTTTTCCCCTGGTACTCCGTTAATTAATATGCACTCAGTTCACGCATCAAATTTCTAAACGCTATCGCCGCTGCCAAAAACAAACGGGAGAGGAAATATGCGGCCTAATGTATAGCTATGTTTTATTAAACTATCCCCGCTTATGAACTACCCAGAGTGCATCACGATGACACATGATGAGGAGAGAGTGTTATTATTAGTATTTATCTTTCATCTTTGCATCCGAGGGCAGGGTCGCACAGAGCTCTATGTCTAAGTGCAAAGACTGTGGAGCCGGCTGAAGTTTTGTTGCATCGACTGAGCTGTTCCCTCACCGAAGAGATGATGATCTTGAATGTCTACGCTATCTTTATCCTCTCCCCCTGATTGATTTACCTGTATTCTGTGGAAGGCGGCGATCAATGTCGGCGTTTGACGAGACTTAGATTGCGCGCGGGGGGGGGGTGTGTCTCAGCCCTTGGCGAGCGTTCGGAGAAGCGCCGTCCGCCACCCTGAGAGCGCGCCGCGAAATAAATAAATAAACGCGCGAATAACGAAAAGAAAATGGAAGATGACTTATCACCAATCTCTCACAATCTTTGCGAAATGAAAAATTGCCGCGTCAGAAAGCTGTGGACTCGGTGCGCGGGCCTTGTCCGCCGTTGTCCGCGGGGAACGGGTGGCTGGAACGCGTGTGGCTGGAAAACACAATGCCGTTTGGAAAGTGATCTGTGAAAACGGTTTGTGGGTCCATAAAAAGAGATTGTGCCAGTTCTGCTATTTTACAATCCAGCCCTTCCCTTTGATATTATTCACAACTGAGTAAACTTCTCTTTAAGTAAAAGAGCAGGAATCCTATCCATTGTTCAACCTTGACAGGAAACTGGTGTGCAATGTACCGTTTTATTGTTCTTTTTCTGTTAACGGCAAAATAGAAATGTTCCGTTTTACCTTCCCACCTCCCCCAGCCTGTGACTGGCCAGCGGTTGAATTATTGGCTGTCTACATCGGCGATACCGTACCGCTGTCACATGAGACCTGCCAGGTAAATGCGGCCCTGTAAACGCTGTTAAGCTTCCATGACTTTGAGTCTCTTCAGCGATTTGAAAGCTAATCCCACTTTGCCAGCTCTACAGTAATGTCCTTTTGGACTGTACAATGGTCGAAAGCACTTTCTATTCAGGAGGATAAGATGGCAGTTAACTCTGTATTGCCACAGGCATTGAAATACATTTATTCTGACTCCAACTCCAGCACCCTTAATAATTATTGGTGCGGTAGCTTGATTCCGAATGTTATCAAAATAACACTGGAATTACTGTAAAAACAAGGTAAACTTTTTTTATGAAAGGCCAAATATAGGTGGTAGTCTTTACAATTTTGCCTTTGTGAGAAAGCAATTACAATGAAATGTTAAAATACTAATTTTTACTGTGTACTATATATGATGGTAGTGAGTGATGTATTTTAATGAAGCACCTGCTATCAATATACGTATGTTGTTACCCTTATTTATTGGGAAATATATACATTATATACTGCATTCATATGATTATTTTAATCTTTTTAATTATTTTGCAGTTACCTGCATATATAGTACACAGTATACAGAGAGAGAGAGATCGAGAAAAAAAATCAAAGGTTATGCATTTCTTTGCAGGTAAATTGTATTGATGTTGCTCAGAATTCTCTCTCCCTTCACATGATATGACCCAGGTTTAAACACAGTCTGAGCGGTCATGACTGAGTGGATTCCCATGGTAACATATAGTATGACAGTGTGAGAAATGGCGGAACTAATGAGGACTCTTATAATCCTTTGGCTAAAGCTTAATGGGGCATTTAAAGAGAGACAATGCATCTTCCAGAACATAACCCAACTCTTCCTTTACATTCCCATTTGTAAGAAGTCATGTAACACGGACAGGCCAATTAGCTGCAACAACGATGAAGATCTTCCACACTGTATGCAATATTTTACTGGTCCAATAGCAGGATTTATACCTCCAAGTTGAGAGGAGTGTTTGGTAACACATTTTTGCAGACACATTTTTCCTGTGTAAAAATGTGAAATCAGTTTACTGGGAAATGTCTTTAAATATTTTTGTGACACAAATCTAAAATATAATCTCATGGAGTCAGTTCAGGCACAACATTTCCAGTATGCATACTTATACAGAGTATAAAACAAAAATGCATTGCTGACTTTCACTCATAGATGTAACAGTAGTATTGCCCATTAGTAATTTTACTGGGAATTATAATTAATTTAAGGAATAAATTTTTTTGGATGTCAAAGGTTCTATTCATTTGCCAATATCAGATTTACTGAGGACTGTTTTTTTTCAATGTAATAGTCATGCCCAATAAAACATCTGTACTTAGAGTATGTACCAAAGTGGGGCGCATGAAATTAGTATACATTAACTGCAATGGGACTTCGCAGTTTAGCCTCAATGCATATGTATTTTTTGGGATTTCCTGGGGTCTGTACAAATTGAGAGGAGAGTATGAAGATGAATGCATATGAAGCACTTCGTGTGATTTATCAAAACTAGGCACAATTATGAGAAAAATAATTGTGTGTGTGTGTGTGTGTGTGTGTGTGTGTGTGTATGTATGCCTGTGTGTGTGTTATTGACCATCGGGGGAAAGCAGGTCTTACATTTCAATCAGGTCTTAGCTTTCAATAAATTTCGATCATGGACAGACCTACTGTAATTGTTGCTAGAAGGAGATTATGAATATTTGAATAATTTAAATGGCAACAGCATTTTTACTTGAACTTCTGAAGATGTTCATAAAATAGAATAACAAGCATTTTGGTCAGTGCTTTAAAGTGGAGGAGAGACACCTACCTCAACTGCCACCAATGTGTAGCACTCATCTGGGTGATATATGACAGCCATTTTGTGCTCACACATCAGCTGAGCTGGAGAAGGAGGGATTATCTGGAACAACACCATCACGCACTCTCCATTCCTGCAGCACAGACATGTCTCCATGCACGACATGTAATTAGCAAATACCCCACTGAATCAACTGTTTGCACAGCAAACAGTCATTTGTGGCCTCTGTTGTGTAACCACATGGATACCAGACTCCTGTACCGTCCATAGGTACAACACTTAACAACTTAATAATACAGTATGATAGAGGCAAGAGCATATTGTATCTTATAATGGATATTGACTTTCTTTTGCAAAGTAAGGTGGAAAAAATAGGGTAATTAGTTTCTCATCGTAGAACTCAAAGCCCCTGATATACAGTGCCCACCAGAATTATTGGAAACTCTGGAAAATATTAGCAAAAAAAAGCCATAAAAAAATTTATTTGTCATTTATCTGCATGACCTTACACCTAATATATGAGAGACATTTAATATTTAAGTTTGGTAAAATTATTCAAAGAAAAAAAAATCTTCATTAAAAAAAAGGAATAGTTCTTTAGGAACTATTATGTATTCTCAACTTCCTGTTTCACTGGGGTGAGGTGTCACATATAATATGAGTTATGCAGAAAAGGGCCTTATCCCCACCGTGGAGTATGGTGGTAGATCTGTGATGCCGTGGGGCTGTTTTTTCTCCAAAGGCACTGGGGTACATGGCATCATGAACTGCATCAAATACCAGGAGAGTTTTGACCAAAATCTGGTGACCTCTGTCAGAAGGTTACCAGGAAAATGATCATACTTCATGATCTATACACAAAAATGGTTCACTGACCACAGAATCAAAGTACTGCAATGGCCATCCCAGTCCCCTGACATGAAATCCATTGAACACCCGTGGGGTGAGTTGCTGAGGGGAGTCCACAAGCGAGGACCAAGGACTCTGAAGGATCCGGAGAGATTCTGAATGGAGGAATGGTCTCAAATCCCTTGCTATGTGTTCTTCGACCTCATCAAACTTTACAGGAGAAGACTCAGCGCTGTTATCTTGGCAAAGGGAGGGTGCACAAAGTACTAAATACAGGGGTGCCAGTAATTGTGACACACGTGTTCTTCAATATAAAAATAATTTAGCATTAAAGATTTGTTTTTCCTCTGATCAATGGTATTACAATTAAAATATACAGTAATTTTCACATTTTTCTGAGCGTAGAAGTTGGAGTCATTTGATAAACAATAAACTGAATTTAATCCTGCACTTTTTGCTCATATTAATTAAGGTTTCCAATAATTCCGGCGGGCAGTGCATGCATTGCAGTCCCATAATAAATCCGCATCACGCAATCCCGTAAATGTGAAACACAGGTACACACACGTAATTAAGGGTATAGTTTGAATATAGTTTTAATTATTCTCCGCGTCTCACAGTAATGAGACCAGTGATATTTCCTCTAACCCGAAGGATATGAAAAGATTAATTTAGACTTGTTTAATATGGATCCAAAAAGACAGCACCCCCGTGCCTTCCCGCGCCAGAGAACTCCCGACAGCGTGAGGTGAGTGTTCCTTGCCCGCTCGGGAATGGAGTTTTGGAAGGCTGGCAAATTTACACATTGCCTCCAGGGTTATAGCTTGCCAGATAATTCAAGTGTGGCGGGATCAGAGACCGCGGATACCCAATATGCGGCGTTGTCAATATATCTAGATGCCCGTCGATGGGAGAAGCGGTCGGTTCCGTGACCCCGGCGAGGTCAATTTTAAATCGACCGATATCCCAGGGGCCCGGTTCGAGGATGCCCGGCGGCCCGTGCGTTTTATTCCCCCGCGCACATCGCTTGACCACAAATCAGCGCGACCTTTGGTTAACGGCCCCGTCGTTCGCCGCGCGGAGGCTTCATAAAACCTTTCGCTCGGATGACGGATCGCGATCGACGCGGGCCATTCCTCAGACTTTATAACGCGGGAGATCCCGGACACGCGGTAAGCAGGCCAGACCCCTTCGAGCGGCAAGGCGCGCGCGCCCGCCATCTGCATTCTCGCCTATGCTGTTACCGCTCTCGTTCTCTCTCCCTTTCTCGCCCTCTCTCTCTCTCTCTCTCTCTCTCTCTGCGGAAAATGTGATTAAGATTACCTCGGAACAGGCTTCTCCCTTTGAAGGCGCGCACCACCTTTTGGAAAGTGTGCGATTAGAAAAAGAGCAGCTGGTTCTCTGCGGTGTGCGGATATTGTGTCTTCATTATTCTGTGCTCTGGACCCGGGAGGGGGGCCGCATTGTTTAGAGAAGAGAGCCGGGGGGTCTCTGGAGGCCAATCCTGCTAAGGATCAGAGAGAGCAGGCTGCTTACAGTCAGCGGCGTGCATTTATGCATTCTCATATTACAGGAGCATTGTTTTTAATGGGCTGGAGACTGTGAAACATTGATAATGGCCTGAAGCTAATTTAAAGGAAACCAATCTGGGGCCTTGGGGAACGCGTGTTTGCAGCTCTCTTGCTGAAACTCGAGTCACTCTGAGAGGGCTGTGGGAATACTGATGAACACTTTGGAAGTCTATTCTTCATCCCCCCCCCCACCCCCCAACCTTATCCTCCATTGGCTATAAGGAGTCACTTTGGGCAAGTGAAAACATGCTCTTTAATTGATTGGATAAATTACATCTATGGATTTTATTTCCTTTTTAGGGGACAGTCGGTTGGGGAGGGGGTGTCATGTTGTTAACAGTGGAATTATAAATTATTTGCGGGCTACAGATTAATTAGAATGAGCTGTAAAAGTGGAGGGATTTAAGTTGCGTCATGTATTATGGATCAAGCTAACGGTTCTTACATCACTGCAAATACCTCATCAATTCGAACGGCACCCAGACACCAAGACAGCAAAGCTGAACGAAAAAAAAAAAAAAACCCTTTCGGTTTCAACGAAATTCAAATGATTTTTTTTTATTTTTATGAAACATGGCGATGACCAGGCCACGGCCTGAGACAATGTTCATTAAGAAAAGATTCTTGAGGGTGTAGAAGTTGTTCTTCTTCTCCCTTCTCTTCGCTATAACTTGTGAAAACCGCCAAAGGAGCGCTGAGGGCCTGAGTGTGCCTGCGCCTCATCCGTAATAGCGCAATTAACCAACTCCTAATTGGGATCCTGTGCATTCCCAGGCAGGGCAATCGGGCCAATTACGCCCCCTAGGCAGGTAGACTCAGGATTCCCCGTGAGCGCCGGGAGAAGTCGCGGACCGCGGCCTCTCGCGGCGTCGGAGGTTCGTCGGTGTATCTGACGGGACCCGACCAATTCCGGCGTTGATATCTTTGTAGTTAATAAAGGCGACTCTTCTTAAACTGCTCCCTCTGCGAGGGATTTATTTCGCTTACGTGCCTTGAGAACGAAAGTCAAAGAGCGGGCCTGAAGCAATACATTGCTGCACATTTCCACTGATGCGAAATGCGAGAAAAGCAAAACCAGTCGTTCACATCGGATGCTTAGCGAGTGTTAAATAGGGCCTAGACGCATCATGTGGAATGAATTTGCCTTGCTAAACAACTTAAAAAGCAACGGTCTTGACTACTGTTTTCAGCATAAACAGATTTAAACTATTAAGCTTGTTGTTTAACACGTGTAATTGATTTACTTTTTTCAAATGACCGCGGACGTTTACGTGCGCCTTTTCATGTGCCAGACGCATTCAGTGTCAGCTGCTTGTCTGATGTAAAAACATACATCATAAACAAAGCGATTAAAATTTTTTACAGTTATATGAATAACAATAATTGGATCCAGTTCAATGTATTCCTTCAGGTGATAAATTCCGTTTGAGCTTCTTGTTTATCTTCATAATTTGGATGTATTATTATTATTGTTATTATTATTATTATGCATGGAGATAAGAGCAGGGAGAACAGAAGATTTTGGAAAACATTTCTGATTCCCCGGTAGTACTCTGACTCCACACAGTAAGTGAAGAAAGTGCCGGGGCCTTGTATCAGAAATAATAACCTTGAACATGTCTACCCCTGTGTTAATACAGCTCTGGGCTCTGCTCATTTGAGGCAGAGCCAGCTACTGATTACCTTGTCAACCTCCTGCACTGAAGCAAGAGGTTGACAAGGTTGGCAAGTTTAAAGGCTTGTGAACACAACTGCGGGTGTTTTTCAAAAATAGAGCAGACAAATTGCCACTTTTGTGTCTGGTAAATTCTCAAGGCAAATCGCCAGACTTTTGTGTTTTGGTCCCTCGGGCATTCGTTTATGACCAAAGTGATTGGAGTCTAATTTTTATGTAAATCAAAGGTTTCCTTTTTATGTGTGTTGAAGGTATAAATTCCATTTCCTGAGACTCACCACACATGCAAAGCAACTTAAATGTTCATCGTGACAATGTCCTCCTCTTTGGGAAAAGGTTATTCAAAAGGCTACTGAACATGGTAATTAGAAAAAAAACTGCCCCGTTAGAGATGATCAAAAATGATTACAGCTATCTAACCGACCGCAAAGTGGACATTGCTTGGACATTCAACAGCATTTTTACTTAAAAATGACACCCCAATGCATCTGTAAATGATGTCATGATGACGTGACCTGACACTTTCATAATTTCTTAATTTTATCTGTTACAACCGACCTAATAGTCCATGTTCAGTGGATAGGTATTTATTAATTTCAGCTGCATGATGTTTGTTAGCATTATTCTTACTTTAATAAATACCGCTAACCACACCCAGCCACAGCATTCAATACCGCTAACCACACCCAGCCACAGCATTCAATACCGCTAACCACACCCAGCCACAGCATTCAATACTGCTAACCACACCCAGCCACAGCATTCAATACCGCTAACCACACCCAGCCACAGCATTCAATGCCGCTAACCACACCCAGCCACAGCATTCAATACCGCTAACCACACCCAGCCACAGCATTCAATACCGCTAACCACACCCAGCCACAGCATTCAACGCCATTACTTCCCAGACCTGGAGCCTTTGGTCCTATCAAGTATTCTATGAGGATTCCATTCACCAAAACTGGGTCAATAGCAGAGTCATACATGTACGATTACCTACATTTAATTACATTCTGCCGTGTGTATATTCATTTCTAAATATGACAGTGAAAAGACGAGCATAAGCCCATTACTTTAGAATTCTGAAGGCCCCATAAAATAAAACAGAAAAAGTACTTTTCCCTTAATATGCGGTTGCTGGGATGAATATTTTTGTTAAGATCAATGCATGTTCAGAGCATTGAGGGCCGGATGTGCTAAGCCGCCTGCGACTACTTTCAGATTCAGATATGACACATTCTGCCACAGGAACACGCGTACGGGGTTGGAAGCGCAGTTTGCCTGTCATCTGCGTGAGTCATCACAAGGTGCGCTTCTTCCTTTAGTGCATATGCATTTAAGGGGGACCGCACAAATAATGGAAGGAGATATTATAAGTGTGGCCGATTATGTATTCCGTCGAATTTACTAAAGTTCACGCAATTAACTAGGGTCGTTGCGCACGTGAAATTTCTCCGCCTCTATAGAGCAGCCGTAAATTAGCGGAGGCCTATAAACGGAGTGTTTTTGTGGGGATGACTTCCTCAAACAATGACTGCAGTAATTGTAGCAAGACGGAGACACAGGTATAGGCCGAAGATGCGCTGAGAGAATCACTGCAACAAGAATCACACTATTTCAACTCCCCGGGCAAGAAAGCATCAAACGGTATAGATTAAGCAGTCACGCAGTAATTACTCTCCAGGAAGAAATAAAAGATGACCTAGAACCTCCCACAGAATGCTCGCCTTCCATCCCGGCAATAGTCAAGCTCCGTGCAACATTACACTATCTAGCATCTGGGTAATTTCAATCGACAATTGGCGCCACAGCTGGAATATTACACCGTAAAGAAAAAATATTTAGAACAATGTGCATACCGTTCACCATTTTTTAAATGGAAGAAAAAAATTCAGTAAAATGACAGACTTTCAGTATAGGATATCTTAATTCAACTGTAATTAACTTTTAAAGTGGGGAAATTGTCTTACACATTTAATTACTTATTAAAATATGTTAACCTAAAGTGAAAAATACGTACGGGTTTTCTATATTTTAATATTTAAGCTAGGCTATTCTACCATACATTTACAGTAATCTACTGGAAACTGTGCTGCCATGCATTTTCTTTAAAGTTTCTTTTTAAAAAAACTCGCCTTTTAAGCTCTGCTTCATAGGAAAATGCGATTAGTAGGCAGTCCCATTCGGTGATTCCTGAAGCCGTAGTAAATAAGGCGTTCATTTCACGCATATTTCGTATGCGCCAACATGCCCGCGTCATGCCGAACATCTGCGCTGCGAGCTTTATGTACGTAGCCTACATCTGGCCCCGGAGTTGAGAACTGTGCAAAATCAGTCCATGTAATGTCACTTTCACGTGTCAGTTACCGGCAAGGGCGAGAGTTGCCGAGATGTCCTTTCTTTTATATATAAAACCGAAGATTAAAAATAAGCTGTATCATCAGGTAGATGAAGACAAACGTTTTTATTTTAAGCGTAATAGTCTTGCAGACAGCGGGAAATGCTGCGGTTGCTTTATTAGAGAATCGCAGAAATGGTACAATGTCATCGGTGACCTTCACCTTGAATGTTATGGTCCACCGATATCATTAGCTGCCCATAAGGACCACAAGTCCTCTGTGATTTTACCACATAACAAATGAATCACGCTCGACTAGTATGTCTTCCCCAGAAATGTCGTAGCAAAAGTCAAAGGTGTTAAGAAGTGAAAAAGAGAGACGCTAATGTTGGCGCTGATTTTTTATTTTTATATTTTGACCTGCTGGAAGTTTTTGAGTAGTGCGGCCGAAAGATGTTGAATAATTTTAGCAAGGTGGCCTGTTCAGCACTGGCTGGTCTCAAAAGCACAGCTGGATGACAGGATAATTGTACGAGATTTTCGAATACTTCAGGCCTGTTTGCCATTATTCCAATTTCACCATTTTACTGATGCGCCACCATGCAAGATGCTTTCTGTTTTAATAGGAATTTTCGGCCTGCTGTGTTTTTTTCTTCCTTTTTTCAGTTCATAAAACAAGACAAAGTGCAAGACAACAACAGAATAGGCTGAGTGCAAAAAAATCTTTTTCATTATTTAACAATATCAGGGGTTAATCTTGTCAACATGAACACAAACTACAAGACCATAATGTCTGCAAATACAAAAAGTATGTTGCTTTTGCATTACCAGTACATCTGGCAACTACAAAGTGCAGCGGAATACGTCAAATATTAACAACTGTCATTGCAGTAATCAAAATGCAAGCATCTGCCAAAACATAAAAACAAATAAAGTAAAGTGGATATCTCAAGATGGAAGGGAAGGCGCTGCAGCAAATATGAATCTCAAAAATGACATTTCAAAAATGTGTGCTGGTTGAGGAAATATTTATGATGACCCTGGGGTCATTGGGGGCTGTTTATCCTGAGTGGAGCTTTACTTTTGTTAGGTGGAGACAGTACAGTCTTAAAGACGGTAGTCCCTCGCAAAGTGCGTGGGTTAGGCTCCTGAAAACCACCATGGTTGGCAAAACCATGATTGACTTGACTCAAAGTATATAGGAAATAGGGGGTGAGGTTCTATGGCTGCGGTTAATATATATCGACGTCTCACTTACTTAATTTGCCTGTTCCGCCATTAAACACAAATAATGGAAATACCTGTACGGAATATGTATCCATCTAGAACCCATAGTGCAAATGGCCACTTTTCTGAATCTTATAATGCCCATGTACAACCGCCGCAGGCTTTCGGACCGACATAATATAACCACAGCAAGTCTGCAGATTGAATTATCAGGGAAATAAAAATAGAAAACTAATAATGTACAAATAAACTGTATATAACCTTGATTCGGTTGGCTAGTAAACCTTAGCCAGCAGAAAAACCTTCATTCATTTCTTGTGACTGTGCGCCTCATGTATAAATATGGTTGTAAAAATGAGCATTGTATTTGCGCGTACCAACTTGGGTACAAAAATCTGACACGTGATTCATTAAACTTGCGTAAACCACTGATCCGAGCGTAAATGTGTTCGAAGGTTGATAAATCAGACTTGGAAGTGGATGCACAACATTATGAATTATCATACTTACAAGGCCTTTTGCTACCATATTTGGCAAGGCCTTTTAAAACGCACATGCCAAGGCAGATTTCTCAGTAAGGCCATGGCGGGCAAGATTAAAACGCACTCAAATGTACACTCAAGAGTGTGCACTCGAGATTTCATCATACCGTACGCACACAATTTTGTCGTTGTTGAGAAATCTGTAAATTTGCGTAAAAATGGTCATACGCCCATGATCAGATTTGAACATACACATGAATGATAAATGATTGCCCTGTATCTTTTCAAAACAAGATCATGACAAAACTATGAACATTACTCGCAAAATTTGACCATGACATGTTTTCGACCCCGTTGGCAAGTCTAGCCTTATTATCACAGGCTCAATCGCAGTTACATAATACTTACTGCAAAAGTTAGCAAAACGGTTAGCCTATACAAAGGGAAAAAATGTGCGTGCATGGCTGGCAAAGTCAAGTTTGATGAGGGATTACTGTAGCATCGATCTTAGTCCAGCACAGACTGAAGAATGGGGATTTTTTTCACTCAGCAATCACTCACCTTTAATTTGGTAAAGTGCTCTTTGCAACCGACAGGGTGCCTCAGAGTGCACCATTTCCAATGGAAATTAAAAACAATCTCCGTTCATCAATAATTCTGTATTTCAAGATTTAAAATGAAAAGAGAAACTTTAAATATGAAAATGTGAACTCCCAGGTAGAGAAAAAAAGTTACCTCTTGGACGGTAACATTTTTGGTACCCCTTGGAGAATGATAAACGTTCATTATGAATGAAAGTCATTCAAAGAGATTTTATACCATTATTGGGCCAGAGACTAAAAGATTAATTTTCAAGTGACGCCGGGGAACAGATGATTTGCATCATGTGGGCAGAAAGTGAATTAAGACCTGAGTAACATCTAAACTGTGCCCACATTTTGAGGAAATGATTTATGACTGGAGTCGAATTTAGCGGAGGGAATAAGGGACATAAAACAAAAGCAGTGGATGTGGATTTGCACACCATCGGTTCCGTATTAATCCAACCAGGAAGAACTGCTTGTGCAGGCAATTTATAATATTTTAAAATACCAAGGGACTACTAATAAACCTTAAAGGTAGGCAGGTAGGCATGCCTCCCGTCTGATTACATTCAAATGAATGAAGTGGATGAATGAATTTTGTGTAGCAGCACCTTAATAAACAAAGGTACTTTTTAATATAATAATATGGCCTGCAAGCAAGAAGGATAGATTTGTGCATCAATGAAGGTCATACCTGTTTTATTTAACCCTTTTGTACTGAGGCTTAATTTAGCCCGTCTTCACCCGTTTTGTACTGTTCTGTTTCAAGCTTTATAACTCCGGATGTCAACTTTACACAAACTCAATAATGGCTTAAATTAAAAAAGGCCCTGGCACTATTTATTATCATGCCTTAAGTAACTTTGTTTTCATAATTCATCTGTAAATTATGGGCAGTGAATACACAACCCCCAGTGAAAAAGGAAGTTCCACCACTCTAGTTTACAATTAACCCCTGAGAGTCAATGATTTGAATTAAAGTAAAACTTTACATGTTCTGGTTCACAAACCTCCAGTCTGCATGTGTACAAAATATGAAATGGACATGCACTACTGCTCAAGTCCCATGAGGCAATTTGAAATAGTGTACCTTGATGCCCAAAAATCTATCTACCAAAATGGATAATTGTGCATCACAGTAATTCAGGAGATACTCATAATATTTTGACAGGTAAACTCTTGGCACCGCTACTGTAAAATTCTGTGACATCATAAACAATATAATACAACCTAGCTAGCCTTTCTGTGGCTAGCTTGCTATGCTACTATCAATACAACACCATAAAACACACACGCACACACACACTTTGTACACACGGCAACACTTAGCTGTGGAATCCATGCTTTCTGGTTGTGATGAAGAGGCATGGATGTCAAGCTCCTCATCTGAATAACAGATTTCAAAATAACAGTTTCATTGACCTATGTTAAACTTGTGTTTTTTTTATTGTTGCTGTGATAGTATACAATTTTCTCATGGTGAAAGAATAACTGTAACCAACTCAGAAATATATTTAAATGTCCAGTATCTTCAATCTGTGGTCGAGTGGTACATAGAAACTTCATATTTTGCGTGAAAATAGCCCAAGTAGCGCTGATGAAGAGTATATGCAGTTTTCCATGATGCCCCGCTTTCTGACGTGGTACAGTAGGATGTTTGTGATGTAGACCCCAGGGTATACACCACTAGGGGGGCTGAGCAAACAGGTTAAGATTCCTTCAAAACAAGGCATTATTTCTCATTTTGGCATTATTTTTATAACAAAAAAAAAAAACTAAAAAGGTGATTTGGCAGTAGCCTAACCTAAAGGCATTAAAAAGCACTGGAGGCTTCTGGAAAACTTCTTGCAAGACACAGAAAATGGTCTTGCACAAGCCCAGTACCCTTTACTTTCATTGTGGTGGAAGTTCACCATCTGGCAGAGATCTACCACTGAGATCTCAGCAACAAAGAAGTCTGAAAACGGACGAATAGAAGCTTACCTGGAAAAGAACATTTAAGAAGCCCCCATTAATTAATTTATATGCTTGCTATAAAAATTGGATATTCTATTAAACAAACATAGACCACTTAATAAGTATAAGACTTATTTTGTGTAAACTGATGTGGACACATTTAAAACAATGTGAAGGAATGAACGTAGATGGAGATAGACCATTTGGGACTAATGGGAATACCTGACGATTACAAATTCCCTGGGAAATTTGTGACACACATAAAAAGAAAGTTCACCAGTGAAATGTCAACAAAAAGGAAAGTTTCTTTTTTTAAAGTAAACTTCTCTAAAGCTGGGTGACAGTTCTTTATGCCTCAGTGCTAAGCCAGATTTGCAGTGTTTCTGCTTGAAAATATGTGGGCTGAAACCTTATCCTCTACAATCTCTGTCATTCAAATCCGTCTGACAAGTGGACAAAATAAAGCTTATGTTCTGCACGTAAAAGCATTTTTTAATTTATTTTGCATTCTATGAAATTCATGCATTTAAATAAAAAAATGGGAAATAATGAATTGCATTAACCAACAGTGCCTTGTATTAGCCATGCACGTGTCCTCATAACATTAGATGAAATAATTATATTTTCAGAAATTAAAGGTTGCCACATGAATTGCAATAAGTTGCATTTGTTATTATCTCTATATATGGTTTGTATATTGTATAGAGCATCTGTGAGATGAGAGTGAAAGCCAACCATGTTATATCAGTATTTCAATTCTAGCTGTCGATGTGATGAGATGAAGTTCTGTGGGTTCAGTGGGTTCAAAGTCGTTTTTATTTTTGCTTCGGGGCAGTGATCGGATTGTGCAGAAGATGCTTCTCTTTTAATTAAAATGGACATTGAATGTCATAGGATTGCAGCAAGCAGTGTGATTAATGAATATAATCATTTCTATTACATTATCAGCAGAATCTAAGCCTCACAGAAACAGCCAATGAGTCAATAAAGCCATTTTAAATCCCGTACAGTGAGGAGACCGTCCAATACCAAAATAAATAGTATCAAAACCAAGTGTAAATATATAGTATCAAAACCAAATTTATACCAAAGCATATATTTTTTCAGGCCATATTTATGGCAGCCACATGGCATTCTAGTCTTTTATTTGGGACACGGGAAGACAAGCCGGAGAGAGCTCTTTGCCTTGTTGCCTGTTCTGTTCTGTGGTCGCGGAGAGGGAAGAGCGTGTAACATGCTTTCCCCCAGGCGACGGGCACGGGGGGGGGGGGGGGTGGCGGTGGAGCCGCTCGTGCTTCCCTCTGGCCACAATGGCGCTCGGAAAAGAATCACGTTGTTTCCAGGAACCGGGACAGCAATGTAAGAAAAGGTACAGTAAGAGCTGACCTCAAAGCGAAGTCCTCCGCGTTAGAGCGGTCGTCGGCCTCACAAAGCATTCGCCACGCGCACCCTGTTAGCATCCTTTTTGACTGAGCACGGTTATTCTACCCGATTTCATCGAGAGCTTGGAAATGGATTTCGCGAAGGGGTGTTAAAACGCTGTAATGGGCTCCCCGACTTCTTGTACGGAGGTGCTGTTGAAGATTCGACGTGATAACATAAAGGTAGGAAAATTGCCTGTCCCCAAACTTGTAAAACACGCGGCTTTCAGTCATCACTGGATGTATCAATGGGATTTTCTCCTCTATTTTAGTTCTCATCTGTGTGAGAGATGTGAAATATTTAACAGAACCTTTGCCGAAGAAAAATGACTCTGAGTGATTCTGTGGCAGGCACAGGCCCCAGAACCTTATTTGCAGTCTGGCCTTCCTTCAGACACGTTCCCTTGGTATAAGTGTGGAAAGAAAAGTAATAAATAATAAATTCTGTACGGGGGTACAAACATAGACATCTTCAATTCTGACACACGATGCCCCTAGAGGGCAACGCTGCACGCGAGGCCTTGAGTTCGAGGGTTTAATTACGCTTGTGGTTAAGGATTTCGGGATGAAATGTGTGGGGGGGGGGGGGGGGGGGAGCAGTCGTGATTAATATTGCATCGGCAGAACTGCGCAGTTTTACACATACGGCAAAGCGTAACTGAGCCAGCGTACCCCAATCCTCACAGAAAAAAAATGACCCCGTTCAACTATTGCTTCTTTTGGCAGGCTCCCAACTGAGTGTTGAGTTAAGACCGGGAATGAGAAGGGAAAACCCAGACCGAACAGACATACAGCACTGACAGTGCTCAAGATATATCGGTGTGTGTTTTCTTTACATCCGCCTGCATTTTTATATGTGTGTGTTTCTATTTTCTACATTTATTTATTGCGTCCCCCTGCGCATGAAAACATCAACGACGGCGCGTTTTGATGAGGCGGATCCGGTCCAATAAAGTGACCCCCAAACTTTATGTCTTCAGCATGAACGGTTCATGTGCTATGAAGGACAATGTTCATATCGTCCCTTAAAAGCTGATTGAAGGCAATTAGAAGGGCGTATTTAATTCTTACTACCTGTCCATCTTAAAGGATGTCACGAGCGTAAATCCAAATATAATAAAATCATTCTCACGACTGCAGCGAAGCCAAGTGGCCGGGTCCGATTTGTGCGAACTGAATTTTCGCCGTCAAATCGCCTCTGGGAAACGCTTGACCCTTGGCCGCGTTGTTCCGGAGAAAAGGAGACCGGGAGACTTGGTTACGCATGGACAGCCCGCACACCGGTCAGTAGAAGAGCAGCGGTTTTTGACATCTCCTTATTGGTGACTCCTGACCACATTCCAACTCACCTCCCAACCTCACCCCCCCCCCCCTCACCCCCCTCCCATCTCTAGCCAGAACTAAAACTTGTATGGCCTCATCCTGTCACGCACTGTCCAGCCGGGGGGCTGCTCTGTGTCACCTAGTGCAGCCGACATTTCTCTCCCACAAGAAAGAAAGAGAGATGGTGCGGGAGGGGAGAAGGGATTGGCGGCCGAATGGCGCGTTGACAGCGGATAAGACCCAGGACTGGCAGCTTTGATCTTTAAATCCGATGAAACATTGCGGCCAGTTCTCCCCGCGCATAAACTACGATGCAACATACAATAAAGATGTTAGAATGAAACACGCGGGAATATATCGCGCGCGGTCGTAAAATTAGAACCGCAAATTCAAATCTCGCTGCAGCGTGACACTAACGGGGACTGTTATCCCCCACCTCTCCCCCACCTCTCTGAATAGACAGTTCGCATTACAAGGGAAGCTGTAGACAGTAGGGAGATAATTGCTATAAGAGCCCCCCGGTTCTGCCCGGTTGCCGCGGGTGATGGCTTCATTAGCGGCACCAGGCCCATTTAACCTAGTTACCACTCCTACGGTGAGTGACTTGCCACAGTACACTTCACTGTACACGAGGGAGCAAACAACCTGGCGTTTTTTTTTTTGATGGAATCACTTATTGGACGACGACATCTCCCATGCTTCCGGTACTTTCCGCCCCCGCCTCTCACACGCGCGTTTATTTCAAGGACGCGCATTCCAAGTAAAGGCTGTACCGGGCAGGGCTAATGGACCTCGGACGCGGCGTGTTCCGAGAGAGCGGGCCCCCCCCTCGCTTAAGAGCGCGGCAGCCTCTGATTACTGAGAGCGACGGTCTGCACATCCCGGGAATGCGCCGCGATTGTTCCTCCGACATTAAACTGAGCACAATAGGTGAGAGATGAATAACACCGCTCCGAGTCGCTCAGATAGTTTTAGGCGCGCGAGTCCCTGTGATGAATACCCTTTTATATCCTGTCCACACACCTATCACCATTTGGTTCTTGCACAGGTTCAAGCTGAAAAGGCAAGTATGAGCGTCTACAGTGTTTGTTACAACAATGGTTGACTGATTAGTGAAAAATCTAGCCGGCGATTTCCTCGTGAAACGATTCTGGGAAATGACTTGTGACATCCACCGTACGCGAACGCCGGCTTCCTATATATTTAAGTAAGGAGAAGACAGCAAGTCAAAAGCCTATCATTAAGTTCAATGTTTTCAACACAGTTTTTTTTTTTTTTCTTTTTTTAAAATCAAAATACTACACGGTCTAAAAGAACAAAACGGGCTCCCAGCATTTCCACTTTGGTGCCTGCATAGCTTCAGCTGTCAGCTTAGAGGTCAAATCACTGCGCTGTTTATTTTTTCTTCTATTTTAACCGTGTCGACCAAATGACTGCAGTCAATGATTAAATGAAGTCTGTGGAACACCCCGTGGAAAATTTCATTCCGCACAGGACCAACAATAAATTTATTTTTTTCACGTAATAAAAGTGATTATTTTCCGCCTCTTTTTGTTGTTCAGATGAAAGGGGACAGAAAATAATCGTCCCCCAGCAATGCTCCTTTGAAAGTAAAGTGCCTTTGATTTGCCGGTAAAGGGGCCAGTTTGACGTAAATATCTTTGCTTTTGGCTACTTTGCTACTTAGAGAAATTTCAGGAGAAATAAATGGAATTAAATTGACTCTATCATCTTTATGTGATGTCGGAACAGCGGAGAATGCAGGCGCTTTCGGCTCCAGGCAGTCCATTTTGTTCTCTTCCATGCAGGGTCAGTACTTATTAAAAAAAAACTATTGTGTAGCTTGGCTTGAGGAGTCCGAGCCTAAGCCATCTCTGCCTTTTGAAGACATGACAATTGGCAGTGATGCAATAATAGTCTCGATAAAAATGTTACCGGCTCAATGCAACAAAAAAATAAATAAATAAAATAAAAACACAAAAAAACTTGGGACAAAATTTTACCCAACTGTACACACTTTTGAGATGAAGTGCGGCTTGCTTTGGTTCAGAGGCTTTCTGCATGTCTGATGTCTGAGCTTTAGAAGAAATTGTATACGCCAGTGTGCTGGAAGATCACACAGGCTTTTTTAAAAGCGGTTGCATTTGCTGAAATGCGTGTAATTAGGACGACGGCGATGTCAAAAAGGGGGGAAGTTTTGATACATTGCTTGAAGCCCCCACGTTTTTGTCCTTGCTATTTCGCTGCCAAAATCCACGGAAAGACCTGCTCCCGGTGAAACGGGTCATTCGTGTTGTTCTCTTAAAGGCCTTCCCACTTGCCGTGTGCTGTGTTCGGAGATTACCACATTTATTTTCCTGGAAAGAGAATGTCATACCTTCCTTCTGTCACTGCACACAGAGAATTACCAGGCTGACAGGTCTTCTCCCTGCGCTCACATTTTTTTACATGGCGCCTTTCATTTATTTGCCAACTTCAAAACCAATGCATAGTCAATACGCTGCCGGAGATCAGGTCCAAACACACACATACCCGCCACTTCTTTTATTACCATAAATGTCAGCGGTCTTCAACTGTTTTTTTTATTTTTTATTATACCGGCAGAAATGTCAAACGTATTTACGGCAGTCATAGCAAAGGGTAGACTGCTCTACGGATGAGATGGCTGTTGTCTCTCAAGCATAGGATGGGGAACTCTTTGATGATAGGATGGGTTTTATCTCTCTCCGACAATCAGCTGACAGTACTGTTAAAGACATGATATCATGGCCTGGATTCAATCCTGTCCTTTACTTAGTCCAAGATTAAAGCTGGGTTGTTTTCCCTCATAAAACAATTTAGCTATGGCCATAATTGTTAGGAGAACCGATCGGAACCACACGCAGACACCAGGATGTAGTAGAGATCAGGCTTTATTGAGTCGACAGAAAAGGGTCAAAGTTCAGCAAACAGTGCAATACAGGATAGGCAGAATTGTAGCCAAGTCCAGGCAGGGGTCAGAGTCCAAACAACCAGAGCAATGCGGAGGAGGCAGGGCGAAGTCCCAGAACAGGCAGGGGTCAGAACCGGGAGATCAATCCGTGGGACCGGAGAACAGGAGGGCGAAGGGCTGGAGCAAGGCTGGACGAAGACAGGTAAGGCAGGCAGGAGAGCAGGAGAACAGGAGCTCAGAACAGGCAAGGAGCAGGCAAGGAAACCGCTGGAAGGTAATGAGACAAGCACGAATGCAGGGCACAAGACGATCTGGCACAGAACAGAGAAACAAGTGAGCTTATATGCCAGACTGATGACGAGACGACGAGGAACGGGTGAGACGATACAACATGAGGAAACACATATCAGGTGTGGGAGGCGGAGACACAAAACGGGGAAAAAGGGAAAACGTGAAACGGAACATAAATACGGAAAACACATAGAAACGGAAAAACCAGGAACTGAATTATGACACAGAGGCACGGGTCGTGACAATAATACGTGGTAAAAAATACATGTGCATTGGAAAAGAAACGTGCTGCAGGGAAATGGCTAAAATGATAATAATATATCAACTGAATTATACAGTGTCATTTTAAAATAATGCAAGGATTAATGAAATCACTGAAATCCCCCTGGCACTGACTTATCCATTCAAATGGGCATTAAATCCATTCCGTTTGCTTTAAGGATTCACGATGCCACTAAATAATTGAATCTGTAAATGCAAAGCATTATAGGAAAATACTTTTATATTGTTTCTGAGGAACTATGGGTTCCGATAACATATATAACGTCTATAAAAGAAATGCCCGAAGCGGTATAGTCGTCGTCATGCGGCAACTAAGAGAATTTTTCAGCTCTTTATTCGAGGCTGAATTGGTTTCAAAAAGCTGCCTAAGCTCTCAGAAGTGCTAAAGTGGCAATTCCCTGTATGCATAATGATAACTTTAAACGCATAAATTGAATTTGTTCCTGATATGTGCTGCAGCTCTGCATGTCGCGAGCGGTTTGACAGCCATTTGCGTGTATGGCAGGGCCGGCCACTGACTGAGGCGCCATCAAGAGTGACGCCTCGCTCCCGAGCGCGAGGCGGCGGAGTGACTCGCTCAGAACTCATGGGCGTTCCTTGTCACCCGGCTCACCGGTCCGGCTGGAACGCGGGGCTCGGAAGGAGCGTTTGTAACAAGGGCAAGGAAGCCATACCGCCGACAGGGATCCCGGCGCATGATGGCTGCGAGCTACTGCTTATCACTAGAGGGTTGACACTTTAGGCAAACTCCTCCCGGCGTGAACGTAGTGTCCCAGGCACAGGGCGTCTCGTTTCACCTGTGCCTTAATCTACTTCCCGCACGGTCGCAATACAACGTTAAAAATACATTTACAGAGCATCCATCCGATGTCATTCTCCGTGTGGTATGCGAATGAGAGGACTTGTGCTGTAAAACCAGTCCCTTAAGCTGAGTCATACACAGCTGTTCAGGCTGTATGCATTTTGAATGGGGATATTTGACGATTCTGAATACATTTTCAGCGCAGCTAAATTAAATATTCTAATTTGTCAAAGACTCTCTCAAGCACTCTCAGAAAAAAGGTATGAAAAGTACCAAGGTATGAAAAATGTACAAAGTTGTCACTGAGTTGGTACCCTATAGGTTCATAAAATTGTACCCCTAGCCAGCGATACATAATTAATTTGTACCTTTTTTGCCTGAAAAGGTACTTGTTAGTACCCAAATAGAACATTATTGTGCGTTCAGGGTACATTTGGGATATTTGTTCCTTAAAGAAGAAAAATGTACCTCCACAGGCCTTTATTTCTTGGGGGTACAGTGTATCTAAAAGATGGAGTCTCCTCACAGAACACTGTCACCATTACCTTCAACTTTCCAAAAAAAAGAACACTTTTACGCTGCAATAATCTTTTTCTGCCTCTTTTAGAAGAAAACAAAACTTTCAGAACTGGCAGAGAATGGATTAAACAAAAGATATGACTGCTCTCTGCCATATAATTACAACCAGCTGGGAAAACTCAGTGATGTAATGCGGGAATCCAGATTGAGTGACACTTTGTAGTTGACAGAAACAAATTGCTGCCTAAATTGCAGACTTGTTCATGTTTAGTGGTTTAATCAACGCAAAGTGTTTTTGCACAGTACCAACAACTTGTACGGATCTACATTTCTGGAAAAGGACAGACAGCTACTCAATAAACAGAATCAAATTCCGAAGGAGAGGAAAAACTGTTCCTTGTGAATAGCCTTGATGATAATAGTTCTTTTTCCATTTACATGTTTTATGCCAGATTTTTATAAAAACCTAATAATGCACTTTGAGCCAGTACTGAATTGTATACATTATGAAACACGTTTAAGTACTCGCGGTTCACAATTTGTCTTTCCAATCAATATGCATAGTTGCAGCTGCTGTGTTTGGTAAATCATCTTAAGAAAATTACAATGTAAAAAAAAACATAAAAAACAAACCACAAAAGCAATCCCATGCTATGAGGCACATAGCCCTGTGACCAAGGATCACTGTGCTTGGGTGTGACATCTTTCCTTGACTGTGTTCATCCATTTTTTTCACTTGCCATTGTAGGCATGGACACGGTAATGCAATTACGACAGTTGCCAATTGAAGCTCCAGACCTATTCAAATTCAAATAAAGCTATTCAAATTTGAATTTGGGTTAGATACCTATACTGCAACACAAGTTTTGAATATTCAGGAGCGAATACTGAGGAAAAACCATGCCCGTGCTGGAAGGGTTTTATATAGCCTACTGGCACACCTAGGAAAATATGTGCTGTATTGTAGGGACCTGGCAGGAGCCCACGGATTCTTTTCATCAGTTTAATATTTCCTGTCACAGCGTGCCAGTCCGCTCCGCTATTAGAACCTTATGCAGCGCCCTTCTAATCGACCTCCGTATTGACGTGAGGCATTCGTAGAATGCACTGCGGGCGAGACAATTTGTCAGCAAATTGCTAACTTTTTTTCGCCATAATCTTTCACAAAAGTGAAAGTGAAAAACACTTTCTCGCACGGAGAATGACCACTTTATTGAGCATTGCCGTTAAACATTTAATGCGCCTCCTTGCACGGGGAGACCCCAGATTCAATTCTCCGCATTCCTCCGCTATCCAAGGACATTGGGGAAATTGTGCAGAAAATCATTAAAGAACTGAGCAAAGCGTTTCTGAAATGAATCAAAAGGTACATAAATAATGAATTACAAACAATTTTGCAGCACTGTCAAGTGGCGGCCAGAGCAGATATTGTGTAAAACTTGCTGGCAAGTTTGAAAAGTTTAAAGCTTACTTGCAAAAGCATGAAATTCTCTCACTAATCAATAAGAAAGGCCCATCTGGGGCATGTCATTTTATTGAGCGTTCCAAAAATGTCTGTCCTGTGCACATATTTACAGATATTTAAGACATGCTTCTTTTAATTTTGGGAAAATATGTAGAAAATAATGTATAATGTACAAACCCCAATGCCAAAAAAGTTGGGACACTATATAAAATGCACATAAAAGCCGGGTAGGGACTGCACTAAAATGCACGACTCAGAGACAGAAATACAATAATGCGCGCGGGGAGCATTTATTACTTCGCCAACAACTCCAGAAGTATAGGGATAATGGGAAAGGGGCTGAATCCTGGGTTGGCAAGAACAGGGGGGCAGAGCGGGAGCGGGGAGCAGGCAAAGGGGCTGGACAGTGGCTGAATCCTGGGTTGGCGTAGCAGAGGGAGAGCAGGATGTGGGAGACAGGGATGCGTGGCGTAGAACAGGCAGGAGGCTGCAAGCTGGCGGGTAAAGCAGAATATCAGACAAAGCGTTAATTTCAGCAAGACAAAACGAGACTGTGAAGCGTTAGTTCAGCAAGACTGTGACTTAGTTTCCAAAACTAGACAAGACCAGAATTACAACGAACAAGACTTAACGAACTGGCACCAGATAAAGAACAACGGGAGAATATATAGTCAAGTCAATGAGCTAATGAGTGATTGCAGCGTGAGAATGTATGCGAGAGTGATTGAGTGGAGACAAAGGCGTGAGGAATGCAAACGGGGAAAGGAATGTGATAGGCAGAGCAATAGCGAGAGTGAATTAGGTGAAACAAGCAGGGAAACCACGCCCAGCCTGCACAACAAGGAAGACAGACAGGGAAACGTAAAAACAAGACAAGAAACGTGAGGAAAAGGGGAAAACACGGAGCACAAACAGGGATGGGGACTGAGAGAGAACGGAGAGTGTAACAAACACATTCCAAAAAAGTTGGGACGGGGGCAGAAAAAAAACTGGGAAGTTCACAAAAACACCTGTTTGGAACATTCCACAGGTAAACAGGTATTGCTATCATGACTGGATATAAAAGGATATCAAAAGACTCTTTGGGCTCTATTTTAATAAACCAAATGCAATGGTGAACACAAGAGTAAGCGCTTGGCGGTATCGCTCTGAGGGCGTGTCGGCGAGAAATTTGGTAATTTCATGACGGCAATCTTGGCGCATCTGATGGCGGTATTGCTAAAAGGCTGGGTTTAAATGTCCAAGGTGTGTCTCTATGGTAGCCAATCAAATTGTTGTTCTCATGCTTTAAAAAAAGCCAGTTGGAACGCAATCGCTCCATGCAATTTCATAATGAGCAACCCAAACGCACTGGACCGTCAACGACAAGAGCGATTTTCCGCACAGGAATCAGACATACTTGCAACAGAAGTACAGGCTAGGACTGTAGTAATTTATGGATCACAATCCACACCACCTCATCTCCCAGAAGTTCGGAAGGCACGGAAGGAGGTGGCGAATGCATTAATTAGCCTACATTAGGTGATGTAGGCATAATTATGATTGAAATGGTAGGCTTATGATTCAACTGTGTCAATGTGTAATTTATATATTATAGGCTATTGGCCTACATGATCGCAAGTTTCTTGTAAGCTGTCCTGTTTTATTCTAGTAGTTTAAATTAAAATTAATTAATTAATAATAATTATAGGCTATTTGTTCATTAAATGGAAGTGTAATGTTGGCATCACCTATAGACACTACATAGAACTACATGACTAATAAGTTGCCAAATTGCCAGAGTCTATTGCGTTGCCGCTAAGAGGTGGTTCCAGCTGATCATAACGCAATGGGTTTTCGTTGGTTCAAATTGTCACTGAGCCGAAAGTATTTTCGAACACGCCCCAGACAGCGCCACCCATCCCACTGCAGCGCAAGCGAAAGGATGTTATGTTGAGAATTTGTTGATCCTAGCGGTATTGCTGAGAAACGCCATAGCGCCAGTTTTAAGACGTTGATGCTGTCAACAAGCTTGCGTTTGACTATACCGTCCCCTTGCGCTGGTTTGAAAATAGAGCCCTTTATATCTTATTTTCAGGTACTCTTACAAGCGATACCATAATCTCTCACACACGGTCAGCACTGCATCCAGTTCCTCTTTAAGCGTGGCTTCATTCTGGACCTGAAAAGAAAACTACAGCCGACCTTCCTCTGCTCCCTTTCTCTTTCGACACAGCTGTCTCAGTCGCAGTTAAGCTGATGGCTCCCTCTTTTTCTCAAGCCGAAACTGGAGCCGCGCCTGATTATTTATTACATTCTGACACCAGGGCCACTGTAAGCCTGCTCTCAAGTGCTTGGCTTTCTCAGCCCAACTGGGGAGCAGAAAAGGAACAGGCCTTTTTTCAAAGAGGACTAATGACATCACAGCGCTGATAAACACCATGTCCTTTGCCTAACTTTTTTTTTTCTCTTCCTGTTTGCCGTCCTTTGCCTAACTTTTTTTTTTCTCTTCCTGTTTGCCGGGTGCTTGTGTTTGCTACCTGTGTTTGCTGCGTACAATTCATATTAATGAAACAATGAAAACTGTACACTTTACACTGACCCTGGGAGTCAAGGTTGCAGCTCTTCATAATGAAACATCTATTTTTTAATTAAATGTTTTATTGGGAGGGTGGGGTGGGGTGGCCGGTGGCTCCTAAAAAGCCAAACATCAACGTATACAAAAATAAAGTTTACACAAAAGATAACATGTTAAATGGGCTTAGTATTCCTGCAGCTCCTTGTTTTATTAGACTCATGCAATCCCACGCACAAAGCAATTTCCTGTTATCATTTCCTTGACCTGGAAATGTATTTGTTTCAGCAGGTTTAGTACTGTCTTTGGCAATTAATTTACAAATTACCAGGCATACACATTCAACTGTTACAGAATTGAACCAATAGTATAGTAAATAAAATATTGGATTCTATTTGGCTTATTACATTAGATGACCATGCAAAATAAATAAAAATAGGGGGAAGTGGAGAAAAAAAAAAAAAATGACAGATAGGTAATTGGGGGGTTGAAAAAAAGAGACACCTTTAGAGGGATATATTGACTATAATGAGGTGCTGCAAACAACCTATGATTTCATTAAAAGCAATAAAAAAGAGCAGTTGAAATCCCCTTTGCCACATATGTTTTTTAAAGAAAAATCTCTTTAAAGCTGAGTTGAGAAAGGACATTGCTGCGGCAATTTACTAGATAAAGCACTTTATGTCCATAAAAAAGAGCGGGGGACTGTGACATAAATCAAAACGCAAAAATTCCAGGAATAAATAGAGATGAGGGAAGAAACGACACGCTCACTCCTCGTGCTCTAAAGGTCCCACTTTAAATTTCAAAATATTATATAAAAATTGTGAGTAGCTGTTTTTTTATTTTTTTATTGTGATTTCAAGCATTTTACGATATGAAGCATTTTCCTCGCATGTTTTAAAGCATGCGCACGCATGCATTCGTTATGCATGGCTCTAATGCATTTAGTTGTTTCGGGTGATATTTGAACAGAAGGCAGGTCAAACATCACCAGTTTGAAGAGAGGTAAACTACCGGAAAATAGAGGCACCTTAGCTTCCAGCAAAAAAACATTTGTTCCATGTAGAAATCAAACCATTCTGAAAGAGATCAGGGAAGCAAATATGAATTCCATATATCCAGCAATGTCCAGATGTATTTCAAATACCCATGTGGTCTCCTGTTAAAATACCCAAGTGAAACCCTGAGCCAGTCCTTATTTCAATTGTATAGGCCTAGATGCAAAATGTATCATTTGCATACTTTAAATGACGTATAAATTGTTCTTAGCCAGCGTGTAGCTTTGTGTTTATCACAAAACAGGCACAAAAATTAATCGGCACAACAGGGGGAACATTTAAAAAAAAACTTGAGCAGTTGGTAAGCAAATATTTCTTGGTGGCATTTTGGCTGGTAAAAGACTGTCTCTGCAGAAGTAAATACAATGAAAAGGGCTCTTT
Source organism: Synaphobranchus kaupii (assembly GCA_029718625.1). NCBI lineage: Eukaryota > Metazoa > Chordata > Actinopteri > Anguilliformes > Synaphobranchidae > Synaphobranchus > Synaphobranchus kaupii. Next base: position 17,191,971 of record CM056381.1, on the reverse strand, counting down.
CTTACATTCCTGTTGTGTGAAATCCAAGGGCTGCTTCTGCAGTCGTCTTCATAATTGTATTTACTTTTTCCTCAGACCCAACGGCGTCCTTCCACAGGTCAGTTTGGAGAAGCAGGCGTGGATCCTCTCGTTTCTCGTGAGTTAGCACACACAGACGTTGCTAAAATATATTTTCCAGAGAGTGGCTCTTACTCAGACTCGGTGAAATATCAGCATTTTTGTGCATGAATGTACAGAGAACATTGCACAGTCTGTCGCTCCCCTGAGACTGGGTGAGAGAGCAGTCTAGTTAGCACTCATCCCAGTAGACTCGTAGCAGTAAAGGCCCTTCTCCTCAGAAAGGCCTCTCAATGACTACTCAACTACTCAGCTGCTGCGGTTACAAATGATTACATTTCTGGCAAGCGGAGCAAGACATTTCTCAGACAGGGCTAACCATAAGGAGGTTAGATTTGCAAATTAACATGGCAATATTTTCCATGTGTCATCGGGGATATTTTACGTACCCCTTATAATAGTGGCTATGTGATTAATATCAATATTATGATATTCTGTATAATATAATATATAATAGTAGGAAAGTGACTATTTCAAATTCTGTGTTTAAAAAGTACTAAAGTAACAAAATACTGTTTGTGCGTTACACTATTCATTGTAAAAGCGCAAAAATGAGTGCATATTTTAAATAGAATTTAATATAATTTTTTCATAGAATGCACAGTTTATTCATTGGTACATTGCGCTGATATATTCTATAGGCAAAATTCTATATGTGAATTCACGCAAAACGATGCTATATGTACATGTTGTTTAAAAAATACCAATTTGACGCTGGTTACCCATGATACAAATCCATTTGTGTTTTCGCACAGATGAATGGGTTTCAGTAGACCACCGACCTAGCTGTAACCAAAGCAAGCACCCGGAATGCTGGGGATTGCGGCCGCACAAATCTGAATGGGAATGACAGGCACAACCTGTGTCGGACGCTGGAGACTCTTCAATGAAGAGATTGCTCCCAGTCATCTGTCACAGAGTGGCGTATTGGCTATTGCACTCAGGTTTTGAGTTTGAAAAGTGGCCAGAGCGATCGTGTTCGCGTGGATCAGAAAGTGCGGAGGTGTGACGCGATTTACGAAAAGGAGTTCATGATATTCGCCCGTCCACTAGTTCAGTCTTGACACACTAGGTACTCGATCAGTGCCGGATACAGGCGTGCGCTCGCAGTCTATATGATGCGAGGAATGTCAAGGTTGCCTTCCCAATGAAACATCTGCCATTACAGGCAACTTCCGAGTTGTTACTGATCGACATTTCCCCAAGGGGAGCACAGAAAAAAAAAAGTCAAAAGTATCCAGTCTATAAATCCTTTTAACATTTTTTTTCACGGGTGCAAAAGGGGTTGATTTATGCTTACATAATTGCCAACATGTTTCCGAGCGTGTCTAGCTCGCCAGCTCCTTTTAAAAATGGACATATCTAACACGCAATTCCATCACACATTCCGTGTTCCGATGATGGTGTTCCTCCTTGGGGATGTAGTAGTACGGGCAGAAGCGTGCTTTTTGCTATATGCTGAACCACCCAGCGAATATGGCTGCCGCCGCGGTCTCCTGTTTGCTCTGGCTAATAAACCATGAGTATCAGCATATACTGCACTTGATAACATCTTCTGTCCAATTATAATTGTCATATCATAATTTGCGTGTCATGTTTCGCCTCCCTTTACACAGTATTTGTTGAAGAGACACATTTGACATTTTAATGTAATAATAAATCTAGTACCATTCTCACCTGCTCAGGTTCCCAGTGGCATAATCCCGCGCTACTATAAGTGTGATTGCGGTCTTCACACCCTCACTTCTGGAAGATGGGACAAGACCAAGGCTCAACTTTGCACCAGAGCCCGTTTCATTTTACCCCAGTACTGGAGGTCTGTGCTTAACAGTGTAAAACTTCACAAAAACATGATACATTCCTTGTACAATTGGTTGCATAGTAGACAGGTAGACAGGGACAAAACGGGGTTGAGATGAAAGGCATTATATGCGTACATAGCTGCACGATTCAATTCAAGACAACTTAAGTGTATCCAAATGAGTTATATGAGTAACAGTTACATAGACTGGGCTAGCTACAATTAAATAATACAATTACCAAGTAGTTTGTGGGTGGGCTAAACTATGAATGGCTGTCATAATTCAGGAATGGAGTATAGAGTACAGAGGTGTCAATAACATTTAGAACAGCAGAAGCCCATTAGTTTAAAACTAAATTCCACCGTGTAAGATTGTTGACCGCTCAAAGTTTTCAATGCAGGGACTAGCCTAATAGTCAGCTTTGCTTTTCATAAGATTCAGGTATGAAAAATCCTTTCAATTTGCTCTTGCATGTGATTTTCTCTTACATTTATTTCACCTGATTGAACGTTTATACAGGGCTTTTAAAACTTGTCCATCACAAGTTTTGAAAAATCAGGTCATGATTTGCGTCGATCCACTACTCCAATATTTAAGTCTCTCTGTCAGAACACCCACAGTCACGTACTATATGTACAAATTCTGAGATGCAGTAAGCAAAAATCCTCACACCTCTCCTAACTACAAAAACACCACCGTGTTTACTCAGCAGATTTTCTTGCAGAGCAATTATACCCTGTGTGGTGGCTTTGTGTATATAAAACCCCTCACAAACCTTTTTAGTAAATCTGGGCCAAAGGGTTTAGAACACATTCGTAACTGAGATAAACATGTGCTCTGCCTATGTTTTCATTCCATTTTTGTGCTTTATACCCTTACAACACAAAGCCATTTGACCTTCATTGTGGATAAGCAGAATGACTGCAGCTAGTGTTGATGTTAATTGGATGATCCACCAAACTCATTTGGTTCCAGCTGTATTTATAATGAAATCTAAAAGTAAGAAGATTTAGAAGAAGAAATGCCAGTGTGTTTTGTTTAAGTTAAGCAAAAGCAACATCAGCATATCTTCATTGGAAGATACAAACCACTGGTAAACCTCAAGAACAGAAGACAGGTTATAGTTTGCTAAAAAAAAAGGACATTAAATAAAAACTGTAGAGTTCTGGGGAAAAAAAGTCTTAACCTGTACCAAAGTGGTGATGGAAAGAGGAAAGATTGGAAAAGAAAGGAACTGTTCATGATTCACAGCAACCCCCCTCATCTGTGAAACATGGTGGAGGTAGTGTTATGGCTCAGACATGTGTGGCAGCAGCAGGATGAATTCTGAAGTGTCCACAAACATCTCGTCTGCTTCAGATCCAACCAAATGCCTCAAAACACGTTGTATTGCACTTCACCTTCAAGCTAGGACAATGACCCCAAACATATTGCTAAAGCAACAAAGGTTTTCAGGGCCAGCAATGGAACATTCGTGACTGGCTAAATCGATCATGTGTTTCACTTGCTGAAGACCGGACTGAAGGAAAAAAAACAAACAGGAAGTGAAGATGGCTGCAGTACAGGTCTGGCAGAGCATCGCCAGGGAAATGCCCCAGCTTCTGGTGATGTCTATGGGCCACAGACTTCAGGCAGTCATCAAATCCAAAGGGTTTGCAACCAAGTGCTAAATGTGATGTCTTTATTTCAGATTATGTTAATTTATCCCATTACTTTTGTTCCCCTAAAATGGGGGGGGCGATGAATTACAGGGTTATAATTCCTACACGGATCACCTGATATGGATTTAAATGCCCTCAAATGAAAGCTAACAGACCACATATTAATTGTTTTATTTAAAATCTGCTGGGGTACTGAGCCAAAACAACAGAAATTGTGTCGCTCTCCCAATGCTTTTGCATTTAATTGTATGAACTGCATATAATGTATATATTGTATATACAGCAGTGGCGGTTGGTTAGGTGAAGATTGAAGGTGGGGAAAACTCATCGTTCTCAACCTGTTTTCATTCATTTTCCTCGATTAACAAGTGTGCCAATAATCTGAATAATCCATTGGCAGGTGAACACACTTCTTCTTTCTTCACGTCATGTTAGGGAGATTAATATCAGTTTTAATCACCAAGTACACTTAGCGTAAAAAGATATGCCAGATATGCCATCTACTGCGTTAGCTTTTACCCTGCAAAAACCTGCGCTTCAAGATTGATTAAAATGAACCATCTGCACATTGCAGATCGTTGCCATGAATATTCTCCAAGAGTGAGTGTGGAGAACAAAGATTACATGTGTGCAAAGGTTTAAATAATGTTGATAAAATGAAAGTTAACGTCTTAATTCTGCACCAGGACTATTTTATATATATAATATATACTGTATTGAAATATCAGAATAGTGAAAAAATGAGGTCATCAATAAATTACATATTTTACTGTTAGAGTATTCTGGGGGCAATTGTAACAGGGGTGCGTTGTAGCACAACTTTTTGTTACAATTGCCCCCAACCCTGAACACATGAACCTAGCTAGCTTGCTGGATAGAATCTCAGCTCTAGTTTGTTTCAGATTGGTGCAATTTTATGGTGTTGCAATTGCCCCCTGTTACAATTGCCCCCAGAATACTCTACTGTTAAACCGTAAGATTGCATTCACCTTGGGTACCCTCTGGAATGGAAAAACTAGATAGATACTAGATAGGACTGACTGTGAAAAAGTGTTAAAAAAATCAATTACTGGATAAGAAGCGCAAGAATATTGTTTACTTGATAAATGGCTGGACATCATCGGTGAAATTTGTGTGATGGAAAAAATAAACCTCCTTGTTTAGATTACAGATTTCAGTTTAAAACACGTTGGCTAAAATGGATTGTGTTCGTGAACACAGACCATTTCGCTGGGTAGGATCTTAACAGCAACACCAAAGGCAGACCAGGCTAAATGAAGTCAGGCAGCAGGTTGGGAGTTGGCGACAAGGAAAGAATGTGGGTGGGGGTAGAGGTAGAAATAGCACCCAAAGGGAAACTTAGCGGAAATAACATCAGAAAAACATTACTTTCTTACATAAAAGCATATCCATGCATTGGACAATGAATGCAATGATGTTGAAAGATACAAAAGACTAGTAAGGTTAGTTTTACTTTATCGAAAGATGTATGAAATGTAGCTTTTACAAAACACTTTCATAAAGTAAAAGCTGCGACATTCTTACAAACAGAGGGCCTCATGTATAAACATACGTGCGTACGTACAATGCAATGTGTACGTCACTTTCCGCGCGGATGTGGGATTTATAAAAAGAAACCTGACGTCAAAACATGCGCACATTTACGCAGAGTACGACTCATGCATAAACACATTTTTGAGACTGTGGGAATTGGCGACTCCGTTGGCAGGGAAACTGGCATACGCATGTACGAGAGTTCTGTGATACTCACTAATCCTGACATAACAGTATCACATGGCAAGAAAAAATTTTTTTTCTTGGTGTCACTTACATATACCGCCCACTACACTAAAATACACATATAAAGTGTATTTTTTATTTTTTTACTATTCATATACTCTATTGTATTTTTCTCAAACAGATCTAATTTATTCCTCAGGTCTTGTGTCCAGTAGAAGAAAAATATAACTAATTTGAGACTTAATACAATATTTATGAGAAACAATTAAAATGATTAAAAAAAATGCAGTATCATTTTTAACATTTAGTCATTTTAGAATTAAAAAAAAATCTAAAATAATCTATTTAAAAAAAAAGGAAAAAAATGACCACATAAAAAATCCGCACAAGTATATATGAGGAGTTTGAAAATACAAGATGCCGTTGATTCGTAGCAGAACATAGGAATCGGCCGCGCATGCCATTCACGCAGGATCATATATAATTGAAGCAGGGCTTTTCTTTGCAGACCCGGTCGAACTCCAGAGTGCAGGCGCAGCTGTGCGTCTCAGGTGTCTTTCCGTGGCGTGATGACATGATCGACCTGCAGGAAGTTGCGCATTTGTTTCCTTCCATTCATGCGTTACAACACATTGTTTCTGCTTTATGGTGCGTTTATAGGCTGTGTTTCAACAGTAATATATGGTATGTATATATATATATATATATATACTGTATATTTATATTGGCATCAAAAGCTGAAAAGCTTGAAAGCATAAAAATGTAGACATTTACATTGCACGTGTTAATGCCTTAGCAGGCAAACGCAATTACACTCACATAACTCAAACTAATAGGTCGGTTTATAGTTCAAATAAAATTTTTCCCTGCACAATATTATCAGTGCATGCGTTTTATTTGCAAGGTAACATTTAATCCTGAAAAGCGCAGTTTTTAAATAATCCCTGCATTATAAACTCGACATGCATAACGATATCACTATCAAGCGCTGCGGATTAAGCACGGGATTAGCAGGTCAGAGCGTCTTTGTGCTGATGCCTTGTGCGTACCTGACATACAATGATTCATTTCATTATATCACTATAGACACTGTGCTCTGAAATGATCATAAACCTGTCCGTGGAGAAATGACCCGATTACCATATGATGTAATTAATCACACATCCCTGCTATGATAAAATATCAAGTTTTATGTTTATGTTTGCTGTAAAATTTTAATGGCTTTAGATTGGTCCTTGTTCAGTGATTCTTTATTGCGAGCACGCGCGCACACACACACACACACACACACACACGCACACACGAAAACACACACACACGCACACGCAAGCACGCATGTATATTGCTCTGTTCTCAGGCACTCTTTTAATTAATTTCCAATATAATGATGCTTCTTCTCTGTGTTGAACAGTTTACATTTTCTCTTGGGTTGTTTTTACATATTTGCATGAATCAGCAGTGTTCTTTCATAATGGGGAGTACAAGGAGTACAGTCGCCTACAGTAAAATGCATTGATAAGAGTATGCCTGGTTAACATTTCCTGGTCTACACATGAGTAGTGTCAATAAATGTGCACTAGTGTCTTATAACTTATAACTTATGGACCTATCACGATATGGTCACTTTCATAGAAAAAGAAATGAACGTAATAACACCTTTTCCCCGATGAAAGCCGAACAAGGAAACATTTAAGTTTTGAAATATGGGGCAAAAAGGTTCAGCATCTTCATTAATTTACAGTTTCATACAATTCTCCTGACCTTCCTTCCCTGACCTCAGCTCGGTTACAGTAAGAATTATATGAAAACTGCTTGAAGAAAATCTATGGATCATATGTATGTCTCCGACTCCCTTTACAACCATAAATTAATCTAAAAAATGTGTTAAAGCATTCGACGTATAATAAATGATAATACCAGGGCAGCATTGATAGACGCATTATCCGTGCCCGGTTAATGTATCTGCTGCTGATTACATTTCTTTCCAAGAAGAGCCACGCAGCTTCTTTACAATGCTTAGTTAAGTTCTTCAACGTCCTGTCAGGTGGTTAATTGTTTCGTCCGTATGCAATTTGTAGCTGGAAGGTAGACTCCCATGCAGCCAGGAGGCACATACATAATTAAATGTTGGTTGACTGCGCAAGCATCGCACAGAAGGGAACAAAAAAATGTGTTTACCTTAGGTTATAATATTTAACATAGCCGTGTCTGAAATTTGAATGGGTAAGCATTTTAACAACATTAAAGCAGCATTATTGTGCAATTCAAAAGATTAAAATCGCATTTAAAATATTACACATGCACACCACTAGACAGAGTAACCAACACAGTTTGCCGGTCCAGATGAACTCCTCCCATTCCGATGGTTATTTTGTACAATCTCAAGCTTTAATTTGTTTAATATTACTTAGAGGGCATCCAAGAAGTGTTGTGTTGTAGGGTTTTACAAGCGACCTGCCAAGTGATGGATCTAGTGAGATGTTTAATATACACAAATAACAGGCCCTCTATCTTTGCAGACATTAGCCTGTGTTCAATCAACAGTTGTCCTTAACTCTCACTTGGAAGTAAGTGCAAGTGTTTTTTTTCCTCACAAGCTTTTGCTTGGTGAGTTTTAGTGATTGCTGAAACTCGCTAAACTGTGTTGGTAACTAAACAAAAAATTTGGGTAACACTTCATTTGAAGGGTCCTTCATAAGAGCTATATAACGTCTTCATAAGGACTACATAATGCATTCATAAGCACTACATAAACATTCATAAGTGTTTATATCAATGACCGCAAATAGGCATATGGTGTGTTATGTCAACATTGATGCAGCAAGTGACATTACCATGACATACGAAACGAAACGACATGAGATCCTTATGTCAAGTACCGTAAGTAGGCATAGTCCCTTTTATGCCACTACAGATTCATTCTCTTTTATTCCATTTTTTTTGTCCATTATCTGTAGATCACAGGACCTTTCAGAATCCAGACAGTAGGGTGAGCCTCTCTCACTTTACCATCTGGGAACAGCACGGCAATACCCCGGGGACGTGGTGGCTTAGACATTGGTCATTCTCAGAGGGTGGTTCATGGAAGTGTTTTCCTGTTTTAAGCTCCGTTTTCACCTTTTGCATACAAAAAGTGGGCAGGTTTATCATTCTGAACTGCTTTCACCAGGCTTATAGCAGAGAGGCATGAGCATGGCACGCGAGGCTACATCACAGGTGACAGCTGTTATCTAACAGGATATGGTATGTCCTGCTAATGTCACTTGCTGCATCTGTATTGGCATAAAAGGGACTATGCCTATTTACGGTACTTCACATAAGGATCTCATGTCGTTTCACTTCATATGTCAAGATAATGTCACTTGCTGCATCAATGTTGACATAACATACCATAGGCCTATTTATGGTCAGTGACATAAACACTTATGAATGTGTTATGTAGTGCTTATGAAGACGTTATATAGCTCTTATGAAGGACCCTTCAAAGAAAGTGCTACCAAAATTTGTAATTGTCAGTCAAAGTTAAGGACAAATGTTGATTGAATCCTGGCCTTAGTCCTTGTAGATATCATGGCAGGCGTATTTTCACACACAGACACACACACACACACGCACGCACGCACGCACGCACACTCGCACGCACGCACACACATGCACACACACACTCACACACACACGCACGCACGCACGCACGCACGCACGCACGCACGCACACACACACACACACACACACACAAAAATGTTGGTTCTTCCAATTACATTTTTTTAAGTAAATGAATACAATAGCACTTTTGAGTATGATCAAGTTTCAAGGCGACAGAATCTGTGGATTAAAAATTGTGACTCTGGTGACAAGCCTTTTATGTTGGCACAGCAACCACAAATAGTTGTATTAACTCATAGTGTGCTGTTGAGCTAACAAGAGTAATAGGTCCAGTAAAAATTTCTAGCTTTGTGAACTCCATTGTATTACCCCATTCAAACCGCTTACTCCTGCATGGAATGAAGAAAAGTTGGTGCCAATATGAAAAAATGTGTTTCCACATTTAATTATGTCGGGATTTTTGGCGTATGTGTGCACTAAGAAATAATGAAATCTGTCAACATCACCCAGAAAAGTCGGTGGGCAGAGTCTCAAAAACCCCTTCAGTCAGTCAATTACCTAGATAGAATAGAGTAGAGACCTCAATGCTAATTAAATCAATCCATACCATAGCCATAACATTAGCTGGTTAGCTAATGTTAGCTAAAGTTAGTTATGAACTATTGACAGCCACTCACATAAAAGGTGCAAACATATAGTTATATGTTTATATAGTTGGCATCTGTTGGCTGTCTAAATCGCAATTATATGCCGATATCCAAGATATAGATAACATAAATTATCTATTTTAGCAGCAGCCAAATTTATGAGTTGGTGGATAGCTACTGAGCTACTGATTTGGTTAATTTGCTAGTTGAGCATAACAGTACAAAAACTGGAAGCTTTGCATCATTGTTGTCAAATCGCTGTTAACAGCTGGCAGAAGTGTCTCTATGCTACTATTTGTAAACCTCCGGGTCAGCAGCGGGCCCGTACTCAATGATCACAGCATACCGTGGGGCCCAGTCAGGTTCGCGTAAGGATGCAGACCTCTAGTAAGCAGTATAGAAAATTTATGGATGTGTGGAATTTTGCCACGCCTTGTTTATTTGTACCTTACATTTTTACGGCCCCGTGTAAAATAATAATTTTGGTTTTGTATTTGAATGGAGTAACAAAATGCAATTCACAAAACTACAAATATTTTACTGGACTAATTAGTCTTGTTAGCTGAGCAGCACAATATTATGAGTTAATACAACTTAGGGTTGCTGTGCCAACTTAATAGGTTTGTCACCAGAGCTCAGAATTTGTGATCCACAGAATGGTGAACCTTAAAAGTTCTATTGTAAAAAAAAACGTGCTATTGTAATCAGTTACTGAAGAACATTTCTTAAGGAGAACCAGCACACGCACACACACACGTCATAAATTATTACAGGAAACAATTGTCATGGACACATTTTTTTGTTGCAGGTTCCCCACAATGGGAGGCCACGGGCATCATTAACATTATGCCTTCTGCATCTCAGTCCAAGCCAGGAAGCTTCGGCTGCTGCATGCTATTTGCTATTTACTGGTCGGCTCTGAAATTCATTCAAATTAATTCATCCTGCAGCACATTTTTGCAACTCTGTTGAATCACAGAGCCTGTCTAATTAATGCAAATTTCTTCAAACTAAAGCAGTGTTGCCAGAAAGTTGAAGAAGTCAACTAAGCCATGATACAATCACCTCTGCTTAAGGTTATATGCGTAGGAAGCGAAACAAGCTGTGAAGAAAATCTACAAACACAGAAAGAAGTTATTCCCCACTATAGCGTGTCTTTGAAACATTATTTAGTGTTTCATGAGTTCCATATGCTAATAATACAAATTATGTTGCATTATTATTAGTATTATTTTTTTATTATTATCTACAACAGGGGGTGGTTGCGTTTGGTTTTGAAAAAAGAAAGGTCACAGCGCATAAAGCCACTTATTGCAACCAAGCTTGGTTCCTCCTAACACACCTTCTGCGGCTGAAATAAATCTCAAGAGGTATTGCACTTCAGTATCACTTATGACATGTCGGACTAGACAATTACCAGGACTGGCAACTCAAAAACACAACTAATTTACTGAGGGGACAATGTGGATGCTTCCAGCAATAAAATTGAATAACATCATGATTGGAAAGAAGCAATTATTTTAAAGGCAAATGCTATTTATAACCAACAATATTAAAAGCTCCCCACTCCGTAAATGCCACCTTCTTATTAGCAATAATAACACCGATAATAATTCCACGTTGGCACAAATAGATCTTTCAGATGACCTTGCAGAAATGTGCCGCGTGTTCCTGAACTCATTTATTTCCCAGAAGCCTCGAGTTCTCATTCTCAGTTCACCGAGCAAGCCAATCACTCAGCATGTTAAACAGCGGCGGCGTGGCCTGGCGGAGAGACGGCTCCCCTGTAACCGAGCTCTCGTTCGCATGGGCTGCCGCTCCTTCGTTGGAAGAATCCGGATTCCCCCCCCCCCCCCCCCCCCCCCCCCCCACCCTGTCAGGCTCCCCCATCAATGCCGGGCGAGAAACGACACCCAGGAACGGCGTGTTCCAAAACACTAACACATCTCTGGGAGTTCCACTCCGCCGCCTCGCCACAAATATCTTACTCTGCCCGACGACAGTGGGAGACTTTTCTCTTAAAATAGTTTTTTATTCCCCCTTTTTTCTCCCATGTCTTTGGAGGAAATGAATTGTCAGAAGGGCGGACTGCTGAGGAGTGTATCAAGGCACCTAACTTAATTTGTCACAACTAGGGTTGCTGGTTGGTTTCTTGGCAGGGAAATTTAACCACGGTAAATGAAAAACATAGAAACCTATTTGTTGCGTAATTGATCTTTAACTTTGGGGAGCAGGTTTGGCAGCAGTAATTATGTCCTGCATTTTGTGTCTCCGTTTCTGTATTTAACTGCTTTCAATCCCAACGGGTGCAGAACCATGGTCGCCCTCTCTTATTGCCAATGATTGCCAATTTTACATCGTCTCCTCTGTTAACTTGGCACCTTTTTCCATTCCATGAAATTGCCGAGCTGGATATGATTTAAAACATGTCACTTGACTATATCTATACAAACTAGGGGTAGGAATACTGCCAGTCACTCTGCAAACCAACCTTTGGAACCCAACTCAAAAATGAGTTGCATTACATAATTCTGGTAATGAAAACACAATTTGAAAATCATGCTATCATAAATGACTTATCTCAGGTCAACTTGATTTATGTTTGCAGAGCAGAGTGCCGTCCATGCAGTTACAAACTCCACTGATATAGGCTACCTGAGCTTCGGGAGGCAGTAAATCATATCAAGTCAGAAATCACAGTGCTGTGTGTGCGTCGTAGAATTTTTTATTTATTTTTTATTTCCTCCATGCGACTGGCGAGTGGAGGCGTTTATGTGCGGCGGTCTCCTCCCGTGGGGCCTCCTCCCTCTGACGGTGACTGGTCGTGACCACAGTGCGAACCAGAAACCTGCCGATCGATAGCTCTCTCAGCACGACGCGCGGCGTTTTACACCAGATGAACCTGAAAAAGCCAGGCTCTTTTTTTTCCCAGTGTATCTTCATTTCATCCCCAATCATTGTCAATCGGCGCGCGTTTACAGGAGGCAGAGGGCATGTTGGTCTTTTTTGTTTTGTTTTTTTGCGCCAAGCAGCTGGGATTCCCTCTGTGTCGGTGGAGATTAACTGTTGTTTTGCTCAGATGAATTTTGGTTATCTCATCATTTTTTTCCACAGCTCAAGGGAATCTCTTCAGCCTGGCTGTATACTTACGTTCTAATGCCCCTTAAACCCACTGTAACACTCCTGAAACTGAACTGCAAAGGACAAACAACTTCTGCTCCGTTTCAAAATATTCCTTAAGAATTTTACTTTGTTGAAGTTGCACAGAGCGAGTACGGATTTGTAGAATTCACTTTCCAGATGGGAAGCTGTTGTCGTAGGTTGTCTGGTTTAAACAATGTCAGGCCTCCAGTTTAAACAGTCCCAATTATCCACTTTAAACAACGGAGATCTGCAAGTTTAAACAATGCTAATTCGCAAAAGTTTAAACAACACTTTCGCGAATTGTAGCGAGATCCCGGTTGTAATGAGGACACCCAACATTTTCTGGACAGATACGTCCGGAAAGGAAACGCATTAAATGATCAGATCGTCAAACATCCTGCATCTGGGTTCTGGGTGGCGCACATTGGTTTGTCAGGGATGCAGACTTCGGTTGAAAAGGATCGGCTTACAAATAAGGTATATTGCATTACCATTATCTGTATTTCATTTCTAAGCGATTCCATTATGCTTTCACCTTTTGAACAATAACATATCCATTGAATGCATTCAAAGGCTTAAATGAAGTGTAACGGGAGACCAGAGCGGCATTCTTTTGGCTTTTCTCTTGGGGCTCTGGAATACGTCTCTGTGAAACATCTTCAAAGCCTCAGCAACCCTTTCCATTTGCAAACGTCGAGTGGAAATAAAAAAAAAAAAGGAATTCTAATGCGGAAACATCCTGTACTCAAGTGGCAAGAAAATAGCTCTGATCAGACGTAACAGTTAAAACAGTCCTCTAGGGTCACTCTGGCTGTTTCTATGTCGTTCTTTGGATAGTGATGGGCCTTGAGAAAATTTGATAAGAAATGTTTCCTTTGCTTATGATTATTGTTATCGTTTTATCTCTAAACGTGAATACACGTAGCTAATTTATGCAGAACTGATTTAGAGAGTATTTGGAAATATAGAAATTTCAAAGATTAGACATATGAATTCATAAAGCCCATACTGCATATACTTTTTAGGCAAAGTGAATAAAGGTTTCTGAAGAATGGAACTATGTGACATTCAAACCAAGGACTAGTGCTGAGTAGTGTCACGACCCTGAACAGGGGGGCTGGACCTAAGTGCACGACAAGGAGGCAGAGGTACAAGAAACGGGAGTTTATTAGAGCTTGGGTCCCAAGCTGTACACAGAATTTACACAGAAATAATAAAGTCCGGAGAATCTCCGGGACTACACTTTGCTCCAAGACGGAGCTGGACTTGACTGGAACCCTGGTGGTTCCAAACCGGAACTGGACTTGTACTGGAACACAGGAAGTTCCAAACCAGAACTGGACTTGTACTGGAACACAGGATGTTCCAGACCGGAACTGGACTTGTACTGGAACACAGGAAGTTCCAAACCGGAACTGGACTTGTACTGGAACACAGGATGTTCCAGACCGGAACTGGACTTTGTACTGGAACTCTGGAAGTTCCAAACCGGAACTGGACTGGACTTGGTACAGGAACACTGGATGTTCCAAACCGGAAGTGGACTGTGCGGGTCTCTCAGGAGTATCCCACACCGGGACTGGACTAGACGGATCACCCGGGAGTCGTTCCAAGCCGGAACTGGACTTCGCGGGTCGCTCAGGAATCGTTCCAAACCGGAACTGGACTGTGCGGGTCTCTCAGGAGTATCCCACACCGGGACTGGACTAGACGGATCACCCGGGAGTCATTCCAAACCGGAACTGGACTGTGCGGGTCTCTCAGGAGTATCCCACACCGGGACTGGACTAGACGGATCACCCGGGAGTCGTTCCAAGCCGGAACTGGACTTCGCGGGTCGCTCAGGAATCGTTCCAAGCCGGAGCTGGACTTGGAGGATCTGGACAGACGGGACAGACAGGACAGATAGAGGGAGAGCTAGGCATCCATTGAGCCACGCTTCGGACTTGTCTCCTGAAGCGAGGGAGGACACAAACGACAACAATCCGGTTATGGTAAGCATGAACGTCTGGAGTAGGAATGACCGGGGTGTTACTGGTAACGGGTAACCGGGTTGTAGAAGCAGAGGATGGGGCAGCAGCAGATACGGCAGGGCAGGACAGTGCAGCGGACCTCGGGTCGGCCCAGATGTGGCAGCAGGACAACAGCAGCAGGCGCAACCGTAACCGTAGAACTGGCGGTAGCCACGGCCGGACACAGGAACAGCTGTAGAGTGGGAGAGCAGAGTGCCCCGCTGCGGGCACAACGTCAGGTGGGAAGCGGGGGTACCGCAACACAAACAGGGAATAGCAAACAACTGCAGACTGGCAGAAAACAACAGAGTAGTGGTTAACAAGGCAGGTAAGGCGCGGCAGGTAGGACCGCACCAAACAGGACAGACTAGCAATCAGCAGTTGGCAGTGTGCCTTAAGCACCGAGACAGAACCAAACTGTTGAAAAGTGGTTTGCACGATTAAGCAGGGTGACCGAACACCAAATACGAAACCAGACTGTGCAAGCTGACTAGACAAGGGATTAACATGACCAGGATACAAACGAACAAAGTTACAGAGTCAAACAAAGTTAATTAACTGGCCCTGGATAGCAGACAGCAGGTGGGTTAAATAGGGAGTGTGATTGGTATCAATTAGGAAAAGCATGCGAAGGTGTGAGTATTTAATTAACAGAGCGGAGTGAGAGGAATGCATGCAGAAATGGAAAGAGGGGATAGGCTGAGACAGGAGTGGAGATATGGAGCAGAACAAACGGAGGGAACACGCCCAGTCTGCGGCACGGGGAAAAACACGGACAAGGAAGTCAAACACGACACGGAGGGAGAGGGCAAAACACGGAAAACGAACAGGATGGGAACGGAACGTTACAAGTATAACCCTATAGTACAATACTACAATGGCTGCATGTCTTGACAAACCAAGGTAGAGTGATACCTTTTGCATGTAAAACCGTGTAATTACTCAGTTGTGTAATTACATGTAATACCTAATAAAGCAAAAATAGTTTATGCTTGTTATAGGACACATTGAAAGACTTTTTAATACATTTCAGTATGTTATTCTGCATATGTATACAATGGTTCAGTTAATTTAAAAAAATACATATGTTTATTACAAAAATGTGTGTATCACAATATTGTATTTGTCATGGGTATTTGCAGCCCCTGCTGTTTCTGCGGTCGTCTTTCTTTTTGGCGTTGTCGGGACGCTCTATCTGATTTTTTCTGCCTCTGTTCCGGTATTTGTGTTTTGCCCACCAATTATTCTCTGCACCTGTTTTGCATTTCCTGTCGGCTATAAATACCTCAGAACTTCCGCATTTCCGCACTTCGATTGTCTTTGCTATGTTGACAATGAAGTCGGTAAGGTAAAAGATTTGGTCGCTGCATTTCTGGTTTGTACGAATAGGAAACGCAGCAAGTCCGGTTTAGAGTTAGGAGAAAGATTTATTTTAGTCTTTCTTTCCTTTCTCTCTTTATCCTTTGTACTCTTCTTCCAGTTACCTTTTTGTTCAGCTCGTTTTCACGTAGAGCTGTAGGTAACAGGTTCTAATTTCATTTTGTGTCTCTCACCCGTTTATACAGGGTGTTTCTTTTGTTTTGTTTCACGACCTCTTATAACGCCTAATTATTTAGTGCGTGAGGTTCTTTTGTTAGTTATTCTCGATGTTTATCGAGATTGCCTCAGTTTTTGGAGGTTGCTTTGTTTTGCCTTGTGCTAGGGAAGTTTTGCTCCAGGTCCTGTGTTATCCTAGTCCTGGTGTGGCTATTTCCGTGTTTTGTGGCGTATCTCTCTTGATACGCTTTTAGAAATCCTTGTCGGTCGCATTTGGTGCTCTGGACCTTTACAGAATTTCAATAAACTTTGTATAAATTGTAATCTTGCTGCTACAATTCGGGGGGAAATAAAGCAACAAACAAAAAAAAACCCTCTCAATAGCCCTCATGAAATGGCTCTGTGTAAACTTGGAACACAATGTAGCAGAACTGGGGACCCCCGCTGAGATATTGACTTCCTGATGCATTTACCAGACAGATAGCGTCGCTGGAAAAAATCAAACCGGCACGCCGCGAGGAGCCCTCCGCCCGCCGTTCCTTTGTAACTTTGATCCTCAAGGTTGCCCTTTTGTATCGGTTACTGCACGGATCTGCGATGAGCCAGACGCTCGGTTGTTTAAATGGCAACCGTCAGGACACATACCGCTCTGCCCATCTGCAGCTTCGGCCCACTGCAGCCTGTGCACGCTGACTCGCCCGTGAGTAATGGAACGGTGCTAAAGGACCCTTAGGAAGCCCAAGAATTAGCAGCAGTCCGCCCGACAGTCATCAATTAACGCGCACGCACATTTTAAACTTGAGAACACCTTCACGTTTGACTGGAGTAAAAGGTCTGTCTATTTATTGTACACTGGTGATACTTCCTTAATTGGATTTATTTATTTTTTTATAAAAATACATTTTTTGTTTTAATAAAAAACGACGTGGACGTGTCACGCGTTTTCCCCGTGTAAATGTCAGATTTGTATTAAGATTTTTTTTTTTTAAGGCAAACAGGAAATTGAATAGCCCGCCGTTACGAAGCCAATTAATTGCAGTTTAAGACAGAGATCCAGGGGAGTAGCCTAATGTGAGCGTTCGCTCGGGCTGAGGTCGGAGTAGTCTCGGCCAGGCCTGCTGGGGGGCAGGCCCACGCACCTGGGTTGTGTTAATGAGTCAGTCCAGGTGCTTAACCCCTTCTCTACCGCCACCTTTTTTTTTGAACACAAGCAGAAATAAAAAGGTTACTAATCTAAGTTAACATCATTATTTTAAGATCGTGGTACATTGAAAAACTTTATACAGTCTATTTAAATTTAAGTGTATGCATGTGTCTATGTGTGCTGCGCTCTCTCTCTCGCTCTCTCTCTCTCCAAATTTCGTGTGAAAACCTGGAACTGCCGCATCTCCATGCCAGGGGTGTGTCACGACGTTTGACAATATACAAAAGGTGCTTGGTCCCCTAATAATAAAAAAAGGATCTTACTAATAAGTAATGGTGAAATTATACCAGCTGAGAAATCATCTGCTGCTATAGCATTAATAAAGATAATACTTTGAATTGGACATGAGTTGTTTTCCGTAAGCAGGGTTTTTCTTTCCTGTGAGGAAAGGCTATCATCTTGAATAATATGCAAATAGCTATCCAGTATTCTGCAATAACAACATCTCTCCCTAGTACAGCCGCAGATGTGCTATTAGATTGCAGTGGCAGACACACAGAGTTATATCCCTGCATCCACGGCATTCAAATTATCAAAATCTTTTATATTAGGATGAGATAATATTTCAGTGAGTATAGTTTGCTCATCTCATACATTGCCATAAAAAAGAGGTTCATAAATGAACAGGCACAGGACTGACATACTGTAGGCCCAGGACTGACAGGCTGACATACTGTGATTTCTTAATATGCTAATCATCACAGATAACCAGCAGCAACATATAGGGGTGATAGTACCTTCATAAACAAAATATTACTGTTACACTGTTCTTTAAGTTGAGAGCAATGGTTTGTTCATTAGCAGTTGTTATTTAATTAGTTGTGATAAATTGTACATCAGCCATCAGTAGGGCACAAAGACGTTCCTTACCATGTGACTTGAGAGGCAAGACTTCAACCCTGCATATAGACTATATGCAACAAGGAAGTTATTCCTTACAAAAGAAACCATCCAATAGGGTTGCAAAGAGGTCAGTATAATCTGCTTGTAAATGTACTTGTCCAAAAGTTAATTTTTGTAGAAGTTCATTTGGGAGTTCACAACTTTTCAGCATAGCGAGCCTAGTGTGAGTATTGATGGTGCAATTATTAGCACCTCGATGCATGTGTGAAATAAATTTAATGGGACGCGTACAGAAAATGTACTGGGGGGTCTTTGCTAACGCTGCGTGGTTAAGGTCTGTTCTGTCCGTGTTTGGGTCCGAACAAATGTATGCAGCATTTTTCTCAGATGAACAATTACTTCGATGCATAATTAATCAGGCTTTCTGCTAAATCTTTTACAAAAGCCCCAGCACACTGAGATGTCTGTGGCATGAGCCCACATGGAAAGTCCCTCATCTGAGCTGCTGAGTGCCAGTGCTCTGCGGTCATAACTAATACTTGATGGCTTGGTGTGTGCTTTAACGTTTAGCCAAGGTACTAATTCAGACATTAATCTAAGTTAACATCAATATTTTAAGAATGTGGTACATTGAAAAAGTTTCTATACTCAATATTTAACTCTGTGTGTGTGGGTGTGTCTGTGTGCGTGTGTGTGTGTGTGTGTGTGTGTGTGTGTGTGTGTGTGTGTGTGTGTGTGTGTGTGTGTGTGTGTGCGCGTGTGTTTTAAATCATAATTCTTTAATGCTTTGTTTGGAACAGCTTTACAGAATTTTTCAAATTCCCTCTCCATAGTTTATTCTGTGGAAAATGCAACATTTATATTAAAGTAAATGTAAATATTGCTTCTACAAAATACGTTAGTGTCATTTCTCGCTGAAAACCGCAAGGGCTGGCACAGTCTGTGACTCCAGGAAAAAAACGCAAACCCAGTCAACTTCTGCCTGCCAGGCCTCTAGAGCTCAAGAGCCAGCTGTGATCCCACCATTCGGGATCTCGAGGGAAGGCGCTGCGTGAATTCCAGAGTGCATCAATCTGATGAACCTTCTGCGCCGCGCGCAAAGTCACGCAGAAGAGACCGTCGGTGCGAACCACCCCGCCTCCGTGCCCCCCGTTGCCCCCGGTGACCTGCCATCTGGTCATCGGAGAGATCGCCCGCTCGAGTTTGAGCAGGTGCGCGGGCGGCTGAATGTTTAAAACTCTGCGCGGACATTTCCGCGCTCGGAAGGTATCGGCGGACGCCTCTTGAATTGAGCCTTCGCCGTAAGCCGCGGAGTCTGAGACGCTAATGCTCTCAATCTGGGCGTGTCTTAGGCAGCCGCTTCGTAGAATTATTCTGAGACTCTCCTTGTGATGTGGGCTGCCGGCTATTTTTCACTTGAGCCTTCCAGCCTTTTGTGTGCATTCGGAAGAGATCAACAATGGGAACCAACAAGGGAGCGAGAGGACAGTGTATTGATTCATCCTATCCCTTACACTTATTTCCATCTTCGTGGTCCCCACGAGAGACTATCTCGCCCTCTTCAGCGAATCACGGACTCCCACACTGCAGCCATTGTGCGCCGTTAAAAGAACGTGTCATCACATCTTAACAATGAGGGCAAACCGAGCTGCCGCCGATATAAGGGGTTTTAAAGCGACCGCATGAGTTGCTTCAAACAGCATTCGCACACATCGGAAACAACCGGTAAAATCATGGCCCCACCTCAACTTATCAGAGACAATTACAATAAATTGATGCCATATGATGTATATTATTGCTTAAAGGCCCACACGCATCAGCATTCTCTTCCTGGTTTAAGGAAGTCCGAAAACCCCGCCCCCTGTCTGTACACATTTGGAGTGTGACTCCGACAAATTATGAAAAAAAACATACGTCATGTGACGTGGGAAATCGTTTTACTAAGGCCTTGGAAACATCACATTTAAACCCTAAAATATGCATAATTCGACCAAAATTGCTATTTTTTTTTATTGAACCAGTATGGAACACATTTGAAAAGCTCCAGGATGATGGGAAAAGCTCAAAAACATGCGTGCGGGCTTTTAAAATGTGTATAAGTGCATTAGTGCTTTGTTTGTATGTGGATGGGAAGCGTCCAGGATGGAAGTATATTGCTGGTGTTATCATCCATATGGACCAACTAAAATCAACAACCTCGGTGAATCGGCGGGGCCGTTGTGCTGTACAGGGCAATGTATTCCAGATAAGACATTAAACTGAGGTCCTGACTCGCTACAGTCATTAATACGCCAAAGGCGCTCATCGAAAGAATAGGGGTGTTAACCCCGAGCTCCTGGCCGACTTCCCATTCTAGCTTTATCAACCCAACCTTCGTCCCAGATGGTTTATGGGAGGTGCAGTCCTTCGCGTTTCTCCAGCCCCCTTTGTTTTCCCAGATCATCACCGTAAAGTAGAAATGTGCTCTTAGGCCACCCCGGCAGCTAAATAAAGGTTAAATAAACAGAATAAAACATGTACTCACCTTGTTCGTGGAAAGGTCACGGACACGCGAATGCATAGGCTAGAGGACACCACTATGAGAATAGAGGGTGATACTCAGATGGGTATATTAATGGCATTTACAACACGCATCATCATCCATCTCCTGTAGAGCCAGCTAACTACATATACCCTTGCTCACTATTACTAGTACCGTCTAATGAAATAAAAACCAAGCATGTAACAGAATGATAATATTTTAAGCGAGAGGATGCACCGTGGGCCAAACTTACCAACAATTCAGTAAATATATCCACTGTGGTATTTTTGTGCCTGCATACGTTATGATTTAAATCTATGCCCTGAGAAAGGGTTAAACAGAAATCCCAATGAGCTAAATTGATCAGCTGAATAATGTCCTTTCCGAGTAGGCCTTACGCTCCAGCAAAAATCACTAGATTGAAATTATTCCATTACTTCAGCGATTACCTTTGGATTGAGAAAGGCAATGGTTTGTTACAGGACCAGCGAGCTATATGGCTAGCTATTTAAGATACCCTTCACGTTGACTTCTTCAGTACTGCTTTAAATTTAAGTTGTTCGAACCTTACATGGAAAGGAAAGTGTTTTATCACTTTGACAGGAGCGGTTGTACTGTATGGTGCCTGCACATGAATTTCACCACAATAGACAACGACACCCTAAAATCCAACTTGTATGAGATGCCACTGGCATATAAGGGGAGATGAATAATTCAGCCTGTATTTCTGTCCAGCAGTTACAAATATACGCTCATATATCTCTGATTCCGATCTCAATGTAATTTCTATCAAAAATAGACTTTAAAAAAATCTTCTTACTAAAAATGGGCTGTTTACACTCTACTGTTAATATGACACATTGTGAAGAGACACTGACAATACAACTACGATAGGTAAGGTTTTTTTATTTTCCTTCAGAGTAGCATTATTTTTTAATTAATTTCAATAAATGTTGGGAACTATTTTCTCTGATTACTTGCAGGGTCTTAACTCATAGTGCTCACTGAGACAAAACAGATCTTTGATTACAATGGCTGTAAAAGTACCAAGTAGCCAATTCAGAACTACCCATTTCTGAAAGAATAAAGCACATATAAAATATAAGCTTGTAGAGACAGGAGCGTCAGAACTGCTTGTGGAAATGATTGGCACCAGTAGATTTATCCTGAGCTATAATGCAGACTTGCACACATATGTATACTTTAAAGGCCCACAAGCATCGCCTTTTTATTCCTGGTTTAAGTATCTGAAACGCCCACAAAACATTAGCAAAGAGCAGTGATGTGGCTTTTTTGCCCCCAAACCCCGCCCCCCTGTCTGTTTACATTCGGATTGCGACTCAGACAATTATGCAAAAACATACGTCACATCGCGTGGGAAATAGTTTTACCAAGAACTCGGAAAAATCACATTCACATGCAGTTTTTTGACTTGAACCAGTATGGAACACAATTGAAAAGCAGCAGGATGATATGAAAAGCTAATCTAGCTAAGCTAAGCTAATATAAAGACTAATATAAAGTGTTGATTTTTTTCCATGCATTTTTATGCCATTGTCTTTTAATGTAAATGTCCCCTCCAGGTTCTTTCCATGTGTGAATGACACTCTCCAATCAACAAAAACAAAACAAAAATACACTGTGCTCTTTAATGTTGGATTCTCATAGGTGTAGATCAGGGGCGGCTGGTGAGGTAAAAAATAGGGGAGGCTGCATTTGTTACGAGTGTAGTAGGTGGTTGACAGGGAGGTGTAAATGAGGGGGGTCCGGGGGGCATGGCTCCCCGTAGAAAATTTTGATTAAAATAACCCTTAAATGGTGATACAGAATCACTATTAAATGGTTCATCCTGGTGATTTTGTCAGTTCCAACCAATCAGCTGTCAAATAGCTCACAATTCATTCCTCACTCATCATTTGAATACCAACTTCAGTGTTGCTCCAGGTGTATTGACAACAGAAATCTTACCATTTAATGGGTGTATAGGTGCAGCTCTCTGAACATCCCTGCCTGTAGAATTCCCTCTCCTGATATGGGTAACTGTCTGTCTCAGGATCGTACACTTTCTCCCTCCAGAAATGAATGTTTTTCTCTCTCTCTGCAAAGCGCCTGCTGCTATTGATCAGAAAGGTATAATAGGGTTAGGGTTATCTGAACAAATGATGCGTGTAGAAATGAGTTTGTGTTCCTTCCAGGTTTTACGTGAACTATAGTATAATGTCAGCTGTTAAAACAGACAACAACACTGCTTGAAGACCTGTGTAGTGTACAGTTTGAGATCAGGGGGAATTGCCACAGCTGGAATAGAACCACTATTATGAGCCCTGGATTGGCTGCTTGATATGGGGACTGAGAAAATAGCATTGTATGAAAAAAAAAAATGGGGCCGATTGATCTTTTCATTTCAGCAATTGCCCTAAAAATAGCTGGTAAACGGCATAGATGGGGGGAGAAGGGGTGGGAGTAGATTTTTATATCTATGCACCTAACGATTTCTGCCTAGGGACTTGTGTGATCCAAGGCAGGAATGCATGCTCCGCTGAACTAAAACACATTTTGGCCAAGTAGATCATTGGAAGTGTGAAATTCATGCAAGGTTCGCGCGAGTTCATCACTTAATACAGCCGCAAACATCCGTGATTGCCACATCCAATTATAGGGAACCGTCCCGAGTTTAATGTCCAGACAAACTTGTTTAAAAAGTTCTGTTAATAGATGAAGGGGTAATGCTGAGCATACAAAGTGTAACATTTAAGTATAAAGTAGCCGTGAAAGTCAATGTGAATGAAACAGTAGGGGGTGACTTTTAATATTATAATTTTTATTTATTTAACATTTCATCTATATTTCCAAGCTTAAGGTCATGTTGTAATTGATCTATCTGGATGCATATAGTATCATTAGGTAGCACAATAGATATTCTATTCTAGTATGTGTTTACTCATGGGTATATACAAATATAATCCTGTTGTATATTGATAAAAAATACATTTTTAAAAGGATTGCATCAAACATACAGTTTGTGTCTATTTACTTATCCATCCATTACATAGCCCGCTTCTTCCTAGTCAGGGACATGCTATCCCAGAACGCACTGGGTGAGAGGCAGGAATATACCCTGGACAGGTCATCAATCCATCGCAGGGCTCACACACCATTTACTCACACACTCACACCTATGGGCAATTTAGAGTCTCCAATTAGCATAACCTGTATGTCTTTGACTGTGGGAGGAAACCCACACGGACAAGGGGAGAACATGCAAACTGCACACAGAAAGGCCCTCGGCCCGGGATTCGAGCCCGGTACCTTCTTTCCGTGAGGTGACAGTGCTACCCGCTGCACCACCGTGCCTACTTATTTACGTATTACTCCAGCATTACTTAACAAAATACACGTTTCTCTATTGTCTTTGTGGCTGTGGCCTACTTTTCAAGAGCAGAATCGCATGAGTGTTATACCACCCTTCCCCACGTAAGCTGAAGGTTTTTTCATTGCCTAATAGATGAATTCCTGTGAACCTGTTATGTAATCCCTGCCCTGCATGGTGCCGGTATGTGATATGTGGATCTCTACAATTTGTGAAGATAGTTTGATACAAATCTGCTCAAATTAAGCTTAATTGGAGAAAAAAAAAAAAAGCCTGATTTCCATTTCTCATTTCTTTTGCTCACGGTAGTTTTAAATCCCTCATCTCTTAGGCAAATTCCGCAGTCTCCGGTTCACGTCTTCTAATATTCCCCCGGCCCACTGATGAAACATTCCGTTAGAATCTGATGACGAGACATTCTCGAATGGCTGTTCTGCCAGCAAAATGCCAAGCATGTTGCCGGCTTAACTCTCAGAGGGAATCGGCATAACATCGGAACATCTGGCCAGGAAATTGGTCGGAATTATGTGTGGTGACATTTGTTGACGGTAACGCGTTAGATTCGTTTCTTGCAACATTGCCTCATGCACATCTGCGCATGCCATTTCCACTGACCCCCGCCAGGGCAGGGATTTTCCTGCTCTGCTCTTACAACAGGCATTATGAATTTGCGGATGCTCCCTCTGCCGCAGTCGTTAGCTGAGATCCGTGCAATTACTCCCACAGGGAAAGGAGTCAAATCCTGCTGTCATCTACAGGCAGAGACATCATTTTGAATGTCTACTGCAATATGCTGCGCGTCTATATTCATGTGGACATGCTACAATATACATTTTTGCTACAAAAGACAAGCCATTTATGTGCTGTAACTAAAGCAGTTTCCACTTAAACATTGATACAAATATAATATTTAGTAATTCCATATGATACTGATATTTTCCTCGCTGAACATTATAAAAGCATACATCTACATTACAGCATTAATTTGACTGCAAACAAAGGTATAACAGTGAGAATTTACATTTTGTTAAATATCAGGATGGTTATTAATAGGTTCAGTATGCTGGGCAAGACCTATGAGAATCATGTATCTCAATGGCAGCCAGCAATGTTTTGCTTATACCCAGCTGGTATTTCAAGCAAAAATAACTGACTTCTCTGATACCAGAAATGTGTTTTTTAAGCAAAGCTAAAGCAAAATTGGATCCCAGTAGTCTGTATGTCAACTTTGAGCTAGTACTGGACCTTTCAAGGTAAGGACAAAGGGACATGCCGAAATCAAGTTGTATAGAAGCAACTTAACAAAAGTCCAATGGCATTTCCAAGATTGTGAGTGGGAGTCCTGACTGCACACTGCATGTGAATAAATCACTCTTGAGGGCACCTGTGAAGAACGATCTAATTGGATGACTGTTAACGCGATTGGACAAGGCTGAAGAAGGCCAGCCAATCAGATGAAATCCCATCATCCTTCTCGAACTCTAATGAAATTTCTCATGACTAGTCAGGCTCAAATGATTTTTAACGCTTTCAATGTATGGAACTTATGGAATTTATGCGCAACAGACCTCTCAACTGCTGGATGCCACATCTTGACTTAGACTGTGTTAAAATGTTGAGGGAAGTTTGCGTGGTGAATTACAGCAAACGATTATTGAGAGTCAAACCTAAATTAATATAATCTACACGTTCGCATAATTCTGCCATTTTAAAAAGGTGATGTTACGATTCGCATGGACGACACAACAATGCAAGATGCTCGTGATACCACAAACACTGGCACACCTTTCAACCCGGCAAGTCTGGAGAGTAACAGTTAGCCACGGAGAAGCTGTTCCTGCCGACTGCGATCGGTGCCTGCCCTTGACACGCTGTCACCCCCTTAGGCTCCCTGTAACTTCCTGACCACATTTGGAGCTATGGATGGATGCATATACTGCTAAACACTTTTTTACAGACTGAATAAATCATGAGATTCAAGCATATGTTTTTTTGTCTTTTTTTCCAGGCATTGAGTTTACATTTGTATAAAGCCGCACTCTACTCGCTCAACAAGATGCCTCCACTGTCAACAGCTCTAATTCTCACTTTTCAATAAACTTTTTTTTTTTTTTAATTGCTGCAGTTAACCTTATGTGCTTGACTTTTGCTTTGCTAACGCCCTTACTAATGATTTCATTCAATGTTGATCTTAGATTGGCTTGCTTATTAGACACGCACACACACACACACACACACACACAGATACACACATTTGTGTATGACTATAATACTATAATAACAGTTGTATGAAACAAACGTGTGCTTCAGTTAAATATACTGTATGTTAGATGTGGTATTTTAATATTGCTCACATATTTTTGCAGACCCGCGTGACACGGGCAATGTGCGGGAGCCAGTTCTGTAAAATGTTAGCCCGAATATTGTTTTCCATCCCAATGTAAGCCATTAAATCCAGCTTAAAGTGGGCGGCAGTGTAGTATAGTGATTAAGGAACTGGCCTTGTAACCAAACAGTTGCAGGTTCAATTCCCAGGTAGGACACTGCCATTGTACCCTTGAGCAAGGTACCTAACCTGAATCACCCCAGTATATATCCAGCTGTATAATTGGATAATATATGTAAAAGAAATGCTAAAACGTTGTGTAAGTCGCTCTGGATAAGGGCGTCTGCGGAATGCCTGTAATGTAATGTAAAGTGTTTGTTTCTGAAGTTGCATACAGCAGCTCGTCATTGTTTAAACACATCTGTTGCCATTTTAACTAGAGAAGATAATGACAGTATTATTATTATTATTAATTATAATTATTACTATTATTTACATGGACAGTAATGCATATTTCTCTTCTGACTGGAAATTCAGTGTTAGATGTGTATAATTGTTCATGCATTTTAGAGGCGTTTGGTGTTCAGAAGCAAGCGCTTTATGCTGTCTCCATTGCATTGCTTGCATGTCCTCCCTCTTTCCAGATGTCGATGTGCGTTGCGTGTCTGTCGGGAACGGCACACGAAAGCTTTTTTCCAAGTCTTATTCATCCGCCACCCTTCCAGGAAAGCATATCCACCCAAAACATATTCTCCTGTTCATTCACGCCTTCCAAAACATGTTTTTCTCCTATTCACCCGAATCGCTTCCATCAATGCATCCTTTGCAGCAGAATAACTGCGGTAATTAGGTTTTTAAAATACGCGACTTATGCTAAATTATTCAGAGTGTGCAAACCTGGGATAAGTGCATTATAGCTGAACGCGAGGTGATAAGTATAATAATGTATTGTGGCCATTGTTATGTCCGGGTCAAAAAGGAACATCCTCACAAAATTTGCAAACATGGAATAAAATGTCGAGAGTTGAATAACGTACACTGTTGTTGTTGATTGGCAGTCAACCTTATCCAGTGCATCTTACAGAGATTTATTTCACGTATCCATTCATCAGTCTGGATTAATTAATAATGAGCAACAACGACAGTGCCTTGTCTAGAAATCCCAGCATGCAATCATCTAATTTTACCCAGTTCCCTCTAAAACTGTTGTATAGTACGAGCACTATGAGCTCGTTTGACTAGCCATATGGATTTGATGGCCAGCCACTGCGAGTCATAAGCTGGAAATAAAGAATGCTTATGAACATTGAACAATCTACAGCCTGGCTGTAGTGAAACCCTCAACAAATATGTAAATATGAGGAATAATGCGTCAAGAATGTGTTTTATATGGAAACTGAATTAGCGTGTTTGCAGTAAAGACAGCAAATGATGCTACTGGTAAATCAAGAGATACCGGAAATTAATAGCAATGCTTAATTATCGTTTCTTATTGTCGCCACATGGCTCATGGCAGTAAGGTGTAAAGCAATTAAATAAAAACAGTAGAGTATTGTGCTGCAGCTGACTTTCCTTACGAAAGAATACACTTTAACAACGATGGGTTCTGCCTCAAATGGATTACTGTCCATGAAGTAGTTATTCTGGCTGTTGGAATAATGATAAAAATAGACAAAATAAATAAATAAATAAAGAAGCAATAGTAGTATGTCCTTTCTTGGCCCTTGGAAGTAATCCAAGGAGCCTCCTTTCCTCCTTAGAGTAAAAAATGACGGCTGTGTTATGCATCTCTCACACTGCCGAGGGCAGAGTTGCAGGTGTTGCGGAGACGTTTCTCTAGACCCGAGTCCCTGGGAGGGAACGTGGGAGCGGGTCCCAGTCCAGGGGCGCAATCAATCAAGATGTTCCGCTCGCTCGCTGATGCATTATTAATTTCCGAGGTCCTAATAAAATGAGGCGAACTTCGATATGTTAGGGGATCCATTGTTTCGCGGGTGCACATACCCACCTTCGGGTTTTTTTTGTTCGACACTCCACGGCTACGGGTCCATCCTCTTTACACATTGTATCTGCTGTATTTCACTCCCGAACCCATCCTTGAAAAGTGTGCTATATTGAAGACTTCATTTTCTGTCACCAAAAAAGATTATTGTCTTTCATACTAAATATTGCTAAAATAATTTAATAAAAGAAAATGTCCAATTAGATATATTGTCATTAGCAGCGCTTTAAGTAGGCCTGAATGGTCGGTGCACCGTACCAGGACTTCTACGTTTTGCTCATATGAGTACTGGCGCTTATTTTTTTCCTCACTTCAGACGTTGGTCATTAGGCTCTGTTTAAAGCAACCACAAACAACAAAAGAAGTGCATTTTTACACTGCTTTGCCATGCAAATGAATGGGCGCTCTAATGCATTGTATTATATCAATGCAAATGTATCAATGAGAACAAAACTGTCTCAAGGGCAGAGAATCTTGTAATTTCTCCATTTTATTCCCTCTTATGCTGGAACATTATATTTCGCCCTCTCCAGAGAATTACAAGTGGATGGACACTTGATTTCAGTTTCCCTGTGGCAATGCACTATTTTTTATCATATCAATATGAGCCATCAAGATATATGCATGTGACTGACCAGGATCAATTAAGTCATTTATTTTGAAACAATGACCTCATCTCTATCACCAGTACCCATACACAGCCCTTTCACATTAGCCATCATTCTATGTATTTTCACCTACCATTGATTTCATACTTATTTGCCAATAAAAAAACATCATGCACTGCAGAAATCATAAATAATAACACTAGTAGTACTACTACAAGTGGTAGTAATAATAATAATAATTATTATTATTAATTTGTTCCAGAAACTACAACACCCCCACCAACCAAGGCACTAAGGCATGGTCTCAGATAGATATGATTCATTCATCCAAGATTCTCTCAACTCAATTTGGTGGAACTCTCTTCATTTGAGCTTTGGCTGATAGGTTCAGAAGGTTGTTTGATTGCAGTAAGGCTCTGTGTCTTGTGGTAACTTCTCATTTATAACTTCCCGAAACCAGGTTTTAAGCTCATTTATTAATGCGCTTTTACGCTTGCACCGTCCATTGAAATATTAGCGAACCACCAGCTTTGCAAATAAGCGAATGAGCAAAACATGAACCCATATTGAGCCGTGAAATTCGAGTAGTGCAGAAAAGTGAAGAAGACATGAAATAGGTAGTTTGCTTGCTTAGAAAGGTGGCAGGACACGTGTACCCATTTCTCTAGCGTGAACAGTCAGATTCTTGTGCTTCTGTTGTTGTTGTACAATAATGTAATGTAATGCTTTTCATAAATGTGAAGTCACGATTATGACTTAAATATCTCCTTTTCCAGCTTCAGTTTTTGATTTACTGAAATTAATCAGATTTATTTATTTTTTATCTTTCCATTTTCTCTTACACTATTCCATAATGAACCATGCATGC
The DNA here is from genome assembly GCA_029718625.1 of Synaphobranchus kaupii. NCBI lineage: Eukaryota > Metazoa > Chordata > Actinopteri > Anguilliformes > Synaphobranchidae > Synaphobranchus > Synaphobranchus kaupii. The sequence goes on along the minus strand of CM056381.1, from coordinate 17,161,966 downwards.
ACTTTTCAAATCGACCGTACAACTTGTTTGCAGAACTTACACATAGAGCATATAGGACATATATTTTTCAGAGATGTCTTTTTATTTTCCAAAATGATGGAAGGCCTCTGAGAAAGACATCGAACTTCATGCCACAAGACCAACAGTAAAGACAAAAATGGAACGGAATGCCTGATGGATTTCCTTTGAAGAGCCTTTTCCTGAAGTCCTTGGAAATGCATATTGATGAAGTCCAAATTGTCTCGCCTGGAGGGAGCAGAAAAGTAGTCTGCTTTGCATCGCCTTATAAATATTCATCATCAAAGCCAACATGGTTCACTTCTACAGTGTATGCGTGAGAGGAATGATTACAGTAAAATGATTGCCCCGGAATATAAATAATCGGTAAAAGATAGACCGGTGGTGGCATCTTCTACAGTAGGCGATTGTAATAATCAATCCAGGTAGACCTTCAACATGTACGTATATTAGGTTTTTATGTATATCAATATCAGTATGGGGGAATCTTTTAAAAACAAATGATATAAAAAGCTTTGTACACAAACATGTATATTTTATTGTCTTCTCTGAGCAGGGCTCATACTCCTCAATTAGACCAAGTTTGGCTAATCTATGAATAGGCAAAGGTTTGGGTCTGTGGGGACTTTTTTTTGTTATGGGGAGTGGGCCTTAAGAGACACAAAAACTATATACCAGTCAAGGTTATAATAACCATGTCAACCTTATAAATATTGCATTGTATAGCAGCATAAAACAAACATAGAGAAAGCATTAGGTGTAAATTATTAAAGTAAGATCGTGGACAGCAGAAGCGGAAAAAATAAAAAATAACACAACTTTATTGCGTAGTGATTCAAATCGCCTAGCCCCTGGTGCTAACAAAGCTAGCTAACAACAGATGCTACTAATAAAACAAACACTGGCACAACCTTCAACCTGACAAGTTGAACAATTAACCAGAGAGGAGCTGTCCCCGCTGACACCGTTCGGCAACTGCCCTTGACTTGACACCGTCATGCTTCCCCTTAACAACGCAGCCTCCCCTGTAGCAGACCACACGCAGAGCAAGTGAGACGTACACGCGTTTTACGGGCTGAATAAGACATGAGTAAAACCCGACATTTTGCAAACATTTGCAGTCGACGTTGACGCAAAGCTGATCTACATTTCACGACACGCTCTTCTATCGCAGCGCTCAATAAACCTGTCATAACTGTAGCTTTTCGTCTGACATGCTGGCAATCTTCCTTCTCACAGCCTCATTCTGATGACAGCTGCTTCAACGCACCGGTAGAAAGTGGCGGGCAGTCGGCAAAAGATAGATGCATGTCAACGACAGGGCAATTATCATGATAGATTTTGACCAATTAAATGAACATTGAACAGTGGATAAACTACAGTCAGAGAGTCTGTGCACAATTCATAAATGAACTCAAATCAAATCTACGGTTATGAGGGAACACTACGACTTATTAAAATAGCAAATTAACATACCAGACAAATTTTGTTTTGGCACACACCATTCTTTCTCCTTGTAGTCAGTTTCACCAAAGAATTATCCTTTTTAGAAGCTATTTTGCACTCTATAGGGCATTTTTGTTGCTAATCCCTGTGAAGAACAGTTCAGGTACAAACTAGACAACACATATCCAGTTACCCGGCGCTACCCATTTGTTTAGCAAGATATAGCTATCCCATTTTTTGCAGTTGTATTCCTTTTTTCACTCAAATATTTTTATTTAAAAATGTTGGAAACAGGGCTTTGAACTTTATTTAATTTTATGAATGTGATTAATTATACACTTATTTTATTTATCAGTCTCTGCTCATATTCAGTGACTGTTTCCCATCTTCCGAAACCAAACATTAGTTAAGTTCTTCAAAGTATCTTGTCATGTCGTTGGAAAAAAAAGTGGGCAAATGAAAACAACAAACAAAGAAAAACTTTCAATATTGTTTTGTTATTATCACTCTGATTCAAATGACCCGCAAACAAACTTCCGTTTAACGCAAATTACGTGTGAGAGGTTAGTGAATTTCCATCCAATCTGGGTTGCTTGCAATGTCTGGCTCTACGCTAGCCAAGTGGGTTGCGTGTGATTTCCGTCTGGGTAGTGAACAATGTTGAATTGGGTAGTTCTGCACTGTCCTGCAGAATATGTGGTGTCTAGTTTGCTCCAGATTTTGTTCTTTTCGACTCTCCATAAAGCCCAGAGCTGAACACCTATTTAAGATGTGGAAAGTTTCAGTTTATTAATATTCACATTGTTTGTATTTATATTTTTACATATCATTTTCAAAATACTGTTGCGAGCTGCAGAGGCAGACAGCAAATTTGCATTGCAAAGCTGCCACCATCCAACGCTTGGTAAACAGCATTAGCTTTCTCAGATATAAAAGGTAACATGCCTAAAAGAAGTATAGGTCCAGCTTTTTTATTATTTTTTCTGTAAAACATTATTTTCATATCATTCCAGTATTCTCTTTTAACATGATTGAATTATGTACATACAGTATTATTGCAATGTATATACAGTATACGCATGCAATATGTAATCTCCAAATAAACACTGAATTCATATTAAGGTCACTTGTATAAAGTTGTCATCTATATTGGTCATTGATTCAAAGGCGTCTTTTATGCTAAACTGGGTCTTGCATGATTATGCAAGGACAGCCCATCTGACAGAAGCCCTCCCTCCATGGGGTGAAACTAGAGCTGATTATGCACTCCCCCTTAATCTCCGCCCATGCTTACTATCCTGTGGATATCCCATGTTAGTTTATAGACATAAAATGGCCAGTGCATAAACTTCACATCCATTTGCACTCAGAATGTGGCGGTTGGGTTTGAATATCCCGTTGGATTGGATTGATTCTTAAATTTCGAGAGCCGTTGCGAAGTTAACCTCTCTTTTGCACCGCGCCACGCTCATATTTAACGTCAGAGTTCCAAACGGAAGAGCGGACGAGTTAATGGAGGTCTTGCCTCCTTGTCCCGTTCCACTGAGTCTTATACTTACGCACGGATGCTGATTCCGGGCACTTCACCATCTCGCCAATGCTACCGAAATGTCCTTCAGAAATAACCGCCGAGCTTTAAATGCACCCCGTGTTGTCCTTAGGGGTCATTCACCGCCTGCCGCCTTTCCCACTGTCAGACACGCTGAGTGCTAATGAATAGGTCACGATGCGTCCCGATCGGGGGGTGAGGTACGAGAGGAGGTCATTCAATAAAGCTTCGGGTCACTTTTGTTACTGCAAACCCTCACAGGAAACGCCGGCCTACATTTTAGACATCTATCACTGTGTCTACTAAAAAAGGATCAATGCGCACAGGCCTGGCTCCATAAGACAATCGCAATAAATTTGACTAAAATGCACCCCTACAATCGCTCAATGGCTTCCTGTTGGTAAAAAAACGCTGGCAAGGCCACTGCTAAGCCAAGCGCTCCCCAGTGAGGGGCTGTGCAAAACATTTCCATGAGGTTCCTTTGTTTCATTTAGCTTTTTTCCCAAAATAAAGACATGGGGTAACCTTTAGCTCTACTGCTAATTTGCAGTAGCTTAGTTTTTTTTTTTTCAAGTATCATCATATTTACATTGTTAAATATTCTACATTTAGATATTCGGAAAGCATGAAACACAGAATCACATTTTACAGAAGTTTATTTTACTGTGTGTGCCCATAAGGGGCTGCAGAATTACAGCTTATCTGTTACAAATATCTCAGGTAGACCCCATTATGCCTCTTATGCTCTTATATTTTTATTTTGTTGTTTGTTTGTTTGTTTTAAATATATATGCATAACTGTATTTTGCTGTATTTCTGATTTTGCCCTATTGGCCCTGGTATTTTTTTTTTTCATTTACTTATTTCAGTCCTTTAAATTTCTAGTAAACTTTTGTAACACCAGTTTATAAGGTTAGGTAAAGATGATCTACTATAAGATCATGTTTTGTAAACATGATCTTATACGTTATAGACATATTAACAAGCTATTAACAATGGCAAAAAATTTAATAAACGCATTAACAAAGGATGTAGTAACTTCTTCCATCTTCCTGACGTCTTTCCAGATTTACAGTCTCTGACCGATGTCAAAGAAAACACTGTGCATGTAAAATATTATAGAATCTAACATAACATTTTCTAAATTAGTTTTGTAGGTTACATTATTCCTAGAATGTTAGCCAACTTAGTTAGCTAGCGAGGAAATGCTACTGATCGGAAGGAAACTGAAACAAGTTAGCACAGTTTGGAGTTTCCACATATTTTACAGGACAAAAATATCACATTACATGCATAATGAGGATTGTAAAATGGCAAATAACTCACGTAGAGAAAACAAGTCTGCGTATCGTTAAGTAATTTTTTTTGTTAGGTGCACCACACTTTCAGTAAAAGCTTGTGTCCCTTATTTTCAGTAAATTCATACATCTATTCCATGGCATCTACACTTAAATCTTTTAAAATTCAAAACAGGCGCAATTACACAGATCTCCCACAGTACACAGGGACGAATAGCAGGATTGTTTATTTTATGGGAAATGTAAAATAAAACACTTGCGTTGTTTTGGGCCTGGTTAAAGGACAGGGAAACACTGCAGAGGGGCGAGACTGAAACCCTGTGCCTCAGCTTTCTTAAATAAGCATCTGCAGTCTCGCTCCTCCGCAGTGCGCCAACAGCGCATTTTTTCATTTCTCTAGGAGGGACAGATGTCTTGCGCAGTTCTGGGATTTCTCAGAGTAAACGTCTTGCTGACTTAAAAGAAAAAAAAAGTTCTAGTTTCTGTCACATTATCATTTTGCTTGAAAGTCTGTAAAACCTACGCTTAGATCAGGCGTCAGCGTATAAGTGAGTGTCAGATCCTATCGGAGCGTGAGCGTAAAATGAGACATCTGCAAGGTCACAGGTCACCGGTCCCATTTTTCTGTGTGTATTTATTTTTTTGCCAGCCATGACTACCTTCATCTTTTTTCTTAACACAATGGTAGACTGAATGACATGACCTACAACACCACGTTGTCCGAACGGCTTTGGGTATAACACGGAGCATTAGCGCAGACAATCTAATTTAGACCCTCTCTGGGGGCAGGGACACATTTAATAAAGTTAAATGCGGCTGTTCACTCAGCCAAGGACCAAACCCCCACCAGCCCTGCTGGTGAGGCAGTAAATACATTAACCTAATCAAGATCATTCACAACTACTCTACTGTGTGTGTGTGTGTGTGTGTGTGTGTGTGTGTGTGTGTGTGTGTGTGTGTGTGTGTGTGTGTGTGTGTGTGTGAGTGTCCATGTACATTAGCATGTGTGTGTGTGTGTGCGTGTGCGTGTGTGTGTGTGTGTGTGTGTGTGTCCATGTACATTAGCATGTGTGTGTGTGTGTGTGTGTGCGTGTGCGTGTGTGTGTGTGTCCATGTACATTAGCATGTGTGTGTGTGTGTGTGTGTGTGTTGTTATACATATTGACATGTATTTCTTCACAATGATTATTATGCTTAATGCACATCTGCTGAACAGACCCTCCTGTATTTCTCTAACCACTCCTCTCCCAAAGTGCTTATTACATTATTCATATATGAGCATTCAAATAACTTCTGGTGAGCTATAATCCTGTAATATGCCATCTGTGCCGCACGGCCCGTCTTATCATTTGTAATCTAAATAGATTTGTGTCGCACGATAAAAAAAAAAAAAATCCAAGGCAGGACGGAATAGGCGGAACATGACCAATTAGTGCGCAAACGCACCTATCACAGCTCGGGATAAGGTTACCGCAGAGGTTGCTTTGGGGAAAAAAAATGCGACTGCAACACACTTTATCGCACAGCCACAGAACACAACGGGTGGTAAAAGTGGAGATGGAGTTTGATGGTGGGGTGGTGCTTGAGTTGACTTTAAATGCGTGTTTCCACATCACACCGGCACAACAAAAAAAAAAAAAGTCACGAAAACAGCCAGGAAGGCTGAAAGGCTGCTGTGATTGGCACGGCCATCTTTAACCTCTCACACTGATTCCGCTATCACATTAGCACCTCACCATCCCAAAACTACCCGTGTGATATTTAAATTTATTCAAATGAGGCGCAAAGGGCGGTACAGGGCGGGACTCTGGGAAAGTAATCAGCGGAACCGTGATAATGAGATATCGGCTCTCTGTCTTTCATTGAGGTAAACCCTGGCCCTCCACCAAAATCCATTCCTTCCTTTGCAGCACGCAAACTGCAGCTGAACTTTGCAATAGGGCTGTGCAAAATCACGTACCTTCCGAGACATGTAATTTGAATCAGAGTTGCAATTCCGACATGTTTATTGATTGAAATTATAATGCAAACAGAAGACTGGCTTTTTACTGTTTCGTAGCAGCAGCGGGAGGGAAATTGAGTCGTCAAATCTCTGCGCAGCTTTCATCTCTGTTTAAAATTGTACTTTGATCCTGAAAGGTACCTAAGGTTATTTCCGGAAAATAAGGCTGTTTCACGGAATATAACACCCGGTGAAAGTGTCGTCTGGACATATCAGACGGGCCAATTAAGCCCCTTTCCCTGAGGTTCAAGCACGGATTGACTTTTTTCAGAAGCCATATAATCAATTTTAATCTCTAATTCCTACATGTTGAAGTACTACTTCTGGTAAAAAAAGAAAATCTAGTAATAATAATTTTTTTTCAGAAAACTGCCCTAAGGGCTTGAAAGATAACCCTTAATGCAATTTGTCACTGCAAAATCCCTGAGTCTTAAAAAAGGACTCTTTCCCTCAATTATATAAATTGGACCAAAATGTATTTTGGTTTTCATATTCTCAATTCAGTTTCAGCCTTGCAGGACCTGCTATTTTTTATAGGCTGTGAAAGACACTCTGTGCATAAGTGGAAGTGAATAGCTGAGAGAAGCATTGGAAGAGAGAATGGCTATAGTGAACATTACTGCTTCCAATTGTTTGAACCTTAGCACGGACAGGAGTATTATCAGTGACTATTTATAGGCCATTCATCAGTTAACTAAAGGATTTCATTTGAATGAAACCTTAATATCAAACGTTTTAATTGAATATTTTGTTTAGCCACGTGACGTGTATATAGGCTACTATGTAGTGTTGTTCAAGAGGCTCGCCTATTTCATCCTGATTTAAGATTTAACCGCGTCTTTTCTAAGATTTCACTGCAATGGCCGTTCAGAGTTCAGAGAAAAATAAATAAAAATGATGGGACACAGTGAAAAGATACACTTCTTAATCCATGACTCATTTGAGATTAGAGTACCGTTCAATAGAGGATCATTGAGCCCTTGCATTGTTCCATGTGCTGATGTCATCAAGGTCCCTATTAGACCCATGTAAGACAGGGAGTGCATCAATGCTACTGGTAGCACGTGTCAATTTACCTACTGCAATAAGGTTAGTCACAAATGGATATGTACATACATGTTTGCCTTAATTAAGTATTCACTTTATCAGGTTTTAGGACTTAGATGAAGATGTGATCACATCTTAGATCGAATTTATGCAGATATACAGAAAACTTTCCAGCGGCAATGTATATTGTGATTCTTCCCATATGGAAATGTAATATACTGCAGTATATTTTAAATATATTGTGAAGATCATTTTGATATATTTACAATATACTGCAGTGTATTCTTTTTCCATAGGGGTTTTCGCAGAAACAGTAAGAAATAACTATTCTGAATGCTAGCCCTAACCGTAACCCTAATAAATAAAATAATTATCTGTGACAATTGCAGAATGGCCCCTAAGGATAATCCAGGATGCATTTATTTGTGTTTGTGTCTTTTTGGAAAACAGTGGCAATATATGGATAAATCAGGCATAGCGTTTCTCTTTTTTTTGGTTGTGTTTTGTTTAAAGATTAGAATACTTTCATTTTTGACAGGTAAGCCATGATTCAAACAGCCATTTCCTTTGAATGAACGAAATCATGTATTTATAGAAGCAATTCTCCGTTTCTGTGGAGCAAGGCAGGGACTTATTTGCAACACTGTAGCTAGATTTGTTTTCGATTGCCTCATAAAAGGCACTGTTTATTCCATACTGGAACAGGGTGCAAATGAGAAATCCAGAAAGCTCAGTTTATCCTAGCTCTACGCATGTAGAAATGGCATGCTGTCCATTCGACCGGGCTCATTGTGTTAAAGCCGTACGTTTGCACGTGGTATCAGTTTCAATGTGAAGGAAGAAGCGGGAAGAACTTATTTCCTCACATCGTTGTTTTTGTAATAGACACCAAACTAATTTTTGCTTAATCTTTCCCTGTAAAAGCGGATTATTCCTTATAACTCATTTAAAAACGTTAGTTAAAATCATCATATTATGATATTACTTATTATTATATTAGTGGAATATAAGTGTGTCTCAATCAGTGGGAAAGAAGTGGGTTTAAACTGCAGTGGGCTGGAGTCACCCGTGCAGTGCTGTATAGTCTTTAGAGTGTAAAATTGTCACTGCTTTATGGGAGAGTGCATTGGAGGAGTGTGGACACTTTAGGAATAGTGCTCCTTGTCCACGTGCGGGTGGCACAGCATTGACCTAAGAGGCATTGACCAGCTCGTTATGAAAAAATATTTCTTCAATTTCATGAAGAACAAAGGAGTTCCAAAAAAACGCCATTACTACAGTAAACCTCAGATACATCCTCGTAAGACATAGTCTGACACGACCGCAAGAGGTTAATGCTAGTCTCGCACAGCAGGGTCTTCTGCTAATGTGAGCCCAAGGGATGTACAGAATTGGAAATAATTTGAATTACTGCACTGGAAACCATTGTAAATCTCTCTCTCTCTCTTTCTCTCTCTCTCTCACACAGGTACAAATGCAGAGTTCTATACACACATCACTGAAATAGCAGATATCTTTCTAGCTAGAATTAAGTAAGTAATTCAGTAAATCTATAGTGATGAGTGTCATATTTATGTACTCATGTTGCCTATGTTTAACTCACTTAATTCCAGAATGGTTCCAGAATGATTCAGATTACAGAATTACACAGCACAGAATTATACAGCACAATCTTTCATAGCTAAATTTTTTTCTTACTAAAACTGTGTTTGTGCATTAGTATTTAAATTCCATACATACATCCATCCATCCATCCATCCATCCATCCATCCAACCATGATCTAACCTGCTTATTTCTGGTCAGGGTCACAGGGGGGCTGGAGCCTATCACAGCATGCATTGGGCGAGAGGCAGGGATACACCCTGGATAGTTCCTCAACCCATCGCAGGACACACACCATTCACACCTATGGGCAATTTAGAGCTTAACCTGCATCTCTTTCGACTGTGGGAAGAAACCAGAGTCCCCGGTGGAAACCCACGTGGACACAGGGAGAACATGCAAACTCAATACAGAAAGGCCCTCAGCCGGGATTCAAACTCAGTACCTTCTTGCTGTGAGGTGACAGTGCTAGCCACTAAACCACTGTGCCACCCAATTCCACACATAAAAATAAATACATAAATAAATAAACAGGAAACAAAACAAAAAACATCTAATCGCAGCTTGTTGCTAAAATAGCATGGATCATTTGAAGTCTCAATGGAACCAGACAATGTTACACCTAGAACCAGTTATAGGTAGGTATTCATGTAGAAATTATTTCCAATATATAATACCCTATCCCATGCTATTGTGTTTAATTTCCTTTGCAATCAGAAATGGAGAAATTTCAACCTGAAGTTACATGCTTTCTTTTTCTTATACGGCCATAGCAATTTGTTTTAAATCTGTCTCAATTATGCAAGTATTTCTGCCTTGTTTTCGTTTTCTAAACACATTATGCACAAACTAATTTTAAAGCGTGCTCCAGAATAAAGCCCAATTGAAGCAATTTGGAGGGAAACAATGGAAAAAGTATTCCCTGACCCTTCTAAGGCAATCAAGTTGAACTTCCGCAAAATGGTGGGATGCTGAAAGAAACAGCTCAGTAAACAAGAACATACTGGAAAAATAGCCAAGCACTTTTAAAGATGACAGGGTTCCTCATTTGCACTGTTTATCTTTCTATTTATTTTAATACAGACAGATAACATGACAGATTACAGAATAAATATCAATACTAAATTATTAGGTTATAACCGGCACAACCCTGAACCATATTGTGAAGCCATGCTAAATTCAAAACGTACTTTGTATAGCCTATATAAAGTGGAACAATTTAATTTGAAATTTAAATTTGAAATATATTTTTGCAGTCAAGTATGCATTTGGCGCTGCACACCTCGATCCAGACTAAAAATCTAAATAACACCAAATCTAAAGAAGCTGTCACCATAAAGATGTTTAATGGGGAGATGACATTGTGCCATTATGCAATATTAGCTTTTTTCCAAATGACAGGAAATCAAGACACTGCCAATGCAAACAGTGCGATGTGCATTATGGTGGGGGGGGGGGGGGGGGGGGGGGGGTGCAAAGCTTCAGGGCTATACAACAACATTGATCTGGACAAAAATATTGCCATATTGATTTTTGGGTGTAAATCATATGACCAGAGAATGCATATGGGAGAGTCAATCGGTCTCTAAGAGCTTGCAAAGTACACCTTTGACTAACTGTCATGAAGTTATTAACATTTTTCTAAAGCAGTGGAATTGCATGAATCATGACAAGTTCAATACACTGTGCATATTTAGTGGTAGGCTCCCTAAAATATCTATAAAATTGTGGCAGTATTTCACTGTGAAAGTGGATTATTCAAGTACAGAGATGCAATAAATGCAGCATATAATTACCTTGCGGTGCAACTGAAATGAAACATTGCATAAGTTAATCTTTACCAAAATGTCTGTCCCTGACACATATTGCACAATAAAAGTGTGCAGTTACCTATAAGTGTTATTATTGTGCTGACTGCATAGCACAATGAAAATGTCACACGGCGTTCAGGAGAGGAAATGCAGATCAAACAACATTGCATATTGTGTTTCAAAAACAGAATAAATCAGGAAATCCATAGCTCCAATTAGCAAGATGACAACAGTGCATATTCCCTCTGTTGACTATGTACTACGATTTCACTTTTATCTAGTCTAACTCTGATCAACTTTAAAATTATGTATGAGATGCATAACAAAATTAGACTGTAGTTTCCTAGATCGGTTAATCCATTTCTGGTGTATATTCCCACCTTCAGCAATTTCTGTGGTTGTATAAACTCATCAAACCTTTCATAAATCAGTTATAAGCAGTTTATGTGTGTATTGTAAGTACCCTTGGGTCCATTTAATCAGTCAGCTGTTGATTTGTTTTTCTGTTAATTGTTTTCTCAAACTATGAATACATTTTTCCTTATCTCAGTGTAATCTTGATGTTGTATCAGACAGATGTTGTGTGCAGTAAAATTCTCTGTGTTATTTGAGTCCGAGGCATCAAATTGACTCTCTCTGAGTTGATTTAACACTGAATATTTTAGAGCCTGAGCCCTTCTCTAAGTGTCAGGTCAATCTGAATGGTCTTCAGTTATGGATATATAGTAGAATCCACTCCTTGTTTTTAATGCGCCTTACCGCTTTTCTGACTTTACCATCGCTGCTGCAGTGGGGGAAAAAAACAATTATAATCACTTTTTTGCACGCTGGGCAGTTTTCTTCTCAAAGACACTTCTGACATTCTTAACTTATTTTTAAACACTGGCATGCATTTCAGAGTAAGCAAACTTTATACTCTTGAACTGTACTTTATGCAACTTTTAATGCAGTTTATGTCTTCTTAAACTCTTCCACAAAGCTGTTTCACTGACTGTGTACTGTTTACTGAACTTAGTTCTGCCTAATTTTGAAATGAAATGTGCAGGCCAAGAGTATACATATATATCAGGAATTAGTATTGAAGCTTGGGGTAAAACAGGGTGCGATGAACTTGGATGGACCCTATGAAAGAATAACAAGGATCTATTATGTGCAGTTAAACTTAGTTTTTTTTTTGGTTATTTTGTGCTGTGCCTATCTTTTAAGACTACCAGCTAAGGCTGGCATCACGTGGCAGGTCAGTGGGGTAGGCAGAAAGTTAAAAAAATCACTAAACGGCTACATGGTGCTGTAGTTAATGGTTACACAGGGACATTTTGGGACTCTGGCTTTCTGATCATGAGACTGGGCCCCCTGCAGAGTCATTCACAATGAACACTCTGATCAACTGAGGCACAATGGAGTGTCTGTCCCCTTGATCGATCAGTCAGGAACTCCCCCCACTTTTGAGAAGGAGAGGGGGGACCCAAATTTAACACACAAACGCGCACCCTGAGGTGATTGTAAATGGCTGATCCATCTGTATTTATTGATGATTCCAAGGAAATGAGCCAATCAATTGCAAGGGTGCCCTAAAGCCATCTACCAATTGGGATCAAAGGAATTTTGACCATAAAAACCCATGAAACTCTCCCAACTTTGAGCTGGTAGGAAAGACGCAGTCTTACCCCTACCAGACGCACCACTGAACCCGGACGGCTCTGATGGTAAAAAAACCACTGAAACCCTGATGGACTTCTGCGTTTCCCAAGCCGCATCTCGCCTGATCACCGAGACAGAGTTGGCCTGCCACCGTTCATGAAACAGCTGTTTTGAGGACTCGTTTCTTCAAACTGTTCTTCTGCTACTGTCTCCCTTGCAGCCGGACCCAAGCGGAGATCTGTACACGTCCACGTCGACCTGATTGGAAACCTGTCGCGACCCGACTTCGGTGAAGAAGTCTCCAGGAGTCCACACACCTGCCGGGACCTTGGACCAGCTGACATCACTTATGGAGTGGGGACTGGCCTCCTTTTGTTACAGTATTGAAACGCATTTTATTTAGTACTGACATCAATTGAAAGGCTAGCATAAAACCTGTAATACCCAGTTGAGGTCATTTTAATGCTGGTTCCTACTGTTGTTTGTATTTTGTTTTGCTATGCGCGTTTAGGTCGGAAATAGCCAATTTCCCTGACCTTATAGTTTTACACTGTTAAAACTTTATATGTATGAGACTGATAAAACGAGCTAACCAAAAAATATAGTTTAGCGTGTCATTAACACACATTGGGCGGCAGTGTAGTATAATGGTTAAGGAACTGGCCTTGTAACCGAAAGGTTGCAGGTTCGATTCCCAGGTAGGACACTGCCGTTGTACCCTTGAGAAAGGTACCTAACCTGAATCGTTTCAGTATATATCCAGCTGTATAAATGGATAATATGTAAAAAATGCTAAAAAGTTGTGTAAGTTGTGATAAGAACGTCTGTTAAATGCCTGTAATGTAATGTAATTAACCCATAGGACTGTTAGCTTCTATATTTAGCCCTCACATAATTATCATTTCCTCTGATTAAGATTAAGTCATAGAATATCTTCCTCATGTTACATTATTGTTTCTATTATTCACATATTCCTAGTTGTAGCCAATAAAACATATGTCATTTTTCCAACCCATTGTCGTGTCTACGTTATTTCACTAAGTTGAGCTCTACTGACGTATAGAAATCTAATTGAGTGTTGAACTTAATTAATTCTGAATAAAAGTGACCAAACCTCACTACAGTGCAAAGAAAAATGCATTTACATGCTTAGGTTGTTTTACGGCAAGGTTGTTTTAAGGGGGGGGGGGGGGTCCAAATTTGCCGCATTTTAATTCAATGGCACACTACCAAAACTATAGCCATTGTGTGCTTTTAAATACAACGTTGCAAAAGCAGCCACAGAGCAAAGTTCAAAAGAAAATACTGTGGCCTAGCCTACATAAGCCTACAAATAGCACGGCTAGCACGGCTGCTGCATGACTCGTTACTCGCAGTCACTGTCGTGTGTTTATATCTTAGATGATCTTAGATGATGCACCGTTCCAGCGCTGTGGGCGTATAGCTCGGTGTCGCAAAGTTTCACTTGACTCGATTTTCTGAAGTTTGCTCAAAGTGAGACCAAATGGCACTTTTCTTTTCGAGGATCGCCAGTTTTCTTTTCGCCACGTTATCGCTTGAGAGCTGATCAAGGAACATATTTCCCCATGTCAATATCACAACCTACCTCAATTAGCTCGACACCGGATCAGCATTAATACTTTTAAACACGAGCCTACAACAATCACAGTGAGAATAGGACAGTGTAAAAGGAAAGAGTTATAAATTGTTTTAATAATGTTGGCGCATTAAAAAAAAGTGTGTTTAATCGCTTCGAGATTTTCCTAAACATCTTGCTTTTTTTTTTTTTTTAAACACATAGCGATTAGACGTTTAGAAGTCACACTGCTAGTAGGGAGCTTTGGTATTGTCCGGTTTTTATTAATGTGTTACAGAAGGCTGACGCTTGCGGAAGTATTATTATTTATTTTTTGCCTGTTTGAGAGAACATTGAATGCTCAGCAACGCACTGAACTGCTGAGAGGTGAGTATTTATTTATTTTTTCTCTGAAATGAAGCCAGCATGGTATAGTACAAAATTGGGAAGCAGTGGTGTTTGAAAGCAGTCACAATGAAGTGGCTTTGAAAACACTTATGGCCACACAGAACATAATGTTTGTCTCCACCATTTCTATGACGTTACTGGATTATGAAATGGGTGCAAAGAGTTTTGTATTGAAAACATTTAAAGGCAGTGAAACATTGAGGAACATCCATTCCAATCTATACACACATTAACTGCATTAACACAATCCAGATGTGTGGTGGTTTATATCTGCAGGCATATGTTTATCTGCTTAGCTATATGGATTCCGGATTTATGTGTATATCTAATTAAACCCCAATCCATATTCTTGCCTAAACTAATTTTGTCTCCCACATATCAACTTCACAAAGTTGTGCTACTGAGCATAGTTATTTCACCCAGCTTGCTGCTTGATTTAACAAACTAGCATGAGAACTAGTGTTTACCCAACCAGACAGATGGAGATCATTCCAATAACGTGAAAGGACTACAATTATGGACATTCTAAATGTGGAGGAAATTAAAATGGGGGAAAGATTGGTTTAATTGCCAGGAGTTGGATAAATAAGGCATATCAGGAAGTTCATCAGAGTTATATATAAACTATTTGGAAAGGATGAAACAGAGGAGTACACATCTATACAATAATGTCTTGAACTACTAGAACTTACAGAAAACAATGTGTTGTATCCAACAAGGGTATTTGAATTGATTTACTTACTCAGAATATGCCACACGAATCAGATAGTAGCAGCACTAAACTCTATGACATCAAACTTGTCTGTAGAGAAGGCTAAACATTCATGGCCGCCTGTCATTATTTCTCAGTAAAGTCGGACGACATCACGATCATGGAAAGCTTCAGCAAAAACTATTTCATATTGGAGTCAAGTTTACCGATCTGGGAAGCTCATATCATGACTTGAATGATAAAAAAAAATCATGATTGAATTATTTATTATTTATTTATCGTAATAATCTTGCTTGAATCTCCAGAATTGATGTAGTTAAGTCACAGTTACATTTGGGTTTACTATTTATTTTTTTGAGAAGTCAAGGCTATATCTCCTCTAAGACAAGGGTGCGTTGACAGTCCAATGTAGTACAATAGGACGGCGGTTGTTGATGGCAGTTGTTGTGGGTATGGACGGCTCTGGGAGGTTGAGAGGCAGCGCCTTCTTTTGCTCTGTTCTGGCCTCGTCCTCCGGTGCCGTGATTTTGGGGTGGTGTGATGGCTGTATGGCTGGGGTGTGTGCTCTCAACTTTGGCTGGGGGGCATTTGGGTCTGAACTGGGCAGGCTGTTTGGGGATTGCCACGCATTCTGGCTTGTCAGAGCCAACAGTACATTAATTGCTCGTTCAGGGCTGGGGACCCGATTGGATTACTGCGACATCTTTTTGAGCTGTCAAAACAACACGCAAAGCCTAAATGTATGTCAATTCAGTAAGCCTTTAAAAGCCACGTATTCACTGGTGGATATTTCAATTACCCGTCTTATTTAGCCCCTGTCCGCTCTCGCTGTCACTTTGATCAGCTTTATTAGATTTTAGATGTCTTTTATTATTTCTGCCGTTTCGTTGAGCAAGGCCGACTGAAGAGACAGCTCCCGCCGTGAAAGGGAAAAGTTAACGTTACAGGCGTGATGGCATCAGACGTAAAGTCTCTCCTTGTTTTCGAGTGGGTGATCCTCGCTCGCTTTTTTTTTTTTTTTGGGCTTCAAACAAACAACCTGCGGGGCGGTGCGGCGCGGGAGCTGTCTCGGTACATTCGTCAAACCGTTTATAACCAAAATCATCAGCGCAAGGTACGCTCTTGCGGGCTTCGCCGTGAAAAATAAACACAAGGAAATGGCTGCCACTCCATTAAAAAGGATAAGCAAAAAAATACTGAGGTGAATCAAATGCACATTAAGCAGAAAAAACTGTAGAGGTGCTCTGGCTTGCGGTGTGACTTTTTGTTTTATTGGTGTTTATGAATTGGAAGTGGGCCCGGTGGCTGACATGCTTTAATGGAGGGAGAGGCAAGGTTCCTGGGGGAACAGGATTGATATTCAACTGGATTATATTAAAGCCCTTGTTCTTCATTTCTGCATATTGTGTCCTTATGTGACCCGCCTTTTACATGCTATCCATTTGCACAACTGGGTTTTTTTTTCTCCTGAATTACTTGTCTCGCGTAAGAGTACATCTGTCACCGGGAATCGAATCCACAGTTCTTCTGGTTAAACGTCTACTTCCTTCGTCCCTGAGCCACTTTGCCACGCTTTCTTTATGTTTATTGGTCCATTTATCAAGTCTCCAAAGGACAAGGCTATGGGAATGTCACATCCTGTTTACAAGGACGCCTGGAGGACACTGTCTGGAGACCAGAAGGAAGCCGAACCGTATTGCGCGCGCGCGCGATGTTTGTACACTGATGTCGAGAAACTTTGTTGTGCGCAAGCCCCCTGGTCCTCGTCAAAATAAACACCGGTTTCTTCCGCATCACCTTTGCAGCTGGTACGCCTTCCGAGTGCATTCATGCAAAATTTATGGGACGTATTGTTTCTCTTGACATCTCGGAATTTCTCTCTTACTACGGATGTCTGTCTTTCTCTTTTATGGAAAGTCATGCCAAGGTCCCCTCCGAAATTGGATGGTAGAAAATAATTCAACTCTTCACAGGTGTGAACTGTTCAGGAGAGCGTAAAAAGCATTGCTTACTTCTTTCTGAGTTTTTTTTTTTCCAATTGGTATAAACATCCGTTTCAAAATTGCTATGTGCTCTGAAACAGTGACATATTTATCCTTCAGTCAAAAAATAAATAAAATACAGGTTTGTCATTTTGAACAAGTATAGATTGTTGATGTGTTGATATGACAACAATAGCAAAGAGAAAACATCACACCGATCTTTGTTTGATTGGATCACATCTATTCAAAGCACAATTAGAATACAAAACCTGTTGGTGCCTCAATAAAACAACATATGACATAAAAATGCCACGCAGCATATTCAGGGAAAATACAGAACAGCTCTAATGACCGTTAACTCCGAAAGACTGACTGAATCACAGGGCAACAGTAAATCGTCCTTCTTCCTCTCTATTTGCTAACTTGCTGCGTGAAACTAATTTCTTCACCTTCTGTGTGAGTGTCCATTCTCTTTTCATTTCTCCGCCCGCGAGAACGCTCCCTCCGTTTAGCGTAGAGACTGCCGTCAGTTAATGAACAGGGGCCTGGTCCATTTATGCAGGCCGGCAAAACAGCACACCGCCACGAAGGATCCAGAATGAGATCAGCAGCACTCGCAGGGCGACAGCATGTGCGTGCCCAGAGGAAGACTCTCCACCTCAGCTGATGTGTGGTGAGCATTCTGGCGCAAAATGGCTGCCGTTGCATCACCCAGGTGGGTGCTACACATTGGTGGTGGTTGAGGCGAGTTTCCCCCTCATCATTGTAAAGCGCTTTGAGTATCGAGAAAGGCGCTATATAAATGCCAGGCATTATTATTTATTATTATAAGACACTGGTAGTAAACAGCCCGGCGCAGAAGGGTGTGACAGGATAAACGCTTTGTACTAAATTTGCAAAACTAGCCCTGAACGCGCAGCCATTTTCAGCTTCCAACAGCCGGTCATCTGCACCTATGAATGGGGACGTTTTATTTTAAAAAAAACAACCCCAAAAATGTAAGTAGTTTGGCATGGGACAGGAACTGGCAAGTGAGATACTGCTCATTTCAACGAGAGCATTATAGGAGTGGAACCGCTGTGGAACCACTGAACAAGGCTCTTTAATTACCTTAATTTACTTTAATTACCTTAACTGCTTAATAAAAAAACCGTTGAATAGCATTAGTTACATATTAGGTTCAAGAAGTATAAGGGGCCCTTCTTACGTCTGTTCTCAAAACATAAAAAATAATAATGAGCCCATCTGACACCATTCCCATAAAAAGTGTATTTCCTTGTTCCTGGTATATTTATTTATACGTCAATAAGCATAATTTATTTTTACTCGTCTACAAATCAGCATTAATGAGGCAGGCTTTTTTGTTGCATTGCTGTATTTTTATCCAGGTATTAAGTGTTACAGATCAGTCCCCAAATGACCTAGATGCATATCGAACTGAGGTGCTAAAATTCCACAGCCTAATCCATGTGCCAAGGACCTGGGTGTTTGTTATGAGCAGAATTAATCTCTTTCTCCCCCCAGCAAAACTCAGAGAAGGTCACAGGCAGCTGTGTATGCCTGAATTTTGAATCTCCTGTTTGCGATATGCAGTCATGAGCATGGCTATAAAAGTTGGTAACATGACACACACGGCATACTCCTGTGTGGAAGTGCCATCTTGTGAGTCTTAATCAAAAAGCTTTTTTGACCCACGGTGACCTGAAAGGCCGGTTCTGTTCATCAAGCGATGTTTTTGTCTAACGTTTCAAAATGTGTTGGTGCTATGAATAAGGTCAAACATGACTGCATATGAAGCACCATTTGTGAGGGCTTTTTACTGTAAGATGATATTGTACTACCACAGCATTGGGCTTGTTGAAGGTCTCTTCGAGAATGGAGAACTTGAGACGAGACACCCCATTAACAGGCTCTTAACAGGCTGTCAGTGGCTTTTCTCCCCTTGTATAATAACCTTTGTGGAAGCAGTTGGTGCTGACACTGAGACAGCATGGATACAGATTTTTATCAAACCAACTAGCCTGACCATAGTGAAACTAAGCTATGGAACAGTGAATCAGGTTACTCTTTGTGTTGCACTTTCACTCGCTGGAAGCCTTGTGAACGTTAATTGCTTAACGTTTTAAAATTACATTTTTACGTACCAGAATTCACCATTGTTAGCTTAAAGTGAAGGACACAACAATGATTTGGCTTTGTTTTCCATTCAGCAATTAAACATGTATTATTTACTTCTGCTACAATACAATTCAGATTAGTTTTATGGCAAAGTTTTCTAAATAAAAAATAAGATTTGTTCATGGCCAAGAAACAGATAATAATACACAAGAAAACACTAATTAATAATAATAATGATGATGATGATGATAATAATAATTTCACATAACATCAAAATCAACAAAAGACATAGATTAGAAGGAATCAAGGTGGACTGACATTTCAGCTAATTTCAGGCCCCCTTCAGCGAATAATTCTGTTCCAAAAATTGTCTTCATAAAATGTGCATGCAGTTCTATTTTCTGACAAGCTCATATTTTAAGCCTGGCGCACTGAAAGTAATGACACTAAATGTAGTTAATGGAGATTTAAGTGATCTGCGGATGAGGTTGGAGATGGGCTCGGATTTCATTTACAGTAAGAAATGACAATGATAGGACCGGGGAGAGGGAAGCTTTTCGTAGCGTAATGATCCTTCAAGCAATATATGTCAATAAATAAATTACCACAATGGCTCAGGACAAATCACCTTTAACTTAGCCGGCCCATATCCATACAGAATTGTTTTACAAGGCGACCTGAATTCCTACAGTGAATTTGTCTTGTTGCAGGGAAGAAAAAGACCTTTCCGATAGATCGCATTCCCAAGGCAGATCATTTGAGGCTGTGACACCTATTGACATTCAGATTATGCACCGGTCATGCACAGGAACATCGGTGAAAGTGATACAGTTCCTACCCGTTTAGTGTATAGCAGAAAACATATAATAGTATCTCTAGGCGACCAACGTGTGCCTTCCAGTTGCATTTACTGATGTATTATCAAGTACCACTGGTGTATTGTACACTAATCCCTTCCTCCTTGAAGGCCATTATTCATTGCTTTCTATAGAGACTCGCCGGTCAGAAAGTATTAACAAGTACAGTATGACCCAGGAGGGTCATACTGTATGAATATTATTTCCCTGCTCAACTTAAAGACAGATGTTCATGGAGGATTGAGCGCAGATTATCACACCCAGCGTGGGCAAGAGGAATCGACAGGAAACAAGCCATCAAGTCTCACTTTCACTTCCTGCCTCTCTAGTTTCTCACCCCAACCCCCCACTCCCATATCACAAGTTCACACAAAGCCCACTGTGAAGGCGAAGAGAGGTTTCCATATTCAACTGCCTCTCCTTCACAAACACAATGTCAGTAACCCAGCCATTAAAAATAATTTATTTGAGAGCCATGAAAATGTGGTAATTATCTTGCTGATATACCTTGCTAATAATACTTCCGACATCGCAACTTCTTGAATACTGGTTGGCACTAGCAATGGGTGGCTGCTACGTGCAATTTAGAGGTAGAAAATATGATAAATTGCTAGGAATTTCACTAATTATCACTACTTCTATTCACAGTTTAGATGTCCAATATGTGCATGTGCATTCAGCCCAAGCTATTAACCTTCATGTTCAGCTATATCAGGTTTATGGAAAACCTGGATGACCTGATTTAAACATGTCCTGGGGAGCATACACCATAGCGTACATGCAGGCATATCATTAAACAGTCCTTGCTGAGAATTTTACATTACTTATTAATTTACCTGCAGTGCCATTGCATATGTTTGTTGCTTACCTATGATAATCCGTGACCCTATTTTGGCAGTAGACAAACATAAAATAATTGATCACGAGCAGGGTAAACATATGATAAAAGTATTTTGTACAGAATGAGTGAGCTGTATCTAATGCTCTCGACTGCCAGAGATCTGGCATTACATTTGAGCCTTTACAGCAGATAAACAAACAAGATTTCTCTTACTGTCAGTATTTCTTCATTGCTCAAACCAACATTTTTGTACTCTTATTTTTTGTCCACACTGGGCATGCCAGAGACCACCGTAGTTTACACTGACCAAGCCTCCATTGCAGTCTTCACGCGCCTCATGCATTTTTGAGGGAAGAAGCAGTACAAAACATTACTGTCACTGTAGCAATTCATTCCTTCAATACATATGCGGGCCTTTAGACGGCCATTTATCCATTCAACACAACAGTCACAAAGTACCGGCGTTTGCACGTGTGCACGTCCACGCGATAAAGAGGACGTTCTAGTCAGCAGAAAATGTAGCGTGTAAAACAGAGGAGAGTAAACGCATTTTACCAGCGTTCCGCAAGACCTCACATTTGAAGGTTCCCCCCGCTATTTGACTCCGCGTGCGATGTGACACGAGGGTCGTTCGGCACCTTGGGTACCCATCAGCCCGTATCCGTCCGGCCTCGGAGTCGAAGCAAGGTTACATCACCGGGAGAGAGGACACAGAAGGGTCATGTTCCTCCAGGATGGCCTTAATAAATTATTGAGTGGATCTTGCTGTGGCAACAGTGTCGACACGCACCTCTCCAAAACTGAGGCCTACAGGCACAGCTTAGTATCCTGCTCCAAATTCAGCCTTCAAAGAGGGAGAGCTACTGCGACTGCTTTGATATTATTTTACCCGGTGCCTTTACCTTTGGGTGCTGCATTTCTAAAGAGAGAATGAAGGAAAGAAAATGGTGGTCAGAGACATGCTATGTTGACAACTTTCTTTTTTTTCTTGTTTTGTCTGCGCTCTGCGCAGCAATTACTGTTGTTGTGAGCCATATGAAAAGAATAGATTTTTAAACAAAGTTTAATTCAAGGGCAGCGGCAAAAAGCTGAGAGGATTTAAACATGTTTATTTCGTTAAAAAAAAGAAAGAAAATGAGTTCAGGAGAATGCGAGCTTGGCCCTCTCTGTTTTAAACCATTTGAAAGCAACTTTGTAGCGGCCCTTTGAGATGCCATTCAAGTGTGGTTTCACCGCAAAATGTCATCGCAGCATTACGTAGGGAAACACATGGACATCTCAGAGTGCTAAATGAGCATAGTTAAATATTTACTGTGAAAAATGTGTGTGTGTGTGTGTGTGTGTGTGTGTGTGTGTGTGGTGGTGGTGGTGGGGTGGGGGGGGGGGGTGTTGCAGGTTGGCAGGTTATAACATTTTCAATGTCACCCCTTTTCTCCACAATTCATTCAATCAACATTGAAGAGATGTCTGATAAAAAAAAAAGCCTCTTATCAGATGGAGCACAGTGATTCAGATATAATCAGAACATTAGCAGTATTACTCATCTTTCTGGCGACTCAGTGTCGGGTGACTGTGATTACATCATTCAGGTGGCCTGCCAGTGTTTTCCTACTTTTCCCGGGCCTCCCACGAGGAAATTTGTTCTTCACGTGCATTCACGCGGAGAAATTTTAGATTAATGTGACTATTGGTGTTTGTGACAAATTGTTCCAGTTACGCCTTGAGCTGCACTCTGTGCTTGGGCTCATAATCACATAATTTCCATCATATTTATGGCTGACAGCATATCCTTAGACACTGGTAATGCCATTTTCGTAATAACTGAGGAATTCCCTGGATGCCCTGACACAATTTTCGTTCAGAAATGGCCTTCATCTTTAAGGACGGAGAAATATGCCGTCCCTCTCCGGGTCAGCCTGGCTCCCTCTCTCCTTCCTCACCTGGTTATGCCAGCTTCCTCGCCAACTGCCGGCCGCGGGATCTCTAGCTGTCTCTAGAAGCTCTAGCTTTCTCGATGGTTCACTCCATTACATTTCCCACGTGGATGGGCACAGCGTTGAATCCTGGAGCTGGGGTGCATGTGCTTTTCAGGGGCTCACTATGCTTTGGAACCTGACTGGTGTGGTCATTTGAGTGTCATTTATTTAGGTAACACTTGACCTTAAGTTGCACCTATGCCTGTAACTAATTTGGTAACAAGAGGTTCCAACGTAGGTAACGTGAACAGTTAGCGTAGGCAACATCAACAGTTAGCGGTTTTCGTACTTGTAGACGCAAATATTTTGAATTTATTTTTTTTACACTCATAGGCCACATCTTCATGATACACAACAAATAAACATTGCCTGTTAATTTCACAATGTGTCTTTATGATATGGAATGCTTTCATTTGAGCAAGAGAAATGTAACAGGGCTGGCCTTGTTTCACATGCGTAATTAAGAGCACCACTATCTGCTCTTCCATGTTACCAACGTTGGAGTTACTCAGTAATAACCTGTTACCCTATCAGTTACAATTGAACTGCACAGGTATAGGCGCAACTTATTTATTTTAACCCTCTGTTTCACATTAGGCTATTGTCCGCACACATATTTGAAAACCTTACGTTGTAATGGGTTGCACAGTACACCGTGTACTGATGTGAGACATACTGTACATAGGAGCGCTTGTGATTAAATATGAAGCCTTTCTGGTATGTTGTTGTCTGCCAGGCGTGATACTGAACTCCATCGATAAAAGGCGCGGGTTCACATACGAGATCTGATGGAGCTCTGATCTTTTACTTGACCATGTATCATTCAATACAGCAAATGGAGAAGCAGGAACCCCTTCACGGAGAGAGAGAACAGTCGGTCGCCCGCCATGGCGCATCCCTTTAAACGATGGCTCTCCAAATTAGAAATAACAAACACACAGTATCGCATTACTCACGCCGATGGGCAATGAAGAATGACGCGGGAATGCGATGTGAACGAAGGACACCTTTGCGGGAAACATAATACGGCCCTGCGATAATGCAAGAATGAAGAATGCAGCCGCTGCACTTGAAATAAGTGGAGCCTGATGCCGTCCATCACCGGGGAAGTGTCGGCGATGCGGGGTCTTCAAAAGCGAACGTCTCAATAATAACGGGCTCCCATTTTGAAAGGTATCTTATTCCAAACCACAGGCTTTTAACACCCATTAATATATCAGTTGCGGCGGAACGGCGACGTGTCGTAGTCAATGTGAGCGGCCGTTCAGCGCAACACATCCAGACAAGATGGCTCTTTCAACTGACAGGTGGTATGAAAAAAAAACACTCCATTTATTCTTACAAGTGTATTTTACAGAGACGGGAAGACAATGAGCTTTTTTGTTATATGCTCTTGGATCAATGGAGGGCAGATATGTAACGGTGTGGGCGTGCATACTTATATATATTTTTTAATTCATTAGATGTTCGTTGTGATTCATTGTGCGCCCATCACGTAGACTTGCCGGTTCCTAGTGGTAATATGGTACTACACTTCATGTGACACCTTACGCTTGCCAGTTCAGTAATAAATGATTGCTGGCTCTCCTAATCCTTCGAGTCCGTGTTAGCGGCCCAGTTGGCTAGAATGCTGAGAACTGCGCGTGAAATCCCCTGACGTCTTATTTTAAGAACCGAAGCCCGTCCTAAAACCCCCGAGCGGGCCGCTGCAGGGAGGCGCGGAGGTGCCGCTGGGAGACGAGGCCCGGGCCGGCAGCTGAGGCGGCAGCGGGTTTTCCCGAACGCGGTCGAGTTCGTCATTAGACGTCCGCGCCGCAGACGCAATCAGCCGATTGGCGTAATCGGGTGAGGAGAAGAGCCGGATGCCGCGTGACAGAGGGGCGGACATGCTGGGTCTAATTAGGAGATGCTGGGCGAGATTTGGCACTCGTCCCCGAAGACAGTTGCGCCGGTGCAAACGGCCGTGCCCGACGAGCAAGTGCTGGGTCCGCCCGATCCCCGTTAATCGCCATTAATTTGCCGTTTGTCTGGAATGATTTCCGGCGTGAGATGCCATTCATGTGAAAGACCGGGGCCTTTCTTTTTTTTTAAAGTTGTGGTGGTAAAGTAATTAAAATCGCTCCACACAGCGCGGCTTTAATTCCTGCCGGTTTCCCGCTGAACATCAAACATCGGCGGAATCCAATGGCGTGCACCGCGGTGATCATTTGCCAACGTGGACTAAGACTAAGACTGTAGTAAGACTGTAGCATGGAATCATCTCTCTGCAGCACGTCAGCAATTCTTTTGTCTAAAAGGATTAAACAAATAAATAGTTATACAATGTTCAAATACCCTAGAGATTCAGCAATGAGAGAGAGAGAGAGAGAGAGAGAGAGAGGCAGACGTTTAAATTGTTTCCTTTGCTCAGTTTATGCCCAAGGTCATGGGTGTCAGTTTTTTGTGTCTCATTTTACAAATACGGAGGACGTCATGTGCATTGAACAGTATTATTTGACACTCTATATCTATGTGAAATTTCATGATGTACATTTCATTCTGTCATTTCATATTAAATAAATCTCTACCAGTAGCACGTTTCAGTATTCTTCAAAAGACTGAACAGTAGCTCAATAAAATATGCAGCATTTAAATGATTCCGCCTTCGGAGCTGAAGTGCATATGCATAAACGCAGAAAAACGTAACCCGTACAGTAGCAGGCATGACTACTGTAACATTCAACAATTCCTTTCATTGCTGCTAACTTTCACGCTGTACGGAATTAACATCAAGTATTATTCAGTAGTTATTTATTCCTCTGTTTTTCAACTCGCTCTGTCTTCGGCAGAAACAGACAGCCCCCGAGGACCGAGCGGAGCTTAAAGTAAATGCGACGGATGTTCACCGCATAGAACAGAAACACGCAACATATCCACGCGCAGCTGCGATTCTTTGAAGAATAAACCAAGACAAGGGAATTTCCAGATGCCGGTACGCCACCATATAAAGACATCTATATTCTTGCTGGGATTAACTGAGATTGAAAAGGGAAAAAAAAAAAAAAAAAACTCCTCTCTCTCTGCGTACATAAATCACTTGACCACCATGGAAAGAGCTGAGGGATTTGGAGAATTAATTTACCCCAGTTAACCATCAGGTGTCAGCATCTAGCTGGTAGGAGTGGGTGTGGAGAAGACGTTGCTTGGCAGCGCTCCTGAGTAATTACGGAGAGAGCAGAGAGGACACGGAAGGGCTCAGGAACGAAGGCACCTGTTTTACCAGCTGAAAGGCGCATCTCATCTAAAAATGATGATTTCACCAAATTAGAAAAAAATATGACAGGTCTGTCAAAGGCAGGCACCACCCACCGCCCACTCACCCCCCTAAAAAAAAGGGAAATTCCAAAATATCATGGAAATTCCATAGGGGTTGATGTAACTGATTATAGCACAGATGGACGATAACATCTCGCACATGCAGAGAAAGTCCTCAGCGCTTTATATAATGCCTATGTCCTTGATAAGTGTGGTCTCCATTATCTCAACTGGACACCATACAGAGTAGCAATTCCTTATCTCTGGTGACCTCAAAGGCCATTCATTAATCACAAACCGCAAAGAAAGAAATTAGCTACCAAACAATCTCCGCACAATCTCAAAACGATTAACTCTTGGCCAGCTCTTGTCTTGACACTGCCGCCTACGACGACACGGCGGAGATGGAAAATAGTCACGCGTGTTCCACCCAGCGAGAACACACAATGCATTCACTACGACTCGGGACAGGCATTCATGGAGCGCGCGCAATACAGGGAGCGTTCCTTTTCAAAACTGTCATATTCGACTGCTGAAAGACGGCATTTTGCCGAACGCAATCTCGCAGAATCCCGCGGTGTACGGTTTTGCACGCTTGCAATATTCGTGCATGGGTTACCCACAATGCTTCGGTGAAAAAAATCCCACGCTGCGCAGGTGTGGGAACAATGATGGTGATATCTGCAGAGTGGGAGGCAATGAAAATCTCAGCAGGAAATGGCATTATTTCAGATCTGTAGTTCGTACAACGCACCTTTCTCAGTGGGCCGTTTGTGAGGCGTCAGACAAAGCCCCGGCTAAATCGAAAAAAAACTAGAAACTCTGACCGCCGAATGGCTGTATTTGAAATGGCGCTCAAGCAGTTGCTCTGCCCATCCAATACAGCACGGTAAAAGCGATTATTTAACATGGCCGACCCATCCCCCCGGTGGACTCATTTGGCGTACCCCCCCCCCCCCCCTCCGCCCCCGCCTTCCCTCCGTCAACCCTCTCCGCTGGAGCCCGCATGTCTCTGATGCCGCTTGGCTCTCCACTGGCCGCAGACAGTGATGATGGATGCCCACAGAGCTGACCCCACGACCAGCGAACCAAGGCGAACAACAACGCGGATGAAGTTCTCTGCCAAGCGGAATATTGATTTCATGTTCCGCACGCTCGGGGGAGGAAACAAAAAAAAAAAAAAAGATGTTTTTTAAAACGGATTTACTGGGCTATCGCCAAACACTTTCCATTGTTGCTAAGGAGACAACACGCAGAGCCTCGACGTTTCTGGAGTACGAGCCAGCGACTCGAAGGAGGACGGGGATGGACTCCCACACGCAACTGTTTGACTGTGAAAACATGGCGCGGCTGATGCGGAGCGGGGAGAGAGACCAGCGCCAAGTGACCCGGCGCTTTCATCTTAGGATCTTTCTCAAGGCATAACGGCCTCTGCACTTCCCTCTGCTTTTTAAATCTAAGAAAAAATGGGGAAGATCATATAAAATGAGCCTGTGTTATTGATTTCGTATACTTTGCCAAGTACTATTTATACATGTTATTTGGTGAAGAATTATCATTATTTTTTTCCATTTTATTTATTTTTATTTTCTTACTACACACCATTATCAATGGAAACTAACATCATTGCTTACTACTCCTTACTAGTAGCCTACACCTTTTTTTTAATTTTTGGTCTTTCAGATGGAAATTTCCTGTGGCAAGTGAGTTGCAGGCAAGGATTAAATTACAATATCTTAACCATGTTGAATTTATAACCGTTTACCATAGTCATAAGCCCATCTCTATAATACAGTATTTCCTGAGTGTTCAGTGCACGTTTTGAGGGCAATTGTTTCTGTTTTCAAAACATGCTGAAAATTTGATTATGCTGAGTCACGATGACAATGATTGATCCGCTCAGATTTGGCTGAACCCTGACGCCTGCTTCTCTGAACATTGGCCCCCAGCCCTTTCTCATTGCCCCCCAGCCCTTTCTCATTGGTCCCCAGCCCTTTCTCATTGGCCCCCACCCCTTTCTCATCTTTCACGTCACCTTCTACTTTGACAGACTCAACCAACTCTTCCACCTCGCATTCGCGCACCCTTACAACAAACCCTCACAGCTGTTTCTCCTGCTCCCCTGCTTCCATTCGCATCCATGTACTGTATACTGTATGTGACCAACCTGGTGTGTTCCTTTACGCGTGCACGTTTCAGACTGATTATCAAATCCAAATGTTTGTCCCTCTGCATTTTCGCACACGGTGAATCGGGCAACACAGCTGCAACAGATTTCATTCAAATTGGGAAAAGCTTGAGAATACTGTGAGAAAAACACTCTTGGGTGAAATTTTGTACTCTCAGACCGCATTTGTGTTAAATGTTTTTCGAAATGTGTTTTTGGCGTGACGGTTGCGTGAAGGGTGAAGAGAATTGTGTGAAGGGAACCAGAAATCATTAAAAGTTCAGTGAATGCATTTCAGCTTGTGATCAATGGATCATTGCAGCTTAAGTTTTAGACCACAGTTGAACAATAGAGGAATGCTGTATTTTAAAGCATGCCTCAAAGCTGCACAACTGGTACATTAAGATGCACAGAATTGATGTGCTTTTTAAATTGTTATATTTATGCAAATGTGAGCCGGACTAAAAGGCCCATGTGCTAGACAATGAAAATGATCTTGAATCTACTCTCTATATAAAGGTTTACTATAAAGTTGAATAAAAATACAGTACACTATCATAGCAACACTGTTTTTCGTCACCATATCACTATCACTCTTTGATTGTACATGTACCGTTAGCCGCTCTGTTTGATTGTACATGTACCGTTAGCCGTTGTGTTTCATTGTACATGTACCGTTAGCCATTCTGTTTGCTGAAGCAACTGTTGGGCCCCCTTCGGTATTCCTGTCATCTGTCCAAACATTTAGACAGTGGTGCATGCTTAGCTCCGGCTGCGGTAATGAGGAGACGTGACAATAATGGAGCGGGTCAGAACTTGGGCAGACGGGATTTGACTTTGCTGCTCAGTCACGGCGCACATTCATCATGACGCAGCGTCTGTCCGGCTCCCCCGGTGGGGAAAAGGAGGCCGGCGCGCCGCGCGCCAGCCGGTTCATAACCAGAGCAGCTGCCCGAGCGGCGGGCCGGCATCAGGGGCCGCGCCACACGGCCAGCTCATTACTCACCGGCCCACCCGTCGGCCCGGCGATGGAGACCGACGCTCGTTTCTAGCGGACTTCTCCCTGCGTTTCCAAATGCTTAGCCTCGCGAGCGTTAGCAGACAGCCCAACGCCTCGGACAGCCCACAAGTTATGGGACGGGCGGAGTCCCCAGTACGCCCGGGGGCACCGAAAATATTTATGGCCCCATTCACAGCCACTGTCCCATTCATCTCCCTTTCATGACATCAGCTGGTTGGAATGGCATTATGTTGGCTGGCATCAAGCGGGGAATTTATTATCGTTTTCAGATGTGGGAGAATGCGCTGTAGTTAAAGGGAAGGGAAGAGTTTCCGAAAATATCGGGAACACTTTCTTCAGGCTGTTTCGAAATGTTTCATTGCAACATAAAACATCACTTACTTTAAGATGTTTGGCGTTGAACGCAGCCCTAATGTACAAGCTGTGAGAGCACGGAAAGTGGTAAAATAAAGCACCCTTAGTGCTCCACTGATACAGTAGGTCTGTTTTGTACAGACAGCTATTACACCCCCCCACAAGCCTGTCTCTATGTGAATGGTTTTTATTTCTGTGACAAATAAGAATGGCTACAGTGAGGCTGCTGATCTGTCTGGGGTCAAAGCCGGCGGTATGCAGACGCCATCATGGGGGACAGTCTAATGCCTTGAAAGAGTTTTACACATTTGATTTACGTTTATCGATTGTTCAGAAATAAGCCATTAATCACATGGACGTCTGACCTTTTTTTTTTTTAATCGCCCGAAGTCGGCACTTAATTTACATTGAGGAATAAGTGCGGCCATTTGCACAGGGGCCACATGTTTTTCAGAGTTGAACACTCGCCCGCGAACGATAAGGAGGCAGTGAATTTCGCTCTGTGTTTTTGGAATGCGCCTTCTTGTTAACCGTCCAACATCACTGAAATTTTGAAACATGCCTATAGAGATTAGTATAATCGCATAATTACATCTTAAAATACACAGTGCACAATTGTCCGTCGCAGATGTCCGCCATTATTTCCGTTAATCTTTCCGTTTCTAAAATAGCGGTATAAAGCCTGCCCGACACCAATCCAAACTGGCCGACTTCTGTTAGCGCGCAGAATGATAGCCAGAGCTGGAATCCTGAAAACATAATGGAGGGAACGATTGCTCTTCGAGTCTGCAGGAGTAATGAAACCATATGTTTTCTGACCCTGCTGAGCTCATATGTCATCGTGTTTTTTTTTACAGACTGATTTATTTCCAACATTGTTTTAATAAGTGAGTTCTACTTCTTCTACTTCATTACTCTCTCCTCATGCACTGAATTGGGGAACAGTAGGCAGTCAGGGGAAAATGGATTAATTAATTCTTAAAACTTGGTTCCCAATAAGGGACTCGTGGAGGCAACTTTGAAACTGTTTTTATTTGCCCTCTGTCCGTTTGGGATACTCGATGCCCCTAACCTATCCCGAACATTTTTGACCGTTTAATTTAAACATTTTTGTTTAACTCCCCTATTTTTATTAAGCGAGACACCATGGAAACCAGTGTCACCATAGGCGACGGTATTTTCCCTTACCCCCAAAAAAAGTAATTCACTCTGTCATAGCCACATGAAAGGTAAATACTAAGCTCTACCATATCATCAATTAGGGATAATAAATTCACCTTATTTATAACAGACTCCCACAAGGCAGGGTCAAAATGGGGTTTTCACGCGTTTCATAATGCCATAGCAGTCATGCCATAAGAAAGGTCGTTATTACTGCATTCAAAAATAGCATGATTATACTCCTGACATATTTCATATGCCTCTTTAAGCAGAGATTACTTTCACAGGGAAGTGTCTTATGCAGAACTTAATAACCACATTTCAGCAAAGTCTCTGCATCATTCCCATGCATTGTGTTCAATTTAAACGTGGAGATGAGTAATATTTTGATAAAATACATCATCCTAGAATGACTTTCTGCAATGAAATAAAAAAAGAAAGAAAAACTTGCGTTCACAAACTTACAAGTAGAGTAGCGAAATTTCAAACCATTTCAAGTAGCACTGAAAGATACTACTACATGAATGCAATCAAGAAATAAAACACAGAATAACACAATTTGCTGATTTGATCTTCCCCCCACCTCCGTTTTCACCCAGGCACATACACATCCAGACATACACTGGAAAAAAAGAAATGCATTTTCTGATTTAGAAGCACCTGGTCTTTCTCCGTGCTGTTGTTTGCATTACTAGGTAAGAGTGACATCAAGGGCAGACAAACATTTCCATCTCTTTCTTTATTGTCCCACATAGCATTAGTTTGATTTACCTTTCAGCTTTCCATTAGAGAGACTTCTCTGAATGCTCATTACCTCAACAACTACCTCTCACTCTTCTCTCTGCGTGCCCCTCTTGCAGCCTTCTTGCGTGCCTCCATCTTGTTTTTCGTACAAAGCTTCTTTTATCCTCGCTCTGTCTGTTACCCACCTGTTGGCTCTGCTTTCCATCACCGGGCCTCCAGTTGGGCTCCAGCGGGGACTTGGACCGCACCGCTGTGGCTTTGATCGCTCATGTGACCACCGTAGGAATTGCGCTCACCCTTGGGGGTGGGGTGGGAGGGGGGCATTCTACAATCCCACCTCCACACCAGGGACCTGCTCTCAAGATTCTCCAGAAAATCATTAACCACCCCCCCCCCCCCTATCACCAATCTAGTAATCTTAACCTGGTAATGGCTGGCTTGGGATCAATAATGCTGGGTGTAAAACTGGATAGTTGCCATGCTTTAGCACCGGGAATTAAATATGTTCTATCTAAAGTGTGTGACTCCTGCCATGAATCTGAATGCTACAGTCATGTAACAAAAATAAACACGCGAGATTCTAATAGCTACACGTGCGAGCCAATAAAATGTAACAGGTACATACTTGTAGTTACAAAGACAAAATCGAAGAAGGTAACATTTCTTTTTAATATTGTCTTTCGGCAATTTTAAAATTCATAGCTGTGAAATCCGTGTTGAGAACAGCTGCCACAAACGCCCATTTGCTTCGACAGAACGCACAAAGGAGATGTTAGAAAGATCACCGCTCGATGTACGCCGCTGTTTGCTCACCGCTCGTGTTATCCGCGATGTACGCCGCTGTTTGCTCACCGCTCATGTTATCCGCGATGTACGCCGCTGTTTGAGGTGTTCTAAATCACCAATGCTCTTCATCAACGTCAAAGATTAAACCGCTTCAAGATTCCAGATTTCCATGACTGCAAAATCCGACGTAAAAAAAAACGTGTCGAAGTGGATTGAAAATACCATCTGGAAACTACCACCAAGCTTTCATTGGTACTGTGATGACAGCCTCGCTGTAACCAAATGGTAGAATAGTCGTTTTTAAAAATAATGGTTTTCATATTTTTCATATATTCGAGAGAAAAAAAAATTGTGAACTTTCTTATTGTATTGCATAAACTTTGGGGAAAATGTTTGCTGCTATGCTTGGCATCATCTGAAACACCTGAAGCTCAAGTCTGAAGTATTCTTTGGCACAAAGGTTTTCACATTTTACAAACCTGAATCTACCCCTTTGTGGTAACTTTGAATGCACCATGCATGTACAACTTGTGTAATTGTACTTATTTGGTTAACAGACGCAAATATCTACGGTAGAGATGGACTCAAAATTGAACACCAAGGTCAGACCTCTCAAGACAAAGAGCTATGCCTATACAAGGGCAAGACCCAGAATGACATGTGCTGTGTTTTTAGGATGAGTTTGGAAACCTAACCCTAAGGCTAAGCCTAAGCCTAACACTAACCCTCTGAATAACTGTGCAGTTGAGCCATTCTCATGTAGGCATGTTGTGGTCCAAAATTATCAAGCACGATTACTCACTAATCTTTTTTCAATTATGCAGTTACTGCAAATGTAGGCACAGCATATCTACTGTGTAAAATTATCTACCTACAGTATATCTGTTTAAAGTATCTCCTTATAAGTTTAAAAGCTGTATTACAATATTGCACTTTTTGTTTGTTTAACGGTCTGTATCATGAGGATTCATGGGAATGAATTGGCTGGCCAGTATTTATGATTGTGATTGTGGTGGTTTAAGCCTGAGTACCTTGTTCAAGGACACAGTAGGAGCATTTCAGCCAAATTACAGTCTGAAATCATCTGGTTCCAAGGCTATGTCCCAGTCCACTTGTCCACACAGCCCCCCCCACCACAAAACTTTAATACCTCCCAAACTGGAGAAGTAAGCTTTCTGTCAATGTCCTCCCTTCAGTCTGCTGCACATGGAAGTCTTTCATGCGTGCATTCTGGGATTCAGTGTGACTGCAATTCCCAGGTTGTGAGTTTATTCTCGATCACAAGCAAGCATGCCCATGGATTCAATAAGCATTTGTGCTTAATTCCAATGTACCAATAAATACAAGAAATATTATATGGTATAAAGGAATAAATTAACCATTTTATTTGTTAATTATTCTTGAACCTCTAAAACATTAAACAATAAAAATGTGTCTTTTGTTTTTGTTGGTGGTCACTGAAGATGCCAATCTGTGTTTGTGATGCAACACTTGCGTTTCATTGTGAACCCACTTTAAGGACAAATGGTCACTGAATCCAGTCAATTATCATTATCAGCAATCTGTCAGCTAAGGCAACACGGCCACAGCATCTCCCAAAGTTCAGATTTTAGTGAGTTATTTGCCCATTAAATCACATCCAGTATTGACACCTGAAATTGCATGGCATATACGAATAAGACATTCACGTTGGCAGCTATGCAATTATTCGCTTTATTTTAAAAACCGAGGCAAAATGTGGATGTCTCTCTGAGGAAATGGGCTCCTTACAATTGTATGCATGAGTTAAACCTGGAACAAGTTGTCAATGCTACCTTGAGTTAGGTAAGTAAGTCTTTTTGACAGGTGAGACAAACCACTTTTAAAACAGGCATACCAAGTAGATAATGCATGTTTTCCTACCTGGAAAACTGTTATTGCAAAGATGTTGTGGAAGTAATGGGTTTACCACAGAGTCCAGGATCTCTGGGGGTGGGGAAGAATTTAAAAAAAAGAAAGTGATGGCTAAACTACATTAAACTAATAAAATGCCTGAGACGACTTATATAAAATAACACTGTTGAAGATGAATCCTGTGAAAAAATGGTGTGACCGGTATTTTTATACCGACAATATATTGATGGAGGAAAGATAAGCTCACCTTTGCTATAAGAAACTATTGCAAAGAGCTATTGAGAGAGGGCTTCTCCATCACTATTACATCTGAAGAATACATGCAAGGAGCCCATTTATTTTATCAAGTAGCACTAAAGAAACTCTTTGAGGTTTAGGACTTCAACTAAAGCCAGCATATCCTCTGCAGCTCCTTGTGGCATTGTTTCATGTAATCTTTTTTGTTGTCATTTCTATTCTGATAGTCTGAGACTAAACCTTTTCCTTCAATAGCGACTTGACTCGAAATTCAGTCATTCAGGTATTGTGTGACCTTGTTCTAGGATATAGCCTATTTGTCTGCAAGGACAAATTATATATTTTTTCTTTAGTTTGAAAGTTACTAAACTAGCGTAAGGTGCTCTCTTGTTTGAGTGCTCCATTTCAGCTCTGCATATCTGTCATGCTGATTTGTCAACCCGCATTAATTCTGCATTATTACGAAGATCTGGTTGTTTCCTTAGCAACTACTCTTGTGATGTCATTTCCGCGACTTTTTTTGTTTTCTGCAAGTTGAATCCTATAATTACGTATTCAAGTCTTTGCTAATATTTTCACTATATTGTAAAGATTATCAGTACCATTTATCCATTATTGTGTATAATTCATTCACTCATTTACTTCCAATTGTCTAGGTAAGTATGTCACTAAACTGCATTCAGACTCATCATTTTGGGAAACTTAACACCACAGAACTTTCTGGTGGGTGACAGAGAGCCAGGGCACAATGTCCTCAAGTAGAAAACCAACAGATATGAGACCAAATATGGTTTGCGACCACCACAGATCAAAAGCATTATTAGGCGGGATTCATTATTCATGCGCCAATTGAGGACAGGCACCTCGTGATTAAGGCCATAGCAAAGTGGTACAAATCGCAGCGGATATAATGACTGCCGCAAACTTTAATCTAATATTTCCTACACATTAGGCCACTCAGGACCATGTTCCCGTCAGGGTTTCAACTTTCTTGGGTATGACGTTCGCATTTTTGTTCTTTTTCAGATGACTGCTTAGTATTTTTCAGCATCACGGAAAGTAGTACGTTCGTTTCACATTGCTTTCAAGCCCCCGGCCAGCAACACGTGAGGTTTGTCTTCCTCTGTTCATAGTGTAGCAGTAAAAGCCACACGCACAGACATTTGTACATAGGAGAGCGGCCATTGCATCTAGCAGTGCATTCACCGTTTTTACTTTCCTTGCGTGGCCTACTGAAAATTGAAATGATGAATGCTAGTCCGTGGGTAAAACTGTCCAAACTAAGCGTGCCACATTAATCTGATCACGCACTTTGGGAATTGCATTGGTAAGGGATAATGTGACACACAAAAAAAAAGAACTAAACATGCAACTAAATATAAATATTTATGTTACCCACTCATTCTGCTTTAAACATTTCAATTTGGAGTTTGTTTCAGCAACATTAATAAATGTAACATTTATTAAAGTTACAAAAAGTATATTTTCTCATGATAATACTGTTGAGTCACTGGTGCTGCATGTTGGCATAACGCCTAACTTTCTTGTAGAATATGACATCCAAATTTGATCTCATTACACGGCTCACGTTTTAATGTATCGCGCACTGTCCTCTCTTGCAGGATAAAAATCTTAACAAGCACTCAAGCGCAATGCGATGTTTGTGATCAGAGTCGCTGGCCGCATCTTCATAGTCTTACGAAAGGAAGCTCTATCAGGCAGGGTCAGAGATGGTATCACTGCAAGCGGATTTATCTCCGAAAGTCCAATAATGGAACTCCGGCATCGCCTCCGCGTTGCATCGTTTAACAAAAGTCACGTTCCCAGTTAAGTTAAAAAAAAGCGTGCGCACTGCTGAGTGTTCTGGTGTGGCTTCCCCACATTCCTTCCTTGTCATATTTGTCCCAAGTGGTGTGGGAAAACTAGAGGTGTCAGGGTCAGAAGGCGACACTCCGTCTGCGAAACGCTCCGGCTCCGCCCACGCTCCCCGCGCTCTCTCGTCCGCGTCCCGTCCCGCGCTTACCTCTCTTTCGACCGGGAACCTGGGCCCCGCCTCACGCTTCCCGGTAAAGGACGTTTTTTCGAGCGGTAGCGCCCCCCTCCCTCTCTACGCTGCCGGAGTGTCCCTTTGTCCTTGCAGGCTGCGCAGCCCCGCGACCATCCATCTCTGTCAGCGCCGCGCGTCTCAGGAACCCCCCCGCCCGCGCCGGGTCGTCTCTGAGACGCGCCGGTGCTAAATGGAGCTTTTACAGGATATTGACTGGCCCCACATGCATCTCAGCTGGCCCTACAGCAAAAGGGGGGAAACCGGGCTGTCATATTTCTTCCCCTCCCCGGGCCGTGTGCGGACGCGGCGGGGCGAACCGACAGATAATTAAAAAGGCAGAATTAAATTAGAAGTTTGACACGGCGTGGGGGTTAGCCTCCTTCCTCTCGTTAAGGAGCCGTGAGCATTACTCACACGGAAACGATTGTTTCGCCGCTGACGCTCCGACGACTCCCGCCGTTTTTTAAACAATTATTTTAAAAGGGACGTTTCCACACGCGTAGATTCAAACGGCCATAAATAACGGCCTTCCGACGCGAACGGATTTATTTCACGGACAAAACATTTCACTAGCTCCTACGAGGTGTAAACAAATGGATGTCCTTACTGACAAAGTGTATTTCGCATCAGATATATACAACACTTCAGATGAAGATATTCCGGGCAATGTACTCATGTCGATTAAATTGTCTGTGAAACGAAGGCACGCTGACGTAATGCCAAAGCTTTGTAAACGCTCCCTGAAGTGGTTTGCTTTGGAATTTACCATGGTCGCTGCAAAGTAAACGGCCTGTTGTGAAACAACGCGCACAGGCCAATGTGACCTATTGTCTCCAAAGCTTTCGTTGTTTATTCGCCGAACAAATTTCAGGCCCTTCTGCGGGAAAAAAGCGTACGTTTTCTTTTTTACGTAAGAATGTTTAATATGCCGCTCAGTCTACGTCTCCTTACTTTTTTTTTTTTTTTTTTCTTGTAGCGTAGCTATAGTTCGCTGGTGTCGTGGAGAGCGACACACACATCTGCTGTGGAACATGAAGGGGGAGGCGTATGAACTGGGGCCCGGTGGAAGACACCTAATTCACAATTAAGAGTTAGAGGGAGACTTGACAAGTCTGGGCGGAGGTGAGAGACAGGTGGGTGAGTACTTGCTGTGCACTGGTGCTCTGTAAAACACTACAACTAAGTCTGGTGAAGAGGGCTTGATAAACCCAGCAGAGAGGAACCATATGGTGTTTTGCAGCCATATGGAGCTCATATACCCTAAAGAGAAACTGAAAGGGAAACTAAACTTTTAGCCTGACATAATCTCAAAGTTATTACACGGTGCAGAAAATTATTTGCAAAGGCCCTAAATGCCGGTGGCGAGTTCTTCTGTGAGCGTGTCCTTCCGTATATGTGTCCTAACATATAAGGAAAGATTTTTTCTTTCTCATTCCTCGCCCAGAAGAACGGACAATCTTCCGTCAGTACGCTTGTGCGCGCCTGAAAACAACATTTTCAAGATCTCTCATGTTCTGTTATGGCAATATTTCTGTATCAGATGCATGTTAGCTTTAGTCGACAAAAATACCAGGATAAAATTATTTTAACCACCACACTATGTAACTCAGTTTGATTCAATTCAATGCAATTCAGGTCAAAGGATTTTAAATCAACTTAGTTAAATTCACTGAAAAAAAGAAAGATCTTACAGGTATGCACAGTAAAATTTGATGCTGCTGAATGTTTTGCGCATTGTATCTCTTTCCTGTGATATCGGCGGCCTTTTGATTCAGAAAAATAAAGAGAGGGCTCCTCTGCGGCCTTCTTCGTTTCCCGCTCTGCCCGGCGGAAGCTGCGTCCGCCCTGAAGTGAGCGGGAGAGTGTCCTCCACCGGAACGGTCTCCGCTATCTGTGTGCTCCTGCGGGGAGCTCACGGTCACTGAAGTGAATAGCACACGTCTCCCGGGGGCACGTGGGAATCAGAAGCCGGCATTTATATATTCCTGGCACAAATGCACATCCATCAATCATTACATCAAACACTGGCCCGGACTAAAAAGATTTATCTAACTGTCGATATCTAGCGCTCTCTTTCTATCTCCTAAGCGGTCACACGCGCGCACGCATACACGTACGCACGCAGGCACGCACATATATACAGTATACTGTATATAGAAAGCAAAAGAATCGGGACAGTGACACAATGTTTTGGCTCTGTACTCTCCCGCATGGCGGCGGGTTCCGCCCTCCTCCGCCCCTGCACCTCCGGATCAGGAGCACATCTGGGCCCGATATGGGCCAGATGTTAAAATTAACTCCGGATCCGGGGCAGATCCGGGCCAAATTCTGCCCTTTTACAGATCCACGCCAGTTTAGCGCCGCTGAGCAAATTGAAGCCGGGCCAGATCCATTTTAGGGATCCGGGCCAGCAGTTTGCGTTAGATCCGGCCAGATCCAGCCCAGTGTCAGTTCGCTATGTGTAATTTGATGGTTTTTACCTCCATAACGGGTGATCCATGTGGGATTTACAGCCATTTTTATACATATTCCACCTCAGCTGTTTCTTGACGAGCTGTGTGTCTTTGCAACTTTAGTTCATGGACAAGAAA
The DNA here is from genome assembly GCA_029718625.1 of Synaphobranchus kaupii. Classification (NCBI taxonomy): domain Eukaryota; kingdom Metazoa; phylum Chordata; class Actinopteri; order Anguilliformes; family Synaphobranchidae; genus Synaphobranchus; species Synaphobranchus kaupii. The sequence continues at coordinate 17,122,786 of CM056381.1, read as the reverse complement.
GCTAACAAAAGGTAGTTGATTTCATTCTAGGTGTGGAATTTTCACTTGGAGTCTGTCGCTGTTGTCTCTCAGCATGAGGACCAAACATGTAGATAGTGTCATGGCTTGAGCATGTATGGGTGCCTCTGGAACTGGCTCACTTATCTTCATTGATGATCTGACTGCTGAGGGCAGCAGCAGGATGAATTCTGAAGTATACAGAAACATCTTATCGGCACAGATCCAACCAAATGCCTCAAAGCCCATTGGACGGTTATTCACCTTGCAGTAGGACAATGACCCTAAACATACTGCTAAAGCAACATAGGAGTTTTTCAGGGCCCAAAAGTGGAATGCCCTTGACTGGCCAAGTAAATCACCCATCCGGAATCCATTTTAACACGTGCTTCACTTGCTGAAGACAAGACTGAAGGCAAAATGCCTCAGAAACTAACAGGAACTGAAGATGGCTGCAGTACAGGCCTGGCAGAGCATCACCAGGGAAGATACCAAGCATCTGCTAATGTCTATTGGCCACAGACTTCAGGGAGGCATCGATTGCAAAGGATTCGCTACCGAGGACTAAATACTCTGACTTTATTTCATTATTATGTTAATTTGTCAAATTACTTTCACTTCCTTAAAATGGGGGGACTATATATAAAAAGGGCTGCAATTCCTACACGGTTCACCGATATGGACATAAGTACCTTCAAATTAATGCTGACAAACTGCACTTTAACCTCGTCTTTATTTAAATATTTTTTTTCAAACCCAATGTGCAGGAGTATGAGCCAAAACAACAAACATTTTGTCACTGTTCCAACACTTTTGCATTTAGCTACAGTAGATGGAGAATAGACTGAAGCGCAGAAGAACTTGGTGTGAACTTCCCGTGAACTCAGAACATCTCAGTCTTAGTTTTCAAAGATGACCTAAAGTACAAACCTGATTGAAATACTAAACACCAATTTATTGAGCAGCTTCAGTTTTTTAAAAATAGTTTTCCCACGAAAAATGGAAACTTCTCTTTGTTTAGGAATTCAATACATGAAACCTAATATTAACTACTCTGTCAAGGCTCTATTCCTATACCCTAGCAGCACTGAATTGATCTATTAGTGTCGCGTGGCCTCAAATTCTAACGTTAGATATTTTGAACTCTCTGGCTACTTTCAACCATCGCACATCAAGTTCTTCAGTGCAAGTGGAACTTTTCTGGAATTGCACTGTTTATGAAGAACTGCTACATTTTTAATGTGGCCAGAGAATTGGAAGCTAAACCAGTGTCCAATTCCTGAGCTGACTGCCAATAGGCTCCCTTGAGTAGGAATCATAAACGAAAGGAGAGGTTAGTCGTTCTGTATGCGCCTACTATGTTTCTGGGCGAGTGATGACATGATTAGTGGGGAGAAATTTCCCAGCTGAGCTGTGGAAGCACCGCTTGCATTTTAAAATGTTTTCCTGGCTGGTTGATCTATAATGAGGGAACGGTGATGTATCTGTGGGAGGCTCGTCCCCGCAGTCAGAGCATCTTCTCCAGGCAGCAGTCCAGCATCGCACCTTTCTTGGGGTGTCTCTATATCCGTCTCTGTCAGGATTGCAAATGTATAAGATTAAAGGATCATTCCCGGGGGAGCGTAGGATTTGATTAGGTGGCCCATGAATCGAGGACATCGGGAGCAAATCTAGAGGCGAGCATAGAATTGAAATCAGTTCTAAAAAATATTTGCGAAATGGAATCTGTCCCGGCCAAAGAAGGAAATGAGCTATTGATGTTGGAATATGATTCATTCATATATTAAATTGAAGACGGCAATAACTGCGGTCTTTGTCACGTTGAAATATTTCATTTCCTTTCCTGTGAGAGAAAACAGTAGTGAATACCCCTCATGGTCGACAGTGTTTTTTGTCATTCTGAACTTCTGTCCAATTACAAAGACAGCAATGTAAAATTCCAAAATTGTTAATTAAAATGGATCTGGTTGGTTCAGTGTTCCTGATGGGTGGCCAGGATTTAATAAAAACTCAAAATACTCCCAAGTAAAAGTTTTATTTTTAGGTTTAATTAAATTTTATTTATCTTTGTGACCATATTTTTTCGTTCAGTAAGGAGGGTTAAATTGGAGAACCCGTTGCAACAAAAAAGAAAATTCCGAAAGCCCCATCCTGATTCTTCCCATGACTATATTTTCTCCCTTGTATAACACAAATAGTAATAATTACAATGACATCAATAGCAATAGTTGTAATAATAACAGAAGAGGGAAAAAACGAGCTTTAAAAGGAAAGGAAATTGATTTTGGCTCCCTGAAATGATTTCTCCCCTTTGTCTTTTTTAAAACAGGTGCACAGGATTAAAGACCTCAGGCACCGCAATGAAGAACATATTTAGTTTTCTGGATAACAGGCAACAGGCCAGGAATCAATCAGCATTTTCCCTTAACTGTGAATTCAAAATAAATGCAAGTATGGTTTTTTTAAACTTCAAAAGTTTGGCAGTTAAACCACCAAAAATAAAATAAATAAGGAAAAACTAAGAAAGAACCATGCATTTAGTAGTCAACGTTAAGGATGTGAAATTCAATTGCTGAAAAGCTATTTTTGTGTAATACATTTCTTGTTAGAAAGTAATATATTTTTAGGGTCTCCATGAATTGCAGTGGACAGGAGCCTTCAGCTACAGAAATGTACAACATATCGGCTTCTGTGGCAGCAGTAAGGTAACATGGGGGACCCAGGGTTTTGTTAGCGTTTGGCGGGAAGGGTGAGGTGGTTTTGGGTGTTCACCGGACACCCAGAAAAGTCTGGATCCACCAGTGAATAAAAAAGTACTTTGATTTTGGAGGGAGTATTTTATTTTGTTTTTGAGTGTTTACTTCACAAGCCAGAAGTAGACTACCCTACTTGTCCTCAGGGCCACTCAAAAATATGTTCTGCCTACCACACTAATTGCAACATAATAGTCTTCCCATCGACATCACATTAGTCTTCAGTATCATTGATTATTATAAGTAACTTCTCAACATTTTCAGCTCATCTAATACTTTCATAATTTTGTTAAACCCCCTCTCCCCTTTTCCCAATGCATTGGAAAAACGTTTCATATAAGTGAAAAGTGTTGATAATCACGTATTCAGATAAATGGCCAACATCTCTGTCAGACAGGAGAAATGGAAAAATCTTTGAATGTTTATTTATCATTTCTCTGATTGTTGTGCTGCATAAATAAACTTGTAAATCGCATGTATGATGTCTTTGGACCAACCTCAATTATATTATTGCATTTTTTCAAGAAGTGCATTCGCCATGTTATTATTTTTACACAAATAGCAACAAATAGAGGTAATGATATTCATATCGAAAACAACAGTAGACTCTTGACTAGCCTTGGGGAACTTTTCAAATCAAATATTTTAAAGTTTTGTTTTTGTTCAGGAATTAATATTGTGATTGCAAAAATTATTTTGCCAAACTTTTGTCTCTTTTTAAAGTTTACCCCTTTGAGTGAAGCTCGGTTTTGCATTGTGACTCTACAAATAGTTTGACCTGGGAGTAAGGAATTTGAAATGAAAGGATGAGTGTATCTGAAGCTGGGGAATAGAAAAAAATAGGTGTGTCATATGGGTTGTTAAATTTCACTGCTCTTTGTTCTGCTAGATCATGTGAGATATTTAGGTCAACTTGTGGACAATACTGTTGCCTCACTCCCTTCTCCCAGGACTGGCCTGAGAGAGAAGCTTGTCAATGATGCTAAAATAACTCTTGAATTCAATAAAATAAAATTACATAGTTTAGCGCAGTTCTTACTTTAGAAGGTGTGTGTGTGTGTGTGTGTGTGTGAGAGAGAGAGAGAGAGAGAACGAGCGAGACCTGTCAATTCTCACAGTGTCCTTCGGCGTAGCTATTTTACGACTTGTTTGACAGTTTGACTGCTTCTTTCATTCCTCCCACCATATCCTCCCTCTCTCCACATCTTTAATCAGTCTCCTTTCACTCAGACGGACTGCCGGCACGTCTCTCACTTCAGACTGCAGTGTAGAGGGCACCCTTGGCTGTGACCCCTGTCGTTTCTCCTCACAGAGAATAAGCACCTCTTATTCAGTGCTCTACAGTGCTGTCCTGTAATGCAGAGAACCTGAACATGAAGGGGCACGGGCCTTTATCATATCCCGAGGGGCATAATTAACGATTCACATGTATATGCAAAAGTCATACTGGCAGTAATTTTCACTCGCTTTCTGCCGATAGCTATTGCTGTTTGCTATCGCTAAACGCTAAAATCGACGATGTTTTTGTGTGGCCTGAATCATTTACCGAGTGACTGATCACTGTCCGTTCAGACTCTGTTAAATGTTTTCGCATTTAGACAAGGCTAAACAAGGTTTGGAAAAGTATTCCCTTACAACTCTCAGAAGATCAATGTCAAGCGGTTAGCCACTATAGATAACTTTTCAAATACGTTTTTTTTATACATTTTAAATAAATGCATTTTAAAGGAACACTTGCAAATAAGGCTACTATATAAGTAGCTACTGTCTAAATGTACTTTACTACGTATAAAAGTAAGAGGCCGTCTCTGTGGCAGATTTTTTGAGAAATTCTACTGTGCAGCCCACTGAGGACAGTCCTTTTAGGATAAACGGTGCAAACTTAGAATTGTGGAACCTTCTTTCCTCTTTTAGACAAGCAACAATTTATACTGTACATATGATCATCCAAAAGACTTTAATTTATTTTCATATCTGCGAACAATCAGCGGCTTCACAGTAGGTATTTGCCAGTGCAATAAAGAATAAATATATGCACTGAATAATCAATCGATTGATTTTTTCAATTCACAACTGAACAACCTTGGAATGACAATAAGCTAACATTCAATGTAACTCGTCCTACAAAATGCCTCTAACTAAATGGGGCTTTGTTTGGTTATTTATTGATTGGTTGACCTCTTAGGACAACCAGGTTCTTGCTGGGGGTGGTTTTCTTGAGCCAGTAGCGGAAAGCCCACGCTCCGGACAGTAAAGTAACGGGGATATCGTGCTGTGGTCATTGTGCGCTCTAGGAGACGTCATATATCAGACGCACTGTTAATCTGAGGTCTTGACTCTCTGTGTGGTCATTATCCCACGACACCCATCAAGTAATGGCTCCTTTGTGAATACCCGATCTGGCTTTCACAATCTGGCCGTATAATCACCCTTCTCTTTAATTGGGTAAATAAAATCCCTGCTGCCCGCCTGGGCTCAAAAATGAGGTGGTACATCTCAACAGCCATTATCCGGGGAATACTAAGCTTCAGGATGAATGAAACAGACTTTAAGGTTAGATCGCGAGCAGAGTCAAGTGATAAAGTGGCAGACACTGAACTCTGCCTCGAGCTGCCCTGAACATGCCAACAATAACAACTCATCGTAATGAGAATAAGTGCCCTCCTTATAAGTCCAAATAAGCAGTTACACAGAGGCCAGCTGGAATAAAAGCACAGTAGCATTTTTGGTTTGTAGTCGTTTCGTTCCCGTTTTCACAAACCTCCCAAAAAGACCTCTTTGGCAGGCAGGGGAAAGTGGGGCTTTTGGGATCCAATTTGTAATTATTCATGCAATTATAATATGACTAACCCAGGACAGTCAACTGAAAACCAGTTACTCTTCACAGCGACAACCTGAGGAATTAAGGTGTTAAGGAATGCCACATCTCAATCAATCTAATTTTATACAAGGGGATTATGCATTTCTTTGCCAGGAGTAACTTCCCACATTACTTATTCTGCTTCTTTAGTGATAAAGACACTGCCTTGACTCGGGCCTTAGCATTGCACATTCCTCTCACTTTGAAAAGGTAACGATGCTGGCTCGCGGAACACACAGAGGCCCTGTCCCTTTTAAGGCCGTCCCACGGGTAAGTTGTTCAATACCGTCACCTGCATAAAGTGGAAATGATCTGACACTTAACCTTTTATTTTGACATCAAAAAATGGGGATATTTGAATTGAGGCCTTCTGAGAACACGCGGCGCGCGATGAATAAGTGATGAGGGCCTGCTGAAACACTGGGAGCGGGTAGAGCGCTTTTAATTTCTTGCTTGCGGAGCCCCGTTCGTTGAACTCCATCAAAAATATCTTCAAAACCAGGGAGCAGCCTACAAGCAATATCCTGCCTCATGTTATTTATAGCATGTGTGTTGAAAATGCCACTTGGATCCTTTCCTATCCCCCCTATCTGAATTGCAATTTTCCCCTTGGTACATTCTTCTGGTGGAGGAATGAAGACATCTTGAGCTCAACTTCAAACACAGTCTTCTGTAAACAGCCACTGTGGAGAAAGCGTTTCATGTGTGCCTCTGGGATATTATTAAGCCTCACCGGCATCTCCCAAAAAAAAAAAAAACTGGAGTTAGAAGGGTAACTCCTGCCTCTTCTCCTGACATGCCAATGACTCCCGAATTGCAGATCTCGCTGTCCTGCAAGATCCATCGCCGTGCAGCCTACCCCAGTCTATCAGTGCACTTCACAAAGAAGGCCTTAGACCATGCAACACCAGTCAATCTGGCTCATGATTACTCTAGGGCCTAAATCGTATGTATGAGAATATAGCAAAGTGGCAGTGACCTTTCCTTCACCTCGCTCCTGAGTCTGAGTTACATAAGCTATGACACGCATGTTCACAATTACGCTATTCATTACCACCGCTGATGTTCGCCGTCTCAACTCAACTTTGGGTAATGGCAGCACATTCCTAATGAATTACTGCATTAATTCCAGTGGGATGATTTTGAAAATGAATGATGTTGACAACTTTCACGGGATGAAGAAATGTTTACACGCACATGCTAGCTAATTCTCTGGACAGGCATAAAGACTACCCCTGTGGACCTGTGTGTATGTGTCTATCTGAACAAAAATTATCAAAATTTCAAGATGATACTTCTCCTTTAACTGTACTTTTAACTTTGACGATTGTGTACACATGGGCTGTGTCTGAATACGAACCCTGTTCCCTGTCCACTGTCCCCCATCCATCCACCCAGTCCCCCTGTCCCCTCACTTTGCAAGCAGTGTGCGAAAGAAATCCCGCAAAACTCTTTCCAAACTAGTGAGGAAGTAGTTTGTAATATTTATTTTTATTTTTTTATTTTTATTGAGAATATCAATCAGTTAACATAGTGCACCGTTCTGCAGATGAGTGTGCTCCTGAATTCCCTCAACAAAACCCTGGAAATAAGGGGTTCATCCTGGTATTTTAAGTGCCCCCATTTGTGAGAAAAAGTCACCCACTCAAAAGCTTTTTGACAAAGTGTACTCAAATATGCACCCTCAAAAGGGTGTAGGGGTCGTATTCGGACACAGCCCATGGACGCCCTTTTGAAGAGCGATACAGGAAGCAAAGCAGTAAAAATATACCTGGAACAAAAGCCATGGTTTTGAAATGTTGGCCATGTCAATTTGGCCCTTCAAGCCACATAATTCCTCTGTTTATATAAATACAAACATTTCAAGAGATACTGCAGAGCCTTTTCTAAGGCCTTTTTTACCACATCAATTTGAACTGGAACCCGTGAGTAGGTGTGGCCATATGACGATGATGCCACGTAGTCATATTATGAATATTCATACGGTCAAGAAGTGAAAGGGTGTGTCGATATAAGTCGTAATATTAACATTAGCAGTAATACAAAGCAATTCGCATTTGAATTTGAACTAGCTAGTTAGCAGTACAAGGGTCTCAGTCTCAAAGAGGAAAAAAAAAACGTTGGTCTCTGCTTTTATACCACGTGCCCAGCCGAGACCACCCTAGCATCACCTGAACTCCACCCATTTTTATGTTAAACAAAACTGCAGGCTCTTACATATGTTATTACATGAAGGCTTGAACCCATCTCCAAAGTCTTTATCCATGAAAAGGGCGTATACACAAATGTTTAGTTACTTTGGCATACTTACATTTCCACATGAGCTGTGTGGTTAAATGATTCACATAGCATATGAAGAACTTCAGGGGAAAAAAAAAAATACTTTCAGTGCCTGAATGTCACATAAAGCCAGTTCCATATGAAATACAGTTATGTTCTTTGTGCCAACATAAAACGTAAAAAAAAGGAAATACATAAATACAGTCTAAACTGTGTAATCATTTCAGCATACATTCAAGTATTGATTTACAGCAAAGTCACGGGTGAATATGTTTCATCTTATGTTTACTTTAAGAGAAGTTAAAGATTTACATGTACTCTTGATTGATGATGCATTCACGAACATTACAAAAACATAACATACATTTCGTATGAATCCTTACAACACACATTACACAGAGTTAGTATAAACCTTTATCAAAAAAAAAACATTTTCCTTTGAATGTCACTCTCCATTTGTTGTATATATATGCAACATCTGTAAATAAAACTTTAATCGCAAGCATATTTTGGCAGCACTGCTTGTATTGCAACTTCATGTACCATTTTTGTCCAAAGAATGGAAGCAAAAAGTACATTAGTGTTGTGCATAAGTACAATGAAAGAGATCAATGTAGGGTAACTTTTTGTGTGATGGCAGACCGATGTATCTGAGAGTCCCGTAATTAAGTAATATAAAAGCAAACAGCAAATGTATGCTCTGAATGAGTTATTTGTGGTTTTATTTGTCACATTGATAAGACAATTCTGCCCTGCGATGGATTGGCAGCCTGTCCAGGGTGTATTCCTGCCTCTCGCCCAATGCATGCTGGGATAGGCTCCAGCACCCCCCGCAACCCTGACCAGGAATAAGTGGGTTAGATAATGGATGGATGGATAAGACATTTCTGCACTTCAGAACTAACTTCTACCTCCGATTAAGATTACTTCCATCCCTTTAATTTTCCTTTTCAAGAGCATAATATATTTCACTGTGGTCATATGAATAAAAATCGGCCTCATGAATGCCATCTACTGTAGCTTTTGTTTGCTTGCTGTACACCAAGAAAAATATTTGGGGTATCATTTTCTGATATTTATTGAGTTGTTCCCAAGGACCTTAAAATTTACTTCAAGCTCTTGCTCATATAAGACTGTGAAATGATAACAGCAGGTGTAGTAGTTATAATTTTCTCAGAGAAAACCCCCCGCTGTACTTAGAAATTTTGAGAAAAGTTATTTTCGATCTTATTTGACAGTAAAAAAAACACAGTTTGTGGTTGGGTAAACTTCTGTCATTCAGGGATTGTGGAACAATATAGTTTTCATTTTTTTGGCCCTAAGCTTTCACTCATATATGCCCGAATATACAAAAATATACAATTTTCAAAAGAAAGTTGGTAAGGTAAAACATTAAATATATTTTCTTTGTACTGTTTTCAATCAAATATATAAAAGAGAATTTACAAATCACTGCTTTCTGCTTTTATGTGCATTTTACATACTGTCCCAACTTTTATGGAATTGGGGTTTGTAGTAGGAAAGCCTTTGATTGAAAATAATTAGCTTTTTTAAAGTCCAAATGTCTTCCATTTCATCGTTTAAACAGTTAGTTTGTTGACAGATTTCATAAACAAAATAAATAGATGCAAAGAATCTCCCATTTCATTTGGCAGAGTGCTGCGTCCTCTGGATCAATGTTGTCTCATACACTTCTTTGATAAACAGCACAAAGCCATTCCAGTAGCTGCATCTCTAATTGCTGCTGATACAAAATGTACACTTGTATACTTGAAAGGACAATATTAACTCCTTCCAGCAATGGCACTTTCTGTGTTCTAATATGCCAAAGGTAAAAAAAAAAGGTAATTCATTTTGTGTCTTTGGTTGTAGTGTAATGACACAGTAGCCCCGAAGTTATATTGAGCCATATTGACAGTTGTTTTATGTGCAAATTAAGGGTGGGAATTTAAAAAGCTTTTTTAGATTCTATATTTACCAGACTTGGCACCCTTAGGACATACTTGCGCACATCTACTTCCAATGATGAAAAGCATTCATTTATGAATTATTCACTACATATAACCCTGGCGTACTTGCTGCCATGACACATTTAAAAAAGGGCATTAACAGACTCTATAAAGGAATGGAAGCATATTCTTTTGCCAAATTACATTGCAGTATCAGCTGTATTTCAAAGTACTGGCACACTGGCAGCTGATGTCTTGATTTGAAATGCATTTTCATAAATTACAATATTAATAATAGATGGTGAAATTCATGAAACGTGGTCTGTGTGCGTGCAATTGATTTTTTCACTTACTAGTGGATACAAGGGCGTATCAAATGTATTGTTGTTGCATGGGTTGAGTGTATAAATCCTCAATGCGCTTGCTATTATGCAGTCTGTTTGAAACGAGCTCTGCTGAGCGGCTTTGACCAGGAAAATCCGCGGTACTCCTCATTAAAGGCTGATCAACACTATTATCCTGGATATTGATAGCTGTGTTGTTGTCAATCAAACAGCACAAGTAATGCATTGGAGTGATCATGTGTCTGCGCTCTTTATCCTTAATGACCGCATCATTGATTGTAACCGCTTGTTACTCATTAGACTAATGAGGAGAAACAGACAAGCACTTCTTGAAATCAGGCTGAATGTGGGAGGGAACCACGTCTTGGATGTGCGAGAGGTTAGGATTTATTCGCGGCAACGCGAGCGTTTAGAACGCGCGCGGAAGCAGTCGGCACAGCGCACGTCACCGCGGGAAAGATTCTGTCAGCGGAAGATCTTCATTAAGGGATTCAAAAGACGAACCCGCGGGCAGCGCTCGAACAGCCCCGCAGCACCTTCCTCCGCTTCCTCAAGCACTTCCTGCTACCGATCGGCAGCTGTGGATAAAGCAAAACAATGCTAATGTAACAATACATTAGCATACGGTGCACAATTCACCATGTTTCTAATTCTAAATAATTTGCCACCTCGCTTTACTTTATCAGAGGGTACGCGTTCTCTCTACGGTTGATTAGGCAATCTGAATAAGAGGAGTGCAGGTGAAAGCATTCCTCTGAAATGTTTGCTGCTCTGCTGAGCACTTTAAAAAAAAATTTTTTTTACCATTCTCATTATGACTTGTATTTTTTGAGTCACAGTGTGCATACAACCATTTCCATTTTAATAAAACATTTTTTAAATATAAAAATACAAAAACACTAAAGTAAAAAAAAAAAAAGGGGGTGATTCTGTTGACACTTCACTGATTGACCGCTTATGCAGAGCTGATGCAGTGCATATGGCAGGATCCTAATTTATCACACACTCGACATTTGCTAATGTATTCATACATGGCCATTTTTAATGTCCTCCGAGTGAGGGGAGGGGGAGACGCGCTTCGAGTGTGTCGTGCCTGTGCGCGCGTGTGTGTGTGTGTGTGTGTGTGTGCGAGCGAGGGGAAATGCGACAGTGTCTTCACAAAGAAACAGCATGGGCGCAAGCGGTCTTGCGTCTCTGCCAGGCTTCTGCCATTTCCGAGATGCCACTTTATCCTCGCGCTGGCTCGGCCTGGCCGTGTCATGCCACCGTTAATACTTTCGCTAAATTAGTCGGCATCGTTAGCACTGGCAGCCCGAGTCCTGCCAGGGCCCAATTAGAGAACACTGTGGTTAGAGGTACAGGGCTGTGGTCGAAAGAGCTTGTTAATCTTGGAGAGGGGAGGGCTCCATTATTTTTCTAGCGCTTTCTCCAATTTTAAGAGCGCTCTGCCCAGAAATAAACAGACTTGCAAGCAGGGAAGTGAAAGTGAGAATTTTCATGTATGGCTGTTCAATAAAAATGTTTTATAGTAATGAAGATCGTAGATGGTAAAAAAAATCTCATTCAGCGGTGAGGGAAGTTCTTACATGTTGATTTTTACTTGTGTTGGGGGGTGTTTATAGTAATGGTCAATAAGTGAAACATCCTACTCACAGGTCTGATTTAGGGCTCTATTTTCAAACCAGCGCAAGGGGACGGTATAGTCAAACGCAAGCTTGTTGACAGCATCAACGTCTTAAAACTGGCGCTATGGCGTTTCTCAGCAATACCGCTAGGATCAACAAATTCTCAACATAACATCCTTTCGCTTGCGCTGCAGTGGGATGGGTGGCGCTGTCTGGGGCGTGTTCTAAAATACTTTCGGCTCAGTGACAATTTGAACCAACGAAAACCCATTGCGTTATGATCAGCTGGAACCACCTCTTAGCGGGAACGCAATAGACTCTGGCAATTTGGCAACTTATTCGTCATGTAGTTCTATGTAGTATCTATAGGTGATGCCAACATTACACTTCCATTTAATGAGCAAATAGCCTATAATTATTATTAATTAATTCATTTTAATTTAAACTACTAGAATAAAACAGGACAGCTTACAAGAAACTTGCGATCATGTAGGCCAATAGCCTATAATATATAAATTACACATTGACACAGTTGAATCATAAGCCTACCATTTGAATCATAATTATGCCTACATCACCTAATGTAGGCTAATTAATGCATTCGCCACCTCCTCCCGTGCCTTCCGAACTTCTGGGAGACGAGGTGGTGTGGATTGTGATCCATAAATTACTACAGTCCTAGCCTGTACTTCTGTTGCAAGTATGTCTGATTCCTGTGCGGAAAATCGCTCTTGTCGTTGACGGTCCAGTGCGTTTGGGTTGCTCATTATGAAATTGCATGGAGCGATTGCGTTCCAACTGGCTTTTTTTTAAAGCATGAGAACAACAATTTGATTGGCTACCATAGAGACACACCTTGGACATTTAAACCCAGCCTTTTAGCAATACCGCCATAAGGTGCGCCAAGATTGCCGTCATGAAATTACCAAATTTCTCGCCGACACGCCCTCAGAGCGATACCGCCACGCGATTACTCTTGCGTTCACCATTGCGTTTGGTTTATTAAAATAGAGCCCTTAGACTGTGGGATAGAAGAGTTTTCACAAATCCTGTACCGTTGATATTAGACAGTTTTCATTGAATTTCAAGCAAAGTGTATGGATAGATTTCTTTTAAAAAACAGCAAATTGTTATGAACTCTAACGCGAGTTAACAAGCAGCCTGATTAAATAAGACCGCCTAAATTAAAGTCTGTTCTTTTGTCTTTATTTATCCAGGCGTAAGATGAGGACAGCCGACAAACGTGTGATGTTTATCTATGTCAGAGGTCCCACTGGAAGCAAAACAGCTTTTCATTCTACAAATTCCCAGTCTCATTTATTTTTGATGAAATTGTGCTGAGTTTGAATACATTGCGTTTATGCATTTATGTGATTCAGATTCAGAATGCTGACTCACTTCTGGCGCAGGGTATTTAGCTGCAGGAATGGCCCAAAACAATGGTTGGGGAAAAATCTGAATGATGTTATAGGTATAACAGACTCGAGATTCTTTGTTGACGTTGTTTAAATGTATCCCTTTGGCTAAATGCTTTGTGCCGGAATTAATCTGCACTAAGGTTATTTCCTTTGTGAAAATTCAGTTTATTGAAGAGACAGTCATTGTCACAAGAGGATATCCATCTGTATTCCAAAATTATCTGCCCATATTTTACAGGCCTTTCTCATTCAGCATGCAACTGTGTGTGTGTGCGTGTATGCGTGTGTGCGCGTGTGTGTGTGCTTGGTATGTGCTTGTGTGTATGTGTGCATCCATGCGCATCATTTGTGTGAGTCTCTGCTTGCTTGCACATGTGTGCGGAGGAATTTCTGGAATCAGAGCCAATTACAGAAAAGGAAAGAAAAAACAAAACAATTTGCTCTATGACCATGGGCCACTGAACATACCTTACCCCGTTCTAATCACCCTGCGACTGGGCTACGGCTCTTCATTCTTCCAGTGTACAATGTGCTCTCCTGTGCTGCAGAGACAGCCCCCCCCCCCCCCCCCCCCCCCTTAGACCTGAAGACATGGCAATGAGAAGCATCTGCTCAGACATCTGCCTATGGCTTAGTCCTCCCCTGGCCAGCTCCTCTGCTAAATTGTGCCCGTGGACTTGCCATTGTGAAGCACAAAGCTCTGTGCGGCGCTGGGTTTTTGTGCAAATTCACATTCTCTGGAGCTGCCGGGGCGCATTTTTGCATTGCGCCTGTACTTTCCGATTTCATTTCCACTTCCCTTCATTGCTTGAACTGAGGATAATTTCATATTAGAGCTGCTAAAAGTTTAATTTCTTACCGAATGCCCACGCATTACCGGTAGTCTTTCATGATCATGATCTAGTCATGGATAAATTCATAGATGATGCTATGCTCATTCATTTGGGTGATAACATGACAGCATCATTAAATTCCAGCTGCATACATGGTGTGGAATCTTGCAGAAGTATATATTATTTAATAAAAAGCACACTCTTAACAAACACCAATAGCACCGTAAGTCTTCATATTAAGGTTGGCTTTTGGGGCTCGTTTCATGAAAGTTGCGACGTGCGAGCTGAGATCTGCGAGACGCTGACCTGTTTCTCCAGCGCTTTTTTAGAAGTGTATTTTGAAGAAATCGCAGTTGCAAGCCGCAGACGCGTGCCGCGAAGCACGTTCACGTAGGCAATCCTTAAATCGGCAATCCTTCTCAGCCCCCTGCCTCATTTTGGTTGTGTATCGAACTGTCCATTATCCCAAGACGCAAACTAATGGCGACACTATGTAAAGGCTACTTTATTGTAAGATAGTCAAAATACTTTTGATAATCAATATGATGTTACAATTTATTTATACCTTTCTGAACCACAAAGAAGGTTGCATAAGCGTAATATTTCATGCCGGGGCAATATATCCTTTACAAAAAAAGAAGTTTATAAAACTACGCCTTGACACTTTTTCAGAAATAAATCCCAAGTAGTGTACTTAAATTGCGATCTGCGAGTGAAAAATCCTCGCACATCACTTTTGTGAAACGAGCCCCAGGTGTCCAGTATAGGTTACCTATATTTAAAACTTGACAGTGTCTGTTGTGCATCAGTTGCTCACATTACAAACTGACAAATAATTCTTATAACTTGTCAACTCCAGAAATATGATAAAGATGAATACGATATGAAATGTACCTTGAATTTCGATGAAGGCTTTTTCCATATGTTTCAAAGTATAGAGAGAAAACCTGTGTCATTGAGTACTTATGAATGATGGCACTGACAGTAGAGTATTCTGGGGGCAATTGTAACGGGTCAATTGTAACACAAATTTTTGTTACAATTGCCCCCAACCCTGAACACATGTTGCAATTGCCCCCTGTTACAATTGCCCCCAGAATACTCACGATATATGTATATCACTTCAAAAAAAAGATACATCTATTTAATCATTCTCATTTATCCTTCTCTTATGCATAATAACATATCATCATTAGGTATGCAAAATTAGGATACGGTTTGTTCAACTCTGAAGCTTAATGCATGTTGGACCTGCCTGCAGAGGTGGAAATCCAGGGGACATAAAGTAAAAGTCCTACTGTGTGTTTCTTCCACCCATAGACTCAGCCAGCTGATTTCACTAATTAGTTCTACCTCCTCGCTGAAGAATTATGTTAATTAGCAAATCCAGGTGATTGGAGCAAAATACTGGGGAGGACTTTTACTTTATGTCCCCTGGATTTCCACCTCTGCCTGCCTGTAAATGTATTTTACAAAAAAATACAATGTGTCAAATGATGAATTTTGATTGACTTTCCCCATTTAAAAGAGATGTCTGATAATGAGAAGATTAATTATGACGGTGAAGTTGTGAGCCCTGCTGTGTCCGTCTCCAGGGAGACGTTGCTAAAGAAGAAAAAGAGCCCAAAGTCTTGTCGGACGCTGAACCAGGGGATTTCTACAGGAGCCAAGCCCTGGAAAAGGATCTCCCGGCTCTGAATGGACAGAACAAAGGGATTCTGAGATTGGGAAGAACTCAAAGGACACGCTGAGAGATACCAATATCATTACGGGCACAACAGGCCAGGCGGCACGGTCTGAAATGACGGGGAAGACAACGCGGCCCGACCGGTTTTACCCCGGTGAAGCCGGCCATTTACACCATGCAGACTGCAGACCACAGCATTCTCTTTGTGTTGCAAAAGTCTCGTGGTGCATAAAAAAAACAAAAACGCATGGCCTTGTACTCAGATGCCACTGAGACGTCATCGGCGCTCAGTAATCACATTGTTTATGTTTTAATTTCTTTGCGGGGCAATCAGTGTCACGGCAACTTTACAAAACGACAGCGGAGAAGTTTGTTGAAGGATGTTGTAAATGTTTAAGGCAGGGAACGCATCATCGTGTTTGTGTGTGCAATGTCACAACATCCTTTTGGGGGGAAAAAAAAACAATAACACAGTCACGGCCTCTGCAATCTTGAACAGTATGATGAATGCATTTATTCTGCTTGCACAAAATCGGGATGCATGATTAAGTAATGGTCCTACTTTATGAATTGTGTATAAAGTTTCAGCATTGCATTCGTTAATTTTTTTTGCATACGTGTTTTTGTGTGTGGTATTTTTTTTCTGACATATGGAATATCTCAATTTCTGATATCTTTTCCATTTTAGTATTCTATCGAGTTATATTAGGTGCAGCATAGCTCTTCTGGCTACTGATATACTTGTAATTATGACATGTATAGACAAGTATATTTGGTAATGATTTACATTAACTGCATATTCATAAAGCGTTCATTATGCATTCATTAGCATTGCAAAAGCATTACATTACAATTACATAGAGCATTATGGATGCTTTATGTGTACAGTATTCCTCGATCTGTGAACCTCAGGTCAGATCTATCCCATGAGATGATAAATAACACAGTATAAAGCATTCATAATGCTCTATGTAATAGTAGTGTAAAGCTTTATGAATGCTTTATGAAGATGAATGCTTTATGAAGATAGAGTTAATATCAATTTTTACCCTATATTCTTTAGAATGCGTCAGGTCATAATAAATCAACACACACAGGTTCAGTCGATCCACAACTTTACTTTTTTGCATTTGTAGTTATCAAGGTGAACTTGTACACTGAGTTTAATTTTCCTAATAGAAGGGAACAAAGGTTGAAGGGAACAAAGCAAAATGCATTCCAATATTAAATCATGTTTGTTAAGAACAAGTTGAAAATCTTTTCTTAAAAGTAAAAATCCAGATACCCGGCTTGTTAAAATTCAATCAGGAAATACAGTCACCCGGTGAGCGCTGTGCCCGTCGAGCCAAAGTGTTTTTGTGTTTTTTTTTTAGTTCCTGCGAACGAAACATAAGCACGGGATTGTCAAAGCCAAAATGCTTTCATGGTCGCTATGTTATTACTACCCATAAACAAACAGGTTGCAACAGCTAATGCACAGCGAGTCTCTGGCAATGACTCAGTCAGAAGTTTCTTTTGAAATGGTGATCAAAGCAGCTCTGACGGTGTTAGCACCTTGTGCCGCGCAGAATATTCATGAATAGAAGACATCTGTCCTCAACTAGGCGGGCCTTGCAACAGAGGCAGGGGAAGACTGAACGATTGTAGCCAAACAAACGAGGGATGGGCTCTTCCATTGGGTGGCACGGCAACCCTTGTGCTCATTAAAGCACCTCAAGTGTTTGTGCGTGAAATTATGCCCAGGTGTCCCCGCTCGCCAAATAGGTTATGGCAGATACGACAACACGCCCGTGACAAATTCCTGGGAAAAAATAAAATACATTTAATAGGATCACTTTATCAACTGACAAAGCACAGCTTTATCTTGCTGAAACGTAACGTTCTAAAACTGCTCCGGTGATATGCTCATTATGGCTCTCTGAGAGAGGGCCAAGTAGGCGTGCACAGCCCATTGGACGGAAGATAGAACATGTGAAAACCGTAATTTTAAATCTCTTTAAAAAAAAAAAAGTCATTAAAACATTGTTTTCACACGTGTGGCCACTGTTTAAAATTCAGGCATGGAGCCATTTTAATGCTTGTTAGGCCACGGAGGGCAATTCAGGTCTGTATCTTTACAGAGCAAATCAGACCGGATGGAAACCGGGCTAATTTAGTCCCTTTTAATTATCTCACTACAAAAAAATAATGTGAAGATTCTGCTTCTTTCTATTCATATCTGCAGTAGTTGAAGTGATCTCTATTTAAATGCATAAAATATACTCTGAGACATCTGCCACAACACTTTGCCTTCTATAATATTAGAGTCGGCATCCCTGGCTGCAATTATGAAACATTAATATTGGTCAGGGGGCATTATTAAAAATGCTTGCATTTCTAGTATATTTAGATTAATCTATGAATTAGCATATTTAGCAAATAAATGAATTATTGCCAGCTACATGGCCTCAAATAACATGCACTCTCTTTCACTTAAGCAGCTGAGTAAAAATAGCACCCGGCAAGCTGTGTATTTCGCTAGCTAGCTATATAATTCTGCTAATATAGCAAAGCTACATTTTCTAAAAAGCAAGATAATGGACAGCACTTAGCTATAGTGTTTTATTTAAACAATGACTATTTTCACATCTCAGCTCATGTCAGAAAGTAATCATCATAGGCTCTATTATAGCTAAGAGGAAGAAAGGAATGACAGAAATATCATCATAATTCATTGACATATTTAAAATATTTATTTGACAACATGCCTGGAAACTAGTTCATTTCGACAGAAACGTCACAGGGCAACAGGCAGCAGCTGTAGGCCATTTTGTCAGAATAGGAGAGCACATTACTAGGTTTGAGCACAGGGTACGTGTCTGAGACTTGTTGGCTTCCCCTCAGTAGTAGGTTTGAGAGGTTAATAAAAACCCGTGGGAAAGGCTGATAAAGAGGATGTGATGGGAGAGTTTTATGCTCTCTCTGGCCAGTTAGATTTTTTTTTTTCCCAGCTCGGTTTTTTGGATTTAGGGCGATAAGCAGTGCATTGAGTTGAGTGTTTTGCGTGTGTCCTTGTAGGAGGAGAGACAGGGACTGTATCTGGTTCAGAAGCGATGGCTGAGACAGGAGGGTTGCCAAAAGAAAAAGAAGCGACCAAGATGTGATCAAGCCGGCGCAGAGCTGACTGTGGAAAAGGGAAAAAAGAACTTGCAGGAAAGGGTTCCTTCCACAGCAGATTTAACCCTTTGAAGATTTAACCCGTTTTCAGAATGTTTTTATTTAAAAAAAAATTCTAAGTGTTCTAGAAGTCCACGTAGTGATTGTTACATCAGCAATAGAATGCCCAGTTAAGAACATTCTAATTACATTCTTGTGATCTTACACCATAAAGGGTTAATTCCATTCGGTTGTACAAGCAAGTTGACAAGGTTTCGATGGGGATACAGTATTTGCTATTCCAAATGATTACGAGCCACTTATCCAGAACAGGTAAGGGACTGTCTGGGGCGGTAAGAATTGGAGATATACGGTGTGGCAATTGTGGAATTGACCCTTCTAATCCTAAGACACAGAAGGATCAATTTTAATGTAGTGTTGGATCTGTGTTTTCTTTCTTTCTTCTTTTTTCTTTTACTTTTTTGGGGGAGATTTCAATAAGAGTTGGGGGCACAAACCTATCACCTCTGCTCCATTATTGTGTGTACTGTTTGCTTGGTAAACACACACATTCTGTTTTCTAGCCTGCCACCTATGTATAGCTGGGTCTCCTGTGATTGAGAATAGATTTTGTGGGACAGATCAAGTAACACTCAGGGCACAAGGAAATGGAATCGGTCAGTTGATGGATATTGGGTTGCTGCTAACACCTGTGCAGTGCTAAGTGTGGGACTGTGGGGAATTTGCCGTTATTGATAATCCGGATGTGCTTACTGCTAGTGGGCTTTCGAGACCCTCTGTCCAGGGCAGAGAGAGGGGAACGGCCGTGAGACTGTGTGTGCAATCGTTACACATTAAAAACACAATTCCATTTCTTTGCACCGGTGTACAGCGTTGAGGGTGGTGGGTCTCTGGGAATATGAGTCCTGAATTCGAGAAGCTATTTCCAGGGGCAACTGCAGAAGGTTGGCTCCAACCAGAGCAATTATCATTTTCCCTGGTTTCCCTTATATATTAAGGGCTTAGGTGCACACTCAAAACCACACTGGAGACATGCAGTAGTCTGTCTGTAACTAGGATTTCATCTGGAGAAATGCTTGAGATGTTTTTAGTACCGTTCTAAGGACGTAATGGAGGTGGGAAAGTGTGGACAGACAGTAAGCACTGCTCCAACAAATGGAAAAAGAAGGATCCACAAAGCAGCCACTGAAATGCAGACACTATACAAAGCATCCTGATTAATCAGTATAGTCAGATATGTGTCAGGTCCCGTGCCTCTGTCCCAATTTACTGGTTTTCCGTCTCTATGTGTATTCCGTTCCGTGTTTTCCCTTTCCCCCGATTGTGTCCCTCCAGCTCCCGCACCTGATATGTGTTTCCTCATGTGTCTCTTCTCACCTGTCTCCTTGTCAATCTGGCATATAGTCTCCCCTGTTTCTTTGTTCTGTGCCAGATTGTCTTGTGCCCTGCCTTGTGCTTGTCATATTACTTTCCAGCCTTTTTGATTCCTGCCTGTTCCCTGCCTGCACCTCGTTCCTGTGTTCAGTCCTGTGTACCCGTCCGGTTTGTGTTCTCCTGCCTGTCCAGCCTGCCCCTGTCCTGCCTGTTCCCGTCCAGCCCTGCTCCGGTTCTCCTGCCTGCCTCGCCTGTCCCCGTCCAGCCCTGCTCCTGTCCTGCTCCAGCCCTCCTGCCCACCTGCCTCATCCCGGTTCTGTCCCTACGCCAGCCCTGCCCTAATTTGCCCAAGCCTGTTCCTGCCTGCCTGCTGCCCTGTGTGGGTAGTCTTGTGTAATAAAGTCTCCTGCGTGGAGTTCAACCAGCCATCTGTCTCTGAGTCCTGCATTTTGGTCCAATCCTGCACATTGCCATAACAATATGCACAATGAACACCAGAACAATATGCACGCAATATGAATATCATTGAAATTATTACTCTGCTTCATTGTACCGTATGTGATTGTGCTGTTATATTAAAAATCAAAAGTGCTAGGACTTACTCATGCAAACTGTGTTTGCATCATTGCAACAGGACCCACATATCTGTTAATGTGCACCACATGCAGCATACATGCTCAACTGTGTTGTTTACTTATCAGAAAATAATTGAAAATATGTATGTTATGACAACTACACACAACTTAGATTTCCGTGCTTGTTCACCATTGCATACCATTGAAGCTGGCGGGGTATTCTGAATCCAGTATACGTGCTTTCACATTACGTCACGTGGCGCTGTAATGGCGACATGTAGTCCAGCTGTCTCTCGTGTTCCTGTTTGTTAATTTGAATTTGGCTTTTGTATTTAGTTTTTTTTCATGCGCTGTGCGTCTGTTGTGGCACGGGGAAGCTGGCTGGAGATTTTTTCAGGGCACTCCTGCTGCTCGTTTTGATAATATTGACGAATTGCCTAGTCAGGATAATTTTGTTTGTGATCGTCACCACGGAGACGCATTCGCAACATATGCTCGGGAATGTCCGTAGGATCTGCAGCTACAAATCACCGGAGTTGAAGATGTCGGGACTGATCCAGGACTGCAGGCAATCTTCCAAATGGCCACCAGGGAAGGGAAGGAGAAGATAATGCGGGGGAGGAGTGAGGCAACGACTGGAGGGCTTACGCAGTTCGGTGCTCCATTTCGACAGTGGACAGAGACCGCAACACTGCATGTATGGAGTCGTGGTGGCGGAATTTGTGTGTTGGACACTGGACAGCGTCTCGGGACAGCGGGGGCTATTTTTAATCATGACGTTTGGCTGTATTCCACTTTAATTCACTTAATTACTTTGATTAATACAATGATTCTATTGAATGTCTTTATTTGATATGTTTGTGTGTTGTGGGTCTGCCCCACTGTCTATGTGTTTTTTGTTGTTGCTGGTGGCTACAAGTGAAGTTCCCTAATGGGAAAATAAAAGTCATTCTATTCTATTCCGTAATCTGATCTGTTGGTAAACTTTGAAATATATGTAAGAAGGTTTATAAAATTGTTTCTCAAACTTCTCAAATTTTACAGAATCTCTCAATACATAATTTTGTAAAAATAATTTCTGATTCAGCCTAGTAATTTAAGAATTAGAGAATGTGAGACACACAGCAAAACAGTAAAAGGCATTTCTTACATCCCTTCAACACACACACACACACGCACACGCGCGCACACCCATACACACACACACACACACACACACGCTGGGGTCAGTGCTCCACCTTTCCAGGCTAGTGCCAAATTGACAGAGCTGTTGCAATATTTGTCAAGTCCTGAAATTTCATTGCTCTTACCAAAAGGGTTTGTAAGAGGCACACATGCACAATGCATTTGCCTTGGGGAAAGTATAGACTTTCTTTGTGAAAAAAATAAAAATAAAATACCTATAAATGGAAACCATCATCTTGACTTGTCAATACAGTCAGCTGAGGGATCAGTCACTGTTATGTTGGTTATAATCACTTTATTTATAGAGGTAAATGTCAGGGGTGATCTCCACAGGAGAGCTACACCTGGCCTAGGCTCACATGTCATGTGAAGTGTCATGTGTCAGATACAATGGCGTTTGTTCCTTGCACCTGGAACCACATGCCAAACACCCATTTTGTGGCACGCGTCATGAAATGTGAGGTAAATCATTAAACGGCAGCAACAACAGATGAATTATAATTATTTAAAAGGCAGTATGGCTCGCTTTCAACATCGTGCACCACATCCCAGATAGCATTTCACTGTTGCATTGCGTTTCATCAGTTATTGCGTGTTTGCGAAGGTTCACAATGATCAACGAAAAAAAAAAAAACAGTATGCGGCCTCAGTGGTAATGAAATGGTCTATCACATGTCTGCTGGATCACGCTTCGGTTCAGTAAGCGGACGGGTATGGGGCAATATGCATGACATGCGGTCGGGTTTAGTTTCAGTGTTACTGTACACATTATGTACACATTATGTTTTCTAAAACCTGGATAAACTGGATACAGCAGAATTGTATAATATTGTATTGTATAATATAGGCATTGCGCAGAAATTACAATAAGGTTGTTGTTGAAGTACGTTTGCATGGGAAACAGACTGAGTTTTTTAAGAGGGGTTGCTTACAAATCGCAATCAAACCTCCCCCCCCTCCCCTCTATCGATGATATCTACCGAGCAACCGCGCCAAACGCAGTGCCTGAGCTAAAGCTCGAAAATAAGCTGAACGTGATGAATACCAATGCTTGCCATCTGGCAAGGAGGCTGTTTTTTAAAAGAATGACTCAGGCTTCCACTGTGCCTGTGTACTCTTTAATTTGACCACAGACGGGCCAGATTATTATTATTATTATTGCTTAATTTTTTGCTTCATTCCCATGTGATAGTCTTATCGCTGCACATATATATATATAACTCCAGGCCCGTTGCCAGTAAAAGGACATATTTGTTTAGTGTTTAATTCGGTGATTTAGCCACTGAGTCACTTCGTGTTGTAGATACGGCTAACAGGGACTGACAGTGCCGAGAATGAAACCGAGGAAATATAGGGAAGAAAGTACCTGTAAACTCTTGCAATTGCAGGTGGAGATGGTGTCTGAAAACCTGAATTGCCCGAACATAGGGGTTCATCTTAGCATCAGGGAACTTGACTTGTAGCCCTGGTTTCACATAGGCCGCGCATAGGCGGCAAGTGCCGTTGATATCAATGGAGAGTCGTTTGCCGCTTTGCGCTCTGGTAAGCGGTGAGCGCAGCGCATCTCCACTGCCTGCCGCTGCGCTCAAAGTTCAACCAGATTCAACTTTGACCCCTCCAGTCGCTGACCTTTCAAAGCGCAGCCAATAGCTAGAGAGTGGACGGTACTGAACGGACCAAATTCGCAAACCCAAAATGGAGGAAAAATTAATTATGTGCGTGACCGAATTCCCCGAGTTGTACAAATCGAACTTGCAGGACTACCGTAATTTAAATGTAAAAAATTTTGCACATAAGTTTTCAATTGGGGCTACCAGGTTTGTAACAAATAAGCACTACTACATTGATATCTACCAGATTATTACCAGGCAGCGCTAGCTCGCTACGTTAACTATCGATAGCCAGGATGGCATTCTATATTACGGTCAGCAGATAAGTGTTTTTTGTTTGTTTAGAACGGTATACATTTCACGTTCGAAAGCAATTAGAAAAAGTGGAGAAGAGCAGAGACCCTGAAAACAAGTGACCAGCTCTCTCCCTGTCCTGGTTCAATGTGGATCACGTTAATGTTGTGGGCAATACTGAATGAAATTAAATCACATGTAAATAACAACCGGATTTTGTGCTTGTATTTTTGCCGCTTCGCTCTCTGCTTGCGCTGACCATAGCGGCAAGCTGAGCGCAAGATGCCGCTCATGCGCGCCCAATGTGAAAGTTAGGTAACTCCAAAGTTGTAGGTGAGGCATTGCCCTTGTACCCTTCAGCAATGTTTACTTAATCAGAATTGCTTCAGTAAATATCCAGTTTTATATAAAGATTGTATGCAAAAGGATGTAAGCTGTGTAAGTTGCTCGAGCGTTAAATGACTGAAATGCAAATGGCCGGCCTCGCTGGTCAAGCCTCTTTCTGGCTCTGGTTTAGGTACTGTCTTACATGCCCGCACTTACATCTCACATTTCCAGGACTGATTCAGGTGTTAATAGTGGAGACGTTGTGCACCTGTACTGCCTAGACCTGGAAGTGCTTAGCATGTAAAATCTCAGATGATGCCTACAGAATTGGACAGGCGGAACAAAGACAAATAAACAATGTGTGAATATTCCTGGCATCAAGCCAAAGCGGAGAATGAAATCAATTTTTGGGCCCTATCTTCATTAATTAAATCATGTTTCCATTTCCAATGGCGAAAATGTACATACATTGTGGAAATCTTGCTGTGTATACTTTGAGCTACGATATGAAATTGAATTATTCAGTTTGAAAAACAAATCCATATAAAAACCTAATGCATGCATTGTAAATATTGGAAGCAAGCAGGCTTTTTCACAAGAAATAGAGAATGCCATTTACTGAGGGTACTTGTGGCTAAAGGCCAGGCTATGATACCTCAATTTTCCGTAATAAGATTTAAAATAATGCGTTGATTCTATTAAAAGTAAAACATTCTGTTGCATCACTGCCTATATTTTGGTTTGCTCTTTACACAGCATTTCAGCATGAATAACCCTGTAACTGTTATTAGAACGTTCAATCATTTGCGCATGAATCAAAACTGTATTTTCTCTACTGATACCGGGCTAATGCACGTCTGGAACTGGAGTACTTGTTGTTGGCTAATGGTGGGGCGCTCCACAGTTCTCCACAGTATAGTCGGGTGAATATGCATGTGGAAGAAAGGTGTAGACCTCTGTAGCCAAATTCCCATAATGCACTTAGTTTCAGTCAGAAGGATGGGACACTGTCACATTTGTATTCATGAGCAGATAAATGAATTAATGAATAAATGAATAGCAAGAATGTTCTGAATTGTAACGTAAATGTCAGAGGACATGTGCGCTGAAGAAGCTCGGAGAATTCAATTCACATGGAGGGAAACGGGTTTCTGGCCTATGGAAGAAAAAAAGAACATATACAAAAATGGAACCTAAAACAAAACCGTCCTTTATTGTGGGGAGAATAAAAAGCCCCTCAATGTTATCCACACTGCTATTCCAGTGACATTTGTGATTGTGGAGATGAGATACATTATTCTTCATGAACACAACACAAGGGTTGTTTTCTTTAGTTTTTCTTTTTGACTGGATACTACGGTAATCAAGGGCTATGGAGCAGTTTTAAATTTTAATCAAACAGAAAAGAGTAATCCGTAAGGTATGCACTGGAAAGAACATTCATTGCACAGACAACCCCCAGAATCATAGTATATTATCTTTTTATTCTGTCAGCGATTGAGGTACGTGAAACAGCTAAAGGCAAACAGCCTTAAGAGACTCGGGCTCGCTTATCACAAAACCACCAAGCAGTGATATTTGAGCATTATTATTTATGATAGAGGATTCCTTTGATCTGTGGTCTGGTTTGTAGAAAAAAAGGCATTACAACCTTATTGCACCAATGCAAGTCTAAATATGGATCCTTGCAGGGCCCATGAATTTAGGTCCAACTGTTTTCTCACTAACTTAATTACATGAACACTAGTTCATCAAGTCATGCAAGCCCCCCTGAATACGCTCTTTTCAAAGATTTAAACTCAGAACCTGTTTTTAAATGGTTAGAGAATGATTTCAGTGTAATACAAGTGATTTACTCTATATAGATGTTGTCATTATGCCTGTTTCATAATTAAAATAAATGTGCTGTTCACAGCATGGGACACATCCGCAGAGATTTTCACCCTGTTCTAAATATTTCATGCAGTACATGGCTGCAGGATGTGATTCCCATCGTAAAAAAGAGAATTGGAGAATATCATTTTGAGTCCATTCCTGATTTTATTTTCAGTATGATTCTACGAGAAAGAGAATCAATCACATGCTAAAATGTTGTGTTTATGCAGATCTGTGAGTCCGTCCCGTTTTGATTTTGAGAGAGACACCATTGCACTCTGATGAGCATTGACATGACTGTGAACTTAATGCATATTATTCAGGCCAAAGAAAATAATGCAAACCAAAAACCCCCAATCAAAACTACATAACAATTAGTCAATGACAACACCCTTAACTCTTAATATAACATTAGCAGTCATTCCAGAGTCACTCCTCATTGGAGTGCTTAACCCTGTTAAGTTCACACACAGTTCGGTTGTAAAAGAGAGTGACGACCACATTGTACAACCGCAGTCACTACCTGAAATCTCCAGGTATTGACTACCGAATTTCACTTTGGTTGTGGTTTATCTGTGCAGTATGCAAATAGTTGTTAAGTGACGTAAGCGCTAAAATTACGCTCACTCCAAGATGCTCCCTCCTCATTCGTTCCCAATAGAGACAAGAGGGACAGAGCGAACAAACAACGATTGCTAATGGAAGCTATTTCTAACAGCTCACAAAACGTGCATGCATGACCTTGCAAATTTTTTGCATTCGATAGAAAAAAATGTGATCTAACTGGCTACATCCTGCAACTAGCTCTGGTGCGATCCAGTGAAAAGTACATTACAGGCATTTTTAGCTTATTACATCTTACATTTATCCATTCATACAGCTGGATATATACTGAAGCAAGTCAGGGAATTGAACCTGTAACCTTTCGGTTACAAGCCCAGTTCCTTAACCATTATATTACACTGCCGCCCAAAGTATACTGCCACTGCACTCAAAATGGAACAATTGAGCCAGAAAACACAAAGATTAACTCTAAATGCAACTATAAAATCATTTATTAATGGGATGAATATGTTGACGGTATAGTATCTATTATGGGAATGATATGGGTGGAGCATATGGCAATGGGAAGTATATGTTGTGTGTGCATAAGCATGGCATATTGCAGCTGGAACGTTAGCAAAACTTTCCAAAAGCTAATGTTAGCCAATTTGAACTATGGACGTTGTTTGATTACGTGGAAACAAAACTTTGAATCAGTTAGCCAATTTGGAAAATTTGCTTATTCTAAAAACGGTGAAGCTTGCTAGCTAGCTACCCATAATAATTATACACCACTTCAGCTTAGCTTTATACATAGCCGCTTTAGAAAGTTACATATGCTAACTGCATTTTATTACTTTGACTGCGTATCGAATCTTCGAGAGGGAAAGATTCATGCCCCGAGTTACAATAGACATTACCATGGTTACAGACGTTATTCACAGCCATCGTGAGATCGGGGAAGTTAAGTGATTCCGGCTCCCGTACATACAGAGTCTCGTCGTTCTACTCCGCTCTGTTGTAATGTGTGCCATGGCTATACATTGGTATTCACACTCGTTACTGAATTTGGTAGTCACTCCCAAAAACTGGCGGTGTGTACTACATAACCAATGTGTCACACATTAGGACCTCCCCCATGCATCTAAAATAAAACAACTGGCTGTGCCTTATCAGTTAAAAGTACAATGGATGGCTGTAGCAAACATGCATTTTAGCTCCAATACAGTGATCACATCCATTCCAGAGACATAGCATAAACTATGGGTGTTGCAATGGCCTGACATTAACCATACTGCAGAGGTCAAGTTGTATCCTGTGAGAGAAAGTGAAAACAGAAACAGAGACTTTCAAAATGTGTAAACTGAAAGGACTGGTACACATGACACCTGGACCAGTCCTCTCTGGACTCCTAATGAGTCTGAAGGAACTCCTCAATCAATACCAATTAAGGAGTCTACCTCCCGCGCAAATCCAGAGGCCCTCTGGCGCATTTGCCTCGTCAAAAGACCACCAGGGTTTAGATGAATGCATTCCCTCAGACTTCCTTGAGTAAAATTGTTTGCATTTGCCTCGGACAATATGAAGATATGTGTGCAGTCTGACTAAATGCAGAACCACACAAAAGCATTGGACCCATATAAAATGAACATCTTGAAGAATAATTCAATACAATATCAAAGAAAAGAAAACAAGCTTTATTGTTTCTTTTATTTCTTATTGTATCTGGAAAAAAAAATCTGAACCACACGCACTTCATTGTGATAAGCCAGATTAGGCCATTAGGTAAAATAATAATAAACATGCATACTGACGATAACCTTAAAACAAGCTTTAAATCATCGCTGCTGCATTGATCAATTATAATTAGCATGCAGAGGCCTAAATAACAAAGGCGCTCTTGTTCTTAAGGGGAAATCTTGAGGTAGTACATCAACGGTTTCCATTTGAAGCATAATAGTGTTGGAAATGATTTGAATGTTGGTACAAACGAGAACAATTGGATGATTTGTTTAGATGGTCAATACAGATGCGTTATAATATCAACAGACTCATTCAATAATATAAATGTAACTTTACTTACAATATTAATTTGTCCCTGTCTTTTAGAGAACCCACATTAATAGAATAAAATTTAGTTAAGTACTAAATGAACTCTGACAGAGTAGATTTTACTCTATTAGAGTATATTTGTTTGCTCTTGGAGTTAAATGAACGCTGACTATTTTACCGTGCACTGCATGGAATTAATACTGTGTTTTCTTAGCTCAAACTCCTTTCCAGCGCTATTCTGTGCGCCTTCAATGTCATATTTCTCATGTGTCATGGACCAGCTTAAGTTTAATTTAAGCTTAATCAACCCTCCTGCAGGTATGTCGCCCGGCTCCCGGGCGAATGGCGACGGTCGCGGTCGCAAAGTGGCCACATATGCTCGGCCTTCCGCGGCTGTCCTTGATCGCCGAGAGCGGATACGCCACTTAGCTCTCGCCGGTTTCTCTCCCGGCGTGCGTTTTCTCATCTCCCCCGCTCGGGCCGGATCAAAGAAATCAGAGTGGCGAATAAACATATCAAAATGGCCAACAAAAGCGACAGTAACTGCTCCAGGAAAAAAAAGAGCGGGAAAAAAACAACAACAAAGCGAGGGCTTTTGGCCATCAGATCAAAAGCGAGGAGAAATTAGACGGAGCCGCTCAAGATGTGTACGTAAACACGCGGGTCGAAGAAGGCCCTTGTGAGCTGAGGTTACCTGTCGTGAGTAGTTGTAAGTCTGCACACGGCGTGCCAAATGTTGTCACACGCATCGCATCATACCTAATAGCGTCGTTTTTCTGGACCGTCTCCAAAATGACAGTATATAGGCTGTGAGCGGAAGCCAGGAAAGACCACTGATGCAGTGGTAAATGTACATGGAAATCTTGAAGAGAACGAAATACCGGCCCTATACACCAACAATGATGAGAGAACACTGGAGAGAAACCTTTGAATGAGGCTGCCTGGGTTTCTGAAAGAAAACATACTGTAAATGTTTCAAATTCTCTTTTGCCAAATACATATGTACATTGGTCTAGCAATATTTGCGCAACATTTAAATTACTGGCAATTAGCTGACACTCTTATCCAGAATAACTTACTTTTTACATAGTATCCATTTATACAGCTGGATACATACTGAAGTGATTCAGGTTAGGTAACTGGCTCAAGGGTATAATGGTGTTCTGCCTGGGAATTAAACTCACAATCTTTAGGTTACAAGCCAAGTTCCCTCTCAATTATACTACACCGTATCGCTGCATAAAGTGTGGTTGCGTAGTTCCTCCATTCACTGTTGAAAATGGGATGGGGTAAAGTGTTGTCACCACCCCTTGATATGCTTATGGCTGAGTAAACAGTTTTCAGTGGTATCCCCAGCATAATGGAAGAGCCGAGAGAGAGAGAGAGAGAGAGAGAGAGAGAGAGAGAGAGAGAGAGAGAGAGAGAGAAAGAGAGAGAGAGAGTTCACTAACAGTTGGGTAACAGATAGAAAGAGTCAGCGCAGGAAACTGAGACCTGGAGCTTGTATTCAACTTATGTTCGATGGGACTGCAGTGCTCAAACTGCTCGGTCTCTGAATTTGGCAGCTGAACTCCTCAAGGACCCCACAGATCTGCAATGGCAGACTGAATTCTTTATTAGCAGCATTATTGTACCATGAATAATAAGACAGTTTGTTATAGTAAACAAGACTTCCTCTGTAATCCCAAATTTGAAAAAAGCTGCGGTGAAAATTTTGCTGATTTTGCATGAACAATTATATTACTTTGTAACTACTGAAAATGCAAGCTTTACATAAACTTACAAATATCACTTTGAATGTATTCAATACTGTTTTATATTAACAAATAATTATTTTTTGGGATGCACTGTAATAAAGATTTAAAGGAATTGCCCAGTAGCAGACGTGTAGTTGTTAAAACCGAAATCCACATAATATATTCATATATTATAAGCAGTACCTATTTCACTGAGCGAAATACTAGCGCAACCCACTCAGAAAGTGTCCAATCGACCCCGCAGGAATATACTGTTTTCATTTATTGTAAAATTGACTCTATTGGGATTTATTATTATTATTATTATTTTCAGTATATCCTCCGAAGACCTGGCAATTGATTTCTGTCCCCTGTAGGGGACATGAGTCTGGTCTTAATGTTAAGAACCATATACAGATCCTTTCCAAAAAATTAGAATATCATGGAAAAGTTTTTTTTTTCCATAATTCCATTCAAAAAGTGAAACTTTCATAGATTATAGATTCATTACACACAAAGTGAAATATTTCTAGCCTTTATTTGTTTCATTTTTCATAATTTTGGCTTACAGCTCCAGAAAACCCCCAAAACAGTATTTCACGAAATTAGAATAGTGTGTCGAAAATCAACATTTCTGGAAAGGATCTGTATTCTACTATGCTGAAACCTACACTAAAGGGACGTTCAATAAAAATAAAACAAATAATATAGTTGTAATATTCAAATATTTTCACTGCAACATGTTTTTGTCATCCAAGACAGATGTCAGAAAATGTAAATACTTTATATATTTATATCATATTTAGTTTCAACATCGTCCCAATATCCCAACAATGTATTTGCTTAGGTCTCTTTTAAAAATAGAAACACTCTTTCATAGATCCATTTTCATACATCCTTTGTTGTTTCGTGACAGTAAAGTGTATTGTTAGGCTGCAGGATATTTTATTTATCCCACTCTCGCTTCATTAATTATTGATCCGGATTTCGCGCCGCTGGGAGGTAAGCAGCCATTTCTGCATGGCTGAGGCCTACGCGTCCTGTAATTAATAAACAACCGCCAGTTGGCACAGAGCTTCATCTTGATTTTTGATTTGGCTGTCAGAAGCTATTAAAAAACCCTAGTCTTATGCTTCATGAAATTGCGTTTGAATCAAGAAACCCTAGATGGCGTATGGTAAAAAAAAAAAAAAAACACAATAAAAACATAAAAAATAGTGGTG
Organism: Synaphobranchus kaupii; assembly: GCA_029718625.1. Lineage (NCBI taxonomy): Eukaryota > Metazoa > Chordata > Actinopteri > Anguilliformes > Synaphobranchidae > Synaphobranchus > Synaphobranchus kaupii. The sequence continues at coordinate 17,091,090 of CM056381.1, read as the reverse complement.
AACAGATGAAAAAAACATGTTTTTAGGATTTTTCTCAAGCATCAGTAATATGTATATTTAAATACATAAAATCTCATCTGGCTCTCATGAGATCACTGGAAGGAACAATTTAATAGCTCAAAATGCCACAGGCTGTCAAGTCTTAGAAAATAGATGGCTTTGCTAACGTCCTATAAAATGTGAGAGAGCTGCACCTTAGTCACGCAGACCCCCACAGCTTTCCAAACACGGAGTAACTCAAACATGACCAAGACCATACTGTGATGTCAAAACCATTTTATAGACGAGCGCTGTTACGTTCGGTTTGTTGTGACACAAAATGGGAATTTCACATCTGTCCTACAACCAGGCATGCAGGGCTTATTCATATTCAACATCATTACATGGTGTTGGTAAACAATATGTGGGTGGGTTGAAATTTTCTGTCTGTACACAGAAGGAAACATCATCAAACATCATTACCGCGGAAACGACCTGTGTTACAAGCTACGCTGGGTTTGCACTGAGCCAAAAACATCATACCGAACTATTATTTTGGTCATTTGTGCTAGCCAGAATGCAGCAAACTCACAATGGTTTCTATGGTTGCCAAAGCGCTCATCCTTTTTTTTTTTTCATTTAGGTCACATGGAAAATATTTCTAAAAGCAAAGACAAATGTCTCTTTTACAATGCCTATGTTTATTTGGCAACCCCTAATAAACATGACATCTTAAATAAATGACACATGTAGGTCACGTCGCATGAACAGCAACACTCAAGCTTAAATGGCACAGCACAAATATGTACCTGTGAATGGTCTGGACTGTTCTGGGAATTCGTTTGCCAGGGATTCATTTCATAGGGCAATCTGTTTGTGTTCCATAGGAGGGGCTTGTTGGGCTTGTTGCTAAGAATCATGGGCAGGGTTTCAAGTTAGGTGGAGCCCACTAATTGCTGGCAACGTGTGCTGTATATAAACGAAAATGGAGAAAGGACTAGCACACCGCATACTGAAAAAAACACCTCCCACTGAAGCACATAAACGGCAGGTCTGTAAAAGAAACTTAAAAATATATATTCTTATTTGTTGTACAGACTAAACCAAATAATAGTTGTGACTTGGCCATATGTTTGCGGACACGCTGATGTTGAGGTTTCCAATGTTCGAACGAGGGCAGTTGGATGTCTTTGAAAGAGAGCAACCATACAATGGCTTTGTCCACTGGAGGTTTTTAAATGCTTTTTTTTTTTCTTTTTTTTTTAGATTTGAGCTTCCTGTCTGATCATTGCCTTCCGAAGTAAAGCAGACCAACCCTTTTTTTTTTTTTACATAAACACATATGGTGTGGATTTGTCTCGTATAAAGACATGCATTCTTTGCTGGTTAACTGTTTTGGAGGCTGCATTATCTTGAATTCTCCACCGATATTTATGTCTGGGGCACACAGCAACTTCCAAGTCTGATACAAAATTCTTCATTCTTCTCATTGTCCCACAAGTGCTTAAAAACAAAATAATTTTCTTTCTAAAATAGGCTTTTCTGTTGGCCCCTTTTTGAAAATGCAGATACTGCAGCCTCACCTGTGAGCAATGTGAAATCGGAGATCAAACGCGACGAGACGGTCGCGTCTGTCAGTCGACACAGGTTTGCGTTTCTCTCCTGGTTTGCGTCCACTAAAAGCCACAGACAACTCTCCCTCCCCCCGGCCCCTTCTCCGAGCTGCCCGTTTATCTCAAGGAGAGCTGTCAGAGACATGATAGATGCGAAAAAGACATTATGCCTCCTTCACCTGGTATGCAGTCAGCCAGCAGACAGCAGACAGCCATTTTGTTCAGTGCAACACTCAGTAATTCAAAACGCTGCTGCTGCCCTCACCCCCATCTTCCCTCCATCGCCACACTGATGTCTGTTATTTTTTACTTGAGATAAACCGTGGGGATAAAACAGTTAAAAGTATCCCTGCTAACCAAAAAAAACCAAAAACCTTTATTAAGTCCCATCTGGGATTTGTTTGGCAGTTTTTGTTTTTTTGCCCTTGACGCTTGTCGTCGCAGCTGTCTCTATTGACCCCGCTCTCCCGTGCTTTGGCCAGGGTCAGTTCCCATTAACAATTGAAGCCATTTATATCATTACGGACGGAATTGCTAACTGGATGAAAATGAGACCTTATCTTCCGTGGGACCGGGCAATATTACGTTTAAATTGCACGGGGAATTTCCTCTATAATAAACCTCATTAGTTTTCATTCTGGTTTAAAGCTGTGTAGCACTGAGAGGGAAAGATTAAGGAAATGATTCACAATGAGTTCCTTCCTTGATCTACATCAATCATTACTTATTTATTTATTTCGGTTTTCTTTTTTTTCTTCTTTTTTTTGTTCTTTTGGACCCTTTTTGCTTCGCGTCACGCTAATTTCCAGTAAAACCTGGCACGCTGGCCTTATTTCATATGTGAGTAAGGGGTATGCCATTTTAATGCACTCTCTGTTTTCTTGTTAGCACAATGGACCCATTCCAGATTTGGGTTTAATGGTGTATGATCACGCTGTACAATGTAATGCAAAATGTGACAACAGTGAGAATGGATAATGGCACTCCGGTACCTGTGTGCGTGCACGTGTGTGTGACATAGATACATATCTATATAATTATATTTATATTACCGTGAAGATATGTAAGTAATGCGTCTATATCATATTGGCTACTTTTAGCCTGTCAGTGGTTTGCCTGAATCCATTCATTATACTGGCATCTGACTAGACAGCAGTTAAATTATTTCATTGTGTTTATGTTACACTGAGGAAGCAGTGATGGAAATTTTTGAATGTCAGCCAAGCATCATTTTTATTGTAATTGATGAACATTTTCATTCACTGTGTTTATTTTCAGATAGCAAGGGGGGAGGGACTTGTGACTGGACTCAGACTACTCCCTGGATAATGTTATGTTGTTCTGTGGTTGTTCTGATGTGATTGAAAGATGAAGATTGATGCGGGGAGATCTGACGCCTTTACTATAACACCAAATCTCATAAATACGTCCAGTTACTTTTAACCCAAAAATAAAATACCTAGGATTTCCGGCGAATGGATCTAAAATTGTGTTTCAAATGCGTAATTCCCGGTTCTGTACAGACTATTTATATTTTGACAGGTGCTCTTTTTCAGGTTTAAGTAAGACATTTCTGCCTCCTAAAATTTGATATTTGAATAGCACAGATGGCAAATCAATAATGCACAGGACAAGTTTCTACAAAAACGGAAGCTTTTTCACATTTAAAATGTCATCGGTTTACATAGTGAATAAGGAAGGCAGTGGGCAAAGCTCTACACCCCTCTCTCCACCTTCAGCTGTGATTTTTTTTCTTTTGAACACAATAATTCAGATTTGTGATGCACGCATCTAACATAACACACTTCAGTACTACGCATTTCTGTTTCACCGCCGCATTAATGTACAATTATACAAATGATACAATTTCTTCCATGATCACCTGTATTGTGTATCTCAGTTATGACTCATGCATGGGTTCCAAAAAAATAAATAAATATATATATATATATATTTTTATTTTATTTATTTATTTATTTTATTTTATTTTTGGTCCCAGCTGGTGTTGTCCATGGAGTTACCAGTGCAGTTGATCTACCTCTACTCACAAGTGAAAGAAAGGATTTCACAAAAAAAAAGTGGAATATTGACAGCAGGCTTTTAACAGAGCACATTATTTTATATACACTGCCAAAATAAAAGTCGCACACTGTAATATTTTGTTGGACCGCCTTTAGCTTTGATTATGGCGCGCATTCGTCGTGGCATTGTTTCGACAACCTTATGCAACGTCACAACATTTATTTCCGTCCAGACTTGCATTAATTTTTGGCCGAGATCTTGTATTGACGACGGGAGAGTCGAACCACTCCGTGAAGTCTTCTCCAGCACATCCCAAAGACTTTCAATTGGGTTAAGGTCAGGACTCTGGTGGCCAATTCATGTGTGAAAATGATTCCTCATGCTCCCTGAACCACTCTTTCACAATTTGAGCCCGATGAATCTTGGCATTGTCGTCCTGGAATATGCCCATATGATGGGATAACCTGGTCATTCAGTACATTCAGGTACTCAGCTGACTTCATTTTATTGCTGCATAACGTTGCTGAGCCTAGACCTGACCAATTGAAGCAACCCCAGATCATAACACTGCCTCCAGAGGCTTGCACAGTGGGCACTATGCATGACTGGTGCAACTGCAACTTTTGTTTTGGCCAGGCAGTGTATATATATTTTTTTTAATTATTTTTTTTAATTTTTTTAATTTTTTTATTTTATTATTTTTATTTATTTTTTTTTTTATGAAAGTTGAACAGCAAAGAGACAAAGCTGCATGTAGGCAGCGGAAGACCACAGAGTCTGCCGAAAAGTAGGTCGAGGCAAGAGGAGGGCCAGAGGAAACCGAGTGAATCATTATTAAGTGGATTTTTTGGGCTGGATCTATTGTATATTCTGGGAGTTCAATGTGTGAAGAACTCATTCTTATTTTAGACACTCCCCGAGGAATGTAAATTTGCTATTTAAGTTAAAAAAAAAGAAAAACTGAAGAATCTTAGGCCAATGCAGCGTTGAAGCAGAAACACTTGTATTTGGCCTAGAACTGCAAATGCCTGAGCTGATATATGGGCGATGCTACCGAGGCATCTGAAAGACCAGTATGCTCTGTCAGGTTAAACAGAAACTTGGCTGCAATTCGTATGGAATGGGCACAGAGTTAAATGGCCAGAAATCCCCCATAAAGCATAGCAGTCAGCTGTGTGCTATTAGGGAACAAATGGAACCATTTGACAGCGATATTGTGTAAGCGGTAATGTTCTCCTCATATAATCAGTTTGCTCCTTAACAAGATAAGAATGTCACAATGGATTATGGCTGATTTTCACCACTGGCATAAAATAACTCTCCTCTCTGTGATTTATGCTATGGCCAAGAATGTTATATTAGTCGACTATAAGGCTGCCAGCATTGCAAACTGTGAGGAGACTGAAGGTCCACACAGTGGAGCCCAGTGCTGGCAGAATTTCAGTCCTGTCGTACGGCTGAGCAAAAGGCTTTCAAAAGAACTACCACAATCACACTATGTAAAAAATGTTATGACACTAACTTGCACTGCAATGAGTCCTCATCCCTTTAAATGAGTGTGAATGGGGACAGTTTACTACAATTGAGCCTGTGAAGGCATTTCCTTTATGACTGAAATATCAATGTGTTGCCCCATACTTACATGCACTCCTATTTTTATATGCATTGTGTGTTCTTTTATCTAGAGGGCCATACATACCATTTCTCTCTTTTTAATTAAATGGGGAAGATTCAATACTCCAAACTGTTGTGTACCAGTTTATGAAAATAGTAACGACTCAATACCCTCATTGTACAACAAGCATGAGATTTGATTCAAAGAACTGGGGTAACATATATTATCAAATGAAAATGGCCCTGTTAGGCAAAAATAACCACTGGCCGTCCATCTGCATGGCTAACTCTAACACCTACCGGAAAGCTCAAGCGCCTTGAACACACGACCCAGACATCACATACCACGTCACGTCACCACCCACACAAAGCTCAAATCCCAATCAAACGTTCGGTTTTAACACAACCAGAACACAACGCTAATAAAATAATGGGTTCTGTGTTTGGTACTCAAAACAAACACTGAACATTCCAGAATATTCTGACAAAACAAATGCAGTGGTTTACCTTGGCCGTTTGCACTTTTTCTTTCTCAAGTGAAAAAAAAAAGGTTTTCTGAAGGAATGCTGGAGAGAAGGAAAAGTTTCTATCACCAGAGGATTGAAAAACTACAATTCCCAGATGAATTTGTTTGAATGAATTGCTCATTACCAGAAGACCTCCGTATTTGCTTCACCTCCATTGGCAAAAGTAATGCGAGTAAGGTTTCTTGTTGTAGCATGCACCTTAGAGATGATTAACTATCTTTGTTACAATAAAACACACCCATATAGCCATCTGCCAAGGCCGATTGTGCTCAACTACCAAAACCATTTCATGCAAAAACTAATTTTCAGCCTCTTAATTATTTTTCATTACAGTGGCAGTGAAGAGTAGATTGGAATTGGACTGTAATTGCCCGACTTGAGCAGTGTGAACAATTGTGATGCATCAGTTTAGATGAAGTGTGACAAGGAGATATCGCGCTGCTACGTAGCGCACATTCGGCTACCTCCTTGTTTCTGATCAGGCAGAAACTCCATGGAATGTGGTCAGCGCAAGGTCAGGATAGTGCTTTTTCAGGAGGCTCAATGCTCCAGGCAATCCGTGCCAGATGATGATAACAGTTTTTTTTCTGGTATTACACCTGCCCTCAAGGGTGTCGGATTGCCAGGGATTTCACATTCTGATGTCCTATCGCTGGAAATAAGCGGACTGCCTCAGTGGGACTATAAAGGACGTATTAAGCACACCTTGTGGAGCTACTGTTTATGTGGATTATGTGTTATCTGTTGAGTGATGGAACGGCCTAGCTAGAGACACTACACTTACCTGTACTTTACTAATCAATACGGCTCCGTCTATGATGGGCGATGTTCCCCTGTGTCAACCTTCATTGCCAGTTTTAATATGGTCTGGATTTATCCATTTTGTGCTCACTGAATTAATGAAAGGAACGGCTAGAAGCTGGAAACACAGACATGGAAAGGTGTGATCTCCACTTGTTTGCGTCAAAGAAAAAATCTACACCCCAGTCCCATGAGTTGTAACAAAATAAGCGTGTGTTCTGACTATTCGCTAACGCTAATGTTGAAGCTGCTGAACACAATGGATATTCCCCATGAAGAGCAGAGGTAATAACTGGAATTTTAAAAGGTAAATAATTACACTGCCAGAGTAAAATAAATCTGAAATAGTGTTGAGGAATAGTAGTTGTGCAACAATATAAACATTTGCATGAAATGAAACATTTTGAAAATATTAAAATCCCAAGCCATTTTATTCCATGACTAAACATATCACGGCGGTTGTTATTGTTTTTCAACGTATCGGCCTTCGGTATTTGCTTACAGTATTGGAATTGCAGGGGAAATAAAATGGAGAAATCAACATATTGCACAATAAACCGAAAATATATTTAAGCAGAGCATTTTACAACGAACATAGGCACATGTTCTCCACATCACCGCGCTATGAAAACACAATTGCTCAAGAGGATAAATGCATTACCGAGGCTATTGTGTATCTTGTATAGTGCGACATCAGCATCATGCATTGCATTTCTCCCAGCAAAGGATTTCGGCTACAGCCACAGAATAAAATAAAATCCCGCTGTTCTTTCTTCCCATTGTTCATCCTTAAAAAAGGATCTGATTAAAAATGTTGTGTACACGCAAAATAAACATGCTTGATCCTCCTCCTCGTCTGGCGTTCCTGTCCCCTACACATGTCAGTTCCACTTCTGATTCTAAACATCCTAGACATGCTGTGGGGATCCATGTACATTTTTTCTTTCTTTGTAGAGGAAGGGTTGACTAAATATGTGGTGACATGTATGACAAAAGCATTTTAAGCCTCCTGAAATAGAAGTAGTCTTTATACAATAAGACTAAATACTGTACCAGGTGAATTCTATGCCCATTCATTATTCAGACAATCTTAAAGTCGCGAGCACATTTTATCAGTACAGATAGGAGATGATGTCCAACTATAATAATTGGCAGCCTATCGAGGATAGTGCAGGATAACATTCAAGTTATTGCTTATCTCTCTTTGCCAATATGTCTTCTCCTGTAATGTTTGATGTGGTTGGAGAACTTATACATTCCTCCATACAGCATCTCTCCAGATCCTTATGGATTCTCCTCTTCAGCTCACCCCCACAGGTTTCCAGAGGGGTTCAGGTCAGGGGACTTTGATTCTGTGGTCAGTGAACCATTTTTTTGTGTAGATTTTAGGGTATGCTTTGGATCATTGTCCTGCTTGAAGATCCAACCAAGACCCACTTTTTAGCCTTCCAGCAGGGGCAGCCAGATTTTGGTCTAAGATCTCCTGGTATTTGATGGAGTCCATGATGCCATGCATCCTAACAAGGTTCCCAGGGCCTTTGGAGGAAAAAAACAGCCCAACAGAACCATAAGGCTCTTTTCTGCATAACTATTGCCTCTTATTATGCCAAACCCACCAGCTCCGGTTGCTTTAAACCTCTCAATTATCACCCTCATGGTGGAATTAGGTAGTTTCAGATATTAATCTATTTTTCTCTATAGTCATTGCCTGGTTTATGAAGGTCAACAACCTTTTGTCTCATTTAATCTGTGTGTTCTTTGATCTTCCCCATGTTGATGGATGACTAAGTGGTTTTGTCCTGCGCGTCACCTCGCTTTTATACCCCAGTGAAATAGGAAGTTGAGAATGACCACATAATAGACTCAGGTGTGCTTGAAAAAAGTAAAATATGAATCGGAATATACTACAATTAGATTTGTTTGTAACTATTTATAGTGGTGCCAATAATTGTGACAAATGTTATTTTAAGAATATATATATATATTTCTTTTTTTAAAATAAAAAAGAAGTATTCACCTGTTCTAATGTATGCTACTATAGCGTGCTGTTCCAGGCTCTGCTGATTTTATTGGCAGTCACATTACTCCTAGTGAATACATTATTGCTTGTGAATGCAAAAGTACCATTTGAAAGAATATGTCCATATGGCTGCCCATAATAAACATAGCTGTATGTAGACGTATATTTCTTTAATTATTTGAAATTTATGAAATCAACTCCACATTTTGAATGTGGTGTCAAACCATCTTCACTTTATTCCCTCCATAAAAAGAAACTCTTGACATTGTCATAACTGTCAGCATTATTGAAGCCTTTCTTAACATTTTCTTGATAGCATGGATTACATTTTCTTTTTTCATGGAATGTTTACAATTGCGAAGGTATTGGGTCTTTGAGAAGTGTTTTCTCCCTTACACAGAGAGATGCAGTAAGCAATGACAGATTAATAAGTCACATTAATAGTAAAGGTACCCACAGAGCTAGCCTAGAGGGCAAAGGATCTCAGAGAAATAGCTTTTCAATATCCCTTAATACCTTAATAAGTCTGCCTTTATACCAAGAGGGCTACATAATCCAACTTTAATTCTTCTGCTTAATTAAGGGATGACAAGTTCTCTGGGTGTATCTCGGCGAACGTGGCGAGCAAACAAAAGCATGTACAGACTGTACAGTTCGTCAAAAAACAAACTGACATAGAGAATAAAGAAGCTGAACAAGAAAAAGTTCATCCCACTCGCATTCGCGCTAAAAAAATACACCACCCCCCGCTGAAATGCACGTCCGTTGTCGTCAGGGCCCGCATTCCCAGACAGCGGCTTGTCAGTGTCTGTATCGGAAGCGGCGCGGGCTCGGTCTAGGCGAGCAGTCCGCTGTTTCGATCGCACCACGGAACCTAGCCATGCCGAGCTTCGCAGGCGGTTAGCCGGTGACCGCGGAGGTAAAACAAATCGCGCAGTTATACCCCCAGTGCTCGAGCTGAAAGACAATCCCGCAGCTGCTCGTTCCTCTTCTTAACCCCCCCCCCCCCTCAAGTCGTACGGAGGTCAACCCATCGCTGTGAATCAGGGGCTAAGGGTATTGCGAGCGGCCGATGTAGCAGCCGTGATAGAACACAGCCCGCGACTGTAAAATGCATTATAAAGCTGAGGTGAAGTGCGACAGCAGACCCAGGGTGTTTATGGCCAGGGCGATGGGGGAAGAGACTGGGGACTGGAGCTATGCTTAATGGAGCAATTTACAAGCAGTAGATGGGGAACTCCCCAAGTTTCCCTTGCCAAGTCTGCTGATTCTGTCAAAAATGCAATAGTGCAGCGCCCTCCAGAATTATTGACACCCTCAATTAACATGAACAAAAAAATGCAGGATAAAATTCACTTTATAGTTTATCAAATACTCTCTGCAATATAAGAAAATGACATTATTCTCTTGTGATACTATAACTCAGAGAAAGACAATTCTGTAACACAAAATTGTTTATATTCCGACAAATATATTATTTAGCACTGTATTTTAATACTTTGTGCACCTGGCAAAAAAATCTATACCGAGTCTTCTCCTATAATATTTTATGAGGAGGAAAAACACATAGCAAGGGTTTTTTTTTGTGGATTTGAAATAACGCTTTGAATCATTGTCCTGAAGATCCAACCACGACCATATCTCCTGGTACTTTGACAGTGTCCATTGTAACAAGGTTGCCACAGGCCTTTGGAAGGAAACCAACCACCCAAACATATCCACCACCATACATCACAGTGAGGATTAGGTTCTTTTATGCGTGACCATCCCTCTTTTTACACCAAACCCACCTCTGGTGTTTGTGGCCAAAAAGATCCATTTTTGGCTCATCTGATCATGAAACCTTGATCCAATTAAAGGTCTTAAAGGGTATTGAAAGGATGCAAAATGGGACATTTTAGTTCTCTATCAGGTTAATCACAGCTTATTATTGCTCCATTAGTGGTGATGGGTATTTTCAGGTGTTTTTTTATTGCCATTGCCGGATTTATGAAAGCCAACGATCTTTTGCATTATTTCGTTTGGCTTTCCCCATGTTAATGGAGTACTAAGGGCGTTTGCCATCTGTCTCACCTCTTATTTATACCACAATGAAATAGGAAGTCAATGTATGACCACTTAATAGTTCTAAAGACCACTTAATAAGACTAAAGATGGTTTGTTCATAACAATTTTTAGGCATGCCCATAATTGGGACACATTTTTACAAAAATGCTTATTTCGTGATGAAGAAATGTATTTTCTGTGACCTAATTAAAAGTTAGATTTCTCTCATTTTTTTAGTGTCAGTAATTTTTTTCTCATCAAGAAAAAAATGGCAACAATTCCAGAGGGTGCTACTCCCTCAGAAGAAAGGCTCTGTGTCTCCATAGACCCTTTGATGGGAAAAAATGGTTAAATCTGGGAGCTTTCATACTTGTCGCGCCTACCATAGAGGGTTCCATAAAGAACTAAAAAGGTTGAAGAACCCTTTTTTTCTGAGAGTGCATGTACGTACGTACACTGTATTTAAGGCTGAACAGAACCTACTTTTTGGTTTATTTCAGATGGACTTCCTTTGTTTGTTTGGTTTTTAGTGTGACTGTGTTGATTTATTTTTCCCCTTCCTTGAGTAAAGCCTGCAGTAGAACTGCCAGGTTAATGGTACAGGGGATACAAATGTAAATACTGAACTGATTCATTACTTCTCATTACTACTTCATTCCTTCATCGTGTTACAGGGAAAATAATTACAATTCCAGATTATGATTCCATACTAATTAATGAAATGCCCAAACATTAATCAACTGCTTCTGTAACCACCAAACTCTGCATGCTTTAATGACTTGGCAGCTGTCTCGTGTTTTGTGAAATAATGAAACTACACACTATTTTGCAATCTTCTCCTATGCCATGAAACAGTCAGACTACATTGAACAGACCAGACGCAAGAAAGCTCTTCCAAACATCATAAATCAGAGTCTGACACTCACTGGCAATAATGTTATATCTTCCCATATGATAGTATTGAGGACCGGTTGATGGATGGCTGCTATATCAAAATTAATGGTGTATCAAATATGACCCCACTTTAAAATTTGTCAATCACTGCTGGTTGCCCAAAGCCAGCATAACGTCTTCCTTTTGCAAGCACAAATTCCGATTCTCATGATATGGTATATCACAGGAAATTCCATATCATCACGCTACTTTGCACGTGCAATTGATTACACTGGCTATGATCTTTCACACGTTTAAGTTTAATGTTCAAATCCTGTGAAGATTTGAACATCCTGGGAACATAGAACCAAGCTACTTTCCATGGAATCCCTGATCACGTTTCTCCAATAACTTCTGGTATTTAAACTTTTAGACTCAGGCAGTGAAAATACCTTCATGGGAAATAAATACATAAGTCAAAGCAAAAATTTGGAAAAGGAAAATGAATGCTGGTTTAAATAGTATGTTATTGTGCATGGATACTGTAGAATGTGGTACAAAAAACGAACAAAAATTATTTGGACATATACAAGCTAGTGCTGCTTGTATATTTACTTTATTAGTTACCTACATATAGAAATAATGCAATTCCTGCAATCATGCAAGACTACCAACAAAGAACACAAAAGCTAGTAATAGATTAAGTTTCCAGATCTTCATATTGCTCACTTAAAATGAGTCAGGCCATCACAACTGGTTGTTATTTGGGGGGGGGGGCGGTGTACGGGGAAACATCATGAGAGATTCTGAACTTCATGTCATTACTTAATTAGTTTTTTCTTGATTTGGAACAGGAATTGACAGAGGTTGGAATTATTGCACCTGAGCAAGGTTCTGTGTACCAGCTTTGTTTTGAAATAATGAGTCTGACTCATCTAATAGTTTCTTTCTTCATCTAGAACTTCTCAAGAAATAGACACACACACACACACACACACACTCATACACAAATAAAATCATGCGTGTGTGTGTGCGTGCGTGCTTGTGTGTGAATTATTATTTTATTTCTTTGAACATGAATCTAACATTGCATTTAGACTAGACTAGTCTCATCAAGTGCAAAACAAAGCTTTGGGCTTTGCTGCCTTAAAACACTCAACAGTGTAAGAATATAGTAAAGTTAGACTACATTTGAGGGAAAACATACAGGCGTTTTAATTTCATACCTGAAAGCAAGTTGATTTAAAAATAAATCAATACCCTTCGTTCCATTTTTTGGTGGTGAGTTATTTATGGAAAGCGAGCTTGCTGAAAGGGGGGGGGGGGGGGGGAAACAGTGTTGTTTATTTGTCATTTTTCATAGCTAGGAAGACAAAATTTCACTCAAGTCAGAGTGCTTTCTCTGCTACCTGAGGAGTGGCTGCCCCGCGTGCTTTACCGCGCTGAGAGGCCACTTACTCCATCATCACGCAAATCCCTGCAGTGCAGACTGCAGCTCTGCATTTACAGCCGGGGTTCAGCCCACATCCCACCTGTCAAGTTTTGGAGCTAAACATGTCCATCTTATTCCATTTGGCAGAAATACAGTGGGGGAAAAACACTGAGAATGGTGCACATTCCTTCACTCTTCACTTCATGTTATATATATATATATATATATATATATATATATACCCTGCAACTGAAGAGGACATTGTAATCACAGAGGGTGAAAGGACAGTCTGCTGATGCATTAGCAATGAGGTCTACACACCGCACGGGTCTTGTCACTTGATGATCCAGTTGGCGGCGTATTAGACTTCAGATGCTTTTTTTTTATAGTTTGTGATTTTCGGCGCGGAGCAATTTCGGCCCGGGGAGGATAACGGAAAGTAATAAGAAACCTTCTTGTTTTATTTGGGTGTCAGTCACCTCCTGCCAGGTTCCCTCAGTCTGCTTGAATGCCTCCGGATAAATATTGCAAACCAAACAACAGTCCAGCTACTTCCGATCTGAAAACAGCACTTGGAAGCAGCATGCATTAATACATGGCTGTTGTTTTTCAATGGAGAGAGGACTAATATCCACACTCTAGTAAGGAGTATCGTATCACAGTTCTTAGAACGGACTTCCCAATAGTTGTGCGTCAGTGGATAGTGGAAACTGACATGACAAAAGGCTTTCCTGATGAATGCCTATAAGTTTGCCAGTGAAGACAATTTATTCCCCCAAAATAGCCCCTATCACGTTGTCATCGGTCGAATTCACCATGTTCTTGATATTAGTTCATAAATCTGTCCATGAATCATCCACCCTTCATAACAATACAAAGTTTAGAGTGATGGCCCACTCAGTACATTTATTTCATCGTATTACCAATACCCTACTTTTTTTTGTGTCATTGAGTTATGAAGCATTGTTTTCATTTTTTCATTTTTTTTTAGATTGACCTTCATCTTAGAGCGCCTGTCAGTAATAACTGTTTTTGATTAATGTGTTTTATTAATAATAGAAATGTTTTTTATTTTTATTTTAAAAAAATTAATTTTCAGAATCAGAAAGATGGTCACGGTAACCCACATTTATTAATATTGAATTAGTGATACCAAGGGTAAACAAACTGTGAATTTTAGTAAAGTGTGTGTCTGTGTGCATGCGTGTGTGAGAGTGTGTGTGTATGTGTGTGTCCCAGAGATGTATCCAATGGGGTGGGGGTATGCGAAGTTTAATTCTTTTGGAAATTCTTACTCAGATCAAACATCTTCATTGCTTGCCCCTATCTCATATCTCATACTCAGAAATAGAATAATAACATGTAGTGTCATTGAGCATACTTCATACACAGGATCTAGAACACTTGCCTTCTGGGATTGGTTCTAGTCTATTTAATCTCATGCAGGTATCGGAGTCAGTTCCTCCCAGCACTTTCTTGTACAGTATAGAAGTATAAGCAGTAGATCACATGGATTTTTTTTGGCCTGTGGGGTGCTGGCAACAGGCCAAACCGTTTTTCAAGCATACGGCTGAGGGACAACAACGCCAACGAGGGGAGAATGTACAGGTAATGCACAATTTCAGTTTATTAAGTTCCTATACGTATATAGTCACACTATTGTTTATTGAAATTGTTTTCATATTTACGCTGGAGCACAACTGGAGCATGAAATTAATTCAGAATTTTTTGCTCATTTGTAAGAATGACAACCAGGAGGCATGCAGTGTGTTTAAATACTTTGACACAATGTTCACATTTGTGGCTGACAAATTAGACTAAAAAGTCTTTTGTTTAAATCTGCTATACAAGCAGAGTGTGGAGGTATTTCGTTTTAATTTGAGTCTGAGGATCAAGCTGTTAATTGCACATGAATGATTAGACCTTCAAAATAAATTTGCCTACCTATCAAAAACAACCCAAGCCTAATGCACTGTTGACCATACAGTACATAGTATATCAATGCAAATAATACGCTTTGAAAGGGCTCATTGGAACTACTCATGGGAACTCTGCGTTACCTCTATCTTGAGCTTGTCTTAAAAGGAAAAGAGAAAAACATGCCAACACAGTCAAGTAAAGTGAAGCAGCATCTGTCATATATGGCCTTTCAGAAGGTGACTCATAAAAGCTGTTAAAGACAACACAAGCCACAGCATTATTCAGAAACCTGATCCTACTTTACCCTTACAATGACGGACGTGACATCACGGACCTCAAACTTGAGACGCAAACCAGAAAAAAAAAAATTCAGAAAAAAAAAAAAAGATCAAATACAAAAGGTGAGGGCTTTCTTTGAGAATCTGTTGGTCCTCCTCGCTTGTATGTGTCAGGCCGCCACTTATGCGGGGAGCGACGGGCAGAGATCGCGGATCAGGCGAAGCCGCTGAGATCGCCCGGCGATATACTTCACCGGCCGACAAGTGACCCTTTCCCGCTCCTTTGAAAGCCCGCCGTTACAGAGCGAAGCGTTCCCTATCTCCGGGATCTCGGGCCTCCTCTCCGCGCCCCGGTCCGTCCGCTGCGCCGCGCGCTGTAAAACTCCCTGCGTCGCCGCGAGTCTCCGCGAAGACGCTTTTCCTCCCCGGCATTCCGGTCGTCGGTCTCAATCATATTTCGGAACGGAATGTTCAAGGGTTCTGAAAAGAACATTTTGCGTGACCTTGAGCATTCCGTCCGCCTCACAGTTTCCACACGTACATCACGTCACGCATCACAGAAATACACATTTCCCCGCCGGATAGAAATGTTTGCCTGTTTTTTTTTACGATACCGGGAAATAAGTAGGCCCACAGATGGTGGGCAAATCCTACCTCTTTGTGCTTTATGTGCAGTGATTTAATCCTCAGGATTCACTCCAACTGCTCAGCGTTCATGAGAAAAAAGGTATGTCATGTGGACATAATTTTGCTCAATTAGCGGTGCGTATTTCTCAGCTTAGATCATTCTGGCAACCTGTGAACCTAGGTATAAATCACACAGTTTGTTGTCTTCTTGCTTTCTTCTGTTGTCATTGTTGCCTCGGTAACATTTTGAGGTTATTATAGCCACGCTCTAGGCTTTTTAATTGCGGATAACCACAGTGCCTGACGGTCCAGTATTTCAGCGCGTGTTGTCGTACGCTATGGGGAGACGTGTGTGCATCTAATGAACATGTGACAAATATTAAAACCTGCTCTGACTTTGGCTGTAGGAAGCCCAAGGCAATTACTGTTCATTATTTTTAATTCTACCACAAACTCCGCAGTTTTTCTTTTCATTTACAATGATCTCTTCCCCCGTGAAATTAAACATTATTGTGCGGTTGTCTCTTCTCAAAAAGTTTTAAGGTCTTAACATTTCACCCGAGGGAACGAACGAGAACTTTCCGCCTGGAAAGGTTCGGCAGGGGAGCAGTGAGGGTTCGGGTTTTCGACCACGCTTCCGCATTCAGCTGCGGCTTTGCTTTTTGAAACAGCAGGGAATCAAAAGAGGGGAAAAGAATGAAACTGCATAAAGGATGTTTTTTTGAATATTTCAGTGGCAAAGTGCGCAGCCCAGGATCGCCAGCGTGACCAGGCAGCCAGACAGATCGGCTGTATCCATCGGTAATGAGGCCTACGATGGGCCGTCCTTGGCTGGAAGGCCGTCCAGGTGTGGCCCACCAAAGCAACACCGCATTCCCGGTCGTGATGCTACGAGCGGGGCAACGTCGCTCTGAGGACCAAACACGAAGCGATGTTCATTGTTTGCCGTGTCTTTGGCTCTTCCTCAGTCAACAAAGACGCCTATGAATTTTGCAAACATCCAGGCCCGAACTGTGCTGACTTTCAAATTTGACACATCAATCATCTTTTTTTTTTTTTTTTAAACTTGAAAGTGATATCGTGTCTCATTAAAAAATGTTTTCTTTGCCGGCATACTGTTGGAAATCCACTGTGGTTCTGGCTAGAGCAAGCCCTTCCTCTCTGTTTCCGCTCAGGGCCTTTCCGCTCTCAAGTCTGTCCACCTACAGTCAGTTGGACAATGGTGCAGGATAGCTGGCATCATTCCTATGGAGAGACTATTTTTGAAACAGATACAGCTCTGCGTTCAATGGCTGAATCACATTGTTTCTTTTTTTAGACAGTGAATTATTTTTATGAATAAAACACTTGAATCCCAAAAAAGACAAAAATGGCATCAGCTAGAGACAAAGGACATAGGTGCACATATACCGCAGGTGCAAATACTATACATACCACTGCATGCAATCTTTACATTTACATTTTGGGATTTAACAGACACTCTTTGCAGAGCAACATAAAGAGCTAACATAAAGCTTCTGGCAAGGAGCGCGCAAAGGCGCAAGTGTCACGAGCGATAGTCGCCGTTAATAAATAGACCAACGACACGAAGCGAGTGTGACAGGCGCAAAAAACCGCCGAGTCGCCGCGGTGAAGGTATTGCGCTCGTCCGTTCGAAAGCCTCGCTCCGATGACCTCGCGGCTCCTCGCTTCCCGGACGCGCGAAATGTGCGAAAGCGCCCACTGCCCTTGCGAGCGAGCGAGCGCGGCGTCCTGCGCGAAACGGATCGATAAGAAGCCCCGGAGAGGAGCGGGCCGCTTTATAGCCACTGAACCCGACCCAGAAGGGTTAAAAGAGATGAGGTACGCTCGCACGCACCCAGACTCCGCGATAAACAAGACAGGGGCGTGCAGGCTGGGCGTGAAAGCGCTGGGGCCGCGCGGAAAATGACACCGCAGGCTCTTAGCGGATTTGAGCTAGGGGAACAAAGGGAAAACGCACAGAGACAGTCCACTGGATTCATTCTGTACAAAAAAGACGCTAAAACCTTAGAGGATATTGAAAATGCAGATTAAGAAGTCAAGGCGGCACACAAAAAGGAAACCAAACTTTTTCTCTGTGTGTTGTGGAAAACATACAGAGGTTATGGCGTAGAAAAGTAGAAAAGTATTTGCTTTTAGTCGGGACATGTTTCTGAAACCATACATAAAAAAACACAACACCACAAATTTAATCTACAAAGCTACGAATCCATAAACCAGAAAATCTTTTTATATGCCATCTATCTTGAAGGGTAGAGGAACAAAGCTGTGTTTAAAGCGTTGTAGCTTTGCTGACTTTTATAGTCAAAATATGTTGTTTTTAGGCCTCTTGCTTCTGCTAATAAAAGAAAACACCCAACAGTGTTATCCTAAGTGAATGTACGCTATAATGCGTTCCAGATTACCATGGAAATGTGTTTTTGAAATCTTCTCGGGGAATGTATGTTTTGGGTGTGTGTTTGTATGGTTAATTATGGTCGAAAGCCGAGCCCATGACATTTCGGGTCACGTGTGGGTGTTTTGGCAGGGAGAAGCAGGAGCCTCATGGCTGTGACTGCTGTGGTTCTGATTTAGTCTGCAGAATAAATCACTACATTCTCGGACAAGGAAGTTTCTAGAAGAATATTCATACCGCTTGAGTGCTTCTCCTTAAGAGACAACGAACATCATTAGAGGTAAAAGATATTCAGAAATAAAATTAAATCGGTGAAAGAGAGATGCAATCTTTATGGGGAAAGAAGGGAAGAGCTGGCGGAAAATTAGAAAAAAGAAAAGTTAATTAGTCAAGTGAAATTAGAATCAATTGTACAACAGTGTGCACACGCGCACACACAACACACACCAGCTGCCAAGGAATACACATAGTTCCGCGATCTTGCACAGAACCTTTCTTTGTAACAAATGTATTACTATAGCAAAAAATGATATAATAAATAATATAGGCGATAGGTGAGGTGATAGGTGCGCATGATATTTTGTTTGGATTTCTTGGACGGGGCTGGGCTGTAACTGACAGCGATCCCGGCGAAGTGCTGTCTTTAAATGTGACAGAACGGCAGAACCTCTTAAAATGCTCGCCCGGGCCCAGCGGGGGACCGCGTGGCTATTCCTGTCATATCACGAGAAACAGAGACAGAGATCCTGAAAAATGTCGCTGTCGCTCATGTTCGGCTCGTCTCGTCCAGAAAGACACCGCACCCAAGTTTGCGTTTTATAGGCTCACAATAAATAAATGTATTTGACGTCAATAAACAGGACGACCACATATGTTCCTGATATTAGGTTAGATTAAAAACTAGAACCTGAGAAGAAATCTCATTTAAAAATAAAATATGAAAACGTTATTTAGCACTATAAATAAGGCACTGCAGTCCTGAACCAAGGACATCTTTAAACTTGAATATCATTGGCATAGACAGAAACTTAGGTGAAGACGCGCGTTATATTTTGCCATAGAATAGTATGTGTAATATTTGTCTTTATTATTCTGAGCTTGGAAATGTTAGACTTTCTCAAATTTGTATTAAAGCATGCTATTCCTGTGTGTATTTCACTGGTGAACAGTGGTGCACGGTTATAAGGTAACAATTTATTTTAGGGTTAATATATAGGCCCGTAATTAAGATCTTATTAGTAAACACATTACCGACAGACCCAAATACTGTAATAAACAACATAAGTGTTTTTGATGTGTGCCACTGCCCTAACAGCAAGTAATTAGTTGGTAACAAAGAGCAGTTATTAGCCACATGCATTTTCAGAATTCTAATACATGATAAATGACTCATGTGTTAGCCATAAATTAGACAGCGTAAGTAAGTTTCCCGTTGCCTCGCTTCAATATTCCAGCCTTTTGCAAGTGTTCATTTGCATTAGCATACTAAGTATACACAAAATAATGGAAGATTAGGACGTGCCAGAAAATAAATGTATAAATTCATGTAAGTACTTAATGAGTTAATGCTACAGTAATGTTTCTCCCTCTAGGAACATAATATAATACCAAATACAGTTATGCATATTTATTTAATCCTTCCTCATCAAAACTGACTGACAGAATAGTTCATAGAATGATTGACTCCTCTGTGTAATGGCTAGACTTGGAGGATGGACACACACACACACACACACACACACACACACACACACACACACACACACACACACACACACACACACACACACACACACACACACACACACACACACATTGAATTCATTAATTCATTATGCATAAAAGAATGAACAGGAGAATCTGAACTGCAGTAAGCTGATCATCATGGCTATGATGTTGTGTAAGACAATACAGCTTGTCCTTGGCCTTGCTAGGCTTCTCGCTGTCAAGCTGAAGTTTGACGCTGTCAGTGACCTGTCTACGCATGTAAGGTTTTGAATGGAAATTGGACTTCAACTATTTTTTGCTTTTAATGAAAATAATAATTAGGAAGGTGATGAAGATTTTATTTTTACCCTCCTCCTCACTTCTCCCCTGCTCTATAGTAGACCGTTTGGTTTGGAGTCTGAATTAGTCTAATCATTTGTATTCATGCCAAAGCTTTTTGAAAGGATTTGTGAAGTGTAAAAATGATGGTTCTATAATGGTCTATAGCCAAGTTTTATACATTTGTATACACATGCAATAAACAATAAATTAATTGGGGTGGGGGGGGGGGGGGGGGTGTCTGAAAACCCACACAAACTCAAGTCTGATATGCACACTCATAATCAGTTCAATTCTATCTGAGATTAAATGTATTCAGTTGAAATGAGGCTGAATGAAAATCAGGCATTCTTTTGAGAGCTGAAAGCTTATAGGAAACATAATTATACAAAACTGTAATATCTCCCCGAACTTCTGTGTGTTGTAATTGCAGTCTGATTTTCCCTCTTATTATTATTTTTCCAATTTCCATTCATTCATCCAATGGTATTGCCCATTTTCCCCTCCATAAATGCTGTCTAAGATTAAACCAGCGTCAGCAATAATTAAACGTTACACTCTCTCACGTTGCATTGTGAATGTGAGAGCCAGTCAGTGGGCATGGTGTTCATATTATTCCTTTCTGTTTTTCAGCTAGCCAAAGGCGCATTATGAACTAAAAGTTTTTCATTTATTTTCTTTTCCGACTCTTGAAGTATAGCTTCCAGCACCTGGGAAACACCCATGTTTGGAATGCTTGGAATAAAGTTATTATTGCTATTTTTTCGAAGGGCCAGTAAACCTATAGTTGCTGCTTTCTTTTTATTATTATTAGTCTAAGGGGCACGTCGGGTTATTTCTTAAACTTCTATATCGATTTTATATGTTTAACGTGAGTCTTGAAGCTTACCGCACTAGAACTGTGCCTCCCGGTTCCCTTGTTTCCATGGGCGCTGCGTCGCGCTGATCTACGTCAGTGGCGGTTAATTCCAGCTGCATGTCTATACTGTATACTGGAAGGTTCAATATTGTTCAGATTCGCTGATAGATAAAAGTCTGATATGACTAAAGGGATGCCATCCTCATTATCTTCAGGTTCTTCCTGAAGTTCGGCGATGTATAATTTGGCTATGAAAATCGAAAACATTGTATATAATATTACAGTCAAAGGTTTCTGAAATTGACTGAAAATGCTTCGGAAACTTTTGACTGCAATATTCTATACAATGTTTTCGATTTTCATAAATTATACATCGCCGAACTTCAGGAAGAACCTGCAGATAATGAGGATGAGACTTTTATCTATCAGCGAATTGGATAAATTGTGAACCTTCCAATATACAGTATAGACCTGCAGCTGGAACTAACCACCACTGATGTAGATCAGACGCAGCACATCTGGAAACAAGCAAGGGAAGCATAAAACTCGGTAGGAACATAGATGCTGGTGACAGTTACTCCCAAATCAAATATTATTGACATTGCCTGAAAGTGGTTGCAATGACAATGGTTGAAGATTCTACACATTTACAAGGCCATAACTCCACCGGCCTGTCTGCTAACTCCAAACTTGACACACTGGTGAAACCAACCATACTGAACAAAAAAGTCAATGGGACCATTAAATTCCATCTGGGTAGATTTGTCTGGCATCTTTGATTTCCTGAAAAACCTTAAAAATCAAACTCCTCCTAGACTAATTGACCAATCAACACCAAACTTGGTGGGAAGCTTCAATATACCAGTCCGATCAAATCGTTTTTCAGTCTAATTGGATAAACAATATGGCCGCTATTGACCAATGAAATTTTGAGTGGGTGTCGCACAATTTATCCCATAGTGATGAAACTTGCTACAGATGTCAAGGACCGTCCCAGAGAACACTTTGTATTAGTTATATCTAAATCTTCCATAAGGGGGCGCTGTAAATGGCATACATTCTCATCTCCACATCCGTATGACCAATCGTCACCAAACCTGGCGCACATGCTCTCAAAGACACCACTAATGCATATCCATAATATGGAGATGATTCCTCATTGTGGGCGTGGCCTATCACATAAAATAGTTGGCAGCCATCTTGTTTATTTGATCCGTCTGCAAAATTGCAAAGGGCCTGGTAGGCTAAGGAAGACCTCTGCAAATAGACCAGAGTAGCATAGCTAGCCTGTAGAATACTTTGTTTTGCCTTTTGCACTGTTTTGTTTCCAGGTGAGTTAAATAGCTTTACAATTAAATTAAAGATCAGGTCAGCTGGCTCATGCACTTTCTCTGGTTTTGTGTTATTGCTGCTGCTGAGATCTCTCAAGCTTTAAAATCTGTTTTGGCCTGTCCTTGACTCTGTGGATTTTTACATGCTTCATTTAGTGCAAGGCACATTTTCGCATTCGACTTATGACTACTTTCATTTGGATAACATTAATATGTCCCAAACATTATGGTGAATACTCTTTGTCCCAAACATTATGGAGGGCACCTTCTTGTGTAGTACTGACACTTTTATTTCACCCTAGAATAAATGGTTTTACAGCAATAATAATTACTGTATGATCCTAAATGCAACTAACAATATAGCCCACTGGGCTGAATGTTATAGTATATCCCTGTTCACACAACATAGACAAACGTTTGAATAGGTTATAGTAAACAGATTTTGAAATGGTGTAACTGGACCATTAAAGACACTGTGCAGTAGAAGTTATTGTTTCCTGTTATTTTCTGATTTTACTTTTGAACATGGAAACAGGAGGCATGTACACGGGAAGCACGATGTCTGTGTAAATATTCATCCGTGGGTCACAGCGTGTGTGTACGTTCAGAGGCCAGAAACCACATTTCATGACAATGAAAAACCGTTCATGAAAAAATGGCGAACAAGCTTCAGCTATAATGTGGATACGTTCCACGATTCGCCTTCCCTGAACAAAAAGGTGCTCATAATTCAGCCGTGTTCATAATCATATTGTACAATAATGGAATATTTTACAGGTTTCACCATATCCCGATCCTGCTTATGCTTGCATTTCGATATTTGCATGATATTTTCACGGCCAAATTATGTAGAAAAAATATATTGTTCTCACGATAGACAAGGTCTTTAACACCAATGTCACACATTTGTTACTCCTGTAGCACATTTAGCGAGGCTGTGTCAATTCATGCACCGGTAACCCCTGCTAGTTCTGGCTCTTCCTTCTTGCTCGGCGCATTTTCACAAAGTTAGGTTTTCTCATTTGTGAGGCTTGTCATGTAAACTGCAGCGGCTTTTTGGGGGAATCAGATTCACGTGGGCATCGCTACACTGACAGCATTGCTATTGATGGTACAATGTGGTACACAGAGGAGGGGACAGCTCAGCAAGTCTAGACGGATTCAAAAAGGACCATTCGCAGGCAGACAGGGGCCTCGGAAAGGCAATGCTAATTCTCAGTTTGCTCTTTTATTACTCATTTTATGGTGGGTCCAAAAACACTACGGTACACTGGTTCATCTAATTCAGCCGACAATGTAAAACATTCACTATATTCATTTCAATGGGTCAGAGTGACTTATTTTAGTGAGCTACATTCTAGTACTAGTGAACTCTTGTCATTAAAGATATCAGAATATATGATACCAGAATACATAAATAACATTTATGATTTCCCTTATTATTTTCATTTGTCTTGTGATTTTGATCTTGTGTTTCATGGCTTTTATCCTCATTTATCTACTCGATAGAAGAATGAAAGAAGCATAAAAATAAAACCACGCGTAAAAACGCTGACTTGAGTTTGGTGTTTGTTTGTTTATTGAACTTGGCAGACGGTATGACAGTCCTCAGAATCTTTTGCTGTCGCTGAAGGTAAGCAAATACATTTCATATAGCGGCTAATCACTCTACCCAGAGCTTATGTGTACATTTCTCTCGTATCTGGTGTAGGCTACTGTGAATTTGATTCTGCTAAATGCAGTATTTATCTTTTTATGCCCCCAAAAGTACTCTAAAATGTGAATGCATTTAGTCGTGTATCATTTCCGTTTCTCTTTAATGTTGGAGGTCATTCACTTTGCTGACAGAAGTTACATGATTTAATTTCTTATTAATAATGAATAATGAATGCTTTTGAAAAGTAGTATTGCACACAATATTGGGCTGGAGCAGAGGGCTGGTACTGTGCACAGCAGCCCAAAGTCAAATGCGCAGTAAGTTGTGTGCATTTCCAAACGTATCTTTTTTATATGCCAAGTAGTTTCAGATTTTGTGCATCTACAACACGCATTTCAAAGAAAACAGAATAAAGGTTCTGAAATCCTTCCCTAACAAAATGCAAATGTTAAGGCAAAGCTTCTTGTGTAGTACTGACCAGTTTAAAGCGAGTTTTATACAGCCGTTTCCCCCCATAATTCACTTTATTATCTGGTCATAGATATTGATCTTGGCTGAGTTATTGATTCAGGGGTCATAAACAACGCAAAGTCAATATATATGGAGTACATATTAGGGCATGGCTCTTTCTGATGCGGCATTACTCCTTCTTACAAACCTCATACATTCATCAATTCACCCTCAAATGTGCATCACTTTCAAAGGTGGCAATCAAGCAAAACAACCATTTACATGTACAAACTATGACCACAAAACAGATAAAATAATGACAATAAAAGATTTCCATACACATTCCCTTTGCCTCCAGTACCAGCAACTGAGTATTTAGCTATACTTTGTTTGGGTAGGTATTGCCAAACTGGTACTCTGCACTCATCAGAAAAAGAAAGAAAAAAAACATCCGTAAGTTGATAGGCTGAGAAAATTCCCAAAAGGAATGATGACGTTTGCGATGAGTATGTGTCAGCAGTCATTCAGTTCAGCGGCCATTTTAGAACATGCTGGATATCCGAAGGTGAAGTGGTAGACACCTGATACCCGAAGCGCGTACGTAAGAATACACGGTGGTCAACAATGTGAAAGGTGAGCCGTCTTTTTACGGACGCCGTACGTACGGCGCGGCCTATTCACTGTTTGCAAAAAGCAGATTTTACGTTTTAATTTGTAAAGGTATTCGGAATGGCGCCAATGTTAAAATTTATGTTCGGCAAAGGCAGAACACGGTATCAACACAATTTGTCTAGCCTAGTCTTTCAGGAAATGTTTACCAGGAAAGAGAATGTTTTTGTTTTGACCTGCTGCAGGACATGTTACCAGTTCAAAGACAAGCTTTTGTGCAACGTCATTAATTGAAACACATCCAAGACTAAACCAAGACCTCATCGATACTGGCTGTTACTGTACACGCCATTTCATACATCAGCAGGAATGCGTATAATCAAAAAAAAAACAACTATATAATTCTTATTTAAAAAGAGCAACCTTTTTTCTTCATTATATTTCCCCTCTTTGTTGTTAGACATTTTTAGCTCTGATCTTACCCTCCCACCTTTTACGTTTTGCAATCTGAGCAGTGAATGGAGCTTAACTACATAACATCTCATCCAAAGAAAACAAACAATTCATTGTTCCTCACTCCCTGTTCCGGAGTTGGTGACCCCGACCATGACAAACTCATACAACATTAAAAGTAACTAAAATAAATACATAATTTAAGGCGAGGAGAAGCCTGCTTTATTTTTTGGTCTAGTAAGCCAAAACCTTATCATTGTGACCCTCCTTCTGTAAATACGGTCACGCAGGGTTTATCATTGCTTTTGTTTCCTTGGTTCCCACTCCATCATATTAGAGACACATATTTTCGGGGTTGCTTCCCTCGCTGCCTGGCTATTTCACGCACAGCAGAGATCTGCTGACTTCACTGTCTATCAGAACACCACTGCTACTCGACTGTAATGTTATATTCTACACGCTGCCTAGTGTGTCATTTTCGGAAACGTCTTTTTGCATAAGGCTCAATCTCGTTCGAATAACCTTATTGAACAGCATTTTCCAGTGCATGTGACTATTTGAAAATACAAGTTTGAACCTTTTCAGTGGACATTGTCTCCACTTCCCCTTGCTTAGTTATAGGATTATATTCAGAGCTTTATACCTTTCCTGAAAAACGAAATCATAAAAGGTATACATATATATATATATAATATATATATATGTATATATATACAGTATATACTGTATATATGCACAATACAAGATAACATTTTCAATGCCATTTTCAATGAAGCTATATCCTCTCAGGATTCTGGACTTCTCCCATTAAGTTTATATTGCTTTAAAGGTTTTCGAGGGAGAAAGTCCATGTTAACAAAGTTGCGAGTGTCGCAGTCTGCAGTGGCTGAATGATACAGACTTGATGAATATTTAATTGGGAAGATCTGATTGGCATGTTTGCGCAACTTGAATTTTTCATCGCGCCGTGCATCTCGATCCGAAAATGAATGATTTATCAGGGAGATAGTTAAGTCCTTCATATCCTTTGTAAATATTCTATTAGACACTCTTCAGATATGTTTTGCTTTACAATAGTCTGGTCTCCGGCTCTCGGCTAACCAGTCACTTTGAATTGTTCGTCGGCGGGGCATGTCTTTTCTGTGATCTAAAAGCGTTTCATCCTGCTTTTATCCTGCGTTTACCTACCTAAGAAAAAGGATGAATTTCTCCATTCAACGCACTCACGTCCCTCCCTGTCTGTTGTCTGTCTGCAGTCAATAGGTTAAAAGGTTACAAGAGGACACGATTTCAAGTTCTAGGTGTACTAGGACAGCCTAGGCTTTCTGGATTCACTGTGTGAGTTTGAGAAAGGAAAGGTATTTGACAGAAGGCTAATAAGGGAGGTGCATTGCCTTTTCCACCTCCTGTGAGACCCAGCCAGTCCGGACACGCAGTCACCGTCGCCAAGAGAGGGGGGGGGCGTCCGTTTGTCCCCGCCCCCTTCAGAAACTTCAGTAGGCTACCTCTGAATGCCTGTGTAGTGTAATGTATTTTGGGTAAGAGTTCAAAACAACGCTAATGGGCTCTGAGAGATCCTGAGAGGGTTCTTGTTGGGGGGGTATCCGTTACGGCCACCGCCGAACCTGGGGTTCTCGGGCCCTCTGAGGCATCACACCTCACCGTTATTTTGATGTAGCATAAATCATAAAGCCCAGCTCTGATGGGGGCTGGCGTGGGGCTCCCCGCGGGTCAAGAGGGTCACTCGGCAGCCTTTGAAGACGGGCCGGGGAAAGACGCGTAATTAGAATCGCGGCCCCCTGCCGCACACCGAGGTTCAGAATGCACTTCCTGGTACACAGGTCAGATCTTGTTTCTCCTTTTTTTTCGCCTTTTTTTTAAGCAAGCAAAACAAACATGTGCCGAGCACTTCAGGGACCCAGTTTCAAAACCCGATGCTTCCAGGCTCGATAATTTTCAGGTGAAATCATTTGAACTTATCGACATTGACTGAAATCATTTCCAAAGGTTGGGTTTTATTAATACGGTGTTGTATTTCAGAAGGTGATCCTCAGGGTGCAAACTGACGGGGGAAGGGAGGGGATTTCTCTGCCACCGCTCACATCGTGCCCTCCTCTTACTTGACCAACTTTCATAGGCTACCTGGATGCTATCATTCACCCCCCACCCCTCTGACACTTGCGTTTGCTTTGTCGATGATATTTGTATTGCTGTTTATGGTTATGAATGTATTTTTATTAATTATATCCTAATTTAGTGACCATAGTTTTAACCCCAAATTGGAACCTGCGACAGCAAGCTAGTAGCTGAAGGTCAGGAATCTGTCGTAGCCTTCTAACTAGCTTGTTAGCCTACAAAGCTTATATTCAGAGTTATATACTTATGACAGACATATTCTATGCTACTCATAGCATCGAGACAACAGTTAACCTAGTGTTAGCTCTAGATTAAATGAAAGGGGTACTAAGCTACTTGCATTTTGCATCTATGCACAACTTTCAGAAATGCCCCCTTCCTCCCCCCTCCTGTTTTCTTCACAATTGTCACACTGGTGCTCCTTCTCTAGGCTGGACACAGACGATTGTGCTCGCACAGGGACCAGCATGCCTTCTTCAGTCCCTTTGCACTCACAGCTGTTCCCGGGTCATCCACAACCTTGAGGCGATCATTAACAATCCCAGCATCCATCAGCCACATCATCTCAACGGCACAGGCGGACAAAGGGACCACATGCTACAGATTCCTCCCGCATAATTTCTGAGATTTGGATGATTAAGCATTGAAAAGAACGCAGAACGCTCACTTTTTGTTTTCTGACGCCGGCTTTTGTCTGATCCGTGTTGAAGCACCACACATATCAGAAAGCGTCGTTTTGAGAGGGAAAGGTGCTAGGCTGACAGAAACAAACAAAAAACAGCCCTTTGTATTCTGCAATAATGCTATGTAGCTAGCTGCTCACTTGGAGAAAGGCCAAAAGCGTTACATGAGAAATAGCAAATGCGTCGGTACATCAGCCGTTGGAATTGTAGTGCTATGGCTTGAAGTATACGATGAGAGATATGAATTGTACACTTGCTGTCAAGAGAGGCAGCATGAATTGTACTTTAATATGCGCAAAGATGACAGCATAAGGTCGCACACTGTAAAAATTGCCTAACGCCCACCACTGAATTAATACAAAGAGGAAGCATCAAGCACAATGCGTAGAGATTTTGTGGTCAATCTATTTTTAAGGCGAAAATAAATGGTACGCTTCATTGTCAATATTTCACTGGAAACAGTCGTTACATTAGGCATAAAAGAAACACATCATCCCTTACATATTCCTGTCCTTTCATTTTTATTATTATTATTTTGCCTGCAATTATTTTGGAATTTGCACAAAGACAATTTGGCTCAAGCCATACTTTCATGTGCTTTGAATCGATAAATAATATATTAGGATTAAGGATGACAGTGGCTTTTGTTGGAAATGCATTTGGGAGATGGGACTAAAGGATTCATCACACAGCAGTATTATGTTTCTCATTATATGTAGACTTCTCCCATGATCTCCTTATACCGTATATATGCATATTTATGCGTCTGCATTTCTGTGTACGTGTGTACGTTTGAAATATAATCCGTGTCGCCATTCAGCTTGTAGTTCTGTTCTTTATTTATTTACGTATCTACTTGTTTATTGTCCAGAACGTCACCTTCTGTACATATGGCTTTGAACAGCAACCGATGCGCCTTAACATCTGGGTTACCTTTGCACTTTGACGCGTTCAAAGTACCGGTCGTAAAAAGTCCGATGCGTCACCGGCTCCGCAGAGGGCGGGGCGCCCGCGACCGCGCCAAAAGGAGAGCGCGGACTGAGACCTCAGGCGGCTCGTCCGCGAAAGCCGGGCCCGGCGCTCCAGCCAATCCTTAGCCACAGGTTGAGGAGAAACCACGATGATAGATTGCAGTTGAGTGATTTTCGCTGGAACCATCCCAAGAATTTACAAGATTGGCCGAGGCTTAATAAGAATTAAACGTATCCAGCTGCTGGGACCCAGCGCTCGATGGATATCCCTTCTTCGGGTTTTGCTCCGCGCGGCGTCCGCGGCCAGCTCTTAACAAAGTCCAGTTGTGTTTTTTGAAATGGCACACTTGAATGCCACGCCAAATGCTTTCGAAAGTGATGGATTATCACAAAACGCAGGGCTGGGGGAAAACCGGGGGATGTCTTCGGGGCGAATCAAGTTCACACAAGCCAAGGACGATAGTCCGACTGAATAAACAAGGCAGAAACGCTCGACGCGGCCCTAGGAATGTCGACCCTCAATCAAATGACACACCGACTCAATGCAAAGTGGGCGTCAGACTTCCATATAGAGGTAATCTATCCATCAGATCCGTCAGACTTTCCCCTTTGAAGCGAAATTATATAACAACGGAAAACTAGCTACAGTATTTCCGACCGTAATTATGACCGGAAGGTTGCTCATACTGTAACGTCTGTAACTGCAGTACTCAAACAGTCTAGTGAGTCACCATGAAAACACAGCAAAATTGCATAATACATATTTTGCATAATACAAAACACAGCCTATTCACATACAAAATGTAAAAAACAAAAAACAAGGCTTCTAGTGCAATGTTTCTGATACTTCAGAATGAATAGCAGTGCGTTTTTTTTCTCTCTCTCAATAAAGAGCCCATTTTGCTGAATCGCCAGTTCTCCTTTTTTCTGCAAAGTCATGGAAATATGAAGGAGAGCGGCTTAATCAATGTCACACTAATCAAATGTATTGTCACACTAATATAAAATTTAAACTGATATCCTTCGACTGTGCCCCTCCGTTCTCCTTAGTGATATAAATTTAGAAGGTTGCATCGTCCAGCTAGTCCTCAGAGCGGAGAATTACGCAACCCCCACGCACTGCGTTGTTCCAGCATAAATTTGCTTCTTGCTGCATGTGGTGCTGTACTGAGATAAAAATCAACCATTGTCATTTCCTCCAAATACCTGAGTAATTGAAGTAAAGCAACGCCTGCAGAAATCTGCAGGGTCGCTAAAATATGTAATTCAAACAAATATAGATGTGTGATTCATTCATCACGTAGGCTGAACTGTAGGGGAAATCTAATCTTCCTCAGACACATCGATTATGTAAATCAAACAACACTAATGAGATAAACCACCTGCCATAAATAACTATAATCAAATATCAGTCCTTTTTGGTCCAGAAAAAAAAAAGTGAAAATAATGTAAAGTGGGCGAAAGAGACAATTGGGTATATTGTTCAGTGCCTGCGTGCTGTATCAAGTTGTGCACATTTTGAAACAAACAGATTTTTAATTGGACACCTGTATAGTCATAGATTTAAAAAAAATTGATAAGAAAGAGCATACATTCATACCCACACATACAGAAAAGACCTACACGTACATACAGCACAATATAACAACCTATTTTCTCCATCATGAGGGAACGTCGGTGAGCTGTTAAGAGGTCAGAAAGGTCCGGGCCTGGAAAAACAGGAAGTCTGTTGTTATTCATGCTATAGCGATGCCTTATTTATGTGTTGTGGTGTGCCATGTATGATGAATATGAAGTGGTGATCAGGCCATTTGGAACCTGACCAATAGCAGGATTCAAGGTCACCAGCATGGTTACTGCATCAATTTCCCGCAGTCTGTTCGCCATTTGGCCACAGTAACCACCAAAGCACAGAGTCAAATTGGGAAGTTAAGAGAGAACTGACTTCGTTAACCTTACAACCTCTCAGTTCACCTTTTTTTTTTAATGCGAGGAGCATCTCTTTCCTGGAAAAACACCATCTTTATAAAAGTATGCCTGAATGTTACCTCGGACTGAAGGATTAAAAGTCAAAAGCTGTGAGAATCATCGTAAGTAAGAATGTAACATGAACGGCATTTAAATGAAATGAGTATTTAGTCATTTTTAACACATTGAAATTATGCATACTCAAGGGATACTGGAACATCAAGTGCCAAAAATCATTTATACACTCGCAATATTCATGCGTATTTATTGAAAACATGCTCATTACATGCATATCTATGATCTGATAAGTTATGGAGCCAACGTGGGCTCCACACCCTGGTGATGATTGAAGTTATTTATTATTTGTTGCCAAATATATTGAGTATTAGTGATATCATTGACATTTCCAAGATTAATTAGCTAAATAAGTGTTCACAAATGATCGTTCAGCATTGTAAATATGATCTGTTTCCTTGTAAATGTATTGAAATCACCTCATTTTGACTGCGAGTGTGTTTTCAATTATTATTCGGGGTGCTGTTGCTTATCGGAAATTATGAACCCATCTCCTAACGTACGTGAGACAATTAACTTTCTATTTAACAAGCTCTACAAAGCAGTAATGCACATTTGTATTCAGAAAAGTCAGAGTTCTGTAGTTGAGGAAACCTTTACATGCAAGTTGATTACAGACTTACTTCCATGCTTGTTTATGGGCATATTTCTTTGGCTGTGAACAGATAATATTTTTTTTTGTGTGAAGCTGGATAAGGCTCATCTGTTTCTATTTTCCAAAATGGGAAGGGAATTAATATTTAATCATTGCTTTTTGATGCCCCTGTCAGCGCGGGACTTCCTGTTTACAAATTAGGCAAATTCGTTTGCTTATCAGTTGATTCGTTTGATTCAAGCTTGGTAACTGGCAATGTAGTCATTCGTTCAGTGACTACATTGAACTTCATTCAAAACTTGGTAACTGGTAAGGTAGCCTGATGAAAATGGAAATCACCTATCTGCAATCCCCCAGGAGTGGGTTTGCACTGTATGTGACATCAAGAGCAATAATAACCGAAAACGTTGAATCTCATATTTGTTTTTACCTAGAGCCTAATCATAAAAGTATGTGCACTGCATGTTTTCCTTTAATATATCATAATTACAACCAGAGCTGTATATGGTCTATTTACAAACTTCACTTTATTGACCAACTGAGGGTCACTTTCAACACCTAAACTCACTCATATTAATTGTCCTGCTGATTTATACAGCTGATAGAACAGCTGTAAATCCATGGTTGTTGCATCGCGTGTAGGATTTCAACTTGAAACATGTCTGTGGTGGTTTGAACACTTCCCACAGATTTCATCCAGACACACTATCCATCAGTATTTTTCTTCACACAGGGCTTACTTGGGCAGGCACTGAGTCACTTCACCTCACTCCTTTAGGATTAGGACACCCTTAGATTATAGTAATTGCCAAATCTAATCCGAAGGATTAGAAGTCTGATATTGACGGCACGCCACTTCCAGGTTGCAAAATAAAAGCTGAAGAGATGAACTTTCAAAAGCAGGCAGGGACAACCCATAGGATGTTTACCTGAATCATGTAAGGAATTTTTACAGGATAAGAGATGATTTGAGCACCAATGAGTGAAGAATTGGAAATGCAAGACATTACCGAACATGTATGGAACACATTTTGAAATTATAATATAATATTTTAGTAATGTTATGGAGACTTTAAAGATATATACAGGCGAACTCACTCACCCTTTAAAAAAAGCTCCGACCTCCAGCCTTGGAACCGCAGATTTCTGGCGGCTCTCCAGGATTTCTGTCCTTATGAGCATAACATGGGTTCTTATGAGCACTTGTTTTATCCAGTTCCATCAAGGAATCTGGATAAAAGGTTCACCTATATAGAATGGCAAAGAGAGGCTAAACATTATGTCCTAAAATGACATTCAAATAATAATTGTAATCATTATTTGACCAGTTAAATGCATGGTATTGTTTTCATTAACCCTTTAATGGCCAGCTCAACCGTTTGGTAGAGCACATTTTGAGTCTTGATATCTTGTTGACAAATATGTTGGACTTAACTCCACCGGATGGATCTCTACCATTTGGTTTACGTGGTAGAGATGGCTGAATCAGGTGGAGTTAAGTCCAGCATATTTTTCAACAAGATATCAAGACTCAAAATTTGCTCTACCAAACGGTTGAGGCCATTAAAGGGTTAATGTTTTCAGATAAAGACTCGGCCTAAATTAAGGAAGGCACCAATGGTCCCCCAGACAGCCGCAGAGCCGAATCTCTGGCTTTTTTATTTATTTTTTATACTGACCAGGTGGTTCTTTGTCTGAGAAGGGCATTACCAGAGGGGCAATATTAATTGCTGTCCATTCAGCGATGCCCATTCACTGAAACGACCAGGTTTACTTTGTGGTAAGTTGCCCCCAGGACACAACATTGTTGCAGCAGAAACATTATATAGGTATATTGAAAATAAGAATCCTTACCAAAGATTTTAACTGTTTACTGAAATGTTTTTAAAATGACATGGATATGACGTAGATTTTGGCTATTGCTGAAATATATTGCTGGGCCATACAGTTTTATTAGACAAGCATCTAAAGCTGATTATGGCTAGGATAACAAACTCAATTGAGTGAAAGGACAGACAAATAGAGTGGAGTTTACCTGCGAGGCAAATAAAATACAAGACATATTTGCGGGAATGTTTGCAACAGCTGGGAACCATCAAATCTGGTTGTCAGATCATTTGCAAATAATTACCATCAGCAGATTTATTTCACTCATGTTCAGGTTTTAATTAAATAACAATGTAAAAATTAATTAAGATTACATCCCTTAGCAATGCTGAATCAAATTATTGCATCTCCCCGCGTGTGCGCGTGTCCTGGAAATATAATTCTCTTAAAGGCAAAGGAGGTCATGGGAAGATTGCTAAATTCTCACTCTCAGTCATCTGGTTGTATCATCTCCAAAGGTCACCTCATTCCTAGGTAGTTTAATTTGGTTCCTCGCTTCCCTTAGGGAGGAAAAAAACAAACAAAGGAGATTAATCTGAATATTTTGGCCCCGGATTGCTCAGCATTACAGATGGTTATGAGATAAATGCTCAAAATAACAAAAGATCAGTTACAAAGTTTAAAAAATATATATCAAGAAAGGTGATAATACACTATTTTCCGTTATATATATTTTAAAAAAAACTCTGCCAAAACTCTGAATGTAGCACTTTATGCACATCAGTAGCTATAGAAGTCTAGAAATAAACTCTCAGGGCTTGCTTTTCTGAGACCTTTAGCGTGTACAAAACCTTTTAGCACACGCAAAACCAATAACATGACCAATGATTGGTCATGGTATTTGTTTTGCACCAATAATTGGTTGTGTTATTAGTTTTGTGTGTGTGAGAAGGTTTTGCACACGCTAAAGGTCTTAGTAAATCAGGCCCTTAATGTCTTGTACAAGTACAGAGGCCCAGAGGTTCGAACATGATCTTATATTAGCCATCTAGTCCATGATCTTATCTCAGCCATCTAGTCCATGATCTTATATCAGCCATCTAATCCATAATTTTATGTCAGCCATCTAGTAAATGAGTTTATATCAGCCATCTAGTAAATGATCTTATATCAGCCATCTAGTCCATGATCTTATCTCAGCCATCTAGTCCACGATCTTATCTCAGCCAGTCCATACAATCATTTGACTGAGCTAATGATGTATGAGACCCGGATCTGATCATTTTGCTGGCCCTAGGTGAGATGAAAAAATGCCGCCAAAAAACCCAAATAAAATGTACCCAAAAAATACACTAATATTATTATTACTATTATTATTATTATTATTATTATTATTATTATTATTATTATTATTATTAGTAGTAGTAGTAGTAGTAGTAGTAGTAGTAGTAGTAGTAGTATATGTTAAAAGCCAATGTGCCTTTTTCCTTTTTCACTTCCCTTCCTCAATATGTCTAGCTGGGCAATGAATGGAGGGTATAGCCCATTGCCCAGCAACTGAGGAATATTGCAAGCCCTATCTGGTTCCTGCAGCACTACTAAAAAAGTAGGCTAGCTGACAGTTGGAATATTCCAACTGTCAGCTAGCCTACTAGTCTTTTCCCCAACACTTTATTTGTTTATTCATTTATATTTATACACTGCATTGGGCATAGCAGCAGTTGTAACTTCAGAGACTTTGGCCTGGATTAAATCAATATTGAATCAATCCTTTAATTTGACTCACAGGCATTCATACAGTTTAGCCAATGAATATGGTCACTTGTTACATATATGCTGAAAATATAAAATCAGTTTTTATTTAATTAATT
Organism: Synaphobranchus kaupii; assembly: GCA_029718625.1. NCBI lineage: Eukaryota > Metazoa > Chordata > Actinopteri > Anguilliformes > Synaphobranchidae > Synaphobranchus > Synaphobranchus kaupii. Next base: position 17,055,391 of record CM056381.1, on the reverse strand, counting down.
ATTTCTATTAGTTGATATTAATTAGCCACATTAATTTGATGTTTCTTGCTTTTTCAGGATTACTTAATCTGCCATTTGTTCCTACAAACTCCAAACACAGCCGTTCTGAATATCACACAGATTTTGTTGCTCAGAATGGAATATGACAGTGCTATCTGGTTCGCTGGCAGACTAGACTCCAGGTTGTGTCAAATATTACACAAGGCCTATTTAGCTATTTTTTAATGTACTAATAAACCCTCTCTTAAACCTACTACAGTCATAAGTGAATCTGTGTCCGAATGAACTCCTCTTAGAAGTGCAGAGATCACAGAAAAGCTACTAAAAGCATTGTAGCGTTGAGGTTCAGTCAGAGGGAGGTCAACAACCAATCTTGCTCCTATATGGTAATGCAATTACATCCAACTGTGTAGTTAGGTAAGCTTAGGTGAGTTATATCTCAGTTCTGCATCGATTAACATAAAGCTGCAGATTGCATACGAGCAGCCTTGCAAGAAAGGCATTGGTCATTCTGCTCATAATGTCTCCATTAAATGTAATGTTTACAGCAGGTGCACTGACTGATGGGTATCCAAAAGTAAGCCGCATCAATCACGACTCCAGCCGAAAAAAGAATAATTAATAAACCACTACCTCCACTGCTTTACATGCTCTGTACCTAGAGCGCTAACGGCAGCGTAAAGGTGGCAATTATTTTATCTCTTAAAAAAAAAAGAAAGAATATTGATGAGAGTGAAGGGGCACTTGACTTTTGTCTTCATGGATTTTCCTTTCTTTTGTGAAATGATTAATGCACTTGCCCACGAGAAGACGAGAAGCGTTCTTCCTCATCAGCCAAGTGAAGCTGATGAAGATGGCAGAGTGGGCTCTGATTACAAGCTCAGCTCTATCTGAGATAAGATTTGGATGTGGAGAAAGTAGTGGGGATGGGGATGGGGGCGGGGGGTGGGGGGCTGGTGTATTAGACAGCTCCCTTCTCTCGGGTCCGCCTGTCTGTTAGTTCTACACGGCCGGGCCTTCTTCATCTTTCAGAGCTCTGATATCCGCCCGGAGACTGGGCCAAATCCTGAAGTGTGCCGCCGTTGCTGCATCGGTTTTCACAGACTAAATAAATAAATAAAAAGAAAAGAACGCGCCGGGCCCTTAGCCAGAACACGCTCTGTACTCCTCCTGAATCGACAATACGTGATGCAGCGAACTTGCGAGATATTTAGGAAGGCTCGTGATGCCTTAGCGCTGGGCTGTGACATGGGGAGATGAGGCAGGTGCAGCTTTAATCAGTACGGACACAGACGGGCGACAAATTAAAGGAAAAACCCCTACAGTGAGGCGGTCCGGTGGCTCTGGTATGCTGTGGAGGGCATTTCCCTGTCATGGTTTGGGTGTCCACTTGTCCCTTTAGAGGGAAGGGTCACTGCAAATCAATACAAAGTTAACTTTATCCTATGATGAAACATTTCTATCCCGATGGGAGTGGTCTCTTCCAGGATGACAATGCCCCCATCCACAGGGCATAAGGGGTCAACTGAATGGTTTGATGAGTATGCTAATTATGTGAGTCATATGCTATGGCCTTCGCAGTCACCAGATCTCAATCCAATTGAACGGTCTATTTTGGGCCGACGTTTTAGACAGCACTCTGAAGCTGTTGTGTTGGCAGCAATTTCATATCAAAGCCTCGCATGTTGGCAATATGTAAAATATATACACTGGAACCATCACCATCAACGGTTAATAGATTATGATATGTTCAACTTTTTGTTATGTTTTGTTTTTCAAAATAATTTTTACTTTTACTCAATTTTTTATGTCAATTTCATTTATCATTTTGAAGTAGCAACAATATACTTAACCACTGTATGATAATGGCCTAATGCTATCTTTAAAAAATGTGTGACCCAAATGTGTGACACTTGGCACAAAAGGCAGGTATATTACTCATAGCTAGTGCCTGACCAATCAGATGCAACCTACAATATCAATCACTGGGTGAAAGCTAATTTTAGATTGGCTAAAACCTCTGGCTACGTCTGCCGTATCTCTCCATGAGAAGACAAAGTGACTTTAGGAAATGGTGCTGGACTCTTCCAGTGAGGTCTGCTTTTGTTTGATCGCACTGCGTATGGCCTTAGAGAGACAGTGCATTTCATTGGATCGTGCCCACTCATTGCTCAAGGTTACAATTGGCTCATCAGATGATGCATGCAGCATTCATTACTCTGCCCACTCTGGGACCGGCCTCAGTGAAAACATATGCTGCATCGATCCGTTTGAACTTTGACCAAACACAAATACGCTGAGCCGCTACGTGGTTATATACTTGTGTAAACACACGTATCGGCAGAGCTGCCAGCGGGAAGCGCGACTGAGACAGCGGTAAGTATATTTACTATTTATGAACCCCGTATATACTTCCGTCGATACGATTTTGCGAATCGCGTAGTGAGAAAACCTCTTTCGAATGCAAACGGCCTGATTAATGGCGGCGGAGCCTCCGCTCTCACCTGCACTGTAGCCTCCAGGTGCTTCCACTCGCCGCGAGGACGGCTGAGGTGTTTCCGTCTCATCACTCGACTGAATTGACCCACTTTGGTGCGCAGTGGTGGCCAGCAGTAAGCCGTGGTACTAATCGAGTCTGTTCTGCATTCTTTCTGTCTCCTCACCCCCGTACAAAGAAGACAGTTAAACCCTTAAGACCAGACTGCTTGCAGTTCCTGCCGTGTTTATCTGAATCCTGCATATCTATGTATATCCATTTCACTGCAGATATGGGTTTCTAGTTCCTTTTTACCTCTAGTTTTATCTCAGGAATTCCACGAGCCAGGTTTTCAGTGAGAACCACCCTTCCCCCCCCCACCCCCATTCAAACCATAGGTGGTTTGAGGTTTATGTGTGTAAATGATGCTTTATTGCTTTGACTATAGTGCATATTAGTTGCATATATTGCGAGCCAGCATCCATTCTAAAAAAAGAATCAGGAAAATAGAGGAGCTAAACTCTGCCCCCCCCCCCCCCCCCCCCCCTCTAAGACGTTGCCCACTGCAGCCACACAGCCAGCTTGAAATCTCAACTTTATGGTTCGACGTCAATATGTATTCATTAAATGTGTATACTTTAAGTGGTTGTGCTACGGGATGCATGCTTTTATTTCCTGTGGGACGACGCACGTGTTCTCCTCAGAAAAAGGTGCCACTTGGTGATTTTTGAACGAATTATGTTCAGCCTGGCTTAATTTCCAAGAGAATAAAGTGCTTATGCAGCAAAATGCAAGGTACGCCTTTTGCATAGTGGGGGGTTCCATAACTGCCAGTATTCCCCGGTAGCCCGGGGCTCCAGTTATACATATGGAAAGCAGAGGATGAGCAACAATGGATATTTTTCTCAGTAACGGAAGGCAATGTCACATAATTTGGAAGCGGGTGACCGAGGTGTGCACTGTGAGCTGATTATATTATATTGGAATATGATAAGTGCTGCTGTTTGATATTCTGAAAACTGAAAGGGCTCTGGGACCCATCTATTGTCCTGTTCTGTTTATCGCTCAGCATAATCACGGATGTCCAAATAAACAGAAACTATTGTCCTCGAACATTTGGTAGTTGTAAACTGACCACTGCAAACTGATTTCAGTAAATAAATAAAAAAAGAGTTTATGTAGTTCAATGACAGGTTTGTCCCAGTAGTCGATCAAATTTTAAAATGTACTTATGAACCCTGAGGCCTCATAAACAAAGAGAAGATAAACAACATGCGATCACTGCGTGTTTACAGATGCCTCTACCACTGCTAGCTTCAGTGAACCTTTGTACATTCTTTCAGTGGTCAGATATAGTTGCAGCCTATTTTCATAACTGGTTTTTAAATGCAGAGGGCCACAATATTCTACAAAGAAATAAAGCAGGCAGCATTGAAGCCCCCGATATAGTGAAAGTTACGGTTCATAAAAATGTTGCAGGGGTTGTCGCTGAAATTCGAACAATCAATCGGTGCTAACAAAGACTTAGCCTTCTAAATCCTTTCCGGATTCAATTTCTGTATTAAAACTTTTTTTTGTTTGTTTGGCCCTTATAATTCCTCATCACATTTCTCCAGAACTGAAGGATTAGCAGCCATTAACTATTCAGTCTTCATGCAAATTCTGTGTTTTTTTATTATTGTAGAGAAAAACATGGCTTGCATCTCCCACATTGCTTTCCAAGAAAACTACCCGTCTAAAGACCAGCCTGGTGTATGCCGGGCTGGTCTTTTCTTAAGGATCTCAGAATAGAAACACCAAGAAAACTGTCAGGTCATATGTATGGATAATAATTTTAAAAAAGGCGGAAGGATGACCTCACAAACTTCTGAAAGCTTCATTGAAGATAGAGTACATTTTGCTTTTGTTGCAAGTGCCAAAATGCAAATTGTCAATAAGAGCTAGGCATGAACATTCTTGAGTTGCCATGGAAACCAAAACTAGGAATGAAAGTTGAACATCAATTTCGGATCAGAAAACCTGTTCAGGCTTGGATTATAGAGCTCATGTTCTCTGGCTTTGTTGGACCAGTGAAGACCTCCACCTCAACGGAGAGGAATGGCCTTGGATACAGATTTGCATGTAGTAGCAAAATATATGTTTGTGTGTGTGTACACGTGTATGTATTTTGCGTGTGATATATTATCCTTGGAGACGCTATCTGTGAGCAACAAATCTAAAATAGTGTTCCAACCCAGCGAGGGGTTGTAGTGGTTCTGTAATTGTGTGGGCCAAATTTTCCCGGCATGGATTGAGTGTGCTAACAGTGCTTATACCCTTAGAAGCCAAGGTCAATGTAAAACATCACTTTATGACACTGAGTGATCATCTTCACTCCATGTTAAAGCGTTTCGTTCCTGCAGAGTTAAGTCTTTCAAGATGGACGAGTAGAGGTTTGAGAGACACGACATTGACATTATCCATATGTCCTGGCTTTTTCCGTCACCACATCTAAACCCAATTCAGCATTCGAGTGGATTTCATTCTGGAACGATGCCTGAGACGTCATTTTCCGTGTTCGCCGTGTAAGCGCGAGTTCATTTAGATTTTCTCATTAAAGTGTTGTCATATTTGCAGAACTCCAGGGGTCTCCGCTTGACTCTATGCCACAGCTCAAGCAGGTCATACTGACTAAAGATGGTGTCCCAACACCCTAGCAAGTGAAGGGGCGTTGATGATTCCATTTTTTTGTTTACTACTTATAAATATACGTATTTGTTCTGCACCCATACGAAAATGCAGCGTGATCTTTCATATGCTTTGTCTAGTAAACAGTACCCTTAAGGGCTATCATACTTCTGTCCAGATGATTCAGTTTAATAGAACATTTATCTCTGTGCAAATGGGCACCATATGTCAGAAAGGCTACAAAATGCCACATATTGCCGGTTTTGTTGATCGTTTGCAAACTTTAATCTGGGCAAACATATCTGCATCTCTGTACTGAGAGAAAGCGCAGGTCACGCTGTAAACTTGCCAGTTGAGAGCCTGGTACATATTTATTTCATACTTTCGCTTATCTTGAAAGATAAAATACTTCATAATAAATACGTTCAGCGGAAAGACGGCAATGATCAAATGTCCTCCAATATTCATTTATGGTTTCTGTGGTTTCTGAGAACACTTTAGAGATATAAAATAAGACTGAACATGTGCAAAAAATGAGGAAGAATACGGCAAAATGGTCCATTATAATGCATTGTCCCCATTAACCTTTTTTCTTTTTTTCCCAAGGCTATACCATTGCAGTCCCATGGGTCAGCTAACTGAAACATCTAAGCACCAGTTCACACTAAATGACCCCATCTCACCAGCTACTAGGTACCGGATGAATCCTGCCCTGTACTATAATAACAGATGTGGAAAATATGTATTTCTTATTGTATTTCATTCAAAAACACACCCACAAGGCATAGGCTTTAGCTATAAAACTGGGGGAAAAAAACCTTATAACCTCAATTATAGAACTCAAAATTCAAGCCGCTCGCATCCGTCAATGTAAATGTATTTAATTGCAAAGCGGATGACATGTTCTCACACTCAGGGGAAGAAGAAGTATGTCTTATGCTTTCAGCCCGTTTTTATTTCTCCGTAAAGTGTCACTTGCGCGACTCTGTTCAAAGAAATCTCAAGAAAGTGGGGAAAACAATTAAGTCTCTGACTTTCATAAACCCGCACATACAGTTAGGTTCTTCATAATAACGAGGCCTAATTTGCAGATATTGAAATCTTTTATATATATTTTTATCATGTCTGTGAAACAATTGTGATCCAAAGCCACGCAGGGGCTTAATGACTCATATCCTGGCTAGGTACAACAGCGCTGCGATATATATACATTTGAACAAACATTTTAATTTCTTGAGAGGTTTCTATACTGAAGTACTCATCATGCTGAGCAAATTATGCCCCCCCCCCCCCCCCCCCCCCCATTGGAGGACAACTTTATTTATGCCCAATAACACCAAATCATCATCTTTAATCGTATATGGAAACAAGTATATTAAAGATGAGCACATGTGAAACTAAGATACTGTAACTCTGTAACTGGCTCAACATTTTCATTTGTATTTTAGCCCCCCCCCCCCCCCTTATCGGAGGACAACTTTTTAAATATTAAATCAAATTATTATAGAATCTTACATATAATTTAGAGATTCAAGTTTATTTTCTCATATATTTACCACCCCTTCTTAGAGGACATACAATATTTTTCACTAACTATATTACAACACTTTTTAAAAAATTTTTCCACAAATAACTTTTTTTTTTTTTAAAGTTCTGTGACTCACAATCTTACTTTCCATTTTATACACATTCCTGCATGCTTCATGAGATCAAAACATCTTGTGTTTTGATCTCAAAAAATACGTAGCCACAAATTCATCCATATCAAGAGCCGATGTAATGGCCTTCTCGTGAGCAAGAATAATCAGTTTTTCTTTCGCCCATGCAACATGATGCGGCGGAAGGGAGTTGAGACACGATATCAGTTTCACTCTCTTGCCTAATGAAGGCACTGTGATTATTAGTACGTTCATGCTTTTAATAAATAAATTAAAACAAATCTACTCGCTGTAACGTTAGTTCGCTACTTGGCTATACTCCATGGCGTGCCTATACTGCAACATGAGCCACATCTGGACTTCAGATAAAGCAAAAAACATAGAGATAAAAAATTAAACATGTAACGAAACATCATACCGAAAACAGCTGACAATTTTGAAGGGCCTAGATTAAACGTTTTTAGATTGTTTAAAAAATATCACAGAAATAAAGTGATTTTTGGAAATAGTTGGGGGTCATCTGGAGTTGCACTTGGACTTGCAGAAAGCCAAATTTAAGAGTGCTGTGCAATCAATTGCTTTACAATTTAATGCACTTTCATTAAGCGCAGTCTTATTGACTCACCAATCGGCACTCAGACCACTGACTCAGACTACAAAAAAAAAGACTACAGAGTCAAAAAATTCAATACAGCCCAACTAAAGCACCAGTCTATGTTGCGACGGCCCACCTCACAGTCACACCCTGATTTTGACAGTGGTGGCTGGTTGGCAGTCCTGCAGAGCACCCTTTAAAGGTCATGGTGGGTTCCCTGTTGACTACGTATCCCCCTCATTGTGCATTCCTGACTCCTCTGGTTGATCATTGCCTGCAGACTGCCCATGCCAGCTGTGTAGGAAGTATAGTCCTCTGGAATGGCACGCGATTGGGTGGCTCGCCGCGGTGCACGATTCAGTGGATAACAGTGTCTGTTCTCTCCCAAATTCATGGAGGACAATGTTTGAGATACCATTATATAAAATAGCAATCCAATTGACTTGATTACTTTGGAGATTTCAGCATCTTATAAGCGTAATAATGATGCAGTCAGCATGTTTTTAAAGCTGTGTTTAGATTGGCGGTTCGCTTCAAATGTTGCTCTTCCCTGGACTTTGCATGAAAAGGTGGCTATTGTGTCTCTTAGCTTCGAAATAATGGCAGCACACCCTATAAGTCGCCAGGAACCAGTGTGGCATGGTTCATCAGTAGTGTAGAGGTGTTGGTTTGTTTACATTGACAGTTTGCCTAGTGACTCCATGTTGAAATAAAGAGGAGGACAAATCCCGTTTGTCTGAAATAGGCTTGCTGAACAATGCTCTCAATTTCTTTTTGCTGAGATATAATCTACTTTCTGCAATCCACCAGAGCAATTCATCACAGTGTTCAGTGAAAATATTTCAGAAAGACATACATACACATATTAAATAAAAATCTGTTTTTTTATTAAAAAAAACAAAAACATTTATAAAAATTTGGTCTCATCTAGAAGTCCTCCTAGTTGCTGATGATTGTTCTCAGCACCCAATTTAAAGACGCCTGAGAAACTAAAGTCCTGAAAAATTCAATCAATGAATAAATAAATAACCTTTATTTCATTTGTAGAAGCATTGCGGCTTAAGAACACTTTTGACTTTGTTCCAAAAAGCGTTTTAAAGGAAACGAGAGTCAGAGTGTGTGGCAAGTTTCAAGTGGAGAGTCAATCAGTTCTGCGGTCAGCGATGTTCAGTTGTTCATTGTTGAGAACCGCACCACCCTTTGGCTTTGTCTAAGCAATACCTCTGGGATAGACTGCAGGTGCAATGCAGTTATTCGAAGGTTATGCAGTTATTTATTCCAATAAATCCACGTTACATGCCAAGCACTTTTGAGGTGAAATAATTACAGGGGTGTTCACTACGGCTTTGTGAACATAATGGCCGGTATCTGTGCGAGATGCATCTTTTTAAAGCCAAATAAACTTGAGTTATTTGAATCTTACAAATGAGCCACATTCCTGAGGTTATATTGCTAGGGAGATAGAAAATGTATAAAGCAAAAGGTTGACCATCAATTTTGATGGCAAGTGCACATGCAGGGGAAAAAAGAGATAAAAAAATATATATAAATAAATCTATATGAATTGAACATTTGTATGAAAACTTTTTAAAGGGAGATTTACCTCAGGGATAAACTTAAATAGCTGTGGGTAAGCTGCACTGCAATTTCTACATGAAACTTGTGTATAAACACGTGCATAAATCTTATGGGCGCTTCACATTCCCTATGAGGACTGCTGCTTAAATGTAAAAATTAATAGTTTTGAGAAGAGTACTGGTATTTAAACGTAAAGGTCAGGATTGGCCTGGGTCTCTACTGCAAATGCCCCGCTCTCATTTGTTTGAGAATGCTGTGCTTTGCAATTCCTCTCTGGAAGAAAAGGTATACTTTCCAGGTGTGAATTCCTAATTTCTTTACACACTGAGGACAATATTACCATTTCCAGGTCTGTTTATTCATTTCCTTTTTCATACAAACACACTAACCGGCGACCGTGTAATGCCATATCAGGGAGAGGTGAGGGCGGGATAGTAGGGTACACAAAGAGTGGCATAAATGAACAGTCCATATTATGCATTTCTTGTCTTTATTCCGACTCAGGTCTTCAATGTTTAATTGAAGCAACTGTTTGGACAGTAAATTGAATCGCTGTACAAGTCAATCGTCTGTCGGCTGAAATGCATTTCAAAAATTCTCTGAACTTGTGGATCCCCAGAACCACGAGCGTCCATCGCTGACATAATGAACTTTGCTTTCAGCATTACGTTCCTCTGTTCCCCAATCGTCATTCATTACTTGCAAAAATGTACACATCCTTTTCCCCCCCAAGTCCGTGAATGAACGCGAATGTTTTCATGAACGACGCGAGAAAGGTTCGTTTATCCATCGGAACCATTTCATTTGCATGACAGTTACGCCTTTGTCAAACTCCCCCGGCGTACGCGATGTTACGCCGTCGCATATATCCGGCACCTCAATAACAACACATAATCACAATGTCGGTATGCGTGATGCGTGTAATCATATTTCCCTGGATGTTGTTCCGTATTTCCCAGGATGTAATTTACAAAAAGGTACAGGCTACTGATTTATTTTCCCGTTGCTCACATCGCTGATTTAATCACGTTTGCGCTCTGAATATATTGTCCCCGTCTAACGATACAAATAAGCAGCCTGTTCTGTAAACCCTAGCCGTCAGTCAGGGTTGGATCGCGCTTGCACTCGCACGTCACTCTAGCCGCGCTAGTCTGATGCTAAGCCGCTATGAGCGCGGCCATCAGGGGACGGGAAAACCGATACCAGGCTTTACAAGTCAGTGTGATTTAAATTGGAAAAGCCAGATCTGGTTCCTCAAAAAATCGGATTACTGAGATGCCCGGCGTCTTCAGACCTGATTGCACAATTTACACCGCGAGACCTCCTAAACTGAAATAATGTCGTCTTTGGCTCCAGACTGGATTTGCATTTTCAAGTGCCTTTTTGAGAAGAGCTGAATTAGCAGCCAATTTTAGGCTTAGCAAATCTTGGGCCTTCCACTGGTAACAGTCGAGAGTGGCTATGGTCTGTCACCCATGTGGGTCTGACACGGGGCTGTGAAATTCAACACAGATTCTTGTTGACAGGCTGGTTCTCCCAGATACGATATATGGAGTCAAATCATCTTTAAGGAAACTTTCATTTTAGCCAGTAAGAATAGATAGTACACAGATAGGGAAACTTCATGCTTCATTCAACTCCATGAATTTCTTAAAGAGCATTAGAAGTGCCTTAGATCAGGGACTGTTCAGGACATGTGGAGTGAGTGCCTGCATATTTCCAGAGAAGCGGAGCCTGATGGGAAATGTACTAAATTAAAAAACGAGTCCGTGTCGCCCAGAAATGCAATGCTTCATTGATAGGTGTCATTCATTGTTGTTTTTCTACCTTCTTTAAAGACTCATCATGGATTTAATGGCACATTTTAAGTGCTTGCATAGTTGCAAATTCAAGGTATTAAAAAGCCATAAATGTTCTGCAATTCTTCTGAAAATGTGATATTTCTTTCTATTTGGTGGTGGCAAGGGTGTGCTTGTGGAGGCGATCTGATATCCCTAGGCAGTCCCAATAGCAATTTTCAAACTGATACAGTAGGTCATTAACAGACTGGTCCACAGGGTCTGGTGCAGGTATAGCATTATTATGACTTACAGTCGGGTCCTGAGCAATAGCCCATTGATATTCAGCACCTCGCCCCTTTCCTTTGTTGCGCGAAAAAAAAAACTCATTCTGATTCATTTCATCAGCTTGATCTTGTGTTGTTTCTGTGTCACATTGTGAAATTAATAATTAATGCGTAATACCCCTCTGATTCACTTATCAATTTAAAAGCACAAACAGTACCCCGGACGCCTATGCGATGCCGAAAGCTTTCCCTTGGGAGTCCCACTGGAGAAGGAGTGCGGCCCTGAAAGAAAATGTATTAATTTCACGTAAATTATTTTGTGTACATGGATGGCACCTTATGCATTCTGAAGGATGATGTCGTTATTTTTTTTCAGTTCACCATTTTGTGAGCAAAGAATAGCATTTCATAGACGGTACAAAGTTCACCCTCATAAACTCGTTCTCCAAAAAATGTCACGGTATGTAACTTCCCAGGATACCTTTCTGCACGTTAAGAAGATGCTAATTGTTTTCATCTAAGCGCGCAGATCCTTACCACCCCTGTTTGCGGGTACGGGAGTCGGGTGGGTGCTTTCTGCCCCTTCCGCTGGGCAGAGAGGCTAGGAAATTATGGTTTTGTATGAGTGGCGGCATCTCTTGAAATGACGTGTTGTTGCCCTACGATGATATGCACACTGACTGTTCAGTACTCAACAACGACCAAAAATCTATTTCATTGCGATTTTCCGATTGATCAACATTGGGCGTCCACGTGAATAACCTCGCTAAAGTGTCCAAGTTCCACCTAGTTCTTAAGGTGAAACAAGAACTTCCCTTTATAAAAAAAAAAAAAAAAAAAAAGGCCAGCATCTTTCAGAGATGATATCATTGTCAGCTGAGTCTGTCCTTATCACCCTGAGGGAAGGTGGGAGGAGGTGGAGGGGCATATTGGAAGGTTGGAGAGTGTATAAGAACAGCTTTGTATGATTTGACTGCGGCTAGGAAGAGGGCTTCAGGTACATCTTCCTCCTGCGTCTGATCAAACATGACACCATCAAGTCAGAAACAGTGAAGGACGTATGACCAGACCTGACCACCTAGCTATCCAGGGCTCTTTGTCGTTGACTGTTCATCAAATTCCTACAGAGTCTATGCTGCACAGAACCTCTCCCTTCAAATATCCTCTGCTGGCAAGCTGCAAAATAACCCTGCCAGGAATGTGGAGGTGGTGCAGAAAAAGCTTCAGAGAAAAACTCAGATCTCAGGTACAATTATAGCATTTCGAAGGCAGACCATGTGCTTTCCTTTATATAGTCTGAGTGGGCTATGGAAATATTCCTGGTATTCCACAGTGGAATATACTGCAAGGCTCTATGTTGACTGAAAAAAAAACTCCCTTTGGCTGATTTGCGAAATAATGGACAGATCTTATTTTGTCCAAGATCACAATGTGTAGAGGCACATAATAAAGCATCAGCATAGGTAGAGCTAAATCCCACGTGGATACAGGTTCACCGTTGATTGGCTGCTCACTGATGGATGTTGAGTAGGCGTGGACACTGTTGACGTGCTCCGGCCATCTCGAAACGATGACATCATCTCAGACTCAAGGCCCTCTGTGACGAATTTGCCACACGCCAGCGTGCTTCCTTTAACACCTGCCTCCTGCGCGTGATGGATCACTGTGATCCCTCGTAATTAATCGAAATATTTTCTCTAGCAAGGACAGGATTTTGTTGCCTTTTTTGGTCTGGTCATAATATGTCTTTCCATGTGAGTCAAAGCATGATTTGGTTTGATTCATCCGGTTCACATTCTGAATACTGCGAGCCACAATCGAGCTTGAGTGCATGTGCCGGACGCGAATAAGCTTCAATTTGTTCAGTTGCTCCCGTTTTGCATTGCTTCATAGCTTGAAATTGTCAATTTTAATTCCTACCCCAGGGGTAATGAAGTCTATTGCTTTCTCCTTTTGACCCCTACAATATTAATTATTTAAACTCGCGTTTATAACCTAATGTAACATAAAACATTATATTAATATAAAAATATGTGGGGAAATTATGTCATTAAAGTATTATGGTCTCCTCCACTGAGCCGTTACTGGCAGCTGTGAACGAGCTGCCCTATTACATCAAATCCTATTAGGTTTAATGTTAATCCATGAGACAAATAAACAGTTATTAAAGCTGAAGTTGAAAAATTGACTGGCTTGAAAAATTACACGGATAACGGGATTACTGTTACCGAAATACACTATTCAACTCTTTTCAGACAGTGACACCGTAAACCAGATTAAACTGAGTTTTGGGGGGAAACTGACTTAATATTTTTTTTTATAATAATGTTTTCATAATTTGTTCGTTCAGAGCATTAAAGGAAATAAAAAAATTGAAGCCACACATGTCCTATTATAAAATGGTAAAGCGAAATGCATTCACCGCTGACGAACGTTCCTGCTGTTATATATACTTAATCAATATTCAAATAAATACTCTAAAACCTCAATTAATGGCCAGGGAGTTTAATTGCTTACAACATAAGTAAGCCCCAGAGTTGTTGGAGATCAGCTGTTGTCGGATTCCCTTGCGGTCTATACCAAAGTGCCTTAATGCTGCTCACTCTAATTTCCTAAAGACAGACTTGATAACATGTTGTTTAACTTTAATATAAAATTGTGCCTGGTGCCACACCAAGCTATAGCTACTGCAGGTTAACTGCAGTGGGACATTTTTAAACGGTTACCCTGCAGGAGAAAGCCTGACTAGATCTACCAGGTCAACCTGAAGAAGTGAATTGATGTATTTTTAATATTACCGGAGGCTACACAGCAAAAATGCCAGTGTAAATCCAACTACTGGTGTACATTTGACACCCTTGGGTATTCATATAAACACCCTACATGTCTCATATAAATACCCTAGGGTGTTAAATGTACACCACCATTTTTGCTGTGTAGTGTTTAATTTCCTTGTCTATGACCCCCCCCCCCCCCCCCCAAAAAAAAAAAAAATATAATGGACATTTTACAGTAAATACAATCATTTGTATAGATTATGAGTTATTACATGCCAATAAATATTGGGTATATGCTGTTGTTCCACATAAGTCCCATTTATCCAAACCTGTGCGATACTGCAGCTCTTCTTGTTGGTGTGTTGTTTCCTATTTGTGTTGTTTCAGGAAGTTGTGATGAATTCACAGCATGTTAAAGAGTCTGTTTACTATCTATTTATAAGTTGATATTCATTTATTTCCCCCGTGTTCACACCTGGCTTTGTGGGGGGGAAAAAAAAAAATGTATCCTAAATCTATACATCACGGTTTACCCAGGAGAATATCCTTTTTTCGTTATTTCAGCATTTTGGTGTATGTTTTCCCTTGTGGGCTCCTACATAATTCTATATTTTCGCTCTGAGATTGTCCAGTAACTAGCTTGCGGTAGATCCATCTAAGGCGAATAGCAAATTCTCAGCAGAAAGGCAAGTGCAGACAGCCAGGTATATAGAAGGCCTAGTGGGGGGGCTCTTTTCTTGTGATGGCCTGCAGAGATTCTGTTTGTGCCTGTGAAAGCCTGGTTATATCCGTGCAATTGGAGCTGAAATACTATCTAAGGAGAAGGAGGAACGGGGGAGGGGCGGGGGGTGCTTTGCGATTCAACTTTTACCTGGCTCAATTCGGAAAGCCGTCCCGATTCACCGCGTCTTCATATTCTGGGGGGAAAAAAAGGATGCAGCGCAGGGTTAATGATCTCTGAGAAATTAATAGTCGCATTTCAGCTCTAGAAATATTACGTGCCACTCCAGCGGCAAAAGTGCCATGTATGTGCCTTGTGCCGACATCATGAATAGCCGTGCCTTTTAGCACTTCCTCGTCATTCAATTGCAGCCAGATGTCCAGATTAGCTTCTTTATGTACCAGCTCTATACTTCAGCCCTCCCTGGTTTGTCCTCATCCAGGAAGAACAGCATTTATGTATTTATTTGAGCGGTGCAATTTCTTTTAGATAAAATAGCATTTATTTTATTAATAAACACAGCGGGTATTTATCTTACTGGATGCATTGTTTCTGTTCACCTTACTGACATACACTTTTGAATCTTTGGTAGCCGCTACGAAAAAGAATGGAAATGAACGCGAATGAAGCGCGCTGAATTTGAATCGGTAAATGAATAACACGTATGCCCGTCAGCAAGGTGCCTCGATGAGAAAAATAGATTAACAAATAAAAATGTAACATACAGGGAAAGTATTGCATCAGCATGTAGAAAATGTTCTTTTATAGCTATTATTTTCAAGTGCTAATGTGTCTCTCTCTGCCCTGTGTCTTTAGTGAAGGATAATGGCAATATGCATTTAAATAGTTTTGGGTGTTCGCTTGCTGTTTCTTTTTTGTTCGTTTTGTGTTTATCTTTGTTTGTTTTTGTATTTGTTTTCAAGGTTTCATGGTTCCATAGAGTAGGTTTATACATCTCTTATTAATAAATTTATCATCATGACAGACCGTATAATGTAAGCGCTGCGTGAAATATACTTTAGGGTTCATCGTTAGAATCGAATATAGCTAAAAACCTACTCCAGGTGCTCGTTAAGTGATTGTAAAGGTTTGTATCATTAGGAAGAATATTAAATGAATTTCTCTAATGACTGACCGTCTGCCATTATGTCTGTCAGACTAAATCTATGGGCAACCAGACTGCTGCAAGTGTTATACTTAGAGCGATGAAATGATCCCCCAACGGTCGTTTTAGAGAAAGGCACCGTAAATCATGGGATAAATAAACAAAGCCCAAAGCACATAAAGTCAAGGTCTGACCCTGGTTTATGCTGTCATTTAACCAACAACTGTTTTTTGGTACCCCCGCCCCCCCTCCTGACATACTGGCAGACTATAATGTTTTTGAATACAGGGAAACCAGACCCCTAGCTCTCAAATGCAAGACAATCTTGAGCCTGATCTTAACCCCGCAGCCTTTTTTATATTGAACATGCTTGGCTCAATGGATGCTGCAAGTCAGAAGAAATTGTCTTGAAAGATTCACCATACAGTACCTGTATGACTAATGTCAAAACTGAAGGATTTAATGACATTTATTTATTCCATTGTGTGTAATATATATTTTTTTATAGTGCTGGATGATCTTATTTAAAAATGTTCCTTGCGGATTACGTCTTTGGACCAATGTGAGAAGTAGATCACACGTGTTCAGTGAAGTTCCTTTGACTGCAGATTTTGTTGTTTTTGTACAAGCGATGTTCCGCTTGTCTATAGCGCTTCGATGTTCCTCTCTCGAGGCTTGAGTATGCCCACAGCAATGTCTGAAGTGATAATTCACTTTTATAGCCATTTTTAGCGCATATATTACTGGTCTGCAAAGAGTATCGTGTCTGTCTTTGGGTCCAAAGCACCAAGACAATTACAAGAGCAGGCCATGCATATCAGTCATGTGTTTGAAATAAAATTCAACCATAATTTCAGTAAGATACAGACAACCTTGCATTGCATGTGACACATTTTCAACACATGGGAATATTTTGCTAAACCAATCACTTCGGATATTATATGTGCATTTCCAATGAATAAATAAGCACTCTGAGAACTTGTCACTTCTGAATTATTAAATACCATTACACAATTGATATATTATTATTAATATTAATATCAATTTAATTACTTTTCTATGTTCTAGCTTGCTTTAAAAAAACAAAACAAAAAAAAAACCTTTATGAACGATGTGGAATGTATCTTGACATTTTTAGTTTAGTTTTTCTCTTGAAACAACTTCTATCCCGTTCCTTGGTGTCAGAAGTTCAGAACTACCACGCAAATGATATTTAAATAATGCAACTGCTCAGTCTCACTCATATTAGAAATGGGAGATTGAAGAAGCAGTGCTAATTACTGCATGTTATTCTGGAGGAATCAAAGCCTTCGGAAGCCCTTGTCATGAATCATGAGTCATAAGTAATCTCTGAATCTGAACAAAGCTGGATGACTGCGTTAGGCAATATAAGCACGGTTGGGCTTCTGCTTTGATTTTCTAAAAAAAGGAAAAAAGAGGGTAGATGAAACTTATTTCACCAACTTATAACTACTTGAGTGATAAATTGAATCGAGAAATGTGGCTGTGAAAATGAAATCTATTAGCTGTATGTAAAATAATACATATGTTGGGCTATGCTATAGGCTATTATGTACAGTGGACATTGAAGAGTGGCAATATGAAAATGCATACATTTGTCTTATTAAATTACAAATGCTCGACTACCCATCAAATCTGGCTTCATTGGGCATGGCATCACAGAGTGGTCAACAGGGGTTCTCTTTATCTTATCAAGCAAGAACAGGTTGCCTGGGATTCATTACCCAAACACCTCATAATTTGTGTGGTTGCAAACCATGCAGAACAAAATATTATGTCTCCAGAGTGATTCAGTTGGCAAAGGTGTACCCCAGGAGCACAGGCAGGAACCGAACACGTCGACATCGTTACATCTTTGAGCCTGAACCGCGTCATTAGTCTTCTATGACTAGGGTTCGCTGGTGGTGAGACGTTGATTGGCTTCATCCCGCCAACGGTAGTGTGGGTTTCTCTAAACAATGTGCTTGGTACTGACAGGCCACTCGGTGGAAAAATACACCATCTTCTGATAGGTTATAATCCTCCTGTAGTACAATGTGGCCTACAGTGTTAAAAAGAGTTTCCGGTGAGCCACAATTGCCTATTAGGAATCAGGCAGCGAAAGAGATCAAAATGGGTGGTGCGATGAGCGAGATCTGTGGTCTTTGTGCACAAAAAGGTGTCCCGTTTTGATTAAGAACCTTTTGAGTCCATTTCTTGGCTGGCTTTATAACCAGCTGATTGTAAGACGCATGAGAATATCTGGTGATTTTGAGAGTGCTTATTTCAAATTGTGATTATGTGCAAGTACTTTGTCAGAATGCAATTGTGTTCAAGGGACTGTAACAAGAAACACAAAAAAAAAAAAAACTGTTCTTTCAAAAGAAAAAAAGATTTTCAAAGAAATTAGAATAACTTTTCAATGAAGTTTATATTGGAGTGCTTTATCTACAGGTATATTTTACATATGCAGGTCCACACTCCCCCAGTTTGCTGTCTAAATATTGCTATACTGTTGCTATGCAGGGACTAATGGGGGGAATATTAAATATAAAATATAACAATGCATATTCTCCAGATCCCCAGGATATATAAGTGAGGTAGTGCAAAAATGAAGCTCAGACAGTCATTGCAGATATGTCCTTGCTACTACACTGGCTAGTGGCAAGGGGTGTTGCAGTGGTTGGAATAGTGGAACTGACTAAGCCCAAAAGGGGGGTTCGGGGGTGTTCGTGATGAACAAAGACCCAATCGATCGTGTCATTGTGTCACGATGACGTAGTTAACGCGCCTAAGTATTATTTAACCATTACTAATGCACTGGTTCGACCAGTGCACACCATTCTTAAAAATTGCAAACGGTTAACAGTTCCAAACCACCTCCATTCCCATGGTGTTTGTATATCTGGGCTTCTGCTGTCATTTGTTTTACCTCAGTAAACATACCAACCACATCCTGTTCTCCTTGCAGTATTTGACATTGCGGATGACTTTACAGACCACTTTAAAGACTTTCCTGCTCACAGATATCCATGCACGGCCAACATTTATCTTAGTTTGTTTATCATTCAGGGGACGTAATAAACTAGACCCTTTTTAATCTTCACAGGATACTTGCTGTCCATTTATTTTATTTTATTTACAATTCTAAGTCATTACTTAACTGTCGTAAAAAAAACATTACAAGAATTATAGCTAGCTCAATGTATGTATCAAGAACAATTTTAGTGCATTTCTCAGATGGATGAAGTAGCATTTCCACAGAGAGATCAATTTAGCTGGAAAAGACATGCTGTGCACTCTAAATTCTGGAAAAAAAGGGCGACACCAATATGGCTGATTGGATATAAGCTTTAATGCAAATGATCAGATAGTCAAAGCTCTTTCTCAGTGGTCCATTACTGTCCCAACTTGTGTTAATTTGTGATACCAAGGCAAACTGGCGTGCTCACAATGCTTTTAACCACAAAGCCTGTAGCACCGTGTTTGCGTACGACAATCAAACAGCTGGCCATGCCGCCGCTGTAAAAATAGTGATAAATAAACAGGTGAGAGAGACCGTCCTTTTTTATGTGATTTGGCTGACACCATTACCAACCTGATCCTAGAACTGGTTTGTACAGCTGGATTTGAACTGAATACGGCCGGGGAGAACGCACAGGGGCGTGACTGCAGCGGAGGGAAATCACCCGTGTATCGAACCCTCGACCCGTTTTGGCCGACGGTCCTCGAACTCTGTTCCACTTTTGTCCCCACAGCCCCTTTGAGCCGCCGTGTAGCAGGGCATTTATCCACGTGGAGAGATGCCAGCACTTACAGGAAGAGAGAGAGAGGACTTATTGGTACGGGGAACATTGTAATTTGATTTTTAAATCAACAAAGCCCCGAAATTTAATTTCCCGATGAATGATGTACGGCTCAGAAAGTAATGAAATTTCAAAAAAGTATAACTCGGGATGAGCTTGATGGAATTATTTTTTACTTGATATTTGTACTTTGTTTTTGAGGGCAGGGTGTGGAAACCGTGCCCCTGTTCTGCTGTGCGTTATCCTAACTGCCGGGTGGGTGAGTTGCCAGTGTCAAAGAGAGATCTTTATCTCAGTGCGTGTAAATAGCCCTGTGAGGAGCGGTGCTACGCGCTACGAGGCGGCGCTCTGAGGCGCACCTGTCGGGGAACGGACAGGTAAGCCCTTGACGCTCTCCACTGGGCACCGACGGCAACAGCAGGGAAATGTTAGCGGAGCCGTCGCAAACACAATAGCGCGTTAATTGTCGGCGCGTCTGTGCAGAAGTTAATGAGGGCGCTCAGAAATCGGCAGACTCTCCCTCCTCCCGACGCGTCACCTCTCATTTAAACTCGCCGGATGTTCGAACCGCGCGCCGCGTTTGTTGTCTTTGCATTTTTAGATCACTGTCATTCTCCAGCACAACAACAAACCTCGCCACGGCTCCCCGTTCGGTTTTCGACTCGCTCGCGTGGCAAAATCCCGGCAAACTCAATTACCGTATATAATTACAAGCATCTTGGGGAGTTTTAGGGATGTCACGAGCAACAGAACGTGAATTAAATTGCAGAAACGCTCACTGGAAGGGAAGGGGTCATTAAATTGTCATTCATATTTAAATGAAGGTTTGTCTCAAACGCTTTATATTGTTCGACCCAGCTGTTTGCACAGATTCTTAGTGCTGAGAATGGGGAAATGGCCAGGTTATAAAAATTGTCTTGGGAATCATACCACCTATATCATTTTTTTTTTTACTAGACTCAGCATCCATGTAATTGATTTATTACTGTAAACAAATCAAATTAAATCAGCGGTTGTAAAATTGATTTAATGCACATTTAAGAACTACTCAACTATCAATCTACATGGTCATCAGCATGTTATGCATTCAATATTTCTGTACAGCATGATTGCATACATCAAGCTCACTCGGTAAGATTGATATATTATACGAAAAAACACAAGTGTACATTTATAAATAGATAGATTATAGATTGTAAATAGACCATGTCATATTTATAGAGTACATACAAATAGAGTATCATGTGGCCTGTATATTCTAATCAGTCAATCAAATTTTATTTATATGGCACATTTCATACTACAGTTGCGACTCAATGTGCTTCACATAAAATGAGAAAAAAAGGGAAAGGAATTAAGCAAAAAGGAAGAGAGAGACAAAAAAATAAAAATAATAATAATTTAAAATAAAGAAAATTACTTTCACGTAAGCCTTGAACAACCTAGGGAACTTGAACCCCAACAACAAAACATAGGGGACTTAAATGCCAACGCTAAAATTACTTTAAGATATGTCTAAAAATAATATAATAAATAAGTAAATACTTTTAATTTAGCCTAACATGTTTTGTGAACACACTAAAAACTCCAAATAAAGATGAGATCCAAATGAAGATGAGAAGGTCTTCTCAGCCTTAGGACTACGTGCATTGTAGTAATTAGGACAGTTTTCACTTAAGGAACACGTTACAAACGTAGCAGTCTTGAGATTTTCATCCTGCGTTTCATCGACGCGAGATCAACGCGAGCAACTCTGTTCCCACGGCACAAACTGGAGTCGGACACTGCCAAAACGGTGTCTTTTCCCATCAAAAAACAGATTAATTTCAGCTGGATTTACACTCTGCCTCCCACATACCTCCGTTTCTCAGGTTCCCCTGGAATCTGGAACCCAACCGCAAAGCGTCACTTGTTGTTGGTTTGCACAAAATGTCTGTCCAATTGTATTTTAGTCAGACCTGGTCCTTCTGCAGACGTTGCTAAACCAGAAATGTATCATAAAGTTACCTTGGGAACAGTTGCCTTGGAAGTACAATCTGAAAGCAGCACAGATGTAAACCAGTACGGTTTCCTTATAATGAGGTAAACAATCACCTTATCAAATGCAAGGGAAATGTAAGCATGCGATCTTTCTGTACCAGAACGCAATTATAAATAGCAAA
This sequence comes from Synaphobranchus kaupii, assembly GCA_029718625.1. NCBI lineage: Eukaryota > Metazoa > Chordata > Actinopteri > Anguilliformes > Synaphobranchidae > Synaphobranchus > Synaphobranchus kaupii. The sequence goes on along the minus strand of CM056381.1, from coordinate 17,033,781 downwards.
AATCTGCCTCGGCAGCATTGTTTGATATTCCCAGTGGCCATGGATCAGGAAACCGCCTGCAGTTCTGTCGACTGAAGATGCCTCGCTGGTAGTGAGGTCAGGGGTCAAGGAATTGGATCAAAGAAGTCGCGAGCAGCCTGCCAAACATCCATTTCCCGCGGAAAGGTGCGCCACAAAATGCATTGATCACCATGCAGGTGTAGAGTTTCAAACGCTTTTCGCAAAGGTTAACATCTGTACCTGTTTAAATTCTCCGTGTGCAGCCTATCATGCAAATAAGAGGGGGTTTCATTTTACAAATAGATGACATCGCCTGCAAATGGACACTGGCGGAGTCGTTCGCATACATCACGGGAACTCATTTGAATCCTGTTGAAATACTGTGATTCATTTTTTTTCCCCCCGTGGGTCACTGTTAGGATTATTACATTAATCAGTGATTTGCATAAATGTTCAGTTAGGTTATCGTCAGTGTGACTTAGCCAACGTTTGACCTTTTTTAATCAATACGTTATTTAACAACTATATGGAGATATTTGAATATCATATTTGAATATCTGCCACCCTGTTGGGCTGTCTGCAGTCGCTCCCTTTGGTTTTTGGGATGACACAAGACGGGGTGCAACCTGATTCAGTATTGGCTCAATAAAACTTCTAACCACATTCAGCACATATAATAGCTGCATACCATAATTTCAGCTTGTTGCTCATATTGGAAATTTGAGTGTTCTTAGGCCATTCTGTCCTGTCTCCGGATGAAGGCAGAGAGTGATAGGCTCGTCGGGCTTGTCGTGGCCTCTTAACAAATCAGCAGCTTGTTTATTGTCCATTGTATCCCAGAGAATCCCAGTGCAAAGGCTTTCATTATGAAGCTTGTGTGCAGCATTAGGTATTCGCAGCTCTGCGGTTAAACCGGGAGGTCTTTACGTTAAACAAATTGACTTAATCCCGAGGAACCCGTCAGCCGGTTGAGACGGATACGATACTGCATCGAGTATTCTGGGGGCAATTGTAACGGGGCAATTGTAATGGGGCAATTGCAACACCATAAAATTGCACCAATCTGAAACAAGCTAGAACTGAGATTCTATCCAGCAAGCAAGCTAGTTTCATGTGTTCAGGGTTGGGGGCAATTGTAACAAAAGAATTGTGTTACAATTGTTACAATTGCCCCCAGAATACTCTACATTACATTCATTTAGCAGACGCTTTTATCCAAAGCGACATACAATAAGTGCATACAGAAACGTCATCGAAGTCACTACAGAACAGACAAGACAAAGCACATCCTTCCCATAATGTAGCAGCTATCCCTAGTAATGAACGTTGACTGTAGTTCACAGTAAGCTGTGGGTAAATCAGCTATACTACACTTCTATTCTAAATACTATTAGAAACTATAACAAACAGACAGGAAAACACAGGGAACTAGTACCATGAGGTCCTAGGTTAGAATATCAATCGCTCTACTTGGTCAATCAATCCGCTCGGTAGAAGCCCCGCGCTGCCGAAGCGCCTTTTCTCCCCGGTTACAGTCGCGGGAACCGCGGCAGCTGCTTGACCCAGTTTTCCAGGCGGCGGAGCTCGGCCCGCTCCTCCCGGGTGGCCGCGGGCCACGCCAAGTCCTCCGAGACGCGTCCCCGCCACCCGCCAGAAGAGACGCAGCGGAGGCGGAGGCCGGGATGACGGATGCGGCTCCCGCTCGGCGGCGCGGGTCCTGCGGGGACCTTTCCGGGACGTTAGCAGCGCCGCTGTCACCGTCTCTCGGAGAGCCGGCGAGCTAATCACTCTTAGGCTCCCCTACAAGGCCAGGCCACGCCGCTTTATACCCGCAGCCAGCTGCCCAGGTAGGGCTACGCGTCTCAGGTTTCCCGCATTAGAAAGCTTTGGCGAGTGTTATATGAGCATCATAATGAGCTTTAGGGTAATTAATGACACCGGATGTTTTTAATTTAAAATTTAATTTAAAATATGGGGGAACTAATAGTTCCGCGTAATTGAAAACCTGAAAGTAAGAAGGAAGTATTGCGACCAGTTGAATGCGAGCTCATTTCTAAGAGATATTTTAGAACGAACCTTTTATTGATGTGAAGTATTTGTGTATCACACCATTGGCCATGCGGCAATTTGAGCTTATTAAGGCGCCCTGAAACGCGCGCTAAAAGCCTTCGACGCGTTTCCGCCACGGCGACTCGAGCCGCATCTCGCAAACGGCGGAAAGAAATTGCAGCAAGAAAGTTATAAAATGCATGAGGGGCTAATGCATTTTTTATTTATTTTCCTTTTAGAGGTTGTAAAAAAACCAGTCCATTCGTAACGGCGGTTTAAAATTAGAACGAAATAAAAGGGCTCCGCCTCAGCGAACGTACTGTGTGTGAAATGAATCAGAACATTGCCTCTATCAGTGCGTACGGTTCCCCCAAAATCACAGAGGACCCCCGCTCGGGAACGAGAACATAAGCCGTGCGTTTAGCGAGAATGTAAAACTTTTCGATTCTCAGTTTACTCAAATGAGGGTCTGCGAACGTGAAAAGGGGGAGAGAGAAAAAAAACAAAAAAAACAATTATATATCGCTATTATGTTTTTTGGGCTTCTGCCAGTGAAAACAGTGTTGAATAAGCGCTGTCGCCTCACTCCCGAGACTCCTAATGTACGAACGGGAAAATGAAGAAGTGGCAGTGCTTCACACATACAGACGCCCGCTGAAGAGGGAAAAAAACAAAAACACAAATGAGTCCGGCTCACTGCGGTTCAGTGCCTTTTTTAATATATTTCCCTCCGTCTCCTCAAAGAGTTGAAGTGCCTCCGCGCGGGAAAGGAAAGGCTCCACAATTACTGGCTCGTCGAGGGGTTTGCGTGCCGGCCCCGGCCACTTTGAGCCTCCAGGAGCCCATTCAGACCCCGGTAAAGGTCTCTCTCACAAAGGAGCGTTCTCAGGGCGGCGAGGCGCGCCGGGGAGGACATGGGAAATCCAGCGACTAATTATCTCAGAGAACCTCGGACCGGCTTGCGGGGGCCAGCCCGCGCCGGGCCATCTTCTCATTGGCTCCCTTTTTTGACGGGCCCCAACCTGAGATTAGCGCCGCGGGAAGGGGGGGAGGGCGTAGCGCGGCGGCGGCCCTGGGCCCGGGACGGGCGGCTTTTGTCCGCCGCGAGAATGGAGATGCCGAGGAGGATGACCGCGGTAAGGGGGAGGGGTCTTGTCAGTGGTCACCCATTATCCTCCTCTTTTGTCAGCCGGGACGAGCGGTTCGGAGGAGGGGAGATTTCCTTTCTTACCCGTGATCCTCTGAAGTGGAGGACTGCGGGACGTGGCCGGAGCTGAGCTCGGCATTTGATGTTTTCATTCTCTCTGGGCTCCCCCCCCCACCCGCCCCCGCCCCCGCCCCTAACTCTGGGTCCCCTCAGTGCGGGCAGGGGCCCTCAGCAGGCTGAGCCACTCCAGAGAGGCCAAGTCTGGAGTCAACTAAGCCCCCCTCAACTAAGTAATGAGCGAGGATCGCCTGCCGTCACATTAATGTGCTTTCATTGCCGTGGTGGAGCTAATAGAGTTGTGATGACTCAACACCTGCCGCAGTCGGGATGGGGGAGGGGACCCGGGTTGGAAAAGCCACCGTGAAATCTCCCAGAGGGCCCAGGGCTGTCTGTGGGCCAGAGTGCGCCTGTCAGATAAAGAGTTTGACAATGACATATTGCTGTGGGACAACAATAAAAATGACTAGAATTTTAAAGCATAATCTCTCTCTCTCTCTCTCTCTCTGTCCCTCACTTGTTCCTGCACATTCTTGAATATTTTAGATGAGGGAGGGGGGAGGGGGATTAAGCCTCCCCAATGCTAACATCATAAACATAGTTCAGTGCATATTGTTTCGTATTAAAAATGGAGAACCGATAATCGCTTTAGTCATGCTTCTCTCCGGACTCTCACTGCCCTCCCTCCGGAATGTCAAACCACTTCAGATTATCGAATGGCTTTGCCTAACAAAGTGTCTGCGCAGGTTTTCAGTTGAATTCCTCACTGGTTTCTCTTAATGGGGAAACTCTTTTTCTTTTTTTTTTACTGATAATCCTGATGTAACCACACCATGTAGCCCTTTCATTGAAGGATCAAGTCAGAATTATGGCAATTAACCCATGTCACTAGAGATCTGGGGATGTTTTTCCACAAGTTGTCCCCGTCTTTTAAACTCACCAGTGCACTGGTTAAAGGAAATGTAAGCCGCGCTCAGAGGTGATATACGGTTCGGCACGGTTAATAAAAACACAGTAACATTTTCTATGAATGGTCCTTCATAAGCAGCGTAATGGGTGTTACATAATAATTGCTATATCAATAACTCTTAATAGGCATGACAATATGTCATCACTGATACAGAATGTGACATTACCATTGCATACCACGTATACACACACCACATCTATTTGTGTTTTTGATGTAATTGCTGGATATTTGTGTAAGGTGTAGTGCAGGAATACGGATATAGTTGTTATGCAGGACTATTGAGAGAATGTGTTGCCAAAACACTGGTGTGGTTTGGCAATGTCTTCACCAATATAGTCAAGAATGCATGACTGGAAGTATGGGTTTATCAGAGGTTTTCAATGTTTTTCCAATTTCTGCTACCGCATGCGATGGGAAATGTTTTTTAAGTGTTTTTTGATACAATTAATATTATAGGGCATTAGAAATTAGTAAGACCTTCAAGAAAACTTTCTTCTACCGAGAAGTGATCAGTCTGGAATTGACATAATCCCAGATTCACGGCGTGAATAGTGATATGGACTCAGGTAACTACCGGGGCTCCCACCGGCTCTGATAGTCAGGTTCATTTCTCCACAGAGGGACTTAGTGTGTGTGCACTGCAAATCTTTTTATTCATTCCACATCAGCCCGACAGCAGTGTAAAATGCATGGAATATTTAAGGCTGATTGCATATTCTAAATGCATTTTGCCGGGTCCAAAAATTATCCCAAGTACAACATCTAAATTATTTTAAATACCGGGGAAATGCTGCAGCTTTAAATATTTAGTAATTTAACTCCCCCCAGTAGTTTTTTTTCGTCCAAGAAACTTTGCTAACACTTGGGTAACAGTGTCAGATAGTGGCTCTGAAACGGTTTGCTGTAGTAAATGGGAGTGACGCTATGCAACAGAAATTGTCACCCTTTCATGCATGAATTATTACAAAACAGAGCAATATTTTTTTCACATCAAACTCTGCATGTGTTTGACCCGCCTAGGTCACAGAAATGTGCCCCAAATGGCCCCTTGAAAACATAGAACACACTTGCAGATTACAACTCTTAATGCATGATGTCCACTTCAGTGGATAGAATGTTTTTCGTATACAATACAAGAACTATGGTAGTTTTTTGTTACAGATATAACTAATTCTGCTCCTTGCATCTTCCCTAATAAGAATATATCTTTTTTAACATGTTCTGTTCTCTAGGAATAGAAGGTTTTCACAGCTACACCAGAGGGAGTTTGTATGTTTCCACCTCCACCTGCCATTTTGACCGTCACTGCATAAAAAACAGAAAAGCCAATAAAATGTAACAAGATGGAGCATACCAATTTAGGCAAAGGTGCAAGGAATCTGCTCTGATATTTGAATCTTTGAAAAGCCTGTCCATTGTGGTGGACTCCATGCATGAAAGGGTTAAATGTCATTCCATGATCAAGAAATGAGCAGGACATCTTGCAATTGTGAAAGTAGGTAACAAGGGTATCAACATTTAAGTTGTGTACATTTCAGTAACACGAGTGAGAAACACTTGGCCTACTTCAGTAAAGGTGAGAGATCAGCTTGTGATATCAAAAATGCAAGAATCGTACAAAGCTATGCGTACATACAGTATAGCCGGACTATTTATGTTATCTGCGATATCTGCCCAAAATAAACACTGTGGCCCACCCTGAAGTTGTACATAATCACTATTCAGCACAAGTAAAATCCAGTGTTGTCCGGGGCCTACAGTATGTCACGGACTGTCTACACTGGGGGGGTCCGCGTGCTTGTCTTACACCTGCACACGGTCTCTTTTCTGGTCGACTGCCAATTTGCAGTTTGGTTTCACTAACAATGCAAACCGTGAAGCCCTCCAGTGCAGCAGCTCAACAGGCAGATCGCAGCGCGGAAAAGAAGCGCTCGGCTGCACACACCCCGTAGGATGCGCGCGCGAGTGTACGGCCCTCCTAACTTAACGGAGCATGTGCCAGAAATGGGATTCGCGAGTTGGGAGTCGCCGTTGTTACGAGACATTATAAAGCGGGGTTAAAAAAAATGCGCAGAAAACTATGCCCTTTTTTCCCCTCGTAAGGAACCGTCGTGAATTTTGCGATGTCTGCTCTTTCGTGACCTTTGACCCCAGCACGCCCCTACGTAATTTTGCGGGAGGGAGGTTATTTCATGGCTCCTCAGTGGCCTGCACACACGGGGACGTATACCTTAGACTTTAATCTTATCTCGGCTGCTTATTCGACCGAAATGGCGGCTCTGAGGAATTGAAATCCAAGCCAAGCGCAGTACGAGAAGCTATCCTTCTTGAGTAGATGTGTTCTTTTCATTCCGCACCCGGCCTGGGACGGCAGAAACAGTTGCACCGTAACCTCGTCCGATTATTGTTTTTTATTAAATTACCCATATCCATCAGGGATGCTACTGTAGTGCAGACTTTACCGCTCTATAGCAGAGTCACACTTTTGGCCGCTTCAGCGAGATACGATCACAACAGCTGCGCGCACACAATAGCACATTAACCAATTGTCCCAGAAAATGCGACTGCCAGCTCCCTGTTAATTATTTCTGCGTCAGTCTGTATACCTTGGTTCAGAAGGAATGGCACCATTTTAGTCTGCATCCTTATAATTTATGTTTGAAAAAAAATACTTTTTTTTTTTCTTTATGAATTGTTTGCCGAGTTCTGTAAGGCCAGAAATAATTTGTGTTGGTGAACAAAATAGCAAAGCGTCAATTTACTTGTCGGTCTGTTAAGGAGAAAAGATGATTGGATCCAAGCCGGTATCGTATAGGCTAATAAGCCAGCGTTTCAAAACTTCATGTCCGGTTTTCAAAATGCGCACGAGGAAATGACCGTGGAGCACGTGCTAAAAAAAATAAAAAATGCTAAAGGCATTTACTGTATCTGTTTTTCTTCCCCTCTGGACAGTTCAGAGCTCATTCTTACCACTGTTCTGAAACTAGCATTATGTAGCCTAGGGGACCATTCTATCTCTAAACCCCAATTATACTGCTACCAGCTGATTTATGGCTTTATTTTTAATGACACATTAAAATGTAATTAGCATCTGTATCTAGAACAAACTGCATGTATCCACCAAAGATTACTCTCCACCACCACCCCCCCCCCCCCCCACCCCCTCCCAAAAAAAATGGGATAGAGAAAGATGCAGAATTTTTAGTTCATATTTCCTTTGTTATGTTCTTATGTTTTTTTCTCATTTGGCTTTTAAAAAAAATGGTATCGGTACTCACATCCAGGGTCTATGATTTATATAACCATTGGCAACAGTGGACTGGTCGACATCACAAGCGATTTATGTTATTTACAGTCAAAAATCCCCAGTTAAATTAAAAATGGATTTTTAAATACAGTTAAATTGTATGGCCATGGTCTGGCAGTGGTCTTTTTAGCAATGACCTCAGTAATGAGGAATTATTACAAAAAACAAGGTAACAAGGTATTCTGTGCCTTAAAGGGAATATTGCAGGTTAAACACCCTATTGTAAAATTATTTAGCAAGCAACTCTGGTATTTGGATGTTCATATCATAATTTAAAAATGCAATATAAATATAACATTTGTAGCCTAGATGACGGCAGAATAAACCCAACTAAAATATTTTTGTTGGGTTTATTATGCCGTCACATGTGTCTCCCAGTCTGGAAATTACATCACATGAGGTACACAAACAAGCTAATTGAGTGAGTGAAATATGTAACCACCCACAAAGTTTAATCATGGAAATGATCTAAATGGGATGTTTCATATCAACCACTGCATATATTTAATTGTTTATGTTTATATAGCTCTAATGTTTAATTTTATATCTTAATAAATGAGAAGGTTACTGTTATATGCTTTGCTATATTTTTGTGTACCAATAAGCACTAACCCCCTCGCTGCAGTTGCGCCCACCAAGGAAAACGATTCAGTCTACCCTGACTGTGAAATACTAAAACAAAGGATGATACCATTATGGGTTTTGATAAATTGTGGCTTTTCTGGGTGCTAACGTTAGTATCCATAGCTAGTTTAGTTTATGATGACCACAATTGCATGCTAATGTTAGCTAGATGTTATGCTGCCGGTCAGTAATAAATAACTTGCTATAGAAAATAAATAATGTGACATCACTAACATGTTTTACTAACTTACTAGTTAGCTAGCTCTCTATGGTTGAAGGAACACTTGTCTGGTTGTAAATACCTATTTGGAAAAGTTACAACTGTGATAACGTGAGGTAGACAAACAAGCAAATGAAGTGTCATTCTTTCAAATGTGAGGACAGACGGGACAGTGCACGGTTTTAGGTGTACATTAGTCTGGCTTCCAAATCCCACCTGATACCCCAAAAGATCTCTATTCAAGTAGTCAGCCCCATAAAATGTGTGCTGCACACCCTGGCGTTTTTTGCGTCGACAGAGTTGTCTGTAAAAATCCTTTCTCTTAGTTTGGACAAATTTCAGCCAGGAACAAAATAAATGGCTACGATGCCCAGAAAGACTGAAATTATTGCAACCACCAGAAACACACGTTTACCATAGTTACAAGATATAATTTTATTTCATTTTTGTGTATGTAAAGTGTTCGGCTAATAGGTTTGCTGGCAAATCAATCCTATGCTTACCCAATGTCACACACTCAGTGGGCATGGTCACATTAAATACCTAAGCACTTGTGATATTTACAGGAAAATAATAAATTAATAAAATAATAAATACATTGATTATTGATGCTCATAAGGGTTGTATAACCGTAATATTTTAACTTTTTAAAATTTTTTATTTTGATGCATTTGGGGATGCAAAATGCCCTTTAAGAATGGTATTAATCTTTACACACTGTGAAATGCATAAATAGTAAGGAGGCTGCTTGCAGATTGCATTCTGATACACTGTGGGGCATTCTGATTAGATACTGTGGACCAGGTGTCATTCACTCACAAAATTATCTTGTTTTATCCTGGCCAAGACATATGAAACACATACAGCATATAGATATTTTCACCTTCCCTATATGATGTGGCAAATTAGTAGTATTTCAAGTTTTAAAACAAACCTCCACTGCGCTGTTAAGCAACAGTATTTCAGTGAGTTTCATTCCTCATCAGATGATGGAGGCATTAGCGACAGTCAAGGCCGAATGAGGAAAGGCTAATTCATTCAAATATCAATCCGCCCGTAACCCCTGTTCCCCCATCAGCGAACATCTGCACTGAGAACGAATATGCCAAGGGACCTGATTGATTTGCCTGTGTTCCCAGCAAGCACTTCACAGCGGGAAGAGGACGGCCCATATGGAGAGTCCACATTCCATAAAACGATTGTGAAACAGTGCGGCTCTCGCAAACGTGGACAAGCGGTTGTCATGGAAATGGTGAGGTGAAATGTTTTCATTCTAGCTTCAAGACAACGGGGCTGAGTTTTAGTTTATCAAATGCTAACATGTGGGCAGTAATTTTTTTGTATTTTTTTCATCAACGTCTGAGAGGGTTTTTAGGGAAGTGGCTACTTGCTTTTTGCAAAGCCATGTTTTAAAAATATAGTACTGTAGCTTTTATTCTATATGAATTCCTTTATTATTCATATTGACTCACCCTCTCTGCTAACATGCTGAGTGGTGGTAGGTTTGTCAAAAAAAATGGTCTTGTTCAGTACAGTACAGTACAGTATGTACCTGAAAACAGAGTCGTGACATTGACACGTCATGTCAAGTGAAAAGAGTAATTATTTTGGCTTTTTCAATTTTTATGGTCACTCAAAATGGCCAGGTATGGCCACAGTCAGCTCTGGATCCGTCTTCCATACCACAGGTCTAAGCAGAATGAGAGTGCAGCTTCAGTTTAAGAAAAAAAAAACTTCTGCTTTAGCATCTACTGTATTTTATGACAGCATTTTAACATAGAAATAAAAATGATATAATAATGACTTGAAATTATTATTGTCATTGATATTTTCTTTTGTGAAATTAAATCATAACGACAAACTAAATCTAATTGTAGGCCTACTTTAGCCATGGAGTTTCAGTATAAATAAATTAGTATTGAATGGTACCACCCACATTATCCACATTCTCCCATTAGAGTAAATTTGTCCCACACCTGCAACCAGGAATCTCTTGGGATTCCAGTCCCATTGCGTGGTACCTAGTGTTAGCTGTGCAGGGGAAGCATGCTAATTCATCCACACACAGAAGGTGCTGTTACACAATGTGCTGATAGGGTGTTTCTATTCTTGCCAGCTTGCTGAATAGCTAGCTATATGTTCCATATTGCCGAATAGCCACCTTGCTGAATAGCTAGCTATATGTTCCATATGTATTGGTTGCATCAATAAAAAATTATAACAAGAAGGATAAAGTCAAATGTTCAATAAATATGTTTGTTATAATATCAGTCAGTTACAAAATAAATTGCTCTTGTTCAGGATAAGAGCATGACATGTTTCTATTCATTCATACTACTATTTATTTTAAAGTCTTTGCTTGCCGGTTACATGCAGCATGTAGCTACATCTTCAGTTATATAATAAGCAAATTAGTCAGAATGGGTAAGTATCCTGCATGTAATGTAAAACAATTATTGTAATCATTCAGAATATTTAATTTTGAATATTTTCACCAGAATGTAAAGCTGTAATGTCTAATTTCAAAAATTTTAGCGGATTTAGCGACATCTGTGGTGACTGGTGGTCACTACAGTTTGTTTTCACACTCCAAATACGAGGGCACCATTTGAAACGAATCTACACGCCACAAGCTACAAAACAATATTTTTTGCCTGGGGGTGTATAGAACTAGCAGAACATCGTTTTTAATTTTCTTAAAAGATAATCCTGCATATTTTTGAGAAAGAAGACTGCCTAGAGATGATCAACAATGTCGTCCGACACGGTAATATTCTTCTTTGGATTTTAGGCACTTGCTCTTCCGCATTTGAAATGCAAGTTCCTGTGCATGTCATCACATTTGAATGCTTGGGGGGATTGTTGCAACCAACGGCACCAATGGCAAATAGCATATAGAGGAGATGGGTATTGGATATTGCTACAAAAATACCAGCGTGAAAAGGTATACAATATGACATTTTTTATGAAAAAATGACATAGCTTTAAGTTATTAATATCAGAATTTTTAAAACATTACACCATTGGCATTAGTGAGTATGTAAATGCGGCTTTTTTCAAATTGAAAATGCTATTTTAGTGCAATGCTGATCAGAACGTGAAGCTAGTCCGTGCTCCGTTCGACCGCAAATGTTATTTAGTTGAGATATCGAAAATTTCTGTTCGGTGGTGTCAGCATTTTTCTACCCTTGTGCTGGAAATATAAAAAAAAGAAACCTTTTGCACCTGTGCATGCCTTCATTCTCATGTTAAAAATGTGGTCCCCCTATATGACTTTACAAGAAGTATATCGTGTGTGTGTGTGCGTGCGTGCTTGCTTGTATTCAGATTTCATTCAGTTCTGTAAAGTATGTAGGTTTGGCTTTTTAGAAATGCAATAGAGCAAGGCAAAAAAGCCCTGTTTGACGACTCATAACCAGAAATGAGATATCCAGCACAGTGGAGCTGTGGTAATCTCAGATATGGGCACACGGCTGAACTTGATGACAGACCTCGTAAGTGGAATCCTCCACTATAAGGCAGCTGCATCAGCTGAAATTACATGAATGCATTTGACCCGTGCTCCTACAGTTGGAATGAGCTCGGATACAGAATCTGACGAGCGGCCGTCAGTGTTTTCCGATGGTCTTTTTCAACCCGCCTGAATGTGATTGCTGCCATATACAACTATCACGGAGATCCGGAAAATGGATCTAGTCCCTTTAATCCTGCACGTTATCCCTATCCTAAATGCTATGCAAATAAACCATTCGCTTTCAGAACCCCTCCCCCTCCCCCCTTAATACAGGTAGAACATACGGGTGCTACAGTGTAAAGTAATCATATGCAAATCTTAAAATATATATTGAGGAGAATTCATTTCGTATGGACTGCATGCCATTAAAGCTGTCAAAAGCTGTGTGATGCAATGTGAAATATATCATTTCTGCTATATTCGTGTTCCCACAATACCAACAACAAAAACATCCAATTACAGTTCGACTTTTCGCACCCTCTTTTCACTTCAGGATCCAAAAAAATAAATAAATAAAAGCTGTTTTATTTCAGGGACTTTCCAATTGTGGGCACACACATTTTAGCTTAAAGCTCATTGGAAAAACAAATCTGGAAATCCTTGCAGCTTCTCCCTGGAAATGTTTGGCACCGAGGCAGATGACAAAATGAGATTTAAATACGTATTATGACAGCTGACGCCTACTGGATCAGTCTCAGATGTTGTCTAAGAATGGATATGGCCTATTTCACAAAAATGGACACATTTTAGTCAGTGAGTCAGTTTATAGTACAGTATGTGATGCCTAAATAATTCATAAACCATAAATCAAACAATTTTGAGTTTAGTCAACTTGAAAAGAGTTCATCTGAACCCAAAGGAAATGTCTGATCTAAGAGATTATTTAGAGTATTTCCTGCATAGCCTTTTTTCAGTAGGCATATTTAAACTGAGAGGTGTTGCTATATTTCAATGGATTGGGTTTATTTTCTTTAGCTGATTGATTTTATCTATTTTGTTGACACCATATTTTCAAATGAAGCTATGCTATTATTCAGTAGAATATGTAAAAATAGCTCATTGATCAAGAATAACCTCCTGATACCCGGCAGAAAAAAAGTTTAATATTTACACTTTTTGACATAATACAAGTGTCTTGGATGACAAAAAAATGTTGCACTGAAAATATTTTCAAGATTTTTATTGAATGTCCCTTAATGTAGGCTTCAGCATAGTAGAGTATATGGTTCTTGAGATTAAGACCAGAAGCTCATGTCCCCTACAGGGGACAAAAACTAATTGGCAGGTCTTAGGAGGATAGAACTAATGAAGTGTATATTTTAGGTTGAAGGCCTATATTCATGGATTTGTAAATGTACTTGTTTGAACATTTAAAATAAGAACTTATATAGAAAGTATTGCCATTTTTTAGACACTAGCTGGGTTAGCAAATTTCTAAAGTGCCACACGGCACATTAATATTAAGATGAGATTAGAAGTGTCTTTATGTATAATAGTGTACATAGTCATGTCAACAAATGGGAAAATCTGATCGATCAAAATCTGGAAGCGGGCTACCAAATAGGAGCGTCAACGTATTGCATGTATTGCCATTGTTTTCCATGTTTCTCAAAATCACGTACAATAACTCCTTTTTTTATGTTAATTCATCATCATGTAACGAAAGTTTGCCCACAATATAATTTCCAGAATCACAATCAATCTTCGGTTTGATGCGCGGCCGTTTGAGTGACAGATTCACGTGACAAAAGAAGAAGAGGAGCAGAAAAGCATTGAGTCAATTGCACCCAAAAAATATCGCTCTCATCTTTCGATCTGATTTTGTGCTCTCCAACGCCCCCAGCCCCCCCCGCACCCCAAAGCCAATTTTGTAACAGATGTGTACTACAGCTGACAGCTGCATCAGGCACAAAAATAGAACAACAATTGCACATGAAAGCTCGATTTCTTGTTAGCAATTATCTGTTGAATGGCCATGGTGTTAATTTAGCAATCAGACGATCTCCATACCGGGGGGAAAAAAAAGTAATAAATTACGTATTCTAAAAGTAATCTTCACCAAATTTGAGATGTTCCACAAAGTGAATATTCAAAGGCAGTGTGCTTGCTCTCTCTCTCTCTCTCTCTCACACTCACACACACACACACGCACACACACCAAAACAAGCGACACATGCCGATTTTGTGCGGAGTCTATGGTTGTTTAACGATTGCAGAGCCTTCTAGTTCCAAGCACAATTAAATCCCAATGGGTTCACTTAATTTGGGTCACTTGACAACGTCAGTGTTTAGAGCCGTTGAGCACATATCCATATGGTATTTGTACGCATCTGTACGCGTCTGCAAATCACTGCTCGTCTGCTCCATCTCATCAATTCCTGGGGATTCGTCGGTTTAGCGGCGGGCCGTGACGGATTTCGGCCCTGCGGTAGGTACGCCCTTCCTCCGGTGGAGGTCTTGCCCCTCACCGCCGTACACGAGCGCCTCTCCAGTGAAGGCGAAGGTAAGGTAACCCAGTTTGCTTTGAATGCACCACGCCAAGGTGCAGAGGGGAGCTGTACGCCATACATCACAGAGGCTCGGGCTGTTTGTGGAAAAAAAAAAGCATTCAAATGAGCTACGGTACACTTGAGATCGGATAACCGATAATGGAGGCCAACATTTCATTACGTGCGAAAAGCGAAATGATAGCGAGGCGCCCAGCACGCCCCGCTACACGTACGCTCTCCCGGCAATTGACTTAAATGGATGGAAACGCGCCGAAGCGCGTCGGCGGAACCCGCTCCTCACCCTCGCCATTAACCGTTATGAGAACCGTCGCTCGAGAGCTCTGCTTCGCTCGGGCTTTTGTCCTTTCATCCTCTCCTCTCTCCTTTTTTGGCTCAGCGGGCCTCTCCCATTAGGCGCATCAGTCCAGCGCTCGCCCCCCTAAATCAATATGTGCTTCATTAGCGGGTCTGCGGTGAGGGTGGGCCACCGGGCGGGCCGGTCCCCCCCCCCCCCCCCCCAGCCTCACCGCCCTCGTCCGTCAGCCCGGCTCCCCGGGCATGCCTGAGCACCTCCGGGTACACCTCTGCTAATGGCAGCCGCTTATTTATTCCGAGCTATCATCAGCTCTGATTATCAGTTACAGTGGGACTGTATCGGCCCAATCTACAGAGATTGAGCATTGCATAGGAAGGAAAGAAAGGGTCTGTGCGCATGTGTGTTGACAGGGAGTCTATGTGTGTGTGCGTGGGGGGAGGTTGGTCCTCCTGTTGTATGGTTTGACTAAAACTATGAATAATTAACTTGCTGTTCATTTTTCTTTATTAGGATTTGACTACATTACCATGTAACTTGATTAATATTCTCTTTACTGTGAAGAACCACGTGATGAGCTAGCGTTTTAATAGCGCTTTAGTGTTATCCAATGTCCCCACCGAGGCGTTCCTCACTAATGCGGGATGGACCCTATAGTTTCCGGTTTGAGCTCTCGGTTAGCTATGTCTTCAACCGGCTATCGCTGGGAATTCAAGATGACTGGACTCAATTAGTTATTTCTTACCTGGAATAAAGCGGATGAAGTTAGGTAACATTGTACAAAGGTTCAATTAACTGGATTATTCGCTACTATATTTCGCCGTACTCACAAATGCATAATACATGTTTATTTGTTCATGTGTTGATTTGCAGCTCGCCATGGGTATGTAAAAATAAGACAATGCCGATAGGGACTGCAGCTATTTTCACATGGAAAACCGAAGCCTATTTAGGTAAGCTTAAATAAAAGTGAAGCATAACAGCTGGTTTTTAATTTGTGTGGGAAGACACACCATTACCAACTCCAAAAGAACTATGTTAGGCTACCCATTTTAGCATTTTTTTTGCTAACGTCTTCAACCGTGCTGTCAACAATGTCGGCAATAATTGCGTGTAGAGCTCCAAACAAATCAAATACAGCATACATTTCTGTGGTAACCCCTGAACTTGTAGACCGCCGGGACGTTTAACTTCAACTTGGGCTCTCTGCTCATTGGAGAGTTTTAAAACGATTCCAAAGTCGCTTATCATAAGCAGACTTGGCAACAGTTACTGACGTGCAATTTATTGCATTGTATTGCAAGTGGTGGTATCTACAACCCAGAGGAAATATGTCACGAGTAGCATGGATCCTCTAAATCAGAATTGATATTAATTGGCCAGGACAAAATAGTCAATGTTAAATGTTTAATTGTCTGATTGCAGACCCTACTCGGATGGTTTCCTTGGAAACGCGCACAAACCTGTAATGGGGCGCTCCTTTTTAAACCAAGAATCAGTCCTCCCTTTGCTGCTCATTTGTTTTGCTGCCCTTATTTTCTTTGGTGTTTCTGCGTTAAAATTCGCGATCACCCTCCACCACCCCAGGCCAGCTTCCACCTGTTGTTTGGATCTGCTCTGGGGGTTTCTGGTCATTTCCTGTTTAGCAGGTAGATGCCAGTGCTCCAGAATAGTACCTAAAGCAGATCCATTCAGCGCCAAACCAAAATAATTACGCAGCACATTCGCTCATTAAAACATGTTATTTGAATACGTGAGTTGTCCTGACAGAAATGTATTTAATTCAAATTTAAGAGCAGACTGCAGATTGGTACTGGATTTGATTCAACTCTGGAAAAAGCTACTCTGGGGACCTAAATGCAATGTTTTTTTTTTCCGAAGGATTTATTTCTAATTTCATTCAGCGTGATTCTATATTGTGACTGGCCTCTGCTGAGCCAATACAGGTAATATAACCCACAGTCTGATTAGGGGATATATTATGTTATGTGGCAGTGTGGTGCTGTGCTGTACAGAGAACGCTATGAATGAAACGCTGCTGAATATTTCAGAAAAACAGACCAGATTGATGGATGTAATTTATTTCCGTGACAATTTTTTTATTTTTAAAATGAATAAATCAAATCGCGTCGCATCGCGGTCTGTTGTGCATGCAAATGCGGTTCGCGGCGCCCGTGACAAGAAGCGAGCAGGACTGAGGGATTCGCAATGTACGGTCACACTTCCCCTTCGTTGATCAATGAAGCCTTGGCCCATCTGGTCTGTTTACCCAGTCGCCCGCTCTGAATGTCTTAATTTCCATGACCGATGTCGCACATCTCTCTCGAGAGATGGAGGGATAATGGTGTCACAAAGCCTGCACACATTCCTCCTGAAGAAGAATCTACAATGGGGCATTCTTTGATGTCCTGGGCCTCCTCATTCCTCACATTGCTGGTCAGTGATTGAACGAATTTCTGGGGAGACGCGCGCACGCCCATTTGAGGCGCCGAACTTCGGCGAACTTGTTTCGAAACGGCTTTAACTTTCTGAATGTTTTGGCGCAGGTCAGGTCTGATACTGCTTTTCTTTTTTTTTTTCTTTATCGTGTTCATTTTTATTGGGACTGTAGGCGCATATGCTGAGCTGAGCAGCTGTTTTATTCCTCGATTTGACAGAGCGTGGTGGTTTTTTTTGCTTTGTTTTTTTTCTTTTTTTTCTCAACACTTCATTTGATTTCCTGATCATGAGAGCTATTTAAATTCAATCAGTAATCGGTGGTTTGATGGTCTGAGCTTCCAAATGCTGGGTAATTATCATTACGCTTGTGACATACTGTACAGGGACAGTGCGCCTCTTCTATAAATGCAGAATGAAACTACAAACTGAATTTTCTTTTAGAAAAAAAGAACTGAAATGGAACAAAAATACACAATTTCTCTGTAACTGCAGGGCACGTGGGCCACGTTTGGAGCAATGCCCGTACTCGGGACGTCCAAAAGTTTTCGACTTGCTTGACGCCTATGCTTCAGTACAGTATGCGCCAAAATAGCAGTTGGCATCTGTGAGTTCAGTCGTCGCCATAAACGCACCTCAGAATGCCACGGCGCGTCACGTCGTATCACGTCGTCCGATCTCGACCCGCGGACACCGACGAGCCGGAAATACGAGGTCGAGCCGGCCTTATTTGATTCTTCTGGCTCCCCGTGACTCTGAGCAGCCCGCTAATGGCGTGGCGAAGACGTCATAACTCATTTCGCCGCCGCGCGCCTTTAAGGACGCCGTCACATCTGCCAAAGCCGTCAGCTTCCTCCGAAGAGACATTCGCGGCCGGCGGAATTGATCATCTGCCTTGGGGTTGGCACGCTATGGAGGAGGAGACACATTTTTACAACCACCTAAATTCTTAATGCTTCGAGGTGCCAGGAGTCGGGCCGTAAAACGAATTGGGGCAATTTCAATGTCAGCAGAGCCGCTTTGAGTGAAACCGCCTTGGGCACGCAGGACATTACAAAGTGTATAACTTAAACAGCTTTAATAATCCAAACCTTAAATACCCAACATGCGTCGTGTGTGTTTTTCATCGAAATGAGATTTTCATCGAAACGAAATTTTTTTAGGGAAGATGTCCCGCGTCCCAAATGCGGGTCCCCGTCATCCACAAATGGGCCTCGTGCAAACCGATTCGATCGCCTTAGCATGAGGCCGCAGTCTGGAAGTCTGATTTTCATCTCTCCGAGATGAACTAATGATTCTTATTTAAGTCATGCTTGACTTTCGAGACTAGGAAATAATTACCCCTTTCACAGCTGTGAGCGCTGCGGACGGAGGCAGTGCAATAGAACTGAACCACTCCAATAACGCCGTCAAAGAAATTACAGTTTTTTTTCTTGCACATCTCTTGTGACGAATAAGAACAGGGCCTCAAATGAAAGAGCTTCAGTCTGTGTCAGATCAGTTTGATCTGCTCGTAACTCACGGCCAGCTTTTCCTCCAACCTTAGATCAAGAATAAAAGCTCCATTAATCTATGAACAAATCGCTCTCAAATCTGTACTTATTAAAATGATCGTGAGTGTGGCTAAGGTCCAGAGTTCAGAGTTTGTCTTGCTTTTCGCTTTTGCAGACACATTAGAATCAGTGCTGCGCGCGCAATTAAAACGGGATTTTACTCCCGAAAAGCAGTGGCTTTTCTCAGATGATAAGAAGTTGACGTCCACCTGCGGGTTCGAGTTCTCGCCGCGCAATCGTCGAAAGCGCCGCGCCAAGCCGCTGACACATCTGCTGCAGACGCGCACGGCATCAATGCCTTAAAAAAATAAAACGGGGAGCAGATGTTTAAACCTGCTTTCTCAT
Source organism: Synaphobranchus kaupii (assembly GCA_029718625.1). Lineage (NCBI taxonomy): Eukaryota > Metazoa > Chordata > Actinopteri > Anguilliformes > Synaphobranchidae > Synaphobranchus > Synaphobranchus kaupii. Next base: position 17,014,757 of record CM056381.1, on the reverse strand, counting down.
ACGCGTATTTGCGTACTTGCATCCAAGTCTAGGAATTCACTGCGACCTCGGCTTTGGACCATCTGTGGTTTCCCTTGACTTACGTATTTGGTACGCCACGGCTGCGTGCAACAAAGTTTGAAACCAAATAGTCCTGAATTGCTGTCGGAAATATACACATCTGTTTTATGAAAATTTTATTTTGCGTGATTACAACCTCAACCTCCCAATCTGCTCTGCCTGACACAAGTCTTGTTCTTGCTTCTCCCCCTCTCTCTCTATCTCTCTCTCTTTCCCTCTCTCACCCCCCCTCCCTCCCCCCTCTCTCTCTCTCTCACCCACTCCCTCCCCCTCTATCTCACTCTCTCTCTTTCCCTCACACGCACACACGCACGCACGCACACACGCACGCACACACACACAAACACAGACACACCCCGACACACACACACACACACACACACACCACCGAGTGTCATTATTCAACATTACGAATCTCATCAATGGCATCACCTTTAGATCAGTCATGATAAATAGCGCAACGCTTAGCCAATTACGTTTCTGGGATTACCTTTGATTCACTGCCTTAAAGCGTGATGCTTTTCCCTATGCAGCCTTTCAGCTTTTCCATAACAATTTGTATTATTGTTCGTCCATACGTGCGATTACACATCCGCCCTTGGGATTCGTTCCGACCACGCCACAGTCGAAACGGTCCGCGGCATCGAAAAGAAAGATCTCAAGCCGCGCGCCGCGTAATGCGTATCCATTTTCCTCGGCAGAACAGACGTTTCTGCCGAAAGGCGAGCCATTTTATTTACAATGGCCAGCAAAAAGGAGACATTTTCTAATGCCAAGTGAACTTTTTGCATCGCTTTCAACTGTTTACAATCAGATATCTCAATATTGTGGTTTTATCCAGATGATTGTTCGATGCAACAGTGCACATGACGTTTTTTATTTATTTTGTTATTCACGGTTTGTTACAATGGACGTTGTATTGCTTGTTTGATTCAATGCCCAATACAATAGTGGTACGAGACTTGTGCATGACACTTGAACGTTCCGTTATAGCGTATCAATCTGTTCTCTTGGCGCTTAACTTTGGCATCAACCTAATAAGCGTTTTATTAAAATGATTTGCGAGGGGAACCTGTGTGGCGGCGTGCAACGTAAAATTTCAACGTCTCAATGCTGCTTTTGTTTGAGGATTGGAATCAAGGACTTCTCTCTAAAGCGGTGTTTTTCTTTTTCTCGTATTTTTACTGTTTTTTTCCCCGTTCATTTCCCTCCCCCCCCCCCCTCATCTGATGATTAATCTACTGGCCACTTTCCATTTGTCCCTTGCACAAGGGAAAACAAAGAAAACAAACATACCTGATATATTACAAGGAGAAAATGTTCTGACTTTTTTATTGATCGCCTTGCTATGAGTTGAGCCTGCTTGGGAAGGGGAGGGGAGGGGAGGGGGGGGGGGGGGGGGGGGGGTTCCCACAATGCACTTGGAACCCTCCTCCTGTTCCTGTCTGATTGAGAAATATCCCATTAGCTTGTTTCATGATTAGGCTTCATGAGAAAAGTCAGGCCGACGGCTATTTATACCCACTCCACTTCCCTCCTACCCATGAGTCCTTCTCCCTCCTACCCATGAGTCCTTCTCCCTCCCTGCCCCACCACCACCACCCTCGCCACTTCTGCTGTACAATTTCACAACAGTTGCGTTCCAAAAATCTCCCTCCTTACAGACTCCCTAAAGCTCTATAGTGCTCAGTGGAAGTAGCAGGAAGTGAGCACTTGATGCGATTGGCTGTCACTGATCTGAGATCTGCAGGGACTGAGGGAATAGGGAGCAGGGAGCAAGGGAACACTTCAAGTCTACTCTCTGAGGTGGCATTGTTCCATTACGCAGATAGGAGCCAAACCATATTGGAAACATGTATGTTTTATTATTGAATTCTGTCTGCCTCTGGGATGAGATGTTAAGATTCTACCAGACTTAATAAAGTAAATATTAGAATATCTGAGGAGATATAATCTGTATGCAGCCATTAAAGATTCCCATAAGATTACGTTTAATTAGATTTTTTCAATGTTGGAGGTCTGATAATGTCTTTTTAATGGCACCCTTCCTGGCACACTGACGACTCGTACACACACATGCACATGCCGCGCACACACACACACGCACACACACGCACGCACACACACACAGGCACATACACAAACAGACACACATACATCTGCTTGCCATCACTTCGATGTAACAAATTATTTGCATTTCTTTTGAGACATAAACTCAAGGACAATTTGTCAACTTTCACAGCACACAGTCTGATTTAGTGCGGTGACTTAATTGCCAATGGATTCATTAAGATTACACCACAGTGACTTGTAATCCCATAGCAATGACCCATTAACATTTGTTAAAACCCCAATGAGAAACCAAAGGCAATAGACATCACCTCTTAACATGTAGCCTACTAATAATAACAGTATTTGGGTGATAGACTCCAGTGGGGAAAAAACAAGATTTCTGTAGAGATTGTATTATATTTCCAAAAATATATGTACAGTCTATTACAAAGGTTACAAAGCAAAAAAGAAATGTCTATATAACAATAAATTGCCTAGGTTAATGATTTTACACTTCTGCTGTAGGGGAAAATACTTCTGACCAGTGAATAATCTCAATACTCTCATCACAGAAAAATAAATAATACATTGACAATTCATCTTACTGTACATTAATCTAAAAGTAAAATAAAACAAAACAAACAAAAACATAAACAAATAAACAAACAAAAAATGGAAAACCTACAAGCCATCTTTGGTCCTAAATGAGAACATATTTACAGCTGAAATTATCTTGGTGACAATAATCTGCGAGTGAGATAGAAAAATATAGTGCATTTTTAATGTATTCAGAGCTCACTACAGAGAAATGTGTGTAAAAAACAACAATATAAATAAAATGTACAAGTTTTACAATAGACCATATACAAAGTTTTGTTTTTTTCTTCTTTTTTTTTTCCCCCTCAGATCTCTAAGATCTTTCTGACACAATCAACAGTGCTTTACTCTTTGGAAACATCTGCCATACTTGAAAAGAGGGTGTCCACAATTCTCAACATTTCTAGCTTTCCTATAGTCCGTTTTCCACCACGTATTTTATTTAATGTTATAATCTCATGCTGGCCGACCTTTTTTTCTGTCTCTATGGGAACCAAAGCCCTGAGGGGAGGGGCGGAGCAGGGGATGACATCATGGCCTGGCCTGTAAGGGCGGATCCTGGCCGGCCCTTTTGGTAGCAATGCAGGGCGACTGAGAGGGAGGGACGGGGGCGCTGCTGACTAATGCGTTTATGCTGGTATTCAACTGAAAAGTCTGGCAGGGAACCAATTGCTGAGGTTTGCTGTACAGATAGAAAGTGGTTCCATGACACAGAGACCAGATGCCACGGTCTGCTTCCAAAAATCCCTTTGCGGGCATTGGGTAGACTTCCAAGGGTTCCTGGTTTGGTTTACCATACGGGTGAAAATGGTTCATAGACACGTCCGGGCACAGGTCACATTTCTGACAAATCTCTCACGAAGGAGTCATGGAGCAGAAGTGACTAGCTGTTGATTTTTATGTCGAAACACAAATGAGTCGAGCTTTTCACTGAGGCTTCCGCACGCACGCATGTTTTCTGAAGCTGGCTTCCTATTGTAGTCACCGTACAGTCAACTCGAACTGCATCCCAGCCTTGCCAAAATACAAGGACGTCAAGAAGACAGTCACCTTCTTATAGAGAAGACTCATCTATTTTCTGAATGTGATTCAGCGTTTCTTCCAAAGATGTATGTTTTTTGTTTTTTTCCTCCCATACACAAAATCAGATGTTTCTCAAAAATATTGCTTATACATCCATGCCATTTTTTTTCCCTCCAAAAAGTTCAGAAGAACCCCTTATGCCGTTCAATTTGAAATACCTACATGTATAATTATCTGAATATTCAGTAAAAAAAAGGAAATCATTTGTCAAAAGACTACAATTCTGAAGACAAAATTCAATATGATAACACATTCATTTGTTGTACAAACAAGACTGCGATGGCACCAGTAGATTGGTTGCGAGCACACTTGTGCAGAGGCCATTTCTCGTCATTGTGCCCCTTTAAACTTAAAAGGGGGAAGGTAGGAAAAAAAGGGTACACCTAGTTTCATGTACGTATGTTACAGCCACACAGGCGCCTGGACAAATTAAGCAGATGCGCATAAATAAATAACCAAAAGGCTCACCAGGCAACCTGCTGTTTGAAAAAGGTCATTGTATACTCCAAATCCATTCAGTGACTGAACGCACCCCAACACTACAGCATATCTATAAAACCTAGCACCGTGACATTTCATCAGATGACATGTTTTTTTCTGGAGTTATTATTGCTCTGTTTGGTCGAGTTAACCGTACCGTTAACCGTTACACAAACATTTTTTTTTTGTTTTTATCACTTCAACCTCTGAATGAGATAATTGATTCATTTCATTTATTCAAGTTCTAGGTAGGATACCACAATATTATTGGAAAATCACAAAAAAAGAAAAACTAAAAATCCGTCCCTTAAAGTAAACTTCAGGAAGATTCAACTGATTCAAAACACTTTTGCCTTACTGATACCAGAAAAAAACAAACAAACCAAGAACAAATACATATTTAAGGCAGTGTTGCTTTCAGTTAAGACTTGCACATTTTTTTCAGTTTTATTGAAATAATTCAAAATGTGTAAGTTACTATGAAAAGTAATACTACCTTTTAATATAAATTGATTTTTTTAAGGTATCACCATAGCAAAATGTTTTCATTATATTACATCTACCCTTTAAGTTCAATACAATCTTTCTATAGTGCTATCTGTGGAGTGTTTCCGTTAAATGTTTTAAAAAACAGGATTCTCAGAATCTAATCCTTGTTTAATAAAATGAAATGATTTCAGTGGTAGCGTAAAAAATGTCTCCACATTTATCTTTGATATTCACAAATATAATTCATGTTTTTTCATGGCATATGTAATGTTTCACTCTTTCATTTTAGGGATTCCTTTAAAAAATCTGACCATCTTTTTTTTTTCTTCAAATAAGTATATTAAAAACACCCCTGTACGATTCAAACATCCAAGTGAATATTGTGTCCAAAATAGCAACAGCAGTGCAAGATATTACTTTCACCTTTAAGCAAAATTCTGGGGCAGAAATCTCACTGCAAACAATTAAAAGAACCAAGAGTGCTTGAACACAAACTGGTCATGCCTAAGCATCCAACAATACCGTCGGCCATTTTTAATCCACGTTTTTGATGGGAGGCTTTACCCTGTTGTCAAGTTCAAATGAAAAAAAACAACAACAAAAAACAGGAAAGAAATAAAGTGAACAAATGTTATGTTTACATACCACACCATATCATTATGGCTGACACAAATTAACAGAACTATAATAGAAATCACCACTGCACGCAAAATAGCGTCTTCTATATGGAGAAAATGTTTTTTTTTTTTGTGAAATCCATATTGTTCATGGCCAAAAAGGAGGACAAAAACATTTATAAAGTTAGAAAGGAACAAAATAAAAAGCCTCCGTTTCTTGATATGTGGTTCAGATTTCCTCGGAGATTTGAAAATTCTGTATGTCCAGGTAGTTTCTCTCTTCTTCAGCGACCGGGAAAAGGCTAAGATCCTTCTCGTCAGCGGCGCCAAGGAACAAAGGAATGATTTCTTTTTTTTTTTTTTTAAAGTTCCGTAAATCCGTAAGAGTCACACGCGGGAAGCAACAAATTTTTTTTTTTTGTTTGTTTGTTTTTCTTGTATTCTTACATTTTTTTTCCTACGATTATCCGCGGCGGCGCCCCGGCATTGTTCCGGATGAGTCTTTGCCCTCCCTGCAGGGGGCGACGTTGTCAGTCACACCTGGACGCCCGTTCCGTGAAGGTGCAGCATCTGAGCCCTCATAGTCTGTATGCTGCTCATGATCTTTTTCTGATGGCCCACTAACGTGATTCCCAAGCTCATCACATCCCTAGGAGAGACAACATCCAGTCATAAATCACTGTGCTCAACCACGGAGAGCCAAAACAACAAGGATTTATGGCCTCAGGTATTTCATTAAGTGAAAATAAAAAAAAGGAGGAGGAGGAAATCATAAACCTGCAGCAAAGCCTTATCCATTAATTAGAACATAATTCAACGTACTTGCTAATATGAGAATGATTCAAACAACTTTGAATTTAAATTTTATTGAAAAAAAAAAAAAGGGCAAAATGAACAGCCGGTGACCCGATTCGATATGTTCAACGATTGGCGGCGAATGTGAATAAGCAAAACGTTTTTCTCCTTGAAAACTTTGATTTATGAGGCAATTCAATCGAAGCGCGAAGCAGTTTACCCTGAAATTTCAATGGCCATTTCGTAACAGCTTGTTTTTGTGTGACAAGGACCACAACACTCTAGTTTTATTTCAAGCTGAACTAAATGAACCATATAAAAAAAGTCCTGTGTGAACAATAAAAGATTACCCCTTGCCTTGAATTCATGATTTCAAAATAGGGCCAAAGCATTTTGCGTTGCATTGCCACGCTAGACATCACACTGAGCCTAAAATACATCTATACATCGTCAGGCCATAGCTGCTAAAAATTGTAAGCTATCAAGGGCATTATTTTCATTTTTACACATAGCATAAAAAAAGTAATTGTCCTGCTTAGCTTTACTGATTTATTTTACTGCCAGACAATTGAAGAAAAACAAAATTCTATCAAAGAAAAATCTTCGGCACACGGAGATTGATAGCAAGTCACTTAAAAACAACAACTCTGATATTTAAACTTGTTAAATAAATGACATTTTAAAATGAATAATATGCTAAGTATATAATAATGGAGCCGTTCTTTAACGAATGTGTACATAGCATTGTACAATTACTAAAATCCCCACCGGTGATATCAGTTGAGCAAAAACGCTTGACCTCAAAGAAGATAAGATACAGACAGTTTACTCACTCGATAGTCATCCTCGCCACGGATTCCAATGAGCTGTACCCAGCCGCCGTGAAGTTGTCCTTGTACCTCTCCATTTTGATAGCTTCCAACCAGTCCCCCACCGAGCGAAAAGTGGTGAAGTCTGGTGTGTTCTGATCTAAAAGTGGGCTAATCGGCCTGAAAAGACAGCAAATGTCATAAGATAAGACAGGAATCACCCGACTAAGTAAAGTCATCCCTAAACAAGACGAGACAATTGTTACTTTCTATGCATGAAAAAGGATACATACAAGGGTGCCACAATCTACATTTTAATATGTGACCCTATTCAAGTATTTTCCATAGAAAATTTAAATAAATTCCCCAATCCACCAGTCTTTCACAGTTGAAAATCAGTGAAAGCTGAATTGAGACATTGGTGATTTCACCTTTAAATGACAACAGACCTTTCAAAATGACCCTGTTGAAAATTAGTTTTCGGCTATCAGTCTCACAGTCGGATCATATTCCCACTGTTAAGGGATTTCATCTGACAAATGTCACAATGGGATCTGGAGTTCCCACAGAACTATAAAGTCACAGTATAAACTATAAAGTAACACTATAAAGTTATAAGGATTTATTTAAAAGTATCTCTATTGACCAAATAACCATGGAAGGGAGGCTTGGGTTTTATAGAATTTGCATGATTTATCTTTTATCCGTGGGCCCTTGCCAATAAATCAATCACTGAAGAGTCTGAATGACCCGCTAATGAAGTTAGCAAAGGATTAAAATAAATAATGAGTTGTTAATGCACACAAAATAATGACGGATCGGGCCTGGACGCCGTAAAAAACCGAAGCATCGTCATAATCGATCGTCATAATCATTGGCTTCATAGGGTTCATAGGGTTCATAGGGGGCGAGAGTAATTCCCCGAGAGCGAGGCGTTACCTTGTACATGTTCCCACGGGGGTTTTTAAAGTGTTGGGATTGCGAATCATTTTATCGAGGATGCCGACTATCTGATCAAATTTGGGCCGGTCGGCCCTGTCCTTCTGCCAACAGTCCAACATGAGCTGGTGCAAACCAGGCGGGCAGTCCATGGGAGCGGGGAGGCGGTAGCCCTCCTCGATGGCCTTTATTACCTGGGGGACCAAAGACGCACAATCGTCAGGCGCCGTTCGCCGTTAGTTCACCGCACTCGAATTCTCCTTTTCATCAGTTAATTATTCACCGGATAAGTATGCGTGACAGCTCATAATAAACTCTTCAAGGAAAACTAGGCTAACCAGACACAGTTGCTTGGCATCGGCTTGTTAAAAAACACTGCAAGCACAAGTACACAACATATAAACACTCTAATGAGGAGATGTTGGAAACTTCATGACTAAATCTCCCCGTATCAGGGAAGGAATTAATCCGTTACAAATGTCACTGTCTGGCACGGCAGAACTTTCTGTGATAAATTAAGCATACAAGAGGGCTTTCACCCCCGGACGAGGCTTCTTTTCATCATTAAATGTGCGTCTGATTAAGAGACTAAAACACATACAAAAATATTTTATAGACCACCTGCTGACTACCATCTGGCTTTTAAAGGAGAATCTATTATTCATCTCTCACATGTATGAAGTGCACGCATATTCCGCTATCATTCGGCTCTGACAGTCCACGAACGCGGGTGTACAGACAAGCAGATATGTGCATTTTTGTGAACTTCTGTCACGCCAATTTAAACAAAAAAGAAAATGTCGAAACACTGAAGCGCTTGAAGAAACGCAAATACTTCCAATTCAGCACAGCACGTACACAGATGAATTGCTTCCCCCCAATTTTAACAGAATACAGAATTTGACAGTGATGCACGTAAAGCTTTACCACACCATGCATGCCAACTAAAAGGCACCTACGGCTGTAAAAAAAAAAACCGGAGTGTTTGAAATCACCGATGTTTGAAATGTATGTTTTCTGGAAAAAGTCAAGAAGTACTTGAACGTGAAGCACAGCCAAATGCCTTTAATGGAACATGCCACTGACGCACCGTTTAAACAGACCTCCCTAAGCAGATTTATAAACCCGCGTAACGTCTAAGCAACCGTCTGATTTAATTTCGCGTGGAAAAAACGTAGGTGGCTTTTTACCTGGTCTATTGTGCGATTTTGTCTTTTTCAATCTCTGACATTCACCATTTAATCAAAGTGGGTTTACTGTTTGGCCGGGACGGGATATATAAATCATGTTTAGCTCCTCGGCTTTGGCATGTTTATCTTGCGTGTATATTCGGAGGCTTACATAATCTTTAATTTCAGCAGAGGATCAGGCTAACGCAGAGTATCCGTCAGGCGCATACTCGCAAACACAACAGGATTAAAATACTTTCCTCCATACATCTCATTATGGCTGTGGTGGAATTTTAATGTGACCACGCTCTTGTAAAGGCAACGTCGTTATCGGGAAGACTAACGGCGTTGCGTGGTTCATCTGTCCAAATTTAACCGGAAGAACACAATGGCCAAAGCTCTCGCCTCAGGTTTTGCAGGACTAAGTACTTTTCGATGACTGTTCTGTTGAAACATTTCCTTCATCATTATAGAGGTCAGTTGCTATTTTACTCATTATAGAGGCTAGAAGCTAGGCTGGATCATCATAATGTGATGCAATTTTCTTTTCTTACCGTAATAAGCATGGATTACTTATTGAGTTAAAAAAAAAAATGCTGATGATAAAATTTTGTTGTATAGCCTTGGCGTGTAGTAGCAATGTACGCTTCGAATGAAAACAGCTGCTGTTTGCACTTTTCACCCATTAGGCACTTTTCACACGAAAAAACAGCAACTCACATCTTGATTGGACATGTCCCAATAGGGCCTCTCCCCATAAGACATGACCTCCCACATGACAATCCCGTAACTCCACGCGTCGCTGGAGGACGTGAATTTGCGATACTGGATGGCTTCCGTTGCCGTCCACCGCACTGGGATCTTTCCGCCCTGTGCAGTAAAACGCAGGTCAGTCGCTGGGGCAAAGATCAAACTCATTACATCCTGCATCTTCCCCTAAAACATCAATTAGAAAGAGTTAAAAAACGAACGCTTTCTGTAGAAAAGACTCATAAGTTCACAAGTGTACGCTTTGCACACAGCACAAAGGCATGCGGATTAATTTTTCTTCCAATTTTAGCTGCCGATGTGTCATTTTCACGTTCTGCGAGGGCCCCCGAAAGTTGGGAGGCGGAGAACGCGAACGCAAGAGTGTGGCCTTTCGGCTCGCTCACCGTCGTCGTGTAGACGGCCTCGGAATCGTCCTCGATCACTCTCGACAGCCCGAAGTCGGACACTTTGCACACGAGGTTGCTGTTGACGAGAATGTTGCGCGCAGCCAAGTCCCGATGGACGTATCCCATATCGGAGAGGTATCTCATCCCGGCCGCGACACCCCGGAGCATCCCCACCAGCTGGATCACCGTGAACTGACCGTCGTGTTTCTAAAGAGAGACGAGGGCAAACGTCAGACCGTTGACCACAGCTGACAGACAAAATAGGCCAATGTATTCTGCTCTCCTGTCCTGTCATGATCTCTATCAAATTGAAGAACATATCTTAATACAAATATACACATGTTTGCTGGGAATACACATAAATATACATATCTATGCTTAGAGAAAATATGTATAAAGTAAAGTCCGTTACACTGTCCAAAATGTTTTTGCAATTTTTGATCTTTTTTAACTTTTAAGCAATAGGTCACTCCATAATAGTATCAAACTGATGAATAATTTGATGTTTTCTTTAAAATGTTGAATAACACAAAATCCCATAACTTATATTGATATAATTACCGATCAATATAATTAACATATACATACGCTCCATTTTACTCACCCGAAGGAATGCGTCTAATGATCCATTCTCCATATATTCAATAACAATCATGACAGGCTTTCCTGAAAATATGGATAAAAATCATAAATCAATACACACGCACTAGCGATCGGTTTCCTCCTTTGATGTTAAGTGCACATGCACCTTGATTTAAACCTGGAGCACTTAGGGGAAAAAACCAATCTGATCCTCCATGTCAATATTACAATATTACACGCCTGTGGGGCTACCGTAGAGATGATCTTATAACATGAATGAAATAAGATCATCTCTGTGGCAGTTTACCTGTCTTACTTTAAGATGAATGTATCAATCCTAACAGATCATTTGTTCAGCCGCACAAACGGTGGGCACTTTTATGCTCCCAGTAACTCATATAGGAGGTGTGTGTGCTTATGTGTTAGACTGAAATCTTATACTTAGACCAGCATAGGGTGTTACCGATAATCTGGGCATCGTCAGTGTGTCTTTTCCCTAATACGTCAGTCACGTCAGTTGTATTTGGACTTTCTTTTGAATACTGACGCAATTAGCTTCTTGGGTGAGAACTCGCACGCTGCATCTTTTGAAATAAATCACATTCATCGCGCCCTGACAGAGGGCCGCCTCTCTTACCGCGGGTCACGACGCCTTCTAGGTGGACCACGTTCGGGTGGTCGAACTGTCCCATGATGCTCGCTTCGCAGAGGAAGTCCCGCCTCTGCTTCTCCGTGTAGCCGTTTTTGAGGGTCTTAATGGCGACGGACATGTCCCTCTTGCCGGGAAGCTTCAAGCGCCCGCTGCACACTTCTCCAAACTCCCCTGCGAGACACAAAGTCACTCGTAACCCGCAGGCTCCGTGAGGGCTTCATGCCTGACGAACAGGTGAGTGCGCCGATAGATATAACAGCTGCGGCAGTAAAAAGCGGGTCTAAAAGACTTGTTGTCATACACAAGAGAGGATTCCGTAACTGGGACACGGAAGAGGACGTGCCCAGTATGTAGGACTACAGACTCAATCAAATCCCTACAACCCATATGACAGTGATTTATCATCCGAGAGCATCATTTTTTTATTTTTTTTTCCTCCGGCCAAAAGATTCAGAGTACGTCTTAATTGTGATGAGCTGTTTCTCTCTCTCTCGCTCTCTCTCTCTCTCGCTCTCTCTCTCTCTCTCTCTCTCTCTCTCTCTCCCACTATTCTTGAATCTGTACTATTAATAAACAGAGCAGAAAACAGCACCCCAATTGGAAATGCAAATGTTTGGCTGTCAATGTGATATATGGTTGTATAGCGTGGCTAAACAGAAAAAAAAGAAGAGGCGGAGGCGGGGGCTCACCTGCGCCGATAACTCTCTCAATCTTAATGCAGGAGGCATCCAGCTCTTTGGCAAACTGGTGGACCGCTCTGTTGGGGTCCTCATAGGTTTCCGGGTCGATGTACGTTTTGGTGCCTGGAAATTTAACTGTGCAAGGGTAAGAGGATTACTGTTACGTTTAAGTATGCAGACGGCACAGAGAACGCTTGACTGACGGGCGGTTACCGGGGGAAACAGTTCAGAAGGAATCTATAAACAGTCCATTGATGAAAAGCATCTGCGTCGAATGGTCTTTTCGAAAAACAAGAACCATATTTTTTCCTCGTATCCAAATAGATATTGGAGAGCTAGTACGTTTCCCTTTCAGACTTTCCTCAATATCTTCTTCTAGCCTTCAATGTGATCTAAAGGTTTAATCAACAGCCTTTTTAATTTTCTTAAAAATAATTGCAATTCAATCGTGTTCCTTAATTGAAGTTCTGTGAAACACAGACACTTTGCCTTCTATGCCTTAGTATTAGGATTCCCCTTAAGTTACCATTCTTTATAACGTCAAGGACAACAAAAACAGCAGATGAATTACATGTTGCTGCTTTTAACGCCATTCATTTCAAACTAAAAGCGTTGGGAGTTCAAAAGCAGTTAATTTCAGAGAGCCATTGTACTATTTTTTAAGTATAGCTTTCAGCCTCGGAATGTGAGAGGTTAGGAGTGTCATCTTCAAACAGCCATAAGATAATGCAACTCAGAAAAAATAAGGTTTAACGCGCAGCCATCGTGCGTAGAGACCACGCACGTCAGGGGCTCAGTCTCCCTTTCTTTCTTTGTTTCAATGCAGTTTTCCATCAGGCTTAAGTGGCCCTGCATTGTACATTTCAAAGCTCTTTGCTTTTCATTTAATTTTCTGGAGCTGTCAGACAAAGTACATTTGCACCTCTCTCGCTACATCCAACATTACCTTAAAATATTACATTATGTTAGGGCAATTTAATGTCTTCCTCTGACCTAATTTGTTCACATCAAATGTCCCTTATTACAATATTACCTGTCAACTTCAATCCTGCAAGCTGTTTAACGCTGAACAAGTAATGCACACGACAACGAAACATACAGAAAATAGACACGCTAAAATAACGTAATTAAATTACTAATCAGCTCCAGGCGAAATCTTGCCTCACAGAAAAGCACACGCTATTTTCCGAGCCCCCAAACTACGTCGGCCTATCCAATAACATAAACAATGCATTCGGCTTCGGCGGGAAGCGATGCCAACGGAAATTTCCTCCGCTAGCTCCCATAATTGCTTCGTCCATCCAAGCTGTCACCGGATCAGATAGGAGACGTCTTATCACAATCTTCCGAGCTATGCGGCAGACAAATTGGGCCTACAACTCGAATTTACGTGCTATCTGGCTTCTGTCGCCCCGGCAGCATTTCGTCATTTAATATCGCCGAGCGGATCCCCTTCATAAGATCCTCTGGCGGGGCCCTTTTTCGCGGGAGGGCCGGCGTGCTCCGCAACTTGATCTGTCAGATACTTAGCGGTGCCGGGCCTGCCTTGCGCCCGTCTCCCTCGGCCTACCCTGCCCCCCACCCCGCCTCTTTGCTACTGCACCATGCGACACCGTGACCCTTTGTTTCCAAATCAGCAGTTTGCCTACAGCACAGATCATTACGGCTTCGCCGGGAAGCTGTCTGCAGCTGCATCTCCAGGGGGATCATTAGGGGTGGTGTGAAAAACTTATTGGTAAAGGAGCCAAGGAGGGAAACCGTGGGATTAAGAGAACTGCGTTCATCCGCACCAAGCGCCGGGAGAACCTCCACTCTCTCTACAAACCGGGGCGTACAGGACGATGCATTTTTAATGAAGATTTTTTTTCTTTTTTTTCCCTTTTTTTTTTTTTGCGCAGCTTACACTTTTCACAAGATTTATTGTTCTGCGGAATGTCTGGAGGCTTTTTTTCATCTTAACAAATCTGTCCATTTAATGCCAAACAGATGTTCTCATTATAGATTTTTTTTTTTAAGAAAGAAAAAACAATTAAATGAGATTAAATGTTGTGGCAGTCCTCGTTTTACGTGAGCCTTCTCCCAACGCACGGCGATTGAGTTGTTTAAAACTAGCTAAAAGTTGATGAAAAATGACACTCACATTGGAAGTACAGTTCCTCGTCTCCTTCCTGGTCCGCTTTGCTGTAGCCACAGTGCCTGCCCCGGAAAAAGCAAAAACAAAATTCAACTGAAAGTGAAGGAATCATGATGTAAGCAGAAGACAGCGTTGCGCACAGGAAGACTTTTATTACAGAATCAGATAGCAGCTGTATGTGAAGGACTGTGTAATAATTCCTTCAATTACTGAAGAGTCTGCCATGACACTGTTACCATATTGCCCTTGGTTCCTCATCTAAAATGTGGCAGAAATTGCAAAGGTTACAATAAAATTACAATATAAACTCTAAGGCTGAAGGTTGTTGAGAAAATTGTATATATATCATGTTACAAATTAACCATACACATAGGTATTTTTTTCCCCATGTGAAAGTTATGCTTCTACTGTATATCACGTTATTTTTTATTTTTTACATGCTGCAGTGCTTTCAAGAAATAGTTTTAATACACAAAATAGCACATAAAACTGTCTTTAGATCATATGCTTTTCTCACGTTTTGCTACCAGAACCTCCGGTAGAATGTCGCTGCATTTAAAGTGTGCCCAAGCAGGCAAATAGCTATACATGGCTGCTCTTTAATTGAACTGCACAGTAGACCACATAACCATACAACAAAACCAATGACAAGACCAGACATGCAGATGACCGTTTTAAAAAGTGGACTGCCATGAGCATTCATAAACATGCCAATTCCCTTCAGTGCCTTTTTGTTTTACAGATGGGTGTCCAGGGAAAGTCCCAGTGATTTCTCATGGGTAAATATTGTGGGTAAATGTAGGAAAAATGAAAGGATAATTTGGTAATTGTGATGGGAAGTCATGGGTGGGGTGCCACAAGAAGACAATGTATAGGTGGAAGCCAAAAGGACTGCTATCATAAATAAGGCCAGCATTCAGTACATACACCAGGGGACTGCGTGATCGTTGCGGCCTAAAATGCTTGATTTCGCGCCAGCTTTTCTTAAACGTTGTGATGCAAAGTGCGATGTTTTGTATGTGTTTGTTGCGATGAAGTTGCGGTAATTAGTGAAAGTTGCAAATAAAAATCACGATTTCAAAAATAATTCAATAAAAGAATCATATGTCATATAAGTTCAGTGAGAATGAAACAGACCTGTATAACACAACTGGAAATATTGTGGCGTAACCACACAAAAAAGGCTCAATTTAACAAAAAAAATTTTTTGTTTTATTTGTAAATTGAAATGTGAAACTTATTTTTTTGGACCTGAAAATCAGTCATTCTTGGAGCAATTCTGTTTGTGCTCGTGTGATACCCAGAAGTGAAGTGAATCTGCCTATGTGTAAACACGGAGACTCGCGACAGCAGAACCCAAATGTGCTTTTATTATGAAACCATTTTTACGCTCAGTAATGACGAGGAAACTGACCCTGCCTGATTGGGAAGAAATGCAAGCACTTGCAACTTTCGCGGAGTTTCGTTGTTTTCGCATTAATAGTTGCGATCGTGACATGGCCAAATCCTGGAGGGAACTGCATTTGGCCTCAAAGCGCAATTCACACAAGGAAACGAGGCAAAGCCTCTGCATATGAGAGCACTCATGATTCAGAATAGAGTCATAACAAACGCATGCAAAAAAAAAATTGTATCAGTTCTTTCACAGTGTGAACCCAAAAAAAAAATGACAAGGCTACAATCCATTACCACAGCATGCGACACATAATGGTGTGTGTGCAGACTCCATGGCTATGGAAGCCTGTGAGTGACAGAAAGGCTAATTGACAAGCAGAGACTCACAGCAGCGGAGAGTCAATGGGGCCCGCGAGAGCGTACCTTCTCCCAATGATGAAGCCAAACACCATGAACACAAGGATGATGGTTCCTGCCACGGCCACAACTGCGATGATGATGACCGGGTTCTGTTCGCTGGAGACAATTGTGGCTAAAACGAATAGCAAAACAACCCAGTCAAATAACTCAGAGTTATAACACCAGAGCAGGAGAGAGAGCTCCATACAGTCGCTTTACAGCACGCCAGCTCCAGACAGTTATAACAGTTATAATAATAATGAATACTAAGCAACTACTCTGCATTTGGCTAAAAAACCTTTTATGTCCTTGTAGAGACAGGAAGGATGTTTTATTTTTGTCCTGAAAGGACTTCTATCTACATCGTCGTACCATTTTAAAATGTGTGCTTAACGATCCCAGATGAGGAACTAGTAACCTTCATTTGAAACAATGACACATTTAGGTTGGATGGTTTCTCATTTACAACTCACTTTAGCGATGGCAGACTGTTTGAATTGGAACAACTTCTGGAGCTCAAGCAACATAACACATAATGATATGTACCTGAGTCAATGAACATATGGTTTTACAATTAGAAGGAATCATTTTCAGCTATAGCAACAGAAACATTGTCTGAAGTTTGGAAGTAAACCAAAACTTTCCAAGATGCACCTACCATATTTTTCTCAATGCCTTGTCTTTTAAAAAAAAAAAATGGTACCAAAAGCAGAGACTCCATTCAATTCCGAAATGTAACTCCATGTATACAGGTATTTTTAAATGTTCGATCCACAGTAATAATAATGAACAATGGCATGGGATCAGAAGGAATGTGGTAGCAGAAAGGTGTGTGTGTGCGTGCGTGCGTGTGTGTGTGTGTTTTTGCATGTGTGTGCATGCAGGCATACCTGTTGCCTCCTCTTTCGTTGTGACCTCCAGCCTAGGCCCGTACGTGCCGTACCCTGCTGCAGTGAAGGCTCGGATCTGAAACACGTACGCCGTGCTGGGCTTCAGGTTGTTCACCGTGGCTGAAGTCGACCTCGATTTCACCGTCGAATAAATACGATCCTTCTGGTCCTTCGAACACAATAATTTAAAAAAGATTTTAAAAACTGAAAATGATTTGGATAAGATAAACATATAGGCACTTATTTTTCCATGAAGACAAACATTTACCAGTGAAACTGTAAAACAGTACATGGCATTGATGGAAAAAAAAACAACTATAATATAACCTGAAAAATAATAATCCAATTCATCGGGAATACTCCTCGCGGTAACCAAAATAGAGTCATCTCTGGGAGCAAGCTGAATTTAGTACATGACAGGCAGACTTCCGTTCATGCCATTTCGGCACGTTGACTTCGGCAGGCTGCACAGACCAATATAAATACGGATTTTGGTGCCCATTCGCGTGTTATTTGCCCCAGAAAGCCCAAACGGAATGCCAGAGCTTAACAGGGAAGAAGTCATTGCTTCTACATTAAGGCATTTAGGAGAAGGCCTTATCCAAAGTGCAGATTGCATTTTAAAAAAAATATACAATCCATTTATACAGCTGGATATTTTTACGGCAGCAATTCGGGTTAAGTGCCTCGCTTAAGGAGGCAACAGCAGCACCCCGGCTGAGAGTCAAACCCGCCGCGCTCGCGTTACGGGCCCAGCTCCCTAGCCGTTGTACTGCACCGCCGTCACACTTGTTTCCTATTTTCCAGCGACGCGGACTGCAGTTAAAGCATTCGAAGTGACAGTTACAGTTGACGGCCGTAGCCAATCGGATTCCAGATCCTAAAAAACATCGGTTTCATTCGTAGAGTTAAACCACCAGTCTGCTGTAGCGAAGGGACTATTTTACTTCCCACTTATGATTCACACACCACAAGGTTTAAAACATCACTATATATATATATATATATATATATAGTGGGAAGGTCAAGGAGATGTAGGAACAGATTGTTAATCCAGGCTGTGCGCTGTGATGTGGCGAAGTGTTTGCGCGCGTGTGTTAGCGTGGGGGTAGCTGTGAAGGGCCACAGGCTTGTGAAAACGTAATGAGCACCCCGTTCGTTATTGCGAGTGCGGAAATCTCGCCAAGGAAAATCCGGCAAATGCTTCCGACCTGGAAGCAAGCAGATAGCGCGGAGACTGGGAGGAGGATATAAATAAAGTGAGAGGGAGAGACAGCGCGTCGGGAGACGGCTAGAACTGTCTGGAGCTGTCGCGCTGTGAAGCAACTGTATGGAGCTCTCTCACTCTCTCTATCTCTCTCTATCTCTCTTACACGTCACACACACACTCTCACACTCACAGGAAAACACAGACGCAGACACACACGATCGCGTACACACCCAGCGGTGCCTCTCGCGCTCACCTTCTCGTAGTACTTGATCTCGTACTCGGTGATGACGCCGTTGGGCAGCTCGGGCTCCTGCCAGGAGAGCTGGACGCTGCGCTGCTGAACTCTCTCCTTCATGACTTCGCTGACCTGGGAGGGAGCTGTTCGAGGGAAAGACGCGTCAATCAACGGCGGGCAAACTCCGGCCCGCCACCTCGGGAGAGCGTTGCCCGGGCGCAATCAGCCCCATGCCGGGTCATTCTCCCCGGCGCCGCGGCAACGACGCGGGGTTGCTCCACCTCTCATCCGCTTCCTTATGAATATGCACGCGGCGGCTCCTAAATGTTTACACTTCATAATAGAAATTTCAATTACAGTGCAAACAGCGAGAAACAGGAAGATAGCATTATCCCAGTCAGTGTAGAACCGCAATGTGTGGGTTATGAATGACAATTAGGTCAATTAATTCAAATGAAGTCAACGGAACCGCCGGCACTTACTCTCCGGGTGACAGAAGCATTCAGGAAGCTTTTATAAAGGTATACCTCCAACACCTCAACGGTGCTCTAATGTTCGGCAATTGCCTGTCGCACTTAGTGTCACAAAGTTGGTTTGAATTTCGGTGAGTTTAAAATTTCTAGTGCTTTGTGATGACTAACGGTTTTGAAATCTCCAAAATTCAAATTGGGGACAAATGCTTCACCCCCAACATATCTGAACTAATTAGATTTGAAACTTTTGATTAAGTGACTTTAATAAATGCGTGTGGAGCAGTGCGACTAACACTACTGAGGACCTACAGTAGGTTTTCCTCTCTGTTAGTTTTAATGCTCGTAAAATACACAAAGCAGACGGACACAAGGAGGCTGGCGGTTTCTGAATGGACAGCTGAGTTATAACTCACGTCTTCGTTTATTAGCTGTGAACGCTTACAGGAAAGAGGATTAACAATCCAGGAATGTACAACGGTTCAACCGTGTCGCCATCCATTTTCCGTCTCGGTGAACTTTATGCTTTGATACGTGCTTAAATATGTACTCAAAGTGCCATTGTTCAAACTAAAGCCATATTTTATGAGAGAACCGTGGATGTTGCAGTCCCAGCTAAGTCGAGTAGAAAGGTGTCTCTCTAAAAATGACAACCTGTTTAATGACAAGATGTTTAAATAAAAGTGGAATGAAAATTCATTTTCAAAACAGTTTTAAATAGGCTGTGTACACTGCAGACAAATGGACATTTATATTTGTTATACTAGTAAAAACAAATAAATAAAAAAAACTGATCCTAAAATGAGAGAACCTCATTCCGCAGGTAATTCATGTCATGCTCCGTGATGTAAGAGTTGTAAAGGTTGTTAACATTAACTGACCCCGAATGACAGGGAGACCTGATAATACTGTCTCCAGATGGATTACAATCTCATTACCAGGCCTATGCATTCTTGACTCGGAGCTCTGCAGAAACCACAGTTGAGATTTGAATTGTCATACGTAATCCAAATAAAACAGACAGACCATATATCCTTCCCACTATGGCGAATTTGGAGATGAACAGATTCAGGCCTGCTCATCATCTTCAGTTATTGTAACCTCAGTGCACTTTGTCCTAAAACGTCGAGTACTGAATTAAAGAAAACCCTTTTTTCTTTTGTTTCCTACACGTCATAAGTTGAGTAGTGACTGGAATTGAGTTTAAAAGTTGTCGTCGAAATGAGAAAACAACATTCTGAGGTAAAGTCATGAGTGCCACAGAGCGCTGTGGTTCTGTTGAATAGAGGCCTTTGTTCAATAAAAATTGTTCCCGAAAAGAGAAAAAAAAGAAGAATTGAGGCCTGAACGGAGACTCTACCCGCAGAGGCTACAGGTTTTTTCTATTTAGCCCTGAAGTTCACAGAGTATAAACTGCACTCTGTTTCTCATAGTTGTACCTCTCTCCATTGCACCAGAATATCTGAGTTTATCACTGCCAAAGGCACCTCCAGATTGCGATTCTACACGCAGTTCCGATCTGGCATTTGTTTTCGCCTCCCTCGCAGTTGATCGCATGTGGCTCATGTCAATTACCCAAAGAGGACTTCGGCAACGGAGGTGGAGAGATCCAATTTAAAGTGACATTTGTACTGCTAAAAACACTTGTAAGGCAGTAATTGGATCTTTTTACAGTTTACTGTCTGTCACTCGGCCGCATCGGCAGCTTGTTTGGAAGTTTTAAGATGCATCTCAGACTGCTTCTTTTTTTTTTGGAGGGGTGGGGAAAGATCCGGAACAAAAAGTGTGTGACAAGACCTCGGCGTATGCTGAGCATGGCGCTGAGCTTCAGTCCTGTAATTAAGGTGCAGTGTTTCCAGGACGAGCTGTGCCTATTTCTCTCTGCATATCTCTCTCTCTCTCTGCATATCTCTCTCTTTCCATCTCTCTGTATCTCCATAATATATCTCTCTATCTGTCTCTCTCATTCTCTCTCTCATTTTTTTCTCTCTCCTTCCATGCCTCCGTCTGACTTCCACCCTACACGAAAGAGCCCTCAGACATGCCTCTAGGGGCCCGGCGATGAGCCTCTCGCCTCAAAACCCAAACTAACAGCCCCGCCGCTCCCCCCTGCTCTGAGTCAGTGCTCGCTCGCGACCGTTCCGCACACGTGCAGTTCAGGGAGAATCGAAAAGAGTCCGGGAAGTCCCAACCCCCACGGCTCGCTAACGCTATTACACTGGCAGGCTAACAAAAAAAAAAAAAGAAGACATCTCAGGTTATTGATAAAAAGCACTTGGGCATCGAGTCCAATTTGGGATATTGAGAATGAAGACCTCGGTTCATTGTTAACGCCGATGGGCCGGGTTTTCTCTCTCTAACGCTCTCCTGTGTATTATTTAGTGCGTTCCTTGTAACAGCCATTAACGACATACTTAGCATTATGGAGGCCAGACGCCAGCCGGGGACTCAAAGACTTTTAACATACCTGAGGGACTAAGTGTACCAGAAAATTGTGTAATTTTTATGGCTATCTTAAAGTGACTGTTTGGGAAAAGCATTTGTGCAATTATTCTGCAATATTAAAGAACATATTAGTGACCCCGATGTCTTCCCCTCTAAAGCTAATTCATTCGAAAGGCGTTCTCTATCATGCCCCCTATTTCAATACATTAAGAATACATTACACTGGGGAATATTAATATCTTTCTCTTTCTGCTCCAGCCGGATGGTTCTACCAGCGCTCTGGCAGTAATAGGGAAATGTCAGTTCATTATATAAGCTCCTTTTCCTGTTCTTCTGCTTGGCTTGTGAACCATAATGGGGCTATAAGCTCATTTATTAATTACTGAACTACTCAAATCAAGCCGGTTAAACTCAAATTACCATTTCCTCTTTCCCCTCTATTGTAAAAACACTGTATAACTGTATTATAAGAGGCTTAAACAGAATTCTTCCTCAAATGTTTCTCAGTGATATTTTGGAAGGCGACCAGAGTTGCTGGGAATTACTCTACATAAGAGGAAAACAAATGAAAGGACCTTTCTCTTTCCCACAAGACTATCAATATGAGAAGGCAAACAGACATTTTGTAAATTCAGTTGAAGAGATGTCTGTTGTTTCACACTCGGGGTATGAAATTTACTTTTTCAACCGCCGGCCAATGTGGCTTGTTGGTTCCAAAAAATCACCAGCCACTTTTAACATTTTATCAGCCACATTGCCTTTTACAATATAACACAACCTGGTTGGTTATCAGCCAAAGTGGCTGCTAGAGCATCTTCCCAGCCACAATCTAAATTTTACCAGCATTTGGCTGATGGCTGGTGTTAATTTCACACCCTGTTCACACTTCAGTATGGCATCATATCTCAACAGTCCTTCAGTGTATCTGACATTTATTACACTGTACTATTATGTTTTGGCTACTCACTTTTATACTGGGTTATAGGGCTTTGGCTACTACACTCACTTCTATGACAGGGCTCCTTGTTGTTTTTCTCTGTGAAACCATAAGTGATGGTGATAGTGCTGTTTCAGAACCAGTGCTAACAAAGCAACAATGTCACGTCAACTCCTCTATCTGATATTGTAACTGCTTGTTGAAAAAAAAAAAGAACCTGTTAAATGTTGCATGTGCAGGGTGGTGAGCGGAGAAGATTGAGATCATTGTGCTTGTCCCATTGTTAGCCCCAGGTTCCCCGCACTGAGCTGAAGTGTTGCCTGGGCTGGAGCAAGCCCCGTCCAGGTGGAGAATGTAATTCAATCACTCCACAACATGCAGAGAGACAGAGGGAGTGGGAGGGAGAGAAAGGGAGAGAGAGATGAGGGGTTGAGAGAGAGAGACAGAGGGAGGAAGAGAAAGGGGGGGGAGAGAAAGGCAGAGAGGGGGAGAAAGAGCAAGAGAGAGACAGAGGGAGGAAGAGAAAGACGAGAGAGAGGGGGGGGAGAGAAAGGCAGAGAGGGGGAGAAAGAGAGCAAGAGAGAGTCAGAGGGAGGGAGGGAGAGAGAGAGAGAGGCAGAAGGATGGAGAGAGGGATAATGAGGGGGATGGCCTGAGTGAAGTGAAGAGAATTCACTTTTGTGCTCTGTGCAATTGGGCCAAGGCTCAGTGAGTCAGAAAATGCAAGTGCGGCGCGCTGATGGGCCTGGGCTTTGATCAATGCGCGGAGAACCGGCGGAATTGCCATGACAAGGCATCCCGCTCACGGGTCCGGCAGTCTGTGTCCGCCGCGGCGACGAGACCGGACGCACGAAAACGTGCTCTCGTCCGCCGCCCGCAGCTTCAGTCACCTCCGGTTAAAATCAGGGAGGGACGCGTCGGAAAACGACCGGCGCGGCCGTAAATCGCGCGGCCCGCTCAGTAGCACTTTAATTTTTTTTCTGAAAGGATCAAAGCCGCAGCTTTCGTGCCAACGTCCGTGACGTCAGGGTGGATTCTGTTGAAGAGACTTATTCATAGGCTTACAGAGGGCTGTATATTCTAGCTTCCAAACACTTAGACCTGACAGAGGGCAATTGGACGCCTTATTTCTCAGGACGCTCCATGTTTTTCACCTCAATCTTTTTTAAAAATAAAAAAGGCGTAACTAGGTGCATTTTTGTAGAGTAGGCCTACTTCTCATTACAAAAAATGAAAGGTGAGTTAATCAGGTATTCAATTAGCATGGTCATTTTTTAGTTTCCGCTAAATTATAACAATAATTCATTAATCATTGTGAAATGAGCCTGGACTGAGGGAATACGTGACTTTGAAGTCCTCCAACTGCGTTGCGTAGCCTTGAGACTGAAACATAGGAAGAGCGGAGAAGGTAACACTACCTGCATAACAATGCAGGACTTTGAAAACATTCAAAGGGCATTCAGTGGAGGTCAGAAAGTCACAACTTGAAAGCAATTAGCTGGGAACCATTTGGGGGGAGGGTACGGTTTTGAGCTTTCATGTTTCACTTGAAGGTTGACAGCCTCAGTGCTGACTGGGAAATGATTAATACGCATTTGACAGTTCAACACCGACAACTTGGTCGCGCCACCAAAATGACAGTTCCACATCATTATTTCGATCCTCGAAAAGAACTTCTAAGACCTTTTCATCGTATGTTCATTTGCATTCTCTGGATCGAAAGTAAGATAGCAAAACCAATTTCCTATGCTTTTGGAACTTCTCGAGATTCTGTGGTTGGTAGAGTAGCGCCATATAACTACTTAAAAATATCCAGAGAACGGAGGAGAAAAAAGTTATACTTAAAAAACGAGAAGAAATAGTTCACTCCGAGTTCATGGGAAAAGCATGAAGTAGAAGAGGAAATCGCATTGGACCACATCCTCATCGATAAGTATACCTAAGCTGCGTGCTCTGAGGCAGTGTAAGTAAATACAATGGCATAGGCTTGTGCGGCACACAGAAATCCCATTTTCTCCGTATCCCTCACTCACCAAACCCGGCCGGCCTAAGCAATTTCTCCGGATATCCTTAATATTCACGGTGCGCTGACGTGGGCAGGTTACGCACCTCGCATGGTTATGTCTCAACTGCGCGAAGACAACGGGTTCATTTTAACCAACGACAGCATCCGCGCTGCAAGGTCTGTCATGTTTCGGCAAGCGACACGCGGTTGTGTAACAGACGCAGAAATCACTGGTCAGCTTTGTTACATAATTGTTTAGCCAGCAGGGTCCCCACTTATCTAAAACCACTCAACTGCTCCGCGCCCGTGTCCAAATTAGGGACCTGGGCTGGCAGGCTATCATCAGTGTCTCTTCGCTCCTTCCCGGAGTCATGTGAGCGGGATGAGGCGAGGCGAGGCACACGTGGGGATGTTTATCTGTCCGGCCACGAGTCTGTAAAACTCACGTCGCCATCCCATCCGTAACCCGCCGATTCACGATCATTTCAACTCTAACAATACAGAAATGCCACATTACTTGGACTTCTTGGTCAATTTGTTGTGTTCTAAAACTACTGAGAACTATTTGTTTAGGTAAAATAATTGATTAATTAACTGAAATATAACTAAGTATGCACCACAGTACCTGTCAGACAATATAAACGATCAAGTAGTTTGTAGCACCAAATAATGTGTGTTGCACCTCCAAGTTAGGATCAGAAAAATTTGACATTCTCAAGAAAATCATTATCATAATCATAAAATTATGGATTGCTATTTATTTTTCTTATGGTAAAACAAAATGCTGGCCATAGAACTTTCTGGAAATAGACCTGGGAAATTAAGATAGTACAGTACACGCTCATCCATTCATTGATCAATCAACTAGTTTTTTTTTTTTTTTTGCTAATTTGCCATAATCTTTAGTGTCTATGATGGAAATAAAATTAACTGTAAAATGATTGTGATAAATATTGTGATATCCTTATGCGTATCCCAGAGAATGCAAGGCACATTGAATGCGCACTTTATTCATTACTGCTTACCACAAAATCTTATTTGCAACAAGCTCATGTCTTTATTACATTACATTACAGGCATTTAGCAGACGCTCTTATCCAGAGCGACTTACACAACTTTTACCAATTATACAGTGAATTTAGAATCTTTCATCGGGAAAGAAAAAGGCAAGCGTTCCAGGGCAGTCATTGGAAATAAATTACAAGGTTAACAACAACGCTAAATCTCTCCGGCTTTGTAAATAAATCTGGAAGATTTGTTCAGCCATTTTCATCATAAATCACTTAATCAAAGTAAATCCAGGAGAACTTCCTCTATGGAAAATGGACAGAAAAGACATACGAGAGTTTTATTGCGCAATTTCCAGAGATCCAAAGAATTCAGTGAACAGACTGCATTGTTCTGAGAAAAAAAGTGCAGAAAAAAGCATAAATTGGTCTGACTGTCCAAATCCATATCTCATAAGCCGTTTGATAATAATGATTTTGAACAAACTGAACGACTGTCTCAGTCGATGTGTTCTCCAAACAAACAGCATTGGGATGAAGAATGAAAGTCCCGTTCTACAAATGCTTGGCTTCCATTCTCGTCCAGCTACGAGGCGAGTCTCTTCAAACACATGAACGGCTGAGCCAGATATCTGTTTGCATACAAGGAGTCTTGATCGTTTATCTTAGTAAAAAGCCAAGGCTTTGAAGTAAAAAAGGGTGAAGGGCCAGATTAGACTAAACTGCACTCGCTGTTCCTGAGGATGGATTTGTGACTGTGGACATTCAGACGATTCGCTAACCAGCCCAAGGACCCGAAGGCCTCTCATTTCTGCAAAATGTCAATGCAGGCCCCTAAGCCACAGAGAGCAAATGAAGTAATGCCTGGATGTCTACGAAGCACGGAGTGTTGAGCATCAAGATTATTCACAATATGAAGGATACGTGAAAAATGTCGGGGGTGGATGGGTCAAAAAACCCGAACCGATGCTATTATTCTCTCTACTTTCCTCTTAGCCTTTAAAAAGGCCACTTACCTCACGCTTCCCACAGAGAGAGCACACCCCGTTCTCGTTTCTCTTATCAGCTGCGAATAAATCATGCTTTTGGCTGCGACGCTAATATTAAAACTTCAAATCAAAAAGCCGCACGACAATTTTCACAGCGTCGAGGAGGCGCGGGGGGGAACGCACGATCTGCAAGAGCTGGCATCGTAAACATCCATTTATTACAGGAATACCTCTGTCATCAGGAAGATGATCATATTAATCAGGGTTCATATGCTCTTTAATCAGAACGTTGGACGAGGTCCATCCAGCAAAAAAACCGTATCCACAGACCCTCCAGCCTCGTCTGTAATTGAGAGCCGACTGCTTGGGCCGCGCCTGTTTTTCGCTGAATCTGCTACAAGGCCAGACGCAGCCTGTTGCTTGTGGGCAGCATTCCTACCTACAGAGTCTATTTGCATGGGTCCGGAGTAGAATGCCTCGCTCAACCGGAATGTTTAGCCGATATCGCCGATGTTTTGGGGCATATTTAGCATGTATGAAATTCATGCGCGCCGTCGATCAATAGCGGCATTATCTGTCCACTGTGTCTGTGCGAGCCGGGGTATATTTTGCGATATTTAATTTCGGCCAGCGCAAATCAAATCATTCAGCGAGACAGAGGCACATCTGTGATAGCGTGGACACGGTCCGTTGTAGCAAAATTACCTTCAAAGGAGAGAGAGAGAGAGAGAGAGAGAGAGAAGCTGGTTCTGTTCAGAACACTCATATTTTGGTTCAGGCCAGGCAAAATAGAAAATGAAAAACAGCCTAATAGCAGATCAAAAACCCAACAAAAAGAAAATGCAATTTCCTTTAATGGCGTGACCGTGCGCTCCTCCAGGCGCCGTGACCCCCCCGAGCCTCTAACGACTGCTCGTTAACGTCCAGGTAAGGCAGAGTGCGCGCGCCCCTTTTTCCAGCCCGGTTGCCCTTTTCAGAACCCGGCTATGAATCACCCTCAAAACCAATATCCATGTCAAGGCTCCCCCCGGCAACGCCCAAGTCCTCAAAAGCTCAGCGCTGCCACAGGCAGGGTTACCGTCGACGCCGCACAAAACGAAACGGCCCGCCTGGAGGCGATAATGACCTGACATGGAAGCTTGAAGGTGAAAAGGAGCGCGTGGGAGAACGCAACTCTCTTAAATGTATGGATTTTAACTGAAGCTGGCACAAATACTGCAAAAAAAAAAAACATAAGTGTGTCATTTCGAAGAAATATCCATCTACACGTTTTTTAAAAAGTGTTCATATTTATGAACAAATCTGGCACGCCGCAGCGATGTTTTCATGTCCTCGTAAAATGGACATCGGCTCAGCTATACCCGAAACTACACATTAGTGGAGTTTGCGTGACACATTAAGACAGACAGCATAAGACGCCTACTTAGCTCACCGGCGAGCAATCACTGTGATTTAACAATTGCCGACAACATTTGTGATGAGTAATCCGGTTCCAGACGCAGACAATCTCAGCCCTTCTCCAGCCCTGCAGAGTGCCAAACGTTGCGCAAGTGTGTCTTAGTCATCGTTGTAGCCGTTTGTTATTCCTTAGGCCTGTCATCGGCAGCACGTTACATTATCATTATGCTGTTTGCTCTTAAGTTTTGATGGGTTCTCCATGTCTGCCGGAATGCGCCGGAACATTACAGAATGTGCTTTTGGAGGCCGTGCACAGGATTTTTTTTCCCCCGTCTTCAGTTTCACACAAAATATTCTTTGATTAGGAAATCCATGCTATACCGTTGGTCTCCTTTTATTCAATTTTTATATCCTTCTATCCAAGACTATGTATTCTGGTTTTGGAAAAAAAAACTCCCAACTTTCCCATGTACATTAAGTCATGATGCAGGTCTACTGATATAGACTAGGGGATATTATTATTATTATTATTATTATTATTATTATTCATTGTAATTAAAAAATTGTAAAAAGCCCTTGTGACCGGATATTTACAATATATGGCATTTCTAAGACATCAGACATGAACATTTTGAAAAATAAAACAATCCAGACAGAAGTAGATGATACTGTTATAAACTAAGATGGTCACATGGTGTGTCCCACAATAGACTCCCTGGGTCTTCCTGAATTACGCTACAGAGATCCTCCTGAAATGGGGGCTTGGTTCATTAAGTCCAAAAACTTAGCATCTGAAAGAGATTGCACGACAGATAGACAGACCACCCAGATACAACCATTACTGATCACTAATAGCCTTATACAACCTGCAAAAGTAGCGGTAACCTTAGCTGAACAACAGTAATGAACGATTGTGTGTTTGTTGCCTGAAAGACAAAAGATCTCTCGCCCTTTCAACACACATTTCAGAGCCGATTTTCCTTTTTTCTTGTTTTTCTGTTCTGATCAGGTAAAACCTGATCAACTGAGAGCTTCTCTCTGCCTCTTTCATTGACCCCGAAACAGCAAGACCAAAATACCCCTTCCCTGGAAACAGTTTCGGATCTGAAATTTCTCCAGCTGAAAGTGTGCTGAGTGAAATGCTACCCGCTAAAACAATGCCCTCTCTCATGTTGTCTAACCAAAGAAAACCCCCAGGGACTCTTTTGCAGGCACACAAAGAGACTCAGCAGTGTCCTGTAACCCCCCCGCCCCCCACGCCCTAGCGATTGGCTAGCTGTCTTTAGGATCTTACAACCCCGGCTCTGTTTCGAACAGACTGCGAGCAGCCTAATGTTGCCCAAGCCACAAGCACCAGACAAAATGAAGCCAGGTTTATAATCCAGTGCTGGCTTTACGTTCATGTCCTGAGGCACTTTCAGGAAAGAAATAAATGAGTAAATAGATAATGGGGGGGCTTACAGTAAATGTGGTAGAACATCTGGTAGGATGCACACATGTAGAGCTGAGCCAATCTACTCCCAGGATGTGAGCTTCGAGCTCTGACTCCACACCTGCACGGAGCTTCAGGAATGCAGATCCTATTTTAGTTTGTTTGTTTTGCTTAAAGTACTTGAGCTACTTGCAGCCAGAGCCCCACCTGACCGTCTCCCCAGAACAAAAGAGTTGGGAAATACAGTCATCTATCAACAAGGAGGTCATCACATCATTCCAACCCAGTGATGAAATGATTCCATAGCATTTTTGCTAGCACAGCCTGTCCAGACAAAAGCGGTAGCAAAAAGAACAAAGTTTAAAACAGTGTTCCGGTGGATTTCTGACCAATTACATCAACTGGGTTTGTTGAGTAAGTGCTGTGGAAAAAGAGCTAATTCGTTTGTGATAATTGACTTGCGATCTGCGCAACATATCTTGTGTCATTAAATAATCACTGAAAATATCTTTTGTAATGGGCCCATTAAGTGAATAATGTTTTCCAATTTAGCATCAAAGCAAGACATGCTGAGGGCCTTGCACTGGACTCATTGCAAGTTCTTTCAAATGGCAAACCTCAGACAGGGTCTAATAAAACTCTGCTATGTCCAGTTTAGATGAAACACTTTTTCTCTCTCTCTCTCTCTCTCTCTCTCTCTCTCTGTGTATAAAAGGATCATACCAAGTGGAAATGATTGAAATGGAGGGGAAAGAGAGAGGCTTGCTGTCCCTTTGAAGTTGGGAGACTGATTAAAGTCTGGAGCACGGCCAAACACAAGAGCCCAAGCTTTAGCGTTTTCCGTGCTGTTTTTATTCAACCTCATTTTATTCTTTTCCGTATTAAGCAGGTACAGCACTAACTAAAGCTTCTGTTGAGCCGCGCTTTACACGGAGGGTGGGGAAAAAGAACACGCCGTTAACTAATATATTACAATCGAAAACGTGTGCTCGTGGTCAAATAAATTCACTGTCTCCACATGGAGCTAATCAGCAGTCAATGCCTTGAATCACGTTTAATTGTGTCGTCCCTTTAAAACGCCTGGCCTAACGCAACCGCCATTAATCAAACGGCACAATTAAAAAAAGCTGCCCTGGCCTCTTCTTTGTTTATAGGCCTGAACTGCCTTAATCCTCACTATTAAAGCAAAGAATAGTTAGTCCAGCTATTCATATCCATAACCCACTTCTTTTCTGGCTCTGCACAATGTGGCCCCGGGCCGAGAGGTCCAGCCAGAGGCAGGGGGGGGTGTTTGTGATGCAGATCCTTCATGGCGAGGACCACCATCAATGAAGTGACTGTGCGCCACACCAGTGGCGTCATAGACAGACCGTCATTGAGAATTGGCTAAAGCAGATTGCGCGATCGCGCACTGCGCCTGAACCTATAGCCACAGCCGCCTACCGTTCTCAGAAAAAAAAGTTTAAAAAAACGCGGAGCTTTTAGACGACCTGCGCATCGAGAGTCCGAGACTGAAAATACACGATTCTAAGTGACAACGCTGACAAAACGCAGACTTGCGCCAGCGTTTGGAGGTGCAATAATAGCCAATCATAGGGGCTTAAGGCCTTGCGGGAGGGCCGGAAGATCGTTTGCTTTCATGGCGTTGAGCTTGTCCCAAACCCCTATCCCAATTACCCGCGAGCACAATGCGCAAAACAGCTTCACCCCGTCTTTGTGTGGCGAGGTGTGTTTGCTCAGGGAATCCAAATCCACTTTGTCACCAGTTAATTGGAGGATGTTGGCCCGTTATCATGCAAATGTGAAGAATGTTAGCACAAGTCTAAAATGAGCTACAGTATCTTCTGCAAGCAGGGGTAACAAAGTGACAAAAGCCTTCCCAGTCGCCTGGGCCGGGCTCGTTCTCGCACCTGCGGCAGGCAGCAGGCACACCTGTGACGGGCGGGATCGGTCACCCGAACAGACCTCCACTGAGGCAGTCGTTTGTCTTCGTTTGGAAATATCTGCTCAGTTATAACGTGCGCCATCACTTTGCTGTCCACACTTGACGAGGATGAAGTCAATTAAAAAGCATCTTTAAAATGATTTTTCCAGAAATTCAAAATGGTGCCATGTAAGATAGAGAAAATAGGCCAGGGAGCACTTTTTATATTTACCAGAGAACTTCTACTTGTCCACGAAGGAGCATGACATTTACAAATTTTTCCAAAAATAAATGTTGATTAAACTCAGGTTATAAAGTTTACAGCACATACACAGCAAAAGGCGTTGACAGGCCTGATTTTCATTAGACAGCAATGGCTCTATTGACATATATTGTTTCCTATTCTGAGCACTCTATAAATTCCCTCCAACCCTTTTTAGTGTGCTAATAAATGGATCATAAATATACTGTACATAAATATCCATATATAAAAACTAGACTAGATAACCAAAGTGATCATGCTGACGGCCATATAAAGGAAAATAGTATTTTGCTTGGCAGGTGATAACCTTCCTGCACACATCTAGCTTTAGAAGGATCATATGCGATCATATGTCACTGTACGGTAATCTAGATGTGTCACATTTGTGGACATTTTCACTTAAGAGCCTAATGCCAATTAAAAGTATATATATACTGTACTTATATAAATATATATATATATATATATATAATTTATGCATATACTTTTACCATTGTCAAAGTAAAATAAGATGAATAACGTGACTTACTGTATATTTACAAGTTTAGACAGATCTCATCTTGTACAATCATATTTCTCTAGTATAGTGTGTCTCATATTGGCGATGAAGCCCTTGATTTCATGTCATATTTATGCTCCTCATAAATAATGTGCTGTCGTGCATTTACTGATGTGACTTATCAGTGGAGGAGATGCACAATGCACTGTGAACTGGAAGGTGCTCTTCACAGAAACATTTGCCCTTTGGGTTAATTCCTTTGCTTATTTTTTCACATATTTTATTTTAGGGGGGAAAGCATCTGTTGCAGGTGATTTGTTTTATTTTGTTTCCTAAAGCTGACTTGTTTTTTTTAACCTAAATGAACCGCACTATTTTATCAGCAATCCCGACATACTGTATATGCATTAAAGCTGGAGTATGCAGTTTTTCCCCACATTTGTTGTCACAACATCCTTGGCCCTGCCCACAGATAAAGAGACACACCCCCACCCCACAGACCTCATTGTGAACGGGAAAGTCTGCTAGATACAATTGCAGGATTACAGATTGGTATTGCTAACATTACAGTAAAAATGTAATCTAAAATTCCAGGTCAAACAACAAAATCGTTTCTATTGTTGCAGAGTTGTTGCATAACACTGAGTTTGTGTAGGGTTAGTCTGAACCAGACATTATCTGGATACAGCTGGTAGCTATGCTTTGGTAACTTATAGCCGCGTAGCCAGTTCGAGCTAATGCGATCTATACGACATATAACATTAGCAAGCATGTCGTTCTTCCAAGAACTATAGCTGCCAAATAAAGTAACGTTATCAATAATACCAATTACCAACCTAGCTACTATTCATTATAGCTAATTACAGTTGTCAGGTAAGCAGAAAGTCCATTCATGTTGAAACTTTTGACCTACCTGTCCAGTCTGTCTTTAAACCGATTTGTTCCTGAAAATCTCACCACCTTCTGAAATTAGCACCTGTGTTTACTCCAGTTTTCGAGCAAGCTTTATCCAATTCCCTTTTATTTTTCTTTCTGTGAAATAGCGCCGGTTTAATGGGTCGCTGAGAAATGTCTAGCTGGTGAACTTGCTAGCTACTGGCAAGGTCAATCTCACAGTTGATTGTTTTGAAAGCTTGTTTTGAAAACAAAATTCAATCGCTGATTGTAGAATGCAGAATTTGAGGGTATAAACATAGTCTATGGTGCTAGATTTCTCTCAGAACAGTTCTTTCTATGATTGCTACCAACTAAGCATGACCTTTCTCTCACATTTTTCAAAATAAAAGTTACATACTTCAGCTTTAATCAAAATTTCTATTTACTTCAATAAACTACCAGAATAAGATAATTGAGGATGAGGAATTGTAAATGTGAACGGTGATCTGGCTGAAAGTATTTAGGTTATCCTACTGCTGTGCACCTCATTTGTCCTATAGTACTTTTTTAATGTATGCAAATAACACAGATTTAAGAAAAAAAGCATATAAACTGCTCCAACTTACATTTTAATTTAACTTTATTTTCAGAGATAGCCAAACCTATACAATAGCCTATATTAAAGGCCCACAGACATCTGCATTCTGTTCCTGGTTTTAGCATCTGAAACGCCCACAAAACATTAGCAAAGAGCAGTGACGTAGCTTTTTTGAAAGGTCCCAAACCCCACCCGCTACACATTCCGTTTGCGTCTCCGACAAATTATTCAAAAACATACGTCATATCATGTGGGAAATTGTTTTACTAAGAACTCGGAAAATTCGCATTTAGACCCTAAAATGTGCATACTTCGACCAAAATTGCTTTTTTTTTTACTTGAAGCACTATGGAACACAATTGAAAAGCTCCAGGATGATAAGAAAAGCTCAAAAACACAAAACATATGCGTGTGGGCCTTTAAATATCCAATACATTATACAATTCTG
Source organism: Synaphobranchus kaupii (assembly GCA_029718625.1). Lineage (NCBI taxonomy): Eukaryota > Metazoa > Chordata > Actinopteri > Anguilliformes > Synaphobranchidae > Synaphobranchus > Synaphobranchus kaupii. The sequence continues at coordinate 16,981,043 of CM056381.1, read as the reverse complement.
CCTCCCTCTAAGAATGTGTTTTTGGAAAATTCTACAATAGGTACATAAAGATTCGTATATAGAATAAATTTACTATTGTCAGAATATACAGTTTTTATTATCATTGTATTATACCTTTCAAAAACCTTGCCCTGTGCCCACAAATACTTGGGGACTGAATTACTAAGACCTTTAGCATTGGCAAAACCTTTTAGTACACACAAAACAAATAACACAATCAATGATTGGTGCAAAACAAATGCCATTACCAATCATATTGGTCATATTATTGGTTTTGCATGTGCTAAAGGGTTTTGCCAATGCTAAAGGTCTTAGTAATTCAGGCCTCAAGTATTTGTGGGCACAGGGCAAGGTTTTTGAAAAGTATAATACAATGATAAATCCGGACCCAGGTGTATATGTTTCAAAATAAAGCACAGAACAAAGACCTACCAAGCCATCCCTATTCCCTGGCACTATACTACCAGAAATATGATGCAGATCTTTAGTTCTTTGGAAAATATGTCTTTTATGGAAGTATGAATGCAATGGATCAGATCTTTTGCAATTTCATAACATCTGAACTGATGAGAAATACTGAAAAAGAATTCTATTAAATCCGCCGTCCCCTTCCTGTGTCTCAATTCAGCCAGCTTGATCACGTGTGTCTGTGCGCCTCAGGAGGTAGGCCTATACGCTACAGTTTAAAGCAAAGAGAAAGGAGAAAAAAAAAACCTTTCACAATCTTTCCCCTCCTAATGTACACTGTCCTCCCCCCACAGAATCAAATCACCACCTAAAGGCTTTTTGTCAAAGTGTACCTGTGATGACCAAAATAATAATGGCTTCACACCGAGCCAAGCTTAAATTACTGATCAATCGGGCATATAGGGTACAAAGGGAGAGGGTATACATTTGAAAGTGCACGCCACGGATGCTTTTTCCAGTCAACGCATCCCCGGTGCCCTTCCTAACATCCTTCGGACCAGATGTGTCTCCCATCTGCTCCGGCGCAAATGCTCCCGCTCCCCTCTGTAGAAGCCATAATCTTTTTTACTGTTGTTTTATACAGAGTCATTAAAAGCATTGTGCCAGATGGCCGTCATATATTGTCTCTACTTAAAAAAGAAAGGTATCAGTGCGGGGCTGATGTCGAGCGCGGTGGTGAGGCGCACGCGGACGAGAGGGGGGCGAGCAGGTGCACGGCCGCGAAAGCGAGATTTGGGGGCGCCCCCCGAGCCACTCAGGCGACGGCTTCTGGGGTCAAAAGGTCACCAAAAATTTACGGCGGTCTTTTCGGAGGTGCCAGTTGTAGTCACGAGCAAACATACATTGTGTTTCGGCAGAAAGGACTGAGGGAAGCTCATTGTGATGCCGTTCCTAAAGGGGGAGGGGTTATATATGCAATTAGTCCTTTTTACTGGTGGAGACAGCAGTCTCCTGAGGTAAAAAAGACGCAAACAAGCTTGTAAATCTTGTGACTGCATTTTTCCCCCGCGAACAGCTTCCCTGCAGGCGTGAGGAAAGTCGTACGACAAAGAAAGATTAAGCAGGACAATTACTGACATGAGTGGTGCCTGAACTATGTGCATTTCTCCTTAGCGGCAAAATTCACAATGCTGGCATTCCTTGGCTCAGCACTACACAGATTCCTCAATCCATAAATCTATGGCATAATGGCCGTGCAATTAATTGCAGTCAGCTCCAATATTTATAGCATCTGACTGTCTGTGCCGCTCCCCGGTAAGTGACAGGTAGACTTTTTTAACTTGTCAAAATGGGTAAAATCGCCCGTGCTGTCAGCGGTACAAGACCTCCCCCTGCACCCACAGCGCAGAGGAAGATATTTCGCTTCCCACGTTTACAGAGCAAGCAATCAATGGCAGCAGATAGCAGCTGTGGCAAGTTGGTGACTTTGTTTTTGACTGCGGCGACTGCACACAGGGGGATTCGCGGCTATCGCGCCCACGAAACAAGACTTTTCTGCCCGTCATTTATTATTTTCATTTTCATTATTTTTTTCTCTCCCTACCACAGGAAATGAAACACTTTGATACTTTGGCTACTTCAAACTACACACATACTTTCCACTGTGGGGTCTGCTTCCAGCCATGTGTTCCAAATAAACACTGGTGCAGGTGGAGTCGTGTGTATGCGCTGGGGCCATTAAGTCACCCATGGGTAGTAAAGGGACCGGCCGCCACATGCCACGCCAGCGAGCAGCCTGCTTTAATCACAGATGAAGCCACTTTAATACCAAGATCTCACGCTCTCGCAAGTCCCTCTTTGCTCTTCGTAAACACAATGTCATACATGTATTGTGTAGAACAGCTCTTAAGTAGAGCGCATGTACTGTTCTATCATGTCATGCTTCGCTTTAGCTAGAAGCGCAAATCAGACACTTGATCTAACCAGACTGGTTCTTCAAAGCAAGCAAGAAGAGATTCCTCCACCATACAGTGAGGCACTGAGGTATTTTTATTTATTTATTTTACAATTTATTGACTTTAATTAAGAACAAACTATGACAATGTCATAGAGTTCACAGATTCTCATTAGCGAAGACAGAATGTGGAATTCCGTTTGAGTGAGCTAAATTACGGACAAATAATCTCCGGAACAGCGCTTTTGACGCGCACCGTTAAAAAGCATTATGCAAGGAAGATTACAGACAGATGTTAAAAGCTGAATGCATTTAAAATCAGAAGTAAACAACTTGAAATTTCATTAAAAACATGTCACTTGGCTCTATAAAAGACTTGTCATTTCCAGTCTTGCACAATAGTGAGGGCGCTGTCATTGCGAGCAGCACTGTGCAATAAGAGTATTATCAGCGCTAGTTAGCGGTTATGTTTTCACTCCTCTCCTCTGTCATTGTTCTCAGGGTTCTGTATCATAATTTATCTGAGCTCATCTGATAGAACTTGAGGGATTACTCCAATTAGCATCTGTCACTCAAATGGAGCTCATTAAAAAGGAACAGCAAATTTCAAAATGACCCATTTGGACAGGACCATTCATCCTCAAATAGCCAAGTGCCATCTTTTCTTTATAAAAACATAACTTCACTACACTCGATGATTTGACGTGACATTTATATCGGGATGAATTTATATCGGGATAACATTTTGGCCCTGGGTAAGTTGCCACTTGGGAGTTCTGAAGAACAACAGTATCCCTAAAACTTGTTTTCATTAGTTAGGCAATGACAGTAAATAAACTCTATTAGGAGTACGATTCCAAAGAAAAAAACTTGTATATTTTGCATCTGTAAACAAGAGCTCAGCTGGCAGAAACCACAGTTGCCGCTTCTCAGGAACGTAAATAATGAAACTCGTCTCCATCTTGACGTCTCCAGAAGAAAGAGTTGAGGTAAAAGATGAAACTGAATAAAAAGCATCCCTAGTCTTTTAACTCTGACGCATCCCCCACCAAGCAGAGAAATCATAATCGCAAGAGTGAGAGCTTCTACTGTGCATTTCAGATGTGTGCATTTTAACTTACTAAATAAATATATTTTTACTTTGCCGAACACACAGACAGGCTGTTTGTGTATGTAGAGATAGAGGATTGAGATTAAAATAAAAAATACAGCTAAAAAGGTGATAAAACGAGAGCCCAAAGAGATGGTCAGGCGCGCGCTAGCTTTAATTAGCACCGTAAGAGAAAAAAAAAACGAACAGGCTCACAGTGAAAGCCGCCTTTTCTGACACTGCCCGATGGACGGTAACAAATCCGTCAGCCCTCTACACTCTGCAGAGGTGCCTGTGTCCTTTTTCTGAAAGGGAGTAACGGACCGTCATTCAGACTGGGCGGATGGAATGCTTAGAGCCCTCTGTTCCCAGACAGTGGGGTCCTTTCTGCCCCCGGCCCGCTCGCTCACGCAGGGCTCGACTCAGGGGGGACATGGAACAGGCACCGCTGTGAGGTAGCGCTCATTCAAGCACAGAGGATTCTGGGGGATTTAGGGGGCTCGTCTGGCAGCAATAAAAGGCTGAAACAGGATACTTGGGGAGATTAATTACCTAGATAGGGCACGGTAATGCCATTTAAATGGGAAAGTAATTAAAGTGCACCTTCCATGAAAATTATTCATTGCTGACGGATTGGGTGACAGACAAATCAGAAGGCATTTACAGAAAGTTACAGGTTAAGTACTGTGAGTCGGGTCTTCTGAGACCACCACAGTTTCACTGCAGCTGTTGAATCTCGCTGCTCTGCCCAGCGCTCATCAAATTACCGCTCGTGGGGGCGGGGTGAAAACACAGAGAATAGAGAGAATAAGAGAAACGAAATAGGCTCCCAGGTAACGTAAAACCACAGACAAACGCCACAAAGGCGGATCTGCTTAACTAGAAAATTAGACCGCCTGCTGCTGGTCAGCTGGGAATCCTCTGAATCAATCAATCCATACCGCTTAATGTCATTATGGCAGATTAGGGCATAAACGTGATAAATCAATAGCCTTATTGTTCCCCAAAGTGTTAGTTTTACTAATCCATTGAACGATATCGATTTCGTGGCGATAAACAGGCCGCATAAATTGCCAGCCGAGTGTCTTGAGAACTGTCTCACTAAATAATGACATTAAAGTCATTTCTACAATTACGTAAAGCTCATTTAAACGTTATGCCTAAATACCGATAGCCATTTTGAATCAACGATTGCGCGGTGACAAAGTGCATCCTGTCTGTATTGCTGCCGAACGATTGACAAGAAGAATGAGATTTCTCTCACGAATCTCTTGGCAGAAAGGCTTTTCAGATCAAAGTGAAGTGCTTTGCTTGCAGTCAGGAGTGCCGCGAAGCTTTCTCCCCACCCCCTTTCAGAGCAAAGGTAAAAAAACGGAGATAGTCTGTTTCCCTCCGAAACGTTTCAATATGCTAACACCACTGGCTGCTCCTCTCCTTAACAGCAGGACCAACATGGGGCTAAGCAACAGTCCCTGCGGAGAAATTGTTTCCCAGAAAAGCAGCGATTTTTTGTTTTCCTTCTTGTGGATTAACATCCAATTCTGGTGATTGAAATAGACATGTCCTTAGATAGCCCTGAAGGAGACTGAGGAGCAAGTATCCTGGCAGACAGGCTCATAATAAAGTGGAATAGCAATGAAGTTAGGACATCTTCCCTAAATGCCAGGGTATTTGAAAGGGATCCAGCAACTGAAGGCATTATATTCCAAACTAATTTCGCATTCACACAAAGAAGCAATGAGTCCTGTAACTTTGCAAGTTGATAGTTTCCAATGACTGCGGTGAGGACAAATATAAAGTTTACAATTAAAAAGCGAGAAGGAACAATATATGCCGCCAACTATTGTACAAATCATTGCGCTTTAGTTTTAAATGATGTTTTCCCCAAGATTTTGAAACAGGCGCGTGAGAAATCGTCGGTCAGACGACTGGACGCATTTAGAATCCCACAGAATGGGGTTTTAAAAAAACAAAGCTTCGATGCACCATCTGTATGCGGGTATATAAACTGTACAGTGAACTTCGGCTGAGACCTGCAGTCGGCGTTAAAATCAATTTCCACGGCCTCTCGTTTTCTCCCCTTATTACATTGTTCACGCTTCTTGTCGTTCGTGCCTAAACAGTACCCGCTCCCTTTTCTGTTATGCAATTTTATCCCCACGTATGGGTCCTTTACCCATTCCCCCGGCCGATTCCAATCCTATTTCTGTACAGCTTCCACAGTGAATTTTCTGGCTCAAAGATGTGCAAGCACTCTTGAATAAATATTAATGGCTAGTCTATAAGCAATTCCCTCTTGTGGGCATCTGAAAGAACAAAAGGGCCTTGTGTACTAGCACGCCGCATGAAAGATGTCTTGAAAGGGAGCCTACGAGGGGCTGGCTTTGCGGAGTCGTCGAGCGACGGCTGGGCACTGATTGATATGCTCCCGGCGCGACATCTCCTGCGCCTCTTCCAAGCCGCGCAGTGCATTAAGATGACAAAATGACATCACCGACAGCGGAGAACAAAAAAAAGAACTTTAAAAGATCAAGCTTATGAACCCGCCGGATGGAAACGCCAGCTATTTAAACCCATTAAAACCCAGGGCTGAGAAGTAATTAGGTTTCAGGGAACAATAAGTGCTCAACACCTTCGACTGTAGGTACGTCAGCCCCAGACAGTTCCTGCACTGTAATTAGGGAGGAAGTGAAATCCACATATGCAGATTCACCATCTGCAGTTGCACAATGCAGCCCCCCCCACCCCTTCTTCTTCACTGCGGGAGGACTACCGAATGGGGGGGAGAGGGAGGGAGGGAGTGCAAGCGAGGGAGTGCCACTCCTCTTCGAGACTCAACACTTTTCTCTGGGCGTATGAGTCTTCCTACAGTCTGGGAAAGGTTAATGAATTCTGGATGATGAGGCGGAAAGGTTTAATAATGTAGTCACTCTAACAAGTGCTGTGCGCTCCCAGGAAGTGGTCATTGTTTTAGAGCGCTCCACATTCCAATTACAAGGCGCTCAGGCGTCAACATCTCCAGCCATGGGAAAATGGAGCTTTTGAAGGACCAGTGACCGAGGCACAGGGCCACGGGTCGCCATACCCTCTGGATTCATATCTTTATAGCTCGCCTATTACATTGTCTTATTTTATCCCTGAAATGACCACGAAAAAACCCCCCGAAAAGCTGCTTCCTCTGAACATTTTTGACAACTCCTACGAAATGGCATACGATATTTAAAAAAAAGTGTATGGGGACAAAAATCACAACATGGCATTAAAGAGGAACCCTAAACAATGCTTTAGCAATCACCTGTTTTTATTTCACAACAATGGCTAACGGCTGTGTGCTGCAAAAGGGCCCGTGCGGTAATTCGGTGCAGCCGACACGCTGTGGGTAATTGCGAGAAGCTCACGCAGAGTTCCTGTTAATTGTTTTTTCGCGGGTCTCCTTCCTACGTCCTTGTGTCCTTGCCACGGCTACCCGCGGCACATTCCTGCGTGGGTCTCTGTCACGAACCTTGTCACCGGGCATACATCATCCTTCTCAGTTCATCCTACATTCATTCTGCTGGCTGGCAGCAATTATATTTCCCTCTCTGTCAGACCTCTTGGCAAATGGGACGATTATGTGGTGGCCTGCTTCGTTTTTCACTGTTTTTTTTTTTTTCCTGCCTTCTTTTTAAAGTATTTTCTTCTCCAATGTACAAAAATATATAAAATTAAATAATACAGAGTGAAATTCATTCGACGCGGGCCCGTGAGAGTCACGTATTGGGCTATGAAATTTGGATGACCCAGTCTTCATATACCTGTCTTTGAGACGAAAAGCAGCGTGTACCATGTTTAGTTAAAAACATGCCCAGGCACGGATGAAATATCATCCGCGTATGAAAGTGCTCGTCTTTCATTTGCTTTCTCGTCGAAATTCAAACTGCCTCCATTTCGGCCTAGATAAACAAGGGCAGCCCATGCTCGGTTGTATCTATCCTTGTTCCTGTCCAAAACGCAGTTATATAGTTATATTTTGACATATTCCCTCATCTCAGCTTCCTATCTCCTTTTGCAAACCAAAGGTTGTTTTTTTTTTTTTTTTTTTTTTTTTTGCTTTGCTTCGACTGAAAACTAGATCTTTGTTTACGCGGATTAAATGTGCGTTTGAGTACACTCCAGCTGGTACATTCGCAGAGAGCGGGAAAACGCGGACGGGCTGTTTGTGACATCGCCACGGGGTCAACCGCCTTCACTCGAGTCTATTTGAATGGCGCAGCGAGTGTGCTTTGTTAATCACTACGCCATGTATGCATTTTTGTGGAGAACTCTGATTCATGGATGCTTAAGCGTGAAAAAAAAAAGCCTCTTGTTTGGTGGACCCATGGAAATAATTAAAAAGTTAAAGGTCCGCCAAGCTTTCACAGAGTTTGCTGCCGACGATGGGGGGATTTTAATTACACTAGCCTCCCCTGATGGAGTGACACAAACTGTTTCTTGTAGGACTACTGGTAATGGGCCCCATCCTAAAAAAAAACAACCATATGCACAACTAGAAGACATTGTCATAAATGTGCATTTAATTAATGAAAAGTAATAAAAATACTTAATAAACTGCATTTGAGTTTATCATTGAATTGAATTATTAAAAAAAACTTCAATTTGTAATTCAGGGAATTATATCACATGGCAGAAATGTCCCCTTTCTTTGTTTAACACATAAAAGTTTTTCTTGGCTGGGAATTTTTGTAACTCGTTTCAAAGCACTGTGGTTCTCTTCTCTGTATTCCAAATTATCCGAAATGGCCATCATTTACTGGTCCGGCGAGGAATGATTTTGAAAGCAATAAATATGATCCACGTAGTAAATGTGTTAAAATGAGAGTATCTGTACTGTATCTGTCCCAGTGCTTTTGTTGGCTGAGCCGACACAGAACCGCTGGAGCCTGTACATATCAAAATGGCACTTTCTGTGGCTAAATTGTTAAAAGCAGTTCCAGAGCACATCGGAATGCTTCGCTCACGCTCAAAGCCTCGTATCATTTAGAAACTCTGAGGAGAAATAAATAGATAAAAAGGCGCCTGTGTGGGACGGAATAAAAAAACTTCAACCCGCCGCCGGCGGCATGAAAAACAGGCGGCCGACGCGCGGTGGAGGCCTCACCTGCTTGGCTGGTGGCGATGTTGACGGCGGCGAACAGCCTCTGCGTGCGGCTCAGGTCCGAGACGCCGTTGACCGCCTCCACCTCGAAGGTGTAGTTGGCGTGCGCCAGCAGGTCCAGGATGGTGACGTAGGTGTCCGCTAATCCAGACTGCTGGGGGGCGTAGCCCACGTTCCCGCCGCACGGCGCGCACTCCTCCGGCTCCCAGCTGCACCGCCGGCACATAATCCTGTAGGTGACGTCGCTGCGGCCGCCATTGTCCGCCGGGGGACTCCACTCCAGGCTCACTGTGGTCTGATTGATGTTGTAGACCAGGTTCTGTGGCGCCGAGGGGGGTCCTGTCATAGGAGACACATGGAGATGACATTACGGACAGGGCCTAAGTGTAAAATTACCATTTTGACACAAGCGACAGATGTGCAGCCAGAGCATTGGGGTCTCAAGCACATGGTAAAAAGGGTACCCCAAAGAAAGGGGTTGGGGGGGAACTGGCAACAACCAGAAATTGACGTTATAATGCTAATGGAGCAGTTGCTGGAAAACGGGAATACGTATCTTTGTGTCACACGTTACTACATGGGACACCCACATAGTCTACTACAGGGTTAGGCAACCCTGGTCCTGGAGTGCCGGTGACGTTTCTGGTTTTTGTTCCATCTGAGCTTGAACGCAAGAGTTTGATTGATGATTAAAAGTCTGAGCCTGAATATTCTGAATGGCGAAACACAAGAGTGCCTCCAGCACATGGTTACCTGCTTTAATTACTCCTGATTAATTAAAATGAATCCAGTTATGTAGTTATAGCTTGGATGGAGCAAAGACCAGGACCGTCTCTGCACTCCAGGACCAGGGTTGCCTACCCCTGGTCTACTATATAATAGTGCTAGTAATATTAGAATCATCTAGTTATGATATGTTCAATTGTTCTTGCTTTAAATCATAAAGCCATAATCATGATGGAAAGGGAAATAACCTTCACTCCACACACACACACACACACACACACACACACACACACACACACACACACACACACACACACACACACACACACACACACACACACACACACACACACACACACACACACACAACCAGATTACATTCATAACTTTGAATATCCAAACAAACTCCTTTACTGCAAGCTACTTATAATATTCAGTGAGACACCCACTTCCTCAATTTCAAAAAGGATAACTAAAGTACAAAACCACTCGAGAGAACATTTTTAGCAGTGCCATTTTAAAGAGACTGAAGTGGACATGACACACTGCTCCATCATTCACTCTGCCCCCTCCAAACAACAATGATTGGATTGTGAAATGAATAGGCCCGTTAATGGTACGGGCAGGAGACTTCCAAGTTTTGGATTTTAGCAGGCAGCATGACTCATCTCATTTTGTGAGTCAGATTAAATCCAAGTTAGCCGCTTGTGGGCTCGGTAACCACTCCTTTGAAGTAGAACCATAAGTGCATCCACTTACAAATATACTGTCCTCCAAATTACGATTCATAAATTGAACGGCATTAATAATTGATAATAATTGAACTAACTTCATAATGCTCTGCTTCCTAAGTGGCTATTTGTTTTGTTTTTTCCATGTTATTAATTGAATGGATGTGATATAGATAAATTCATTACTTTACTTAACATCGTCAACAGCGTTGTCAAACAGGGTACATACTGTGAAATCCACAAGCCAGTAGCGTGCATGGTTAACACCGCGAAGCATTGTCAAATAGCTGCATATCTGTCCGCGACACATGGCGCACGCCATTTTAGAGATGCCAGGATTTGGAATAGTCTCTCGTGCTCGTAGGGCCCGGAGAAGCGTCTGCGCTGATCTGTGCTCTAGATGCCATCTCATCTCGAATGATCAATGCAGCTGTAGCCGGAGAGCAGAACGCCCGTGACACGACTGTCTCGCGCTGCCGCTACATGAGCTGCGCGAGGGCACGCAGCGGCCCCGCCGGAGCGGTTTCCTGTCAGGACGAGAAAGGAAGGGACCCCGGCGAATACCGGTGCATCGCCACGCGGACGGGGGTAGCCGTCAATCAGAGCGAGCCGTGCTCAGCGGCGACTCTTGCCCTGACCATCGCAATCGCGCCCGCTCGTCGGTCGCGCCGTCGCGCGCGGTGACCAGCGTGGCGTCGCGCTAGCTGAGGCCCGCGGCTTACGCGTGAACTTCGGTCCGTCGGGAGGCGCTCGCGGGCGCCGTTTCCGGCGTGACCGTTTCTCGCGCTCCGAACTCCATCTTGTTCTGCTGCCTCAAGGAACACCGGTGAGCACTAAGGCCCCGGGGGGTTGTCGGGCCTCCAAACAATAGCTGTGCCGTCGCCATCTGTCAGATGAACTGCTGATACGCAGACTGTCCACAGAAGCACAGTTACTTTCTGACGCAGTCACTGACGGAGTGAAAACTAACGCAGAGATGGAGCGTAATGATGTCTCAGTCTCGGCGCGGCGGTGTGACTCACATTTTTTGCCAGATAGTGGCTTATCGCTGACGAGCTGAGTTTGGACAGTAACATCCTGCCAGGTTAGCAATCTCTGGACACCCCAGACGGCGAGCAATGGTGACTTCCTCCTGCCTCACAGCCGTTGTTCTACAGTTAAGCAGGACAGATTTGTTCCTTCCTGCGTTCGTTTTGTGATTTTTCACTGCCAATCTACAGGATAAGTCATCGTTATGAATAGCGAGGTGCTGGTACTATGGTGCTTATTCAACAGTCACTTGAGATATCATTGTCAGTCAAATGTCATCAATCGCCACTTTCTTTTAGTTCTATATTTAAAGCATACATGCATAGTTATAAACCTTTAATGTAGTGTATTCAGTTTCCTGTATGAAAAAAGTATGTGCTGTACTCTACGAAACCTATATTTTTTACAAGACCTTAGCAATACAAGAAATAATATAACAACAGCCTGAGAGTTATTTGCGTATCCCCCTCATGAAGGATAACCGAACAGCTATATGAAACAGATATAAATATACTGTATGTTCATACTGTCCCAGACACTCGGGAGCAGAGGAGCTCCAGCTCTGGATATGAAAACCTGAGAGACAGCCGCCGAGGTGGACACTAGGACCTTCAGTCCCCATGCAAATTTTCCCCAATTAATCCACTTCAGGGACACAAGCCACACTCAGCCACGGGGCTTATCTCTGTGTGTTTTGGTTGTTCTTTATTTCCATGGCTACATTTATTAATAATCCCTTCGTTTGTTCAGAGATTATTGTAATGCGGGTCTCAAGTAGCAAAAAATCAAGGCAATGCTTCCTCTACCGCTAAATGGTAATGAAAGGATGTGGTAAGAGCCACTGGTATAGCCGAATTATAATAATAATAATTTGGGATCAATTTGAATGAATGTTTTTTTTTGTTATGTTTGTTCATGTGCAAGCTCTGCGCGCTTCCAAGTCACGCCGCTCATTTTCCCCACCGTACCGCATATGAGCAAGAGTCCCCACACACCCCGTTTACCCCCACTCCAACCATTTTCCACACTCAACCGTTCTTCATCGATACCACATTGCAACTTAAAATTCAAGGAGAAATGACTTCCAGAGCAAAGAGGTCTTTGAAACCGGATTTACCCAGTTATAGCATTTTCTCAAATAATCATGAGCGGCGATAAAATAACATTGGATTTTCTGAACCTTTCCGAACAAAAAAAAAAGTATGAATCATTTGCCAAATATTTTGTACAAATGCACGTGCAAATAGTACGTCGGTCCAAATGCAAATATGTATCTGTATATTTACCGGTAAATATTTTAAACACCCCTCCGTAGGAAAAGTAATCATGTACTGGTGGATAGTCAAACACTGGCGTTAATACAATTGAGACCAAATGTAATTTATCTCTTCAATTTTCCTATTTCGCATTAAGAAAAGTGCGGTCATGTTCAAACAACTCCCGGTTAATTCCCAGTGGTGTCAGCGGTGGCGTTTGAATACATGCACCAGTCGAATGAGATGTCCCTTTCATTACATTACATTACATTATAGGCATTTAGCAGACGCTCTTATCCAGAGCGACTTACACAACTTCTTATTACATTTATCCATTTATACAGCTGGATATATACTGAAGCGATTCAGGTTAAGTACCTTGCTCAAGGGTACAACGGCAGTGTCCTACCTGGGAATCGAACCTGCAACCTTTCGGTTACAAGTCCAGTTCCTTAACCATTATACTACACTGCCGCCCTTTCTGCTCTGAACATCCTACTCCCTGTCCCCTGTCGCTCCCCGCTCCTTACTTTTGCTCGCTGGGACCAGATACTTCTTGCCGCGCCTTACCTGCGGCTCAGAGACGCGACACTTCCTAAGCTCTGGCTGTCTGTCTGCTGATCCTCTGAGCTCAAGGGCTTGTAGCTCTCTCTGTCGTATCTGCGCTCCCCCACCCCCACCCCACCCTCGCAATGAAGTTTCACTCCACAAATTCGCCATCCGTATCCTTCACAGACCACAACGTCTCAATCACATGCAAAACAGAAGCTTCTGTCTCCCGCGACAGCTGCATTGTGCGGGTGTCTGTGTGTTTGAGAGTGTGTGTGCGCGTGTGTGTGTGTGTGCGTGTGTGCATGTGAGCGCGCGCCTGTGTGTGTGTGTGTGCGCATGTGTGTGTTTCCTGTCACACTCTTTGCGTACCAATCGAAAGCTAATTCTCCAGTCTGGCTGTTTGAGTAAACCTGTGATTTTAGCACTGCATATTCACCTCTGATGATAAATTCTCACTTTGCCCTCTACACTAATGAATTCCAGGCCCTGACGGATCTCAAACACTGTTTTCCGCCGCTGCTTTCTGCTTCAACTCAGCCTTTCAAATAGTATTCCACAACATCCCCTGTCGGGGGCCCATTCAATGTAACACCCATGGCACCCTTTAGAGTTATGAATTTAAGCATTATCTATTATGTATATTTTTTTGATTCCTAATATATCACCATGAGATCAGCAGTCACTGAGATTAATTACAAATATGAAAAGGAACAGAAAAGAAAGGAAATAATATGATAATAAGTGTGAGAGCACAGTCGTCGATGTCTATCTTAATTTCACGTTTACAATTGGCACAATAGTGAGACAGCACTGAAACTATACTTAGTAAATTAAACAAAAATACTGGTTGACTAAGTTGACCCTAGTTCTTGTATTACATGTAAAAACTAAAAGTTAGTTCATTTCTCATTTATATTAGGTGTAACGTACTAGAGACCTTAGCCTGCCATAGCGTGAAAGAAGATAATCCAATGCTTATCTGCATAGCTTTACCGATCAATTGCCTATTGAGGATCTATTCACGAACTTAAGGGACAAGCCGCATGGATTTAAGGTGGGGGGAGGACGATTACATTAAACCGCATCAACCAAGCAGAAATCCTTTGATCGACAAACACGGGCGCTGACCCCTGACCCCGGCGCCTCCGTCGCGGCCATTAACGCATTCCAAACGACGAGTGAAAAGTTGCGGAAAACGGGAGAGATTGCGCACGACAGGAGGACAGGAGGCTCTCTGCGGCTCCGTATTCTCCAGCCCCCGCTCCGTCCCCTAGCAACCGCCGGCGGGGATGAAGGCTCTACGAGACGTCAACTCGGTGAGGTGGCAGACAAGGGGGAGAGAGAGAGAGAGCGGGGGAAGGGGCAAGGGGTGGTGGGGAGCGGGGGTTGGGTTGGCTCTGCACACAACTGCCCTTTTTAGACTCCTCTCATGCCAGCGCGGCGCACAGCTGTTGCGTGATTGATGGGGAGGCTCGGAAACCTATCAACATCCCCGCGTCTCGCCCCTGCGTCGAAAGGACAGGCACTCGGCAAAAGCCCCTTCGACATAACTCATTATCTCAGAGGCCTGCATATGGATGAAGCAAGTGACTCTGGTATCAATGGGATTATTGTATGAATGCACCGCACGCACACACACAAAAAAAAAAAAACTTCATAAAAGGAATATGTCGTGTTTGGATGCCTTTTCAAAAGGAAGATTAAGAGTGAGATTTATTTTCTTCTTGGTGAAACGGTTCCGTTTATATACCTTTACAACGTACCATAATCTTGCTTTCCCCTCACAATTGGAATTTCCTAATCCGCGCTCTGAAGAGATGTCTCAGTGTTTGTCCTGAGCCTAAGATTTTGTAGGTTTTCCGAGTGCTCATTTAACAATCTGTCAATCAGGCTGTTTATTCAAAAGAATGTAAATTCACATCCAATTACTATTCAATCCAAAAAGTGCTGCAAAAACCCACACGGAAAACCTCTGCCCCCTGACACTCGTGTAGTCAAAATAAGGTAATCCTGAGATAATTGAGATAAATGGCAATGTATGGACGTGCTGCCTACAGTTTCCATTATATTACTTCGGAGTCAGAACGGCACAGAGAGAAAGTATTTTAGCCTTTTTTTTTCCTTCTTCTCATTGCGTGTGTGTTTTGCCCTTGGTCAAGTGAGCACCAAATGGTGAACACTGAGGCACGTTATTCATTTCCAGACAGTAAAACCACAGCAGAGTGCCGGAGTTGAAAGTAACGGATCTGTCATTCATGAAAACGAATCTGAACGGTTACACGGTGAATGCGAGTCTTTTGTCTCCCCCACTCGCTGATTGGGGGGGGCGACCCAGGCAGCAATTAGGTCAAATTGCTTTACAGCGTGCTCTGCCTTTGAGTTAGTCACGGAATTAAGGCTGGGAACGGGGACTCCCGCTAACGGAGAAACCAGAGGAAGTTTTGAACCCGGGCGTGAACGATGAATTAACCTGTCAGAGCAAGGGGGGGGGATTTAATTTTCCAGATTCTTCCTTAATGGGACTCCTGTCCCAGTGCGGGATATCATTTGTTTAAGTAAGCGAAATTCACTGCTCCTCATTCCACCTCTGCGAAAACTACTCGGAGCAGAAACTGCAACTGAGACCATTTCCAGTGATCTAGGAGGGGAAGCCCCGCCTACCTAAATGGATCCCCTTGCCCAAGTAAACAAGTCATCAACGCCTGTCACATAATTGCCACACTCACCGGGACAAATGGAGGCATGAGAACCTGCAAGGCTGCCGCTGACTATAATTGCAATCTTTTAGACAGGAAGTGGCAAATTGCTCCAGTGATCATTAGCTACCCGCAAAGGCAAGGAAAAAAAAAACACACAAGCAAGTCTTTGAACATAATTGTAAATACATATTGGCATTCGGGGATATTGGATAGCATGTGGCTGATGAACTCGAGACTGGAAGGAGAACAGGTCTGGTTTGGATATGAGACTCCACCAGAACCAGGCCTGTCAGTTTGGGTCTGGTCTGGATATATAGGCTCCACCAGAACCAGCCCTGTCAGTTCGGGTCTGGTTTGGATATGAGACTCCACCAGAACCAGCCCTCTCAGTTTGGGTCTGGTTTGGATTTATAGGCTCCACCAAAACCAGCACTCTCAGTTCGCGTTTGGTTTGGATATAAGACTCCACCAGAACCAGCCCTCTCAGTTTGGGTCTGGTCTGGATATATAGGCTCCACCAGAACCAGCCCTCTCAGTTTGGGTCTGGTTTGGATATGAGACTCCACCAGAACCAATCCTGTCAGTTTGAGTCTGGTCTGGATATAAAGGCTCCACCAGAACCAGCACTTTCAGTTCGGGTCTGGTTTGGATATAAGACTCCACCAGAACCAACATTTTCAGTTTGGGTCTGCCCTCTCAGTTTGTGTCTGGTTTGGAACCAAGACTGTACCAGAACCAGCACACTCAGTTCAGGTCTGATTTGGATATATAGGCTCCACCAGAACCAGCGCTCTCGTTTGGATATAAGATTCCACCAGAACCAGCCCTCTCATTTTGGATCTGGTTTTGATATATAGGCTCCAGCAGAACCAGCACTCTCAATTTGGGTCTAGTTTGGATATAAGACTCCACCAGAACCAGCAATCAATTTGGGTAGGGTGGTCTCCTAGGTGGTTGACACATCCTTGGTAATACTGTGATCATTGTAATGATTAAATCATGTTTACTATACTAGGGTTTAATATTTCCCTGAAAATGTAGCATTTTAAATGCCAGGAAAAAAAAGCACATCTTTCTCAAGAAATCCCAGTTTTACCAAAAGTCTGGATGGTGAAATGGAAATCAAGCACACCGTTCCAAAATCGCAAACAGGTACATACAAGCCATTTAGATTTTTATTCTGCTATCACAATCATTTAGTTATTATTTGCTTGCATTCCCGAGTGTAACAGGCTAAGGAGAATTCACATAGCCAAAGATAAACATGAGAAATGGGTCATTGTTTGAAACGTGTATCATTTAGTTTATAGAGCTAGACTACTGACAGCCAAAAATATAAAATGAACTGCGCAGAAATTTTTTTATTTTTCAAGATGTGCAGGGATATGAGTCCCCAGCTTTAAATGCTATACTGTACAACTCGTCCGCACGGCTTATAAAATGGAATAACAATTTAGACAAACTACCCCGCACGAGAGTGTTAATTACTCACTGCGCTGCAGCCTGCAGTGGGTGTTTGATTTATGTGTCAACAGTTTACCAATTTATTAAGATGTGGCAGTGGGTGGGGGTGGTCATTTTAAGGGGCCTTGATGTGCGAAGGTTTGGGAAGCCGTGCAGTAGTTTGGCAGGTAATGGCCATCGATATAGAACCATAGATTAGTCATATGTCATAGTATAGGGGCAAATTTTTTGAGTCCGTACCCAGGCAAGATGGTGGCCAGTAACTATGGTTCTATATATATATGAGCCAATAATCAGCTATCTGGCTTCTGAGACCCGATTATGACATCACAGTGGGTTAGAAAGAAAGACAGTAAATGGTACTTTTGCCATAGGTTCCTATTATAGCTGGCTGGGAACTGTACCCAGGTAAGATGGCTGCCAAATTGTTCCATTTCAGAATATCAAATTGCTATTACATCACATGGTATGTCACATCTATGGTTCTATATCTGTGGTAACGGCACTTACTTGTGCAGGCCACGGAGGGCGGGTCCGAGATGGCCCTGTAATAACCGTCCTCACAGTCACAGCGCCAGGAGCCTTCTCTGTCGTTATAGCTGTGCGCCGGGCACCGAGAGCACTGCAGATCCTGGGAGGAAGACTTGTAGAATCCACGGCCACATGCTAGCGAGAAACAAGACCAAACAATTCAAATAAAAACCTTTTAGGGAAATGGAATGTACCGCAGTATAATGTCAACGCTTTGGTGATGTGTTGAAAATAATATACATGTATATATAGTGGAAATTCCGCAGTAACTGATGTGGTGCGTTGATTTTCCAAACTTGCAATGAACTTTTGTTTTAATGTTTTAAAAAAAAAATTGAACCTCAAGTTATGGTTAAAGCACCACAGCTGTAAGACTGGAATGCTCCTCCACCCAATGTTGCAAAAATATAAACAGATTATTTATCTTCAAAAGATTTAAGTAAAATGAATGTCAAGGATCAAAGGCATTTCATGAATTATTCCCAAAATGCCACTGGCTACTTGCTTGGGTTGTAGGAAAACCTCAACTCCATGGTGATAAATAATGTAGGTACGCTAGGTTTGTACCACAGTTACCTGAAATGAGCACAATAAATTAGAACTATGAGTAAATTATGCGGTTATGAGTGTATTCCAATTAAAACATCTACATTCATGTAAAATATTATTGGTAAACTGGTGAAGTACAAATGCTAATTCCATTATAAATCACAGCAGCTAAATCAGTTACTCATAGCTCTGTGTATTGTGAGCAAGAATTCACGATCAAAATTACAAGCGAAACTGAAGTCAGGGAATGTGAAATACATTTTAGATTTGACATATTAGTCCTCACACTTAAAGTCAGTTAATCTGCTGTTCATGTAAATTCCTGTGTCCAATTTAACCGGGAAACATTAATCATGTTTCTATACCTATCGCTCTAAGCTTTCACTGTGTATATATCTTCTTTCATTGTGTGGAGTGCATACCTCACATTATCAAACTCTCACACTATCAAAACTTTTTTGGCAGGAAGATACAGTAAGATATTGTGAACCAGAAATAGCAGTAATGTAGATTCTCATATCAATATCTCAGATCGACAATAGCTCAGAGCTCATATGTTTCAGGGAGTCTCAACATTCCCATACACCTGATGCAGGAAGGGTAGGGGGGAAAAAACAGTAAACAAAATCCAGGTGGCAACATTAGCACTTCCATGCCATGGCATAAATTAGAAGGAGGACAGTGTAGTCCAGTTTCAGCCGCACGAAAGCCTTGTCATGTTGAATTTATCTCAGCGCTCGCTTTAATGAAATAAAGACCTTTTTCAGCATAGGAAAAGAAAAAAAAAGCACAACATGATTTTATCTCGTATTTCTTTACCTATAAGTGTGCGTAATTGAAAACAGCATTTTGAAAAGGTGAGAGGTGCTCTCTGCTCCGCAAAGCTCCGCAAAGGCTCCCGAAAACAAAATAAGAACCCTGCGTTGCGAACGCGAGCGTAAATTGCCTTTTAACTGTGCTACGTCAGCATCGCATTACACGTGCGAGCGACATCTTTAAAGCGTCATTAATATCCGGAATATTGTGCCGCTTCGTCAAGTGACAGTGTGACGTCCTCTTTCCCCTCGCAGTCTGCGTTAGTAGCCGCGTGACACCGCCAACGCCGCGGTCATGCGTTGGTTACACACGCCAGTTAAGCGCTTCTAATGCTCAGACTGTTTGAACATCGTGATAAATCACCGCGTCTGTTTGCCTTTCCCCGTCCAGAGAGCCGCGAGCTGGAGGGCCAGCGTCTGGAGAAGAGGATCACGGCTCCGTTCACGGCCCACTCCTTTTCAGCACGCGCAGAGAGCCCAACTCCAGACACTCAAAAACAGCCAAACAAACTACCCGGGGCCTATATTAGGAGCATCGGAGTCAGTGCGAGAACAGTTTTGGAATGTAAACAATAGTCCGCGTAACAGTTTTCCTGTGCAAGCCGTGTTTATTTAATGTCTTCAGTTAGAATTTTTTTTCTTTAAGTCAGCCATTGTTTATCGATGCGTCTAAAAGCTTTGGTTTTCCAGAGATGTTTATATAATCGACAGAAAGGTAAAAGGCTCAAGATTAGACCCTCAAATAAAACTGTTCAGTGACATGAGTAACCATTTACCCCCACCCCCCCTCTACCTCGGGTCCCGGATACTCCAGCCTCACTGTGAATGGCATGCATAAACATGGCCGTCCAGTGCTCACATTCCTATCTGAACAAGTCACGTATCACCAAAGCACTGTTTCCCTGACATATTGCTTTAAAAATACAGTGATTAAAATACAATTTAATAAAAGTGTCTCAAAATAAGAAGAAAACAAAAAACTTACCACATATCCTACACCTACAAACGTATTACCAACACAACATTGGAAGTGTCCCAATGAAAGGATATACTTATATACCTAACAAACAGGACATGTTTTTAACAAAGGGTTAAAAACGTGGTTAAACCAGGGTAATGGTCTGGTTGAAAATACCGATCTTTAACATTATCCTTGCACACGCCTCGATGCTCCATTTCAATGTCAAAACCAAGGACTTCATTTTCAAAATACTTCATTCCCACAAGTAAGCCTAAATGACAAACAACAAAGAACAGGCCTCATTTCAACAGCTCGTAGTTTTTCCTCCTTTCAGATCAACAGTTTGCTAAAGCGAGCAACTGAAAGGCTGAGATAAACACTCGACCCAATTACAACATGAAGAAATTAGTCACTACTTAGAAAACAGGGCTGAGGTTGAGCAGCGCAAAAAAAAAAAAGATTAAAAACTGTCTGGCATTTCTACCAGGCTTCTTAGCAAGCGAGAGAGAGAGAGAGAGAGGAGAGAGAGAGAGGCTGTGTCTGTAATTTGCCTTCCAGTGGTCAAGGCTTCGCAGTCAGAGAAGAGAAAACAGACTGCAGTCAGCATTTTTTATACACTTCACTGATGGAAAAGGAAGGGCCTTAGAACTCAGCGAGGAATAAGCTCCAGCTTACAGCTGTGAGAAACGTCTCTATCGCGCTCCACACTGAGAAACTGTGGATGAAACAAAGACGTGTTATCTTGCCCAGACACACACACAAAAATAAAATGCTCTATTGGTTTAAGATACTAGTTTTTCTTTGCAGCTTTTTAACATTCTTGAATTGTATCCAAGTGCTCAAACTATTTGCCCCATTGCAGACGAACCTTAGAAAGGCCGCGAAGAAGAGAAAGAGGGAAAAAAAGATGGATACCATTTTGAACCCAGGGTGACATTTTTGTGAGAGTGTGAGATATTGTTTCCTGTAGCCATTCCAGTTGATGATTATTACTAAAGTCCTGGTGTTGCACAACGGCACCGTGGGTAGTTTTTCTTTCGGTTAATGCAGCACTTTGACTGACCGATCAGATTTCACAGTGTGCCTTACAGCTAGAATTACCTTTACCGTAAGGTAAAGCAAGGGATCGCTTTTTAAAAAAAAAAAAAAAAAACAGACTGCAAAAATTTGAAAAGTATCCCCTCCCATTAACCCTGCCATTAAATCAAGGTAGATATCTGTTTCCACCATCAAGGGCAGAGGCAATTCCAGGTCTACAGGGACGAGCAGTGCTATCACATTTCCTCGAATCCGTCTCATCTCAGTTTAGTGATGGCTTGGAGGAACACTCCCGTTTGGGCGGGACTTCCGGGTCCCCGCCCCCTCCCCCCCCCCCCCGGCCGCCCTGCAGTCCCGACCCGACGATGCGCAGAATCCGCCCCGCGTTGTCGGAGCGCCGCGCGGCGGCGGTGCGGCAGGAGGAGAGACGAGGAGTAACTCGGAGATAGCGCCCCATTAGAGCGATAAAGGAGGCGCGGGGGGAAGAGCGGCCGACAGGACGGCCACGCCAGCCCGGCCCGCTGACGAATGCCAGGCGGAGCGGGTCACACGCGATAAAGGAAACAGTTTATTTTCTCCCTCCAAAAACGGCCGCCGTCTTCCTTAAGCATTTCCCGACCGCACGGAGGAGGAATTGCCCTTGCAAATATCAACTTTAATCGCGGTTCGACTGAAGCTCGCCAAGTTTTTTTTTTTTTTTTGTGAAATAGCCGCTTTTTATTTTTCTCTGCGTCGTCTGTTCGTCTTAAGGTCAGTGTGCGGCACGTGTTGCCCGGTCACGGTTTGCATACGAGTTTAAAAAATGGATAGTTACAAGCAATGCACTGACTGAGCCTGTGCACTGTAGTTAAGTGTGTTCAAACCCCTCCATATAAAAGGAACTTTTACATGCTTTGGTTCATTATTTACCTCTTCTTCACTGCAAAAAAAAAAAAAAATCTTAAAAGTCAATCTTAACAAGTATTTTAGTCTTATATTTAGACTTACAGTCTTATTTCTATCACTTTCTATTAAATAAGACAAAAAGATTGCCAATGGAGTGTGACAGTTTTACTGATTTCAAGATTTGCCAATGGGGTAAGATAATTTCAATTGTCAAGCAAAAAGTCACTTAAAACACGCAGACAGACATTTTTTGCAGTGTCCGTGTGTAGTGCGTTGAAAGTCTCATCTAATGAATTGCACATTAACCTTCTAGCCTGGTCTTACTCATTATTGCAGTTGTAAATAGAGAGTATTTTGGAGAGTTAACATCATTTACACAACCAATTATAATAATAGCTCCTTTGATAAAAATGTGTGTTCTGGCCGTGTTAAGCACATGTTTTACTAACTAAGAGCAATATCCAAATATGGTTTAAAAGAGCCTTCTCACTTAGTCCTGAGCTGTAAATAATTTTATAAAATGCCTTTTTATAAGATGCATGAATTATAACTAACCACACACATACATCAAAGGTAATTGGTTTCAATTCTATTCTTCCAACTTTGAAGACAAAGGCCTGTATTCCATCAACATTTGTTGTGAACTGATTTTACAAGGAAACGCAAGCGTTTCTTCACAATCTGTTTGGCGAGTGAGTTGACTCAGTTCAAGTGAATGCTGGGATCGTCACACTATGTTTGTGAAGAAAAAATAACTATTTTAACTATTAGTCAAAGTTAAAGGTAAACGTTGGTTGAAATCAGGCCAAAAGCCCTTTTCAAAACTCAGGAAACGGTGGCATAAATCACACAAAAGAGGAAGTCATTGAAGCCCTGTTGGAAAGCGTGGCAAGACCATAGATACGCCGTGTGTCAGCATATTCCTCTCCAAACCAGCTCATTAAAAAAAAAAAAAACACCTATTTCTGGGCAGAAGAAGTTCTGAGAGTAACACAAGACGGCAAAAAAAGATTATAGTCTTAGAGTCTGGGGGATTAAATGGCTAAAAGAAACAATCACATTCTCCCAATTCACACATAACTCCATGCATACCTGGAAACATGCGAGTGCGAGTTCAGGACACATAGACAACTACGCCATTCATATGTGTACCTGTGCTTAGAGGGAGATCGGTAGCTTTATCTGAGAAACTGAGAAAAGATTAGCATTTTCTTACATTACAGTCTACTTAAAGGACACCTCAGGCTGCCCTCTGAAAAACCAAATACCAAGTAACTTTTCAAGGTCATGTGATGGAAATGGTTTTAGCTCCTCAATTCTGACTCAAAATTTTAAAGTATGTTTTTACATTTCTATCCTAATGAAAGTGATTTTTCAGGTTAAATAATTCACTCACTAAACTGTCTTTGCGAAAGGGAAAAGCTAAGTGAAAATTAGAGAAAAGCTTAGAGAAAAATTTTGACCCAATCAAATGTGTCTTTTACATGCAAGTTCTTTAACTGATATATTACCGGAGAGGCAAGAAGTTTAAACAAAATTACTTTGTGTTTATCTGCCTTTTGTTGATTCTGCAGCTAAGAAAAGTAAATTTTCCTTCTTTACCATCATGCACATTGTTTCCCCTCAACAGAAAAAAACAACTGAATACAACATCCTGCTGTCCGCCACAGTATGTACCATCACAGCACATAAACCTATATTACTGCCCTGACAATTACACAACAGACTTGAACAAACCGAACAACTGCCTCACTTTATTTCTATCTATGCTACCATGCAGATTTATCGCAAGTGTAGGACAACACTAAACAAAGGACACTTTAACGTTAAATCAATTATATT
Organism: Synaphobranchus kaupii; assembly: GCA_029718625.1. NCBI lineage: Eukaryota > Metazoa > Chordata > Actinopteri > Anguilliformes > Synaphobranchidae > Synaphobranchus > Synaphobranchus kaupii. Next base: position 16,957,379 of record CM056381.1, on the reverse strand, counting down.
ACATAATTTATTGGACTTGTTCTGCCTGGACGGGAACGGAACTGTGTGTCCACAGAATGTATGTCCCCTTCCAGAAACTTCTGCACAGCTTCCATTCATCATGCGGCGTTAGGCCTCCCTAATGAATTCATCCTGATGTGGAAAATGTCCCTGCCTAATCGACTTTCTTTTAGTTCATTTAACTCGGAAGGGGGGAGGGGGGAGGGGCAGCTAAGCGGTCACTTGCAGCAGAGTACGCGGACGGTTCGGGAAAGAACTTCTCATGAAAGGGTTTCGGGAGAGAAAAGAGAGTCGGTTATTAATGGAGATGAAAGCAGAAGGCACGGGCCACCCCCCGATCGCCCCCCCCGCCACCGCGACTAAACGGCGGTTAAGAAATGGAAGAAGAAAGAAGGTGGAAAGCACGAGGTGGTGGGAGAAAAAAAAACGTTATCACCGGGCTCGGCCTCCCGTGAACCTCAGCGGTCCTGCCTCCGTGGCGGTAACGGCCGAACCGCGGGGACCGTGTCAAAACAGCCGTTTGACCCCGTCGCTAGTCGGTCCCCCCTCCCCCCTCCCCCCCCACTCCTGCCCCCGTGAGGCGGGAACGGAGAAAAACGATCCGCGACCCTCTGGACTAGCGGCCGCGGCCCCCGTTTAAATAAACGCCAACTGCGCGGTTATGGATTATAATCACGATAATTAGGCCCGGCTTGCTTGTCACATTTACATTAAGCGCTGCGCTGCAGTGTTCCGTTTCCATTATTTCCGCCAGTCAGCTTCTGGAGTAAAGACGTGTCAATCCCGCGAGCTGAAGAGAATTTTGGAAACGTCTTTATTTTAGTTGCTGTATGTTTTTCCCACTAAAAGCTATCGATTCTTTCTTCATTATACTATTTAGTGAACAAATCACAGTACTATATATGCATACAACATAGTCCATTACACTCTAATGCATTTTCACTATCCTTCCAAATAAAATAAATGGAACATTTTTTTTTCTCGCTATTGTCAGAACGTACAGGAATGTTGAAAGGTGACAGAGGGCACATACTACAATTATAATGTATTTTCACTTTGTTTCAATTCCGCTTTAAAGGAAATTGGGTATTCTTCGCCGCGTCTTAGTAGAATGCATTGTTCAGGAGAAAAGTCAAAGGGCACAGGCTGTTGTTAAAATGTTGAGTGGGGAGCTACGGTATAATGAACAAGCTATTCATTTTTAATGTGGGATTCGGTGTCACCTTTACAAATGTAGACCACTTCTGAAAACTTCCTTGGCCGCAGCGAAAGTTGGCCAACCTTTCATTTTCACAGAAAATTATTTCCATTATATGTTAAGGCTTCAGATTATGTACAAGATGGAGCAAATGCACAATGTAAACAGTGGGTAGATTTCTTATATTGTTTTGATGCCACCATTGCATTTTCTTCAATAAACATTCACATTTAATTATATGGGCCACAGCAAATTGCAAACAGAATAATAAAAAGGATTTTTATGGTTTCCATTGAAATCCAGCACCCCCTGTTTTTGCTTACAATAGGCCTATAGGTCTAATACATTTCTGGAAAACAGCACCTCCTTTATTAACAGTTATGTCCACCTCAGACAAATTCGGCCTCTGCCCCACAGAAGTGGTGATAGCATTTTCTTCGTTGCTATTTGAAAAACCGTATGAACTAACTCACGTACTGTATATACGCATATAAAGTGGCGCATAATGAAAAATAATCCACTTTGTGGATTATGGTTGTGGAAACACAGAAACTGTTCAGTGAACTATTTTATGGGCAAAAAATAAATGTGCTACTTTCGTCTTCGCTGGATTTCAGTAGTATATAATTCAGGGGGAAAAGAAGAACCCTCGATTACCAAAAACTAATAATAAAAAGTGCCTGGGAAACGGAGCATAAAATGCCCAGCGTGTGTTTCAGCGTTTTTATCCAAACAGCAGTGCGTGCGCATACTGATTCAAATACGTGCATTAGTGCATAAACCCTAAAAGGAGATGGACCTTTTGTAATTTTTTTTTTTGTGTGCGCGTGAGATGGAATTATCTCCAAGGTGATGCCCAGGTCCCTCATTGGCTACGCATAAGGTCAGTGAATATTAACTTCATTTACACTCGGCTGCAAACGGGTTTGGCGGCCACAATGGAGGCCTGCCTCTTCTGCTTAGTAATGTGAGCGCTGAGCTGACAGGACGTCGCCGCTGACGGAAGATGGATGAGCGCCGCGGTTGACCCCGGACGCCTAAGGGGTCACCTCTCCGGCCCCCCTCCTCCCGCCGAACAAAAGCCCGTTCCCAGCAGCCCCGGCGGGCCTCATCCTCGCTTGCGCTAACAGGTCTAGACGTTTCCATCGATCCCCCCGGTTCCATACCCCTTACAATCTTAAGCTCGCTCTCTTTAGCTATCTAAACCTTGGCGCGGATGTCTTTTTTTTTTTTTTTTTTGTAATTGCTTGCCGCCGTCTGTCGGGAAGGATGCGATCGGACAGGCGAACGCGGTGTCGGCGGAGACAATGTCTCGCCGTTTAGCGCGGTTTCCCCGCGTGGCATTCGGGTGAAAGTGATATGCGACCGGGCGGGATCTTAACGCCTTCGGAGCCGGGGCGGGAGGCCCCTATCAGAGGCTCATATTGTCACCGCCGCCGCTGCTCCGCGGAGAGCTTCTGAAAGCGCGGCGCTGCGCTTCAATCTTCTCTTAAGAAGAAAATCAATAACTTATTACATAACCTTGCACTCCCCCCCCCCCCCCCCCCCACCCAACACCCAGAAGACTAAGAGAGGACTTTTTAAATGGGCTTAGAAGCACTCTGTAGCATGAAAGCCCTCCAATTTTTCCCAGTGACTTGTTCTACTTCTGTTAAACAAGCAAAGCACATATACCTATCTTTCAGCGCATGTGCGGGTGCGCGCGTGTGCGTGTGTGTGTGCGTGTGTGTTGGAGCGCACGTGTATGTTTGTTTATAACAACGTTGATTGCAGGGCTAAGACATATACGTTAATCTTATCATGTTAAAATCACTTACATATCTATTTAAAACACACTAATGGCTACGCAATGTTTTATAACCCTCTAAAGTGAATAATAATTGTAATTCACCACACAATACATAGTATTTAATCATTCAAAAGTATGTATTTATTAAAACTTTTTTTTTTTTTCCTTTGTAACCTTTTTTTTTTTAAAACCCTACGAAACGAAGACAGATTTTTACCTAAGACCTTAAGTTTAAAAGAAATCAATAACGCGGCTCGCAGCGCCTGTCAGCGTGTCAGCTTTACTGCACCGATGACACAATGCCACATCTGTGTCATTTACCACGCTACCTGCCACCGGCAGCATAGGAACAGAGGAAAAACTCCCCGTCACAGTGACAGAATGGCTGACAATGACGAGAGCCCAATCCATCAACCAATCATTTTAATTTCAAATGATTCCAGTCCGGGGGGTATCCCCCAGGACTGACCGCGTTTCCCCTCTTATTTACATTATTAAGCTCAGTAAGACTTGTAATGGACGACCATTCGGGGCGCTAATACACACCTTATCAATCAGGGAGGTGTCAAGGATTAGTCCCCGCCTCCCGGTTCATTTGAAATGCTAAACGCGCCCTTCTTGGGGCCCGGGGCTGGGCCTCGCATCCCCGCTGCCTTGACACACCTTGGCTTTTGTGATCAACCTCAATAGATGGGCCTTTCCCCTGAGTTTCTGCCCATCAATCACTTTCCGACTAACTCCTGTCCAAGCTGCTGAGTCCAAAGATTGATTGCGTCGGGGTGTTTTCTTAACTTTGCGATATGCTGCACGTTAATGTGGTTGCTAAAATGTACTGATAGCTGAGATAAAACAGTACGTGGTCAGCGGGTCAACTGTCACCAGCTTCTAGTTAGGAAATCGTTGTAAAAGCATAATTGTACCACATGATGAATTAAAGTGCATTCCTTGGATAGTGCAAAATGGGGAAACAGAGGCATCGATGTCTATCTGCAAGACTCCTCCATTTCAGCAAAAAGCCCACTGTTACAGGAGACGTCACATGAACAGCCTACATGGCTACACAGCATTTTTGTGCGTAAACACGGCCTGTACGTGTAACAAGCCACTTCAAATGCTTTTTTTTCCCCCCGAACACCTATAAAACAATTATTTTTGGCAGGGGACAAACGAGGCGTGAATGGACGCCGAGAGGAAAAAAAAAAAAAAAAAAAAAAACTGGAGAAATCAGAAGAACAAGAAGAAAGAATCTACCGGTGCGCCGACCGCGCCGATGACTCCCCACAAAGAGTCAGATAGAGAGGGACCTGAAAGACAAGCTGTCCCTCGGCCGACGGTGACGAACGACTCGATCACAACACGCTTTAGAGCGGCCTCGTGCGTGCGCGCGGAGGCCGGGAGCGGCTGACGGCTCATCTCTGTCACTTTCCCCCGCCCCCCCCCGCGCTCCTCCATATCTTACGCGGGACGCCGCGCGCTCGCAATCTGTGGCGCGTTCGGACCAGCGGGGACAACGGCGGAGTTGTAAAAGATGACGAGGGCGCAAGAGAAGAAACGAGTAAGCGGCAGAGAAAGAGAGAGAGCGGAATCGCATCCCAGAGGGAACGCTCACGGGGGACCGCACGGACCGCAGAGTGATCTGTGGTAGCCTCGCGATAAAGGACGGCGCGGTAATCTAATGCCCTCCGTTTCTGAAAGGCCTTTGTTTTAAAACGTCCTGGCTGCACAGTTCCACTGACAGAGGAAGTTCGGTATTTTCCAGTCAATGCGCTTATACGCCAAGGGTTAAACACTCAGTGGGTAATTCAATATCACAAAATGTCTAGAAAAACATTAGGCTTAAATTCTGACAGCAAAGTATCTTTTTTTTGTACCGGCAAAATAATCCCATAATAAATTCTCTACGCCACCATGGGAACAGAGATTCTTAACTCTGAGCTAGAGGTGGGCAATAAGATCATTTTATATCATCTCTTGTACAATTTCAGCCATAATACATTTTTATAAAAAGCTATTACGGGTTTGATTGCTAGCACCGTAGCTTGCTTAGAAAAACCTCAATTAGCTGTAATGATACTTCAATCAATGGCGCAGATTCCATCACGACACTGAGGTAGAACTTCAGGAAACCTGCGCGGTATTTTCCACCATTACGTTTTGTAATTAAATTTATTTATTTATTGACGCCTGTGATCGTTTGCTGTAAGGCACGTCACAGCATGGGTTTGTGACAGTATAATAACCATCCTGAAAAATCCCAAAGTGGCCACGATTTCATACTACCCATGAATAACATGAATGTGCTAATATAAATAAATACAATTACTCAATATTAGTGCATACCCACACCTTTGAAATCATGTGCCCCAATGTCCTAATAATGAAGAAATATGTAAATGCTAGTTATTAAATCTAAGGTCCTCTCAGTATATTTAGAGAAACTGAAAAACGGACATCAGATCAGAGTAAATACCTGATCATGTTATGATGATTATATGATGATATGATGTTTATTAACCATATTGATACAAAATATTGTGCTATGTATTTCCAAATCCAAATTTCTGAGAAAAAAAAAAAAATACTTTTTTGGGTATATTGCCCACCCCTAATTTAAAATTAGATTTGAGGAATGAACGCCTAGACATTTTTGTTAGTGCCATTTCTTTGTTTTCTTTATGAAGGCACTCATGTTCCTTCAAAGCAGTTACATTGTCCTAATGGGACACCTCACGGTAAAACCGACAGTTTCAGTATATAATTGTGGTTCACAGGATAGGGTTGTTTAATTGCCTGGAAGGGCTACAGTGCAGTTCTCTGCGCCCCTTCCTCATTTTCAGCGATCTATAATCAGTTGAGCGGGTTTCTAATTTTATATTAAGCAACGCTATTACGTTGTTTGCGCTCATATAACGCCCCCGGCCGCTCTTGGGGCTCGTGTCTTCCTCCGAGACAGGAAGTGCACGCCTTGCCATTTATGTATTTATTCGATAACGACCCAAATGACCAGAAAACCCCCTCTCTTCTGACCATTATGCTACCTTGGTTTCCGAACCAGTTCTTTGTTGTCAAATTGCCTCTCAAAACATTAGCTGCAGCGTGGTGGCGGCGGCCTATTAGGTTTTTATAAAGTATAATACAAATATGAAGCACCCTTCACGTGGTAACTTGTGATAAATGTGTAGCACAAAAGCTGCACGGACCACTAATTTGTTCTGAGACACACTGTTCAATTATTGCTGGTTTGCGTACTTCACAAGCTGCTGCGGTGAAGGGAAGCCATTTTACACACAAAAGGTTGTCTGACAAGACAGGCCACTTAAAACTCCAGAGGCTAAATGCTTCCCTTTTTATTCGCTGGGGATTTTTATCCGGGAAGTCAGGTGGCCGTCGAAAACAATACTTTGCACCAATGCAGTGGCCCCAAGAATTTTAATCCTAATTGCCAGGCCACGGTCCTGCAATTTGGATAACAAACAAAAAAAAAGACCGAAAATACATATTTACAAGAATTTGTAATGGAGTTCCCTGTTAAGATCCCTTTGTACTGTATGTAACCCGCAGTCTACATGCCACCGGGAGGTGGTTATTTACTCTGCTTCTCTGTCAGGGTCATTTTGGAGAGAGGCTGAGGGATACCGAACGATTGCTTGGACTTCCTCCAGACCTGCGTTTTGTTTGGCTCACGGCCAGCAAGAGAAACACTTTTACAGAAGAACACGGAGCTGAAGCGAAAAGCAAGTCATCATCTAATCCCAGTGTCAACATAGTTACGGCAAAAAAATGAAGAGCCCGGTAATCAAACGATTAACATGGAATCCAATTAGAACATGAAGAATGCGACACCGCCATACTTTATCCTTCATTATGGCGCTGTCAGAACGGGCAAAACAAATTATGTTTGCTATCACAATTTCCTAACATGACCTTACTTGTCAATTGCATGTCTGACTGAATTATCTCTACTCGAATTAGCAAGTCAAATTTTCTGCAGAACTGAAGCGAAATCCAGGATGTGAAATGGGATTTAATATGCAGATCATGATAATGTGAAAGGAAAATGCTCCCAATTCTCAAATTTGTGTTTCCTAAAATAAAACATAGTCTACTGACTGTTACTATTGTAAGTATAGACTGCTTCTATATTTAAGATAATTGAATCTATAATTTCCTTCCTGTACAAGTTCCAATGTGCAGTAGAACTGAAGAAAAACCAGAAATACCCATCCAGCTCGAGTAACATTCTTTGGACAGACACATTGTACTGCATGGAGACTCAACCTAAATTTGGTCTACACAGTACTGGATGTGGTTAACATTAAGAGGGGAAATACAATTGAATTAAATTTCCATACTCACGTTCACACGCATCTCCCTTCTGGTGAAATCCTGCTTTGCAGATACATTTCCCAATAGGCACCAGCCATTCTCCCTCAGCGCTGCAGTGCATCTTGGGAGAATTGTCGGCCTCCTCCTCCGCGTCGCTCACGCACGTCCCCTCCACTTCCACCAGGGAGGAGAACTCTGACCCCGTCACCGTGTCAGGAAAGGTGGCCAGGTTCTCAATGATAGACCAACACTTCTTGTAGTACACCTTGACGGACACCAGAGCGATGCAGGCTCCCACGTCCTGAAAGGCAAGGTAAAACCCCCGCCTGGAGAGAGGCCCGATTATGCGCACTTCTGTGTTCAGCTTCATCTTCCTTTCCCCCAGGTCTCCCTGGGTGAAGCTCTCGTCGGCGGCGATAGTGTCAATTTTCACGTACTGGCTCTCTCGTATATTCCTACCGACCTCGGACTCGGTTTCCTGGTAATACAGGTTGAACGTCTCCTTGCACGTCCCAACCACACCCGGTAGACTGTTACAATCCCTCAAGGTGAACTTCAGCTCCACAAAAATCCTCTGGGCATTGCCCTTCTCTATCCAGTTAGTCCGAAGCCAATTGTTCTGATTGGGCTCCATGACCTGGCAGACCTGGTAGGTGCGGATGGGGGTGTAGTTTTCATCCAGTCCGCTGATCTCTTCCCACTGAAAGACAAGGGACAGGAGTTTGACATTCGATGCCATCGAACGCTTACCCTAGGGGTTCTACACCAATATCCTCTGAAGACATAAAATAGTTCAAAGATGCACGACTCCATTCCCGGAAGGCCGGTCTCCATGCTGGTTTTCGTGCCAACCACTTGATCTGCCTTCATTTCTAAACAACTGTACAATGAAATGCTGGTTCACTCCTATATCGCACTACAGAAAAACATTTTCATCAAGGATATGCGATATGATATGTGCAGTCTGCCGTTGTAGCTCGATTTATTAAGAACTGTAAACCCAAATAAATGTTGGGTAAATTAAATAATTAAGGACAGAAGTCAGCATGGAATTGCGAGACATATCGGCCCTCGATCTGTATCCCTGCTGAAAGAAATAATCAATGGACAATGAACAATGTTGAGAAGAACATAGCCTACGTCATGTTTTGTTAATATGGGTTTAACTATGAACTCCAATTCTTCAAATAATGAGAATGGTATCCATTCTATATCTGTATGTCTCAAGATCCTAGTTTCAGCATCAATATTTTCTGAAAACAACTTTCAGGCACACTCAGCAGTATCACTGAAAAAAAAAAGACCTCCACTGCACATTGCTTAGACTTAAGCCTATTTCTGTTTAGTGAAGTGGTAAAGTAGAAAAAATGACATTCACCTATTCCCTCCTAAAATATCTTGTTTGTTACAACACAAAAGAATATCCCTGATTCATTCAGAACTACTTAAATAAACAAATAAACAAAAAATATAAACTTGCATTGAACTTTCTCAGAGTCATCAAATTGTGGTATATGAATGACACTAAAAAGGAAGCCATCTATTCTGTTTACAATTGACAGTAATTCAACATGCACTATGCACTATTTTCAAAACCATCAAGCTGTATCATTAACTAGATAAATTACCATAAAAATGCATAAGCCTGTTACCCATAACACCTGTTTCCATTTGAAAATTTAAATAATCCTCATCAGAGGACTGCTAACACAGGGTAATGGGAGAACATAAAATGTACTGCTTGGCATCCATCTTGTATCATAAAAGTTTCAGATTGGGATTTGAAAACAAAAATATGTACAAATCACTGTATGAAGGACACAGCTAGGATACATTTATCCATGAAAGGCATAATACACTATGAGAAGACTTTTGTTTCTCGGTAGCCAGTGCCTACTTCAGTGCTCTCGTACAAGGGTTTGGCCTTCATTTTGGAAGTGAAGTGTTTTACTTTTCTTCCTTACAACATGTTTTTGTATATTACAGCTTGGCATAAAAAATCAAATAGCTGTGTCACAATCGCTATGTAACCGAGGCCTTAAACCCATTCTTGAACTTTAAGGCCAAAGTATTTTGTAGTCAAAACGAAATCAGGCCATAAGTCAAATCCCAAAGACACAACTAGCATCAACCCGCCACACAAATGCCACCCACCGCCTGGACTCTTGGAATGCCATCTCTATTGACCTGATTTACATAAACAAACATTGTGCACACATGGCCTTTCTCAGACCCAGAGTCCGAAATTCTAATCAAATTTCAAAGAACGTCTACAATAGAGGTGATTCCCTGTCTTCTCTATGTAGAAACTACTTTCAATGAATCAGGCGAGATCACAGTTATTATTACCTCAGCATGAAAACCCAAATGATCCTATGTGGGTCAGCATTTCTTTCCAAAACAACCGTAGAATAATGTTAATACAGAAGCAACATGTCATAAAATAATCTATTAATTTGGTTGAGTTGTCTGTTAAATAGCTTAAAGCGATTTTACTAACTTTCCACTTAAATATTCTCAACACGTATTTAAAAAAACGAATCATACTGACACTATAACAAGAATGCTATACGAGTGCTCAATTAATTGGCCAGTGTAGTTGTCACGCTGCTCCACCTCTACAACTTCACTAAATAAAAATGATGCGTTGCAACCATCCGCACGGTATTATCAAACGCGTAAGTAGTACATAAACTAAACCCCGTTCCTAACTATATAAATAGCCTACTTGGCTTATCCGCAGTTGCCGGAAAACAATGGTATACTGAATTGAGAAGGCTGGATTCTGAAGGAGTTCAGCCGTGACACCAGTGGATTTATCCAGGAAGGAAACTGACAAGAAAACAAAATATTTCGGTAGGCCTTCATTATATAGGTTGCTCACGTATGATACAGTAATTTAGTAATTTAGTACTTACCCCACTAGGAGGAGAGGAAATCCACTCCAGTTCTGTCTGCTGAGCTTTAGAATCCAACAGGATCACTAACGGCAAAAATAAATAAATAAATAAAAAAAGAGCATGGAATTAATAATGCATTTCCCTGTGGATCATATAGTGCCCTGTCGCAAAACGTATCAAAAATGTCAATTCGCGGCAATGCTAAAAGGAATAAAGAGTTCATCGTCCGTTTCCTAAGGGGATTAATCTACAATTACAGCAAAAACAAATTGACATAAACACTGCAGTAAATCAGACACTTCAGTCTGCAATGCCTTGACACCTGCTCTTCTAGTAAAACATGCAGTTGCTCGAGTGAGACGTGCTGTAGTCAACATTTGGGAAGCCACGCAACAATAATATTAGATCGCATTCAAGTGCATGCATTTTGTCTCTATTTAGTCAAATGTGAGAGACATACTCATTTTGCGAGTGCAGCCAGTGATGTTCCTGAAATAATACCGTATGGCCACATTTACTCGTGGAAAGTAACATCATGGCCACCAATTCGTTGCAACTTAGTCTGCAGTAGCCTACAGAATTGTGAATGTGTAATACCAAAAATTTTTATAACGGCAAACACACCTGCTTTCAACGCCGACATATAGAGCAAACACACTATAGCCAAACGCCTTAACCCCGAATTATACCATGATCATATTCAAGGTAATAAAAAATAACTTTTTTCTTAGATATCCAAGCGAAAAGTCAAATGAAAAATCTGCTCCTGTCGGGAAATGTAAAAGTGAGCACTCTGTTCTAGACCCTGAGTGATTATTTTTCCGTGAAGACTACCGAATGCTTGGAGCGTGCTTTACTTTTCCAACCTCTGTCTGCCTATTCCATGGAATAGCATCCTTTCCTGAAATACCTGTATCACTGAAATCCATAGGGTATACCATCAACTAAACGCAGTGGCTGACATTATTTGCGTTAGTTTTTATTTATTTAGTATAATATGGTGAGATCTCAAGCATGTTTAAAACGTTGCTAATGTACATGACTGCTAATGTACATTGCCTGCTGATATGTTTGAATTCCCACTGTAGCTGCATGACCTATAAAATTATTAAATGCAAGCTATGCATGTGTAGTGAAGGTCAAAACAGCATGTGCCAACATGACACCAAATCAAGTAGCCGAGGTACAAATAAACAGTGCGATTTCTAAATCATATATGCCACGCACATCGTCAGAATATTTATTTTACATAGGGAATATGGCTTCATCATTAGCCTATAGCTGAGACTTGACAGTCGTTGCGATTCGCCGTCAATAGCAGTGTGACATACTTTTAATTGCGTTTTATTTTATTGTTAAATCTCTTTCTAAAACGATAAAACACCATAATATGACAAATCTGCGAAGCGATTGAGTTTTATTTTCTTGGTGGGAAGGACGGATTCGTATGTGGCAACATTTTGGCAATTTAATGTGATCATTGATGAGGCTACTAGCACACTGTGCTTTGAGGAGGACAGTCTTTCGGAACTCCTGTTAACACGTAGCATGCTATTTAACTCCAGATTGACGGAAAAGAACTAGAATTTGAGCCGAGTTAACTTTCTGAAATTAGGATTTGCTTTGAGTTCGCGCATGCAATGGCATTCGCTGTCATTGAAGCACAGCTCAAATACAAGCATTCACTTGCCTACTGTTATTTGCAAATTGTACCGCAAGCTCTACACTCTCATTCAGTCCATAACTGTAATGTTTAAGCATTTTAAAATGTGTTGTCATTTGCCTACGTTTACGGTATCAGCTCATTTCAATGCCGCAACGCATGTATGCTATAGTTCCAGCTCTTGCCTTATATATCACTTTACCACTCGAGTCAATTTTCAGCATGCGAGGATGAGAAGAGAGAAAACTTTAGCGCTTACCTTCTTTCGTATTTTGTGCTATTCCTGGGTTCATGTAACAACATAAATGAAGGCAAAATGTAATCCACAGACAAGGAATCGATGTCGAAACCATGGTGCGTTTGGAAGTTATTGTCGCTAGTCAGTATGCGCTTTTCCACCACAACGCTTGCTTGCCATTGACGACGCTGAACGAGCTCTGAATATACGGCTTATCCGTCCCTCACTCAAATAGCATCGGCAGCTACGGGGCGGAGACTGGAACATACCCTATGTCTGTCATATTGAATGGCAGGAGAAATAGCCACACAATGCAAGCGAAAACTGACCCAGCAGCATCCTTCTGATGAATGGATGCGCAGTAGAGGCGGGTCTTAATATTTCGGGGCCAGAAGAAAGAAAGCGCGGACGTGTGTCTAAAATTTGGACTACAATGTCTGCTGTGATACTTTCAGAGAACAATAGAGACAAAAACAATCAAACCTTGTCGAATCCCAGTCATCACAATTTAAATACGTTTACTCATCACTGCAGTCATGGACAAAATAAATGTGGTTTATTGTCACTTGTATTTATGTTGCTGAACCTTTTGAATGTAGGCCATTTCCTATTTTATGAAAAAAAAATAGTTTGTTGAAAAATGTGTAAAAATGCACTTGGTAATACATTATACATGTACATGCATTGTCTTCAAATATAGCTGACTGTGAGATGACAAAAAAAGAACCAAGTAGAAAAGTTACAAAGTTTGAACTAGATATAGGAAATGGATCATCATTAACAAAAGTCATAGGTTGTTGTAGAACAACTACCAAGCTGACAGTAAGTAAACATGAAGTCAACCTCACAATTTTGGACAATATGCCAGAAGCTATATCCACCTTACCACTATGACTTACTTTTGCTTATTTTTATTTTATTTTTTATCAAGGTTAAGGAGAAATTGGAGAATTAGTACTTATTGTTTTATTATTAGTTTAATATTGATGTGGCTTGTGGTTAATTCATGAAAGGTAAGTTACCCTAATGTAAACTAAATGGAAACACTATATATTCATTGTGAAAATTCTCAGAAGTTTAGCTCTTATTCTATTTAAAAAGAAAACGTGTATGTATTTTTTTAGTTCGGCTCAAATGGATATGCTCCGTGGATCATAATTTCCACTGGAAAAAGAAAGAAACAACAATGATCTGCTTAGCTTTAGAATGTTCCTAATTTCTATGAAACGCTATGAAATCTTTGGGAATTTTTGAAATGTTAAAACAAGCACAGTGGAGACACTGAACACTGAAGTGCGTGTTTGTTCAGAAGCACCATCAAAAAGTTGGCAGCAGCAAACAGCATGTCTGTGAAACAGGTCCTGGCTCAGTTTTTAAATACCCTTTTGACACTTGTTCTTCTCAATTTGAGTTTTTTTTGTGTGCAATTCAGGAGTGGTGAAATTGTTATTTCTGTCTGTAATTCTACCCTATAGCTACAGAACATTCCACATACAAGCAAATCAACTGCAATTAAATTCTGAGTACTGGGAGAGAGAAAAAAATGAAAGCGTTAGACTAACTTCTCAATGATTCACAAAGCTTACGCATCCAGGACCTAACTCCATAATCCTCTAAAAACATCACAAATATAAATTTTAAGTTAACATCTAATTTCAGAAGTGGACAACGCCTTGAATACTAAGGAGCCTTTCTCTGTGACAGTAGTATTTTTTATTTTTTGTATTTATTTTTGTCTGAAGCTTAGTGGTTTGAATGAAAAGAGCCGTTAAGATGGGCGACTGCAGAATACTTCTCTCCCTCGGGCTTCAGTTTTGCCAACATTAGCTTACAGAGAAGATAGCAAGTTTGTACGCTTTAGAAGGTGACCTTACGATATAAAGAATCCCATTGAGTTTGGGCTATGGGACCCGATCGTCTTATTCAATAGTCCGACAGTGCTGTATGAGAGGTTTGTAACGCAAAAGGTTGAACTGACGGGGTTTCAACTGATGCAAAATAATCAAGATAAACACAAAACACAATTTAAAAAGTGTATCATGGATAAATTAAAGTACAGAACAATTCATTATCACCTTACATAGGTATACTGAATTTGTGGCAGGTCAGTAATTAATCTCCATTATCCTGTACAAGTAAAACAACTGTAATGATGGTCTTACAAATATTGATTAATAACCTGTAGGTATCACAAATGGACAGAAGTATAGGCAAGGACTCCCCTCAAGGTTTATTTACCTCGGGTTTTTTTTTGCCTGTTTATTATGCAAATAATTGTTAATCCTCTTTACCCTTGATACATGCTCAGTATGGCATTATAACTTTTACTGAATTATTGTAGTATTAAACTGGCTTAAAGTTATTTCAATTATACAATATGTTGGATGAGGTAAAATTATTACTCAATAAGATACGTGTTTATATATGGTGTTTATATACTGTATATATATATATGTTAATATATGCTAAAATTTAGAAAACGTGACAGAATGCTATTACAGTCATTTCATGCAATAATTCAAACCGTGTTGATAGTATTCACTGTTTCTCTGTCAACAGTAGATTACCCTTTGCATTTTTTGTTATTATTATTATTATTATCATTAATTCAGTCTTGAATATTCATATCCAGCATGCAGCTCATTAACATTCCCACTCAGTGTTTATCCAGAATCTGTTGTGACAGGGTCAGGCACCACGGTTCTTTCCATTATTTCGGAAGGCATTCCACCGCTTTAGTTAGTGAATGGGATCAGTACCAGGAGAAGAAAAAAACAGAAAAGCGATAACGTGAAGGGTAGTGTACGTCTGCAAAAGGTTTATAACATTTGTGTGTGTTTGCATATATATATATATATATATATATATATATATATATATGATAAAGCATATAAGCAAAATGATTTGTGATTTTCTTAAGGAAAACTTTTTTTTTTTTTAAGAATCCTGTGCATAAGTAACCAACCACAGTGCTTTTTTCAGCCCCACCATTCTCTGACTATAGTGTTATTTAAATGGCCCCTTTTGATTTGCCTTTGGTAATAACCTATTCGTCATGTATGACATTGTGCACTGGAAAAGTCACATCGCATATTTCCGAAGAGCTATCAGCTGCCGTAATGATAGCACGTCCTCAGAGAAGAGGCATCAGTCGGTTAATGCTCCCTGATTAAAGTGAAAATGAGAGTCTGCATGTATGTGAGAGTGGGGAGAGAGTTTAAAAGTTCAAGGCAAATCACTGGATAGAGAGCGGATGCCTTTAATTGCCTAGTTGTACTGTGGCTAGTTCACAATAACATAACTTGACAGTACGAATTGTGTCCATATTGACTGCTGTTTTTGTTCATTCTTCATTTACATCAACATTATATATATATATATATATATATATATATATATATATATAAATGTATATACCATTAGTTTGCCAATTGTAGAATCTAAATTAATTAATCTATTGACAGATCAATCCACAATTGATAACTGATACAAGTTATTTGAAGACATTTCAGAGCCCGACTTTGACTTTTTAAACTTTTACTTTACAGTACGTGCGAGATTTGTTTTGTACTTGTTTCCATAAAATTCACCTCAGTGGGAGCATCCTTGATAAACTATTCTATTCATTATGTCTGGACCTGGACTTGATTGGTTCCATACCATTCAGATTTCAGGGTGAAAACTAAAATTTGGATTTTCAACAGAGACGCAACATTTTTTTGACTGTGGCAGGTAAAACACGTATGCATTCACAAGCATGCATGCAGACACGCATGCACACACACACACACACACACACACACACACAGACCCAAACACACACACACACACACACACACACAGTATGTGCTCATATTAACATCAGCATTGCGCTTATACTCTAAATGCCCACACATTCAACCAAATAATTTCTCACTTACTTTCTTTCCTTCAGTCTCCAGAATGTGGTACCATGTCTTCACAGGCTGGTTTTTGTGTTGTGGGTTTTTTTAAGAAGAACTGTGTGCGTGTGTGTGTGTGTGTGTGTGTGTGTGTGTGTGTGTGTGTGTGTGTGTGTGTGTGTGTGTGTGTGTGTGTGCGTGAGCGTGAGCATTTGTGTTTTTCATGATTCATTTTAGGGGTTTCTGCAGTCAGACAGTAATGCAATTTAATATTAATTACTAATTTGGACTGATGGTCAGTTTGCTGAGATTCAGTTGTTTAATTGGTACATAACCTTAGTTGTTGTTTTCTTTATTTTGTATGGCCTATGTTTTTACCGCCTGTATTATCACAGCATGCAGTTATTAGATGTTATAGGAAGCAGAGAGTGCCAATGGCTTTTTTCATATCCTCTGAAGAACTCTGAGGTTTCACATATTTTCATGAAAATAACAATGCATTTTATTAGCGCGTATACTATTACAACAGCTAAAATTACAATTAAAAACGAGAGGTCTGCTTTCCCAGATGTGAAAATGTTCTCTTACACGAGTAAGTCGAGGTTAAATTGCGTACCAAATAGTTTATTACATCAGATTACACATTTGTTTATTCTTTGGTCCATTTCCAGTTAAATCAGGTCTGCGCCTCCACATTTCCCTCATCAGCAGGCAGAGACATGCAGAGCTTTTTATAGTCAAGAATCCAATCAAATCTGGTTGGAATATATTTTTTGCACAGAGTGAAGAGCTGGGTCTTGTGGCTCTTGTCAATCTCTGTGTGTGTGCGTGTGTGTGTGTGTGTGTGTGTGTGTGTGCGTATGTGTGTGAGTGTGTGTGTACTTGCCTTCCTGTGTGTGTGTTTGCGCATGTCTGCGTGTGTCTGTGTGTACTTGCCTTGCCTGTGTGTGTGTGTGGGTGCTTGTCTGCCTGATTGCGTGTGTTTGCGTGTGTGTGTGTGTGTGTCTGTGTGTACTTGCCTGTCTGTGTGCTTGGTTGCCTATCTGTGTGTGTGGGCACATGTGTGTGTGCCTGCCTGCCTGTGTGTGTGTGTGTGTGTGTGTGTGTGTGTGTGTGTGTGTGTGTGTGTGTGTGTGTGTGTGTGTTTGCGCGCGTGTGTGTCTGTGTGTACTTGCCTGTCTGTGGGCGCGTGCGGGCACATGTGTGTGTGCCTGCCTGCCTGCCTGTGTGTGTGTGTGTGTCCGTGTGTGCTTGCCTGCCTGTGTGTGTGTGCGGGCACATGTGTGTGTGCCTGCCTGCCTGCCTGTGTGTGTGTGTGTGTGTTTGCGCGTGTGTGTGTCCGTGTGTACTTGCCTGCCTGTGTGTGTGTGTGTGTGTGTGTGTGTGTATCTGAGTGTGTGTCTGTGTTTGATTGCCTGTGTGTGTGCAGAGGGGTTGGGGAGCACACCAAAGCAGGAAACGGCAGCCTGATCCAGGACCGGAGGCAGGGGTGGCAACCGCCTCTATTGCCCATGGGAAAACGCCAAACTGGGATTTAGTCGTGATTCAAAGTAAGAACACAGAGGTTGCATTGGCAGACAGTTTAGACCTTTTTATAGACCAGCAATATGGAATGGGGCCCCCATAGGAAATCTTAAGTGTTGAAAATGCCCTGGTATTTTTGTGGGGAAACTCGCACCCATTTGCACTTGACACTGTTTTGTTGATATAATCACAGTCCCAACTGCGTCTGTTCCTGTCTGGTAAAAAAAAAGTATACACATTATTAAAGTAAAAAATGCCAAGCTTCAATGAAGACAGCAATAATATCTAGTTGCATTCAAAGGAATTGACTAAATATCTAGCTCATCGTCAAGCCAATGGTACCAAATGATATTTAAAAAATTAAAAAGCGTGTGAGAAATAGATTTCTTAGAAATTAGAGATATTGAATTAGTTCCAGATTGATTTGTGAAGTTGTCTTAATTAGAATGCATTTTTGTATCCGGCTTATTTTGGAGACATGTAGGAGGGTTCTTATCTTAATGAAAATAAGTTATTTATGAAGCTATGTTACTGTGAAACCTTCCATATTGCTGAAGCCAATTACAATATGTTTAAACAAATATGGATCACGTAAGTGTAAATTGTCAAAAATCTGAAATTCTGACTCAGTCACTTTTGTGTGTAATGACACGTTATTTGTCGATAAGCAGTGCCGGTGATGAGACAAATCATCACTCCAGCATGAAAAACAATTTACTCTTATCTGTAATTTGATTACATGAAGAACAGAATTCTGAAATGCTAATTTCCAGCACAGGAAAAGATTAATTGAAGTTAAAAATATAGTGAAAACATATAGTGAAAAAAAGTGAAGAAATAACCAGGGGAAGACATTAAACATATGCCACAATCAATGCACATATATATAAAATGGACAACTCCCAACCCCCTTCTCCTCACCCAACCATACATGAATGAAAGATCATAAATAAAATATAAAATGTGCTATCAATTTAAATATGCTCCACAGTACAATGAAGGAAATTACAGTAGGGAGTTAATTCTGTTAATTCAATATCATAGTATTTGTGTATTATATTTTCAAGCAAACAAGACAGTATAGTTGTTTGTTTATCTTTCATAGTTTTTAACTATAGTAAAATTAGTTACTTGCGGAACAAGTTTCAAAATCTCTCCACATACTTTTAACTTCCAACTAATATTGAGTTGTCAACCAAACGCAACTTATGAAAGGCTGGCCTCAACAGCTGTAGGCCCCAGGAAGTCATCTCTGATGACTGAGGTAGTTTTCGTGTCATTTGTCTTTCAGAGTCTCTGTGGTACTTGTGGATTCCTGAAGTGACGGATGAGGACAACCAGACATCCAGCAGCACGGAAATGCCTGGCTTTGGTTTCGCCAGTACGTTTTATGTGGCCAGGATCCGATTGGTTCACTTGGGCTGATGCTGCTTCCCTGTATACTTTGGCATGAATTCTCAAAGGCCTCCCTCTTTAGCTATGAAAGTCTGCATGTCACTGTGAGTGAGCAGTAGAGCACATGCCACTATGTTAAAAAATAAGCAAATAATTAAAATTTAGATGATAGAATGAATGGTGGGGAAGGACTATTGTTTGTGATTAGCGTGTTTTTATACTGAAGTGCAAAGACATTTAAGGGGATAAATTGAGGAATGTCAGTTTGCTTTTCACACATGTTTATGGTTTTTCATACTTGACATTGATTTTCAATGTGGTTCTCACAGCTCCTCGGAATTGAAGATCAAATCAGATTCAGAAGAAAATCCCTGTAGTATATGTGACCAATGTACTTGATATGTGATGAATATGTGAAACCAAGGAGGCGCCACACAATTTGGGATGGACACTTTCTCAGTCCACGTTAGATCCAGATATATTTCCATTACAGCTTCTGTTCATGCAGGATTTTAACCTTGCAAATATTATAAAATAACCATGCTCAGGCATATCTTTGTGCGCTGGCATTCTCTGCCTTTGCGCACATTTTCCGAATCCATGCTCCTCAGCCTGTATTTCTTCTTCTGAGATGTGTTTGGGAGGTTTCTGGGCGTGACGCTCTTTTCTTTGTGGGGAGGGGTGGGGGTGAGCCTGTGGGGGTGGTAACAGGTTTCAGCAGAGCATTTGTAGCTAGCTAGCTAGCTACTGCAATGGTGGAGGTGAAGAAGCACAAGTACAGCGAAGCCAAACGACAAACCGTCAGGGCTCGTTCAAAAAACAGTCAACCTTGGAATTGCTTTTCCTCGATAGTGACAGCTGAGGTTCACCAAGGGGATGAAAAGCAATGCAGAGTTGACGTGTTTTCTGTTGGACCTGTAAGTAAAGTTACCTCTACCTATCCAGCTAGCTATGGTGAGTCGGCGGGAATGGAGGACGAGACTTCTTCAATTGTAAACACAGGACCACGACAAGGCTAACAAGCCATTAAATTCCAATGTATCTTATGAGAAAGCATAATGTTCATATGCTGTCGCACTGATTATAACTGTACATGACCAAAAGCTTTGAAGAGCTGTGATAAAATAGTTTGTTGTTTAAAACTGGTGAAAATATCCATATCCCTTGCTTGACTCATAATTGGAATCCTCCTTTCTTTGAAGCTTTAAAAATGTTGTTTAAATTAAGTATTTTGTTGATGTTCATTAAACCTATGTTTAAATAATGCACCAAACATATCAAGCTAGTCTGTACATCAAACACAGGCTTCCTAGCTCCTGAGTGATTCAGTTAATCACCAGCCGCAAGTACAGACCCAACAGTAAGTATAGGTTTATTTGATGCATCACCAGTTTGGGCCTGGGCTATGTCATTATCTGACTATGAACTGGAGTCCATTGTGGCAGTACACAATGGCATCATCCCTCAGGGGTAGGGTAGGCTGAAGACTGTAATTGTCCTTTGGGCTACAGCTCTTTAAGCACACCATGGCTATAAAACAGGTGCCTACTGACTAGGGGCGAGCAGAGACAACACTATCTGTATTTGTTCAACCATCACAATGGTGTATCTGTATGTATCAGTATTCAGATATAAAACTAAAAGTGGGGACGGGTTAAATGAGAGAATATACCACGTTTCTGGCTTAATGGTATTGCTATTGTTGTGCTTTCAAAGCACCAAACTAAAACATACAGCAAATCGTCAAGTATAATAACAGATAGTTCTTTACAGCGCTGAACCGCAAACCTTTGTGTTCTAAATGATTAGCCATTATATACAATTATATTTTATAATAGACTTCATCTGTGCATCTTCAAATAGGGTATTTGGATTTAGCTACAACCCTACTACAGGCTACCGTTTCTTTGGTCAGTTAGAGAGGCTAGCTTTCCTGTAGTATACTCCATGACTTTTATAGTGGAAAATAGTCGCTGGCTTGAGGGTGATGTGCCAAAGGAGGGCCAGGTCAAGATGTAGCGTTCCCTGTGTGGGTGGCATAGCGATGGCATAGCAATGACATAACTCATGGCATAGCGATCACATAGCGATGGCATAGCGATCACATAGCGATTTGAAGCATGAGAAAAAGGCGGGAAAGTTCACACTCAGGTTCTTCAGATTGGTACTTGTTTGCCCACGATCCAATGCACTGTAGTAGAAGGGTTACATTACTATACCGACTCTTATTAATCAAATCCCTGAGAGGTGAGGGGAAGGGAAAAAAATGGCTGACACGCAGTTAGGATTCCCATTGCGTGAATGAGCGGGACGCAGCTCCAGAACCCGAAAGGAGGACCGGCAGAAAGGTGTATAATTTCACTGTTGCTTTAGCTGCCTGCGCTGAAATGCTGACTGCATCCAATTCAGTGATCCGTGGCGTGCGCCTGGTGGCGCACCCAGCCGAGAGCGAAGGCCCGGCCCAGACGGGCTGCTCCGTTCCCCGGAGGAGACCGGCTCTGATAAATTAATGTCTTCTCCACTCCAATTATCTGCTCATCAACCAACAGGAACACTTATTGACCATTTCTAATTCTTTTATGTCCATTTGCATATTGCAGAAGTGTCCTTTCTGTACCTGGCCAGGCGTCTATCTTTCTTGATGTCTGCATTAAAAAATGTTGGCTTTATTTAGATTATTTCGCTCTGGTAATTTTCTTGCTTGTTCATTCTTGGGACAATGTTCATCAAATTAATTCAAAAAAGGTATGCGATCAAGGCCAATAAGAATGATGGTTTGACTGGATTCAGCCAAAATTAGTCTTTACGTACAATGCAATTTTCTTCTCAATACAAAACAAAAGTTTGATGAGTTAAAGCAATCACCAGAATGAATTTGCCAAACTGCTTTCACTGCATTGAAAAAACAAACTTTCAAACTTACAAGAAAAGATTGAATCCAGGCTATTGTGTTATAACTCATTGAGGGGACGGTGCTCACATGCATTATAATCTCAGCGTCGCACGATTGGGGACCACATGCAAGTTGTAATTTTCCGAGAACAGAATTGGTGAGTGAGAAAAATCTTTCAGATTCAAGTTTGTGTTAATTATGCTGACTGTTACTGGGTCTGTGGTGTGCCATCAGATCCTGGTTCATATAATAAGTACCATTCCCAAATCTGAGAAAGTTTTGAAACAGAGAGAGAAGCCATGCACTGTGGCAAAATTGCTGACAGGACCCCCAGTAAATGACTTCTGCATCCTATTTGGATTCTTCTCCCTTTCTTAAAAGAAACCCTTGCTTAGGGTAACATTGATGTTAAAAACCCTAAAATATGCACATTATTTTTCAAATTCATATAGCTTGATTATTACTCAATTATTTTTGTTTTCTATAAATCAGTATACGGAAGTCATACCTGGCCGGTATTCAGGCATTGTAACAGAAGACAGCACACAATCATACTCGCTCAGTGTTCATACGCCCAATGTACGCCTACGTACGCGGTATTCACGGTCATAATGGTGATCCTTCACAGATAAGCCTCCTCTGAGCTAACAACAGTGGGGTCGAACACGCTTTCCCTATTGGCTGGAAAGGCTGAAATGAGGAAAATGGTGCAACGACATTATTCAAATAAGGACAGCTCAGGCATGCAGGGATGCTTCTGCTTGTCACGAAGAGAAAACAAATCAAAAGAGTCCAGTTGTACACTGGACAGCCAGTTTCACCGCCACCCATATCAACTGAAGCAAGTATTACTGCGTGTTAAAAATGTACTTTGGTACATTTTCAATTTTGATATTATTCATTCATTGTTTATAGCATGGCTAGCCCAAATACTAAATCATTATCTTTTGAAATCAATCATTAATACTTCAAAATAATTGACATTAACTCAGGAACAGGAGTAAATGGAAAGATAGTAGCAAGTTGGCTAGCTTATCTATCTACCTATGTCAACCTATGTTGCACCAGCTAGAAAGCCATGTAGTGCTAGTGAGTTTGTTATTGTATATCTTTATTAACTATATTGTAGGCTTGTTTGTGACTAGCAATTATGTGTGTTTTATTTTTATCTTCATTAACATTGTTTAGCCATTACCAAAACTGACATGCCAAACTGTGTGTGAAGGGAAAAAAATGACACTTGCATTTATTCTTAAGTCAAAGAGGTGTTGATTGAATCCAGGCCTAATGTGTCAAAATGCATCATTTATATTGTCTTTTCCTATGAAACGGTCTGATGTAGCTTCTTCACTTGGCATTTCCAATGCTGTGAAATAATATTACCCATTCCAGATTTGACATATCCACCACACTTTCAGATAATTAATAAGTTGTCTTGGGAAGATGCTGCAATCATTAAAACATCAATTGCCTGTCTGCAAATCTCTCTCTATGTTCCTACCATCTCCACACAAAGCTGTTTTCTAACCATATGTTACAACTGAAAATTAGGACAAAAAAGTAAAAAAAATATATATATATATCCGTTAACTCCATTAATAACCTGTGTGCACGTTAATGAGATGCCACTGGCTCCCTCCGAAGTTTCAGCTCGACGCCATCATTAGGCCTCCTCATGGACTTTTGACTTCAGATTTAGTTAATTTTTCCTTAAGGGAAACAAAGGGGATTATGTAAGCTTTAAAGAGATCCGCACATATACCCCAGTTCCTCTCCTCTTTTATCTCCTGATTCCATTAATTCTTCGGTGGGGTAAAGGAGAAGGCAGAAGTGCTGAGTTGTGCAAGGCTTTGAAGCCGGGCGGCGATGCACCACCGCTCTGTCCGTACCCTCTCAACCCTGAAAGCAGAAGCAGATGAGCTCCTACTCAGGCCCATAGCCTGCCTTTCTCCTCTCTCTCTCTCTCTCACTCTCTCTCTCTCTCTCTCTCTCTCTCTCCCCGTCGTGTTCTATCTCTCTTTGTCCTTTGCTCTCTGTCTGTTTTCTCTGCTTTTCTCTCACTTTATTATTTATTCTTTCACTTTTCCACATTCTTTCACTTGCTTTCTTTCTCTTTCTCATTCCGTCCCTTTTCTTACAAGACCCCCCCCCCCCCACCCCCCCCCCCCCCCCCCCCTTACAGAAAGGAGTCTTGACCATCCCTGGGCTGACAGCCATGCAAACCCAAAAGTCACATGCAAGTTAACAAGTGGCATATTTTCACATGCTAATTGTAGTGCGCTGAGAAGTACGGGCACGCAACAGCGACCTCTCTCTGAGCAAGTGTACGCTACCAGAATATTAATGATTATATGGGCACATTATGGGTACTTTCACTTCCATTTTATTTTGATTTCAGCATAATAACATGGGTTAGGGTCATACTATTATTATTATTATTATTATTATTATTATTATTATTTACATAACTAATTCCCTTTAAAGTGCATCTGCTTATTTAACAAAACTGAGAATTTTTACAGCAAAGCCACACAAAAGTGAACTGCTAGGCAGTTTGACACAGTGAATTGTCAAATACTTTATTTCTTGTCATTTGTTAACTTGTAAAAAGAAAACCACACTGTTAGTGGCCTTAATATCCTTTTGTCAAAAATGACAGATGTTTGACATGCCATGACACGAACAAAAGCAAGAAAAGGATTACATCACATTACTTGACAAGGGAAAAGACTCAAAAAATATAAAAGACGATAGACACTGCAAAGATTCATATCTGCCAAACTTCAGAATGCTGATAATTTTTATTTATTTTTAAAATTTGGGGGGGGGGGGGGGGGGGGACTTTAATTCAAATTGACAAGAGAGGGCTTAGATACAAGAATTGAATTGGAAAAGCATACAGTTTACAATGTTATCAGATAATTAAATCATGAAACAATTGTCCTTTACATCTTCTTAAACTTGACAATCGACATCTGAAACATAAACCTAAACCGACGCTCAGAGTCGCGAGGCGTTTGAGCTGAAACACTTTTATTTTTCGGCCATGGCTCAGCGTCACAGGATTAGAAAAACCTAACCTAACATCATGAAGAATGAGATTAGCAGTTATTCCTCATTCCAAAAAGCTTCACCCCGTAATAGCCACATAATGAGAAAGAAGCTCCAAGCACACATTATGGACGTAAAGTCATACTTTGCCATTCGATTGAAATCCTCTTCCCTTGACAAAATGGATATGGCATCTGAAAACATAATAAGGCATTTTATCAGCTCATCAGCTGTACCCACTGGCCTTAGATTTCCTCAAAGTCTCTGTTGCTTGCCAGTAATGTACTCTCTGTCAAATCAGTGACACTTCAAAGAAAGCTCTTAGATCTTGTTCCCTCATAAAACATTTTATTTTTTTTTATATCTCGTCGGGGCCAGGGAAAATGTGTCAAGAGTTTAAGAAACTGGACTTAAAGATGCCAGCTTCGTTTCCCAGGTAGGAAACTGCCATTGTACCCTTGAGCCAAGGCTCTTAACCTGAATTGCTTCAGTATATATCCAGCTGTATGAATGGGACAAATGCAATAATAATTTGTGTAAGTCGCTCTGGATAAGAGCATCTGCTAAGTGGCTATAATGTAATAATATAATGTAATATAAACACATACAGTGAGTGTATTTACAGTATAAAGCACAACGCAATGGAGTGATTCGCAGGCCACTTCTCATGTCTTTGTGCCATTTATAATTAGTCTCATACATTTGCATCTGGGTCTGTGAAACTCTGAATACTACAACAAGTCACAATGTAATTACGCTTCTTCCTCATCTGTTTTGAATTACCGCTCGTACCGCGAGTTCTTGAAAAAAGAGCCATACATGCTTACTCCGTGGCGCACAGTGATTAAAGCCCTTCTAATTTCATACTGTCATCTTCATTGTTACTTTTGTGATTCCTCTGAGCAATGCGGTGCGGTTAGGAATTCAGGCCTTTGGCGCAGCGGAGGCACGTTGATGAAAGAATCCACACCCCTGCTCGTGAACTTAAAAACATGTTTTGCACGCATATCAACGTAGGTCAAACTGCTCGTGTCACACAGAGCGTGGAACTGCACAACTATACGCAGCATATACCGCCACAGTTCAAGCAACCTCATTCCCCTTAGCTAAAAAAGAAAACAGGTGGCAGGCACTGGAGTCTGAATATATAATTACCGGCAAACTCAGGGGGATTATATAATCATCTATGAACTTAGCAAATTGTGGCTTGTTTCTGAGTTTATTTCCTTTCATGTTTCTCCCCCTTTTTCTCCCTAATTTGGAACGCCCTACCCTACCGTATATACCTCAGCTATTGATTACGGAGAGCGCTCTGAAGCGCTTGTGGGGCGCACGAGATGACCAGCAGGGGTTGCTCACGTTTCCCCCTTTTTCTCCCTAATTTGAAACGCGCCGATCGTATATACGTCAACGCTCGTTACCCGCAACCCCCGCTATTGATTAGAGAGAGCGCTCTGAAGCGCTTGTGGGCGCACAAATGACCAGCAGGGGTTGAGGCGACGTCATCCCGGGCCTACTAAAACCCTCCCATGCCTGGGCAATGCTAGAGCCGGCTGTGTATCGCCCAGGCCCATCCCGGGCCTACTAAAACCCTCCCATGCCTGGGCAACGCTAGAGCCGGCTGTGTATCGCCCAGGCCTATCCCGGGCCTACTAAAACCCTCCCCGTGCCTGGGCAATGGCCAGAGCCAGCTGTGTACTGGCCAGGCCGCGGGGCCCATTCATGAACTAGCACTGCATGAAAAGAGGAGTTTCCATGACCTGTTAAATTTCAGTGAAATTTGCTATGTGTCGGTCGTGAGCGGTAGTTTCACCGTTGTGTCCGCCCAGTAAATTCAGCTCTTCATGCAGTGTAGCACAGTGCCTTAACAAGATGAGACAAGTCCTATAGTGTTCATAAATACTCAATTTAAATTTGTATGTATATTTAAATGAGTTCTTAATTAAAGTCAGTATTCAATCAAATCTATTAAATTGAGTATGATGGTGTGATGGAAAAAAGGGATTCTGGGGAGAACTTGTGCAGATGAGGTCTCTTTGATACATCTTCTTACATGGGTTCCATCGGTAGAAAACAGCGCTCAGCTCTGACATGTTATTGTTTCTTCACCTTGCGATTAATCCTTCGTAATATCTGGATCATGATATTGATCTCTTTCGGCATTCCTGCCTTTCACCGACTGTCATGCTGTCACTAAAAGTAACGTGGAGACTGTACAAGGCGTGTCCACTTTTTGTTCCCTTTATCCAAGACAAACAGCAAGCACATTTCTCCTAAAAATGAAAGTAGGCCTTTTGACATGGTGCATGTCATCGTGGAAGCGTATCCACTCAAACCTTGAAACTTTTGCAATATCAATCAACGACGCTTTGCATCATAACCCAGTCCTCTCCACCTGTTCCTCGGTTTGTTTTTGTTCCCGAATGCTCGGAAACAAGGAACGAACCCCCCACCCCCCCCCCCCAGAATATGTCTGCGCGGCCGTATTTTTTTTCCTCCGCTCGCAAAAAGCAATTTTCTCTCCCGCTATAATGCGCCCTCCGTGACTTAAAGAAGAATTTCTTTTCGAGAACGAACGGTCAACGTGACTGGCAAGCGGTCCTAAGACGTCAATGCGGACGTATCTGGCCGCGGCGTCTGAAAAACAACGACCATGACAATACTGCAGAATTCCGAGGAAAAAAAAAAAGCTTGATGCTGAGCAGAGTGTGTGTGTGTGTGTGTGTGTGTGTGTGTGTGTGCCAGGTAGGGATGTGCTCTCGGTGAAACGCAGTGCAGGGGAGGAAGCCCCTGCCATCATTCGCTGAGCAGATTCCAGGTCCTTGACAGGGGCTACAAGCTCAGGGGAAGAAGAGACTTCAGGCTGTAGGCAAACTAATGGGGACTGCAGCTCCGGTGTGACTGGATTTCACACAGCCTGAAAATGCACTGTAGCCCTTTTTCGTTAAGCGCATGCCGCTCTTTTTAGGTTTTGTTTATGGGATGTCTGCCATCCATGGCAACAATGGCTGAAGGTATTCATCAAATTAAATTATTTTGTCAGGCTCTCTCATCATGGCCCTTATTTGGGCATAACGACAGCTATGAAATGACGCAAGGACCCCGATTCAGCTGAACCAGAATATTTGATTTTCATGTTCAGTTAACATTTTTAATTTTTTGGCAGCAGAAACCATTTCATGCTCTCTAAAGGATTACTAGAAGGTATATGTTCAAATACAGATTTTTTAAAAGGGGCCCGAGCACCATCTGTTCAAAAAAAGTGATTCCATTATATCGTGTAAAATGATTCCAACGACGAAAAACGTCTCTCCTCATCTGCGAGCGTGGTTGCGAACCATTGTGATTTCACGGCGTCGTTTGGCGCGAACATATTGGAATGACCTTTTTAAACCATGATAATTCCCCCCCCGCCCCCCACCCCAGGGTGAGCGGGGGAGTAGATCATAGATACAAAAATTGCAAACTTACACACCGTGCAAACATAGCCGCTGGTGAGGATAAGAGGGGAACAAGGTCGTTTATATTCAAATGCAGTCATCTTCCGTGGTATTACACCACTGCAAAGCAGCGTGGGCCATACAAGCTCCCCCGCCTCCTTCACACCACGGCAGACCATGAACTGCGTTAACATTGGAACACGCAATACTGCATGAACGTAATTAGATACCGCATGCGATAATTGCATTCTACTTTGTCCTTATTGGAAGCAGCTGGCACAAATAATCATTTTGCTCACGTCCTGAACGCTCTCACAGATGCCGCCCCGAAATATTACATGGATATGATTTCGCTGAACTCAAAACGGTTCGGCCCCAAAAACTCCTGTTCCGCCATCGTCATGTTAAGTCATGCTATAGGCTGCGCTGGTGTCGCAAGAGAAAAGGAAAGATGCACCTTTAAAACACAATGGAAGGTCACAGAAAATTTTGTAAGCGGCTACACACTTGCATATGACTGATGAAAACTATGCATTAAGTTATTAATACTGCCTGCAGAAATGTTTCTTCGGCTGTGTTTTTTTTTTTTTTGCAGAACTTTGGATGACAGCACCGAAATTACATTACATTTACATTATAGTCATTTGGCAGACGCTCTTATCCAGAGCGACGTACATCAGTGCATTTTTCGAACTAGGAACAAGTGCGTTTATAAACGACCTAAAAGGTAAATACGTTCAGCAAATGCACAATAAATGGCGTAGACCTATAAGCAAGTGCACCAACGATCGCCAGCCCTAACGTGACCTTATCCTATAATAACACACGACGACAGATAGCGGGTATAAATATCACGTCCAGCATTAAACAAAGCGCAATGAGTTTACAACTGCAGTGCGACGGTATGCGCCTCCGCAGTTTCTCCTCTGTTTGGAAAGGAGCCACAAACGCGGGCGCGCGGCGCGGACAGACACCGGCTCAGTGGGCCCTGTAAACCTCCACAGCAGCTGGGGAGGCTTTTAGGAAGTGTGACAGTTCGCTGAACATCGCCTTTCTGGATTCAACCGCGAGAGCGTTTCCCGAAGCCCTTCGGCTTTTGTTTTAGAGGCGTGCGAGGCTGCCGAAACAAACCCGCCGCCCGAGGGTTTAGCTTCTTCCTTCGGGGGCCGCTCGTTTAATTCAAGCTTTGCACGGGCCATCGTCAATACCAGAAAGGAATGGGTGGCGGGGGAGGGGGGGGAGGTGAAATCCCAGCTCGCTGATCTCCCCTAACTAGTTTTCCCAGCAGGTATAAATAGACACGCTAATTACCATCGCTTGTAGTGTTTGCAACTGACCCCCACAGCCCCATTCACACCTAGATTTCCCCACGAGGAGTTTCGCAACGACGTCATGCCCCGATTGTGAGCACAGTTCGTTTTTATTTCAATTCCCACACTTTGTTGCGTTCGTTCGTGAATTTCAGTAGGCCTACCTGTCCTGTTGTCTTACGGCGGCGCGTTTCAAACGTAAACAGGAGAAGCGAGTTTCAGAGAGGCATTATGCTGCGCTGCTCAGCCCGGACTATGCATTTCAGGAAAGAAAGAAAGGCAGAAGGGGGGAAAGGGCATATTCCCTGCTGAAAACCCTGCGTGCCAGTTTCCTTTTTTTTATTCTTCTGCCAAGCAGAATAGCGCATTTTCGCTGACAGCTCGTATGGCAAATTAATCTGCCCTAATTCTGATCCATCTGCTTGTGGCCTATGATGTCGGAGCTCATAATGCTCATTAGTATTTCAGACACAACACAGGCTTTGTATCATGATCGCATTTTGTTTCAGAAATCCAGCCCCTCTGCTCCTTCTCCTCACCTCAGGAGTATAATCCTAAATGTCTGAAATATGTCCTGTTTCCACATGCATTTTAGTGCAGCTAAATCTGCGACCAGCTTTGCCTTTCAATCAAGTCTTTCCTTGCCCATGTAAAAAATCAATGATTACTGTAACTGCTGATGCAGTGCTGAAAATGTCTCATCGTCTAAAAATATTCTTTAAATATGTATTTTTAAATTCCTAATATATTCCAGACGGTGATTTAAGCAACCAAATCTAATTTAGAGTTTTGAAACGGAAAGCTTGGAGGCTGGTCAATTCTTGAGAACAGAAAATGTTCTATTTTATTTTCTTTCTGAATAAAATACAATGTCTGCGGTGTATTTGCAACTTGTTTCTAACAGCAATGTCAAATACAACAGATATTGGACACAAACCAGAAGGGATATGTAATATTACAAATATCAGTGTTCAACATTCAAAACTGAAGAAATAAACCACTTTGTAAACATATTCAGCAGCACGTGGGAATTTCTCCCCAGCGTCCTGGCCAAATTCCCCATCTATATCAATCATTTGGCTCAGTTATCACAGTCTTTCATTTTCTGAATGATAACTAGTGCTTGAGGTGGGCTGGAACAGACACAGCGGCCACATGTATAAACAGTGCTGAGCAGGAAAAATGCCCTCAGACCGCTGCGTAAGCAAGTTTCCAAGCAGAAATTCAGATGTATAAAATAAGAGAATCTGCGTACCGCTGCACACAACTGGACACCATACGTACGCAATGTTTGGAGTCGGTTGTGATATGGCGACGCCATGATCAAAAGGCAGAGGGAGAAAATGTGAAACTTTGCATAGGCAGATTTTCCAACTTTCTCCCTGAGCATTTCTTTACGCATTATTTTTACTCAGAGTTTTATACATGTGGCCCCAGGACTTCTACGTCTAGCTCATATGAGGACCGGCACTTTTTCAAGCTTCCCGCTACTGCATCTAGACTTTGCAGGGGAAAAGTTGGAAACCTGCCAATTGGCTGTATTTTCATGCCCGAATCAGTTTAAACCGTTCTAAACAGCAAAACGAAGAGATTCACAGGCGAAGTTAGATACAATCAGCAGTGCACCTCTGAGATTCCTTGTGAGATCTGTCACACATGAACACCATGGCTAATAAAGGCACCGTGTTGTCAGCTCATAACCAGAATGTGTTTTGTACACCGCGGCGGTTGATTG
Source organism: Synaphobranchus kaupii (assembly GCA_029718625.1). Lineage (NCBI taxonomy): Eukaryota > Metazoa > Chordata > Actinopteri > Anguilliformes > Synaphobranchidae > Synaphobranchus > Synaphobranchus kaupii. The sequence continues at coordinate 16,926,036 of CM056381.1, read as the reverse complement.
CAGGGAGATTTTCTGCAAAGGTTGCAATACTTAAGATTTCTGACAAAATAGGGCTGTTTTTTTTTAGGGCTGGTTTGCCGAAGCAGGAAGTTCCAACAGCATGTCTTTCTGTCAAATGCGTACGCCTGATACAAGATTGATCCTGACACCTTCACCAACTATTTCTTTGCAAATAGAAACCACTGAATAGAAATCAGAAGCTATCTGTTTGTCTAGTGCAGAACGGCAAGGAAAAGGCAATGTTCTTTTTAATCCAGGTAATGGGTTATTGACTTTGACCCTCTCGGGAGCTTTGTATTGAGGAACATTAGGTTACATTACAGTTCAAAATCTCGGAAACATTCAACATACTTTATTACTTTTGTTACTTTTTTTATTTCAATTTTTCCTGCTTCACCTATAGATAATTCACAATTCATTTGAGCACCTTTACTTTCAGCGATCCAGCAGTGAACGTTTAAAGCATCCAGGGTTTTGTAGGTTTTGTAAAAGTGTTTTTGTCGTGGCTATATTTGGTGTCAATCAAGCTTTTACAAATCCGTCATATGCGTTTATGAAATATATTTATCCCTTCATATGCTGAATGTGTCATTTAATTAGGGAACATTTCACTTGACAACCATTCTTTAGTACTTGGTTGCACAGGGCATAATAGTTGTCAAGATGAGGACAGAAACTGTGTGTTAAGCAGAATATATTACCATGATAATTTATAATCATCACTTTCGAAACCAATTTGTGTATTTTTCTCCTTTCAAGCAATTAGCAATTTACTGTTCAATCCCTTCTGCTATTGTATGTTCATATGTCACATTTAAACTCCCGTGTTGAATTGTCAAATAATCATATGCGGTATATCACCTATATGTATTTAGTTTTTATGCCTTTCACTCAAAAACGATTACCTGAAATCATCACTCAACACCTTGTCCATGTTTTAGTAATTGCATTTTTAAAATCAAATTAAAGCTTCACTTTCCTTAACAATTATGGCAATGCAAACCGTTACGTTATATAGCTTTTTTTTGTGACTTGAAAACCCACTTATGGAAACTCATCACAGGCTAGCTATTAGCCGGAAAAGAATGCCATTTATGAGTACGTTGATTGCTCCAGTCAACATCCCGTGTCAAAGTTTGTTTTAATTATACAAAACAGGTGTTGCTAAGCAAGAGACAGATAACACGAATCATCAACCGCATTTGCAAAACAATGAACATAATGCACCAGATTTTGGCTGTCATTTAAACGACTTTGCATAATTATGATCCCATTGAATAATTCTACATAATTACTCATGCATTAATGCTGCACCGAGAATAGAACGCTATTCGTTGGAACCCGAAGACCCGAGGACAGCGTTTAATTGCCGTCCATTCTTTTAACCTCTAACTCGAAAGGTCAAATGTATTTAAAATCTAATTTGTTGCACTTCAGTATTTCCTATTTGCGTTTTTATATTATTAATGGACAATGTGGAGGAAATCATAGGAAATCCTGCTGGAAAGCAGAGGTATGAAAACCAAGTCGAAGCTGAAGCTTCTTCTTCTTCTTTATGCCTTTGTCATAGTTTCATTTGTTACTTGGCATTGCATTTGCATAGGTTTTTGTCGTCTATTGAATAGACATATATTCAAGGTAACATGTGGGAAAGAGGGTTTTACTGCTCTTTCAAAAATGCTGAAATTCACGGTCAGGCAGTTAAGCATTGCCAAAGTTTTGGCGGCCCCCCGGATGGCCGCGCGGGCTCGGCCGTACCTCACAGTTGTCAATTTGCTTCGCAGAAAAGGAAGTGGACCTGCTGTACAGGTGCCAACTTATCAGGGGTAAACAATGTACGCGAGGGTGCAGGGGTCAACTCGGCATCTGAGCTCGAGCTCCCCCCCGGCAGGCCGGGGCTGACAGGGGCTGCGGCTGAGCTGTCCGGAAGGCGGGAGCCGCGCCATAGCCGCCGTGTCACTTGGGCTGACATCGCATCAGGCGCGGCGGCCTGTCACCGGGGGGGGGGGGGGGGGGGGAATGCTGCCTTTCGAAAACCCGCCGCCGGTTGTAAGCAATGCTGGGCGGAAGACAAGGGGAAAAGAGTCTATTCGTGAGCCTACACCGCAATCGACTACCGCGCTAGTGGTGTATTGAAAAGTTTTAAATCGAAGAAGATGTAGCAATAGTAGTACTAGTTGCGGTAGTAGTGTGTTAGGACATTAAGTGTCAATGGAGGGGCGTATCTCATCCGCCAGTGACCTCCCACCTTGATGCGGCTATGAGGGCAGGCAGGGCTGAAATTGGGGTCGATGGGTCTGTACGTGGTGGACCTTCCACCCCTCGGAGAAAACACACCATGGTGTCAGAACAGTCCATTCCACAAGTCGAAGAAGGCATTACAGTGCTAATCGATATCAGAGGGATTAAAGAAGGGAAGAGAAAGTTGGTTACACAGCGGTACTTTGCAGTACTCAGGGGAGCCATAATGGAGGGGTGGTGGGGAGGGGGGGGGGGGTGAATTGCTGGAATTCCCCCGATTGGCGCCCCTGATTACTGCAAAACTACTCAGCGCAAAAGGATGATTTAAGGTGCTGACTTAAAGAATATTCTCAAGAATATTAGAACCCATTAGAACATAGGATTAATACATTTTAACCGTCACTTATTGAAATTGACATTGATAGAATATTATGTATACAATGTACTACTGAACACTAACAGTTTGTTTTCTTTTCTAGTTTTTGACAAATGTGTTTACACGCTTTTAATTTCCTGATTATTTTTGGCATGTTCGACCAATTTTATTCGGATTTTGCATGTGTGCATTTTTTGACGATTCTTCTGCTGGTTTTGCCTTTCGGAATGAGGTGCTTGCACGGGCTGCACTGTCATAACCGGGACACTTGAGTTTTCCGAATAAGATCAGAATAATGATTCGCATGTTGAACGTTTCTCAACCTTGACGTTATTGCAGGAGGTCCGTTGGAAGTTTTTTTTTTTATTACGAAAAAGAAGGATAATGGTTAAATACTTTGCTCAATAATAATGCAAACTGCTGTAATTTTCTTTCCACATAAAATTATCATTATATACAATTTTATTTTCCTATAGTCTGTATTGGGCATTGGACAGTTTGAAGCATTGTTTGAAGTTTGAAGTTTTGAGTGACACACATGTTTAAGTGACAGCTAATGTTAGCCCATTGTAATGCCTACAGTCAAAAAAGACAATGATAAGTTGACTGCCAGTGTTAAAAGATAGTCAATGTAATGTCACTGTAATGTCAGTGTTTAAATGGCAGTCAATAAAATGTTAGTGCTTAAATCAAAATCAACAAAATAGCATGTTTTTGTATAAAAACATATCGTCACCCTCTTAAAATAATGGCTTAAGTCACTTTTTGAGGAAAATTATATTTTTGCCTAAATCAACTCTTCATGATGCTGGCCACCTCTGGTAAAATGGCCGAAGTCCTTAATTGAAAAGATCATGCTGTTCCTACCTGGTAATGCTATGGCCTATGTCAAGCATGTGACTTAGGCCTTTTTATTTTTGCCTAAGTCACATTGTCTTGACTTAGGCAAAAATAAAAACGGCCTAAGTCACACGCTATTGTTTGTAGTGCACTGTTTTGCCTAAAAAATGCAGCTGTAAGTGAGGCCTAAGTCAGTTTTTTTTGCCTAAGTCACAACGGCATGTTCGTAAATTGGGCCTAAGTCATTTCACTGTTGTATGTTACATAATTGACAGACAGTGTTATTTGTATGTCAATAGTCATCTATTGTCGTAACATTGTTTTGTGGAATGATTAATAAATATCATATATTCTGTATTTGGTTCAGTTTTTTATGTTTTCTGAAAAACTTGAAAAAGTGGACATAGGCCATTATTTTAAGAGGGTGACGATATATTTAAGTTATAGTCAGTATCTTAAGTTATTCATTAATGTTAAGAGAATTGCCCAGATGCTACCATTAAAGTTGCATTTTCAACTGTGAAAGATACCCTTTAGCACATTTCCTATAGAGGGTATCAGACAGTCTTTGCATAGATAGTAGTTCCACTATATACAGGATGTTGCATGCATGTCTGCACAGTACTATACATATTTTCAGAGTTCACTGTCAGTAAATATTGGACAGTAAATATTGGACTACAAGGCAGCTGCAAGCCTGCGATGGTAGAGACATTTTAAAGTGTTGAACGGGTCGATTGTTATGTTCTGGAGGTGTGGGGACAGTAATTGCGCAGGGATGGGGTGGCCTGCGCTGGTGGGACCCCGTGTGAGATCTTTTCACGGGGCCCAAAATCCCTGGCGGCTCCCCAGGCAGTGCCGCTGAAAAGCCGTCTTCAAAAGAAGGACTTTTATTTTGATTTTAAATAATGTACAATACATTCTCAGTGTCTTTATATGTTTCAGTAAGATACTATGATTCTTACCGGTTTTGTTTGAGGATGTAGTTTGCCCTTTTTTATCTTTGGCTTTTTTGAGTAAGAACGTTCTAGAAAAAAAAAACAGTTCTAGAAGCCATGCGCCATAGCGTATGGAACAGGGTCAGGGTGGGGGGGGGGGGGGGTGGGGGAGAGGGGCCTTCTCTAGTTTCACAGTTAATTGAGTATGTGAAGGAGCAATTGAAAATGCCCACAGTGGCGTGTCTCCTCCACTTACATTCTTCAACGCAACATCTCCTAATGCCAGATAGACTGAATTACTTAAGTCTGACCATCTCAAAGTTTTATGTTGACAGCAGCCAAACTTAAATCTGCCTTTATGGGATTACAGAGCCTGTTAGGTCAGGCTTTAAATCTACTCATGAGAGAGTCGCTGATTTGTTCCGTTCCTAATGCCCCCCTCTCCTGGTTATAAAACATGGATCTATTTGATTGATTTCTAAGTATTTATTTCCTGTCTACACAAAGGCCTTACAAGCCATTTACACAATTGGCCATGACGCCAAAGACTAGTTTTCCAATGTGCAGGTAACAACGCCGGTTGCCGGTCATTGAAAACCATTAAAGTGAATATGAGCCACCAAGATCACTTGGTAGTTTCAGTTTATTGCTCGATTAAATTAAGTAAAAGTGCCAAGACTGTTTTAAACAAGTGAACATTAAGTACGGAGAAGTTCCCAGACCCTGCTGATTGGCTAATAATCAGGCAGTTGGAACCTCAGTTTTAAGAAGATTAGGGTCCTTCTGGATCAGCTAAAGACCTGGGAGTAGACAAGCCCCCCCAGCCCTGACCCTTTTCACAGTCTGACTGGGGAGATTGTCCTGCAAATTGCCAATGGCGGAGTGGTGCATGTTTGAGCAAGAGCTAAGAAGCTCAGTGGAGCAGCATGACGACACTTGATAACTTATTACACGCCAAACAAAATGTTTTAAAAAGACACCTTAAACATGGTTTAACATTTTTCTTAAATGCTTCACGTTTCCATGGCATCTGAGATATTTGCTTCTTTACAATTCTTTCGAAGAATAAATGACTATTTGTAATCAGACCCAAAAGCTGGAAAAAAAAGCCCAGCCCTCCGGCCTTAAAATGGGCCGAGGGAGGCATTCTATGTATGTTCATTTTCCATACAAGCTAGCTCACATGCATGCTCATAAGCACATTTGCAAGCATACTCATATAATTGGCTATAATTGACAGATGCGCAGGTCCTCAAATATTTGGCACTTTGTTGGTATAAGTAGCTTTGAATAAAACCTCCCAACATTTTTACAAAACATCCCTCCACAATTTTACAAGGAGGATCGCAAGCCAATTGTTATGAGCTGAACTACAGCATGTTGCATTTCAAGCATCACTCTGGATATTTGGTGTTTGCCTGAGTGGCACTCGACAACGTGGAAGACGAGCTCCACTACTGTAGGTGGTAGACTACTTGGCAGCTGATGAAAAGTCATTTTTATTTTCGCTGCAGTATGGAGTAATTAAAATGCAGGCAAGCTGTGCCCGTTTCTCATCATAATTTATCCATAACGTTAGATACCAAATAATAATCCTACTTTAAAGGGATGTAAACTTTTCAAATATTCATGGTAGATTAATTAAAAGCATGTTTGTGTCTTATTTTTGAAGCCCTTGGCACTGTTGTGAACCTTGGCCGAACTCAAGATGTGCAATAGTAGTTTGCACTGTAATATGTGTGATGGATCCATTTATGAGTCATTTTCTTTGTGTATTTACGTGTGTGTGTGTGTGTGTGTGTGTGTGTGTGTGTGTGTGTGTGTACGGTGTGTGATTGAACTTTACCTATACCACAATATTTTTCAAAATGTATAATTATATTTCAGAAGGGTGAAAATGTAAGCATGCAGCTGCATGCATAGTCTTTTGAAATTATAGCTATTTCCTGAAAAAAGAAATCAAGGATATAAAAATATGACCCCCTGTTGCACTCGTGCTAGCAAAAAGAAAATAATGTAAAGGTGCTTTTGTATGTTGATAACATTGTCTCTTGCCTGTTAAAGGATACACACAGACACATACGTAACAGAGGGCAAGTTAGATAATATAGAAATAACAACAGTAGAAGCCGTTTCTGAACATTCAAAACTACACAGGGCAACTGTGTGGCGGAGTAGACTGGACCTGTTGGAGAAAGGTTGCGGGCTCCATCCCCAAATGCATTATGGGAAGGATGTGCTTTGTCTGTTCTGTAGTGATCTTGATGATGTCTCTGTATGCACTTACCGTACGTCGCTTTGGATAAAAGCGTCTGCTAAATGAATGTAATGTAAATGTAATGTAAATGACACGTTAAGAAAAAAAAGACAACTTACAAGCTGATCGCCCCTGTAAATGTCAAAAACAGGTGGTGAATCACCTGAGCAGTGGCCATTGTCAGGGTAGGGTAGCAAGTGTATGGGACACTGCAGACAGAGCAGGGGATGGCCATTCATTGCATCTAAACAACGAGCCTTCACATTTAACCATCTGTTTTTTTCAATAAACTATTATCCAATATATTCAGTCTTTGTCATGGCAGCAAAACTGCAACTCAGTCACGTAGGCAATCAATTTTTTTCTGGTATGTAATCACAACAGCTTTTTTAAGTTTTTTTTTTCTTTTGTTACAAATATAAACAATGCATTATGTTGCTATCAGTGGAGAATGGTTGCCATTTTCAACTTTTACCTATTGCCAGTCCTATGTGGATCAAATACGTTTCTGGTGTTTGCTTCATATTATCATCACAAAATAAGTGCTATCCCTTAGTGAATCCGCTCCTAAGTGTGAGTCCCTTCAGAAAGATATTCAGCTGTGTAGCAACATGTAAGAATATGCACTTTGTAACATGCAGTGATCTGTGAGTGTCTGTCAAGCTAATAATAATAATAATGCTCACCATTTTAAGTCAAACTTGATGGGGGAGCAAATTTGATTTGATTGGTTCACATCAACACATATGACATAATATGGTTTCTCCCTGAACAAAAACCTTCACTTTAGCTTTTTATGCCTAGATTTAGCTTATGAAGCTTCACCTGACCATAGTTATACATTCAAAAAATAAAATGCACAATGTGCAGTAACACTTCATAATTATATGGCCAACTAATTAGACTGATGAATGCTGTAATGACTCCCTTGCATGACATACACTGACTATTTGTCTCAATAAACATAATATTTAAAGACACTTAAAATCTGATTGGTACCACTTCTGTTTCATTAGCATTTTTATGTGTCAAAATGTAAATCAAATCACTTAGGGGTGTAATGTCTTCATTTGCATGTACAAACAAGCTTAGTAACCAAAATACATAAATTATATTTAACACAAGTTTCTTTGAGCTATTGTTGTAGGCCAATGTTGCTGGTGTTGATATTAAATGCAATATTTGTAATGCATAATCTTAGTTTTGATATCATGTAAAGCTTTATTTTTAAAATGAGGGATGATCGCGTGTTTCAGATTTATTTTTAAGGTCAAAGAGAATGCACCCTTGATGTACAGTATGCTTGTACAAATGTACGAGCATGTTGGAAGCAGATTTCCTGCTGATTCCCCAAGCGTTCCATCAAGATGAAGTGCCCCTACAAACTGTAAAGCGCTCCTTTGAACGAGTAACCGAAGCCGACCCGCAGGAGAACCGTAAAACATAAAGAAAGCGAAAAGAAAAGCTGCGGTTGATTTGCATATCACCTGCGCCGTTTCCGTGGCGAGACTGTGCCTCGACTGAGCCAGCTGTAAGTCGTCGGCTTCCTGTTGCTACGACAGAGAAGATTCCAGTCGCGGCGGGAAGCGGCGGCCCACTGCGCTGTTTGTTAGTGTAAGGCATCTGTTCTATGTGTCAGAGAGCCGCACCCCACCCCACCCCCCCTAACCGCCCCCACACAACCCCCCCCCCCTCCCCCAACGAGAACGTTCCCCGCGGCCACTCGACTACGTGCGGTGGCAGCAGGTCACCTCTGTGGGCCTTCAGTGCTACAGGCTGGCGGAGGAGAAGCGGGGAGGGGGGGGGGGGGGGGGGGGGTTTTGCCGCAATCCATGACATTGCACGTGTCAATGTACTATCGATCCACAGCTGATTGATCGATTTACTGCAAAGTTGCCCGGCCGACACGGGGCTATACGTCCTCTCCGAAGTGTCACAGCGAGCCGTTTGAAGGTCGTCGGAGCGGGCGCTGGAAGCGCGGCGACGCGCGCAGTCCGTTGGCCTAGTTCCGACGGGCGGAAACTCTGAAAGGCGCCGGACGGCGCTTTTGCGGAAAACGGGCCTTGTTTAAAACAAGATTTAGCGCCGTGTAGCGGATTTGTAGCCGTTTCGTAGCCAAGGGACGACGTTGACCGCGGCGAAATCCGCGGTTCAGAGAGCTTCCTTCTGGTCTTTTCATTTTTCGCTTGAGATCGAGCGCGGCTGGAATGGGGACGCGGGTCCAACGCCCCTGGGCCGGAAGAAATGTGAAAAATCTCAGGTTACACCCTGAGGCGCGCTGGCGTTTCACTTCAGATACCCTTGATCGTCCGCACGGCTCCCATTCCACGACAGCGGTTCCCAGAGAAGGACTCGCTACCCCACACTGTTTGTCTATTTCACATCTACACAGCATATGCCAAAGTATTCCACAAACCACCAAGTATACACCAAGCATGAAGCAGAGAACTTCTCAATGTTACTTTTTCATACAAACCGCATTTGTACATTTTTCCAGCAAGTGCTCCCCCGCCACCCCCACCTCCTCTCGTCATTTATTAATAGCAGTGATGAGAATTTACACTTCGTCAGACTTTATGTCACTTTATGTCACCAAAGTAATTATGAATTAATGTATATGTGAGTAAACAAGGGAAAGTGGACTTATTAGTCAATAATGAGAGCAAGTACCAATGGGAAGCCGGCCAAAATTGCCCTTTTAAATCAAACGCAACCACAACCACAACTGCAAGGCTTGAAACACACAACTCGGAATAACAGATGCATTTATGCGATCGCTTTTTTATGAGCAAAGGAAATTGCCAATAAACTAATCGAATTGTCCTGAAGACATTTACTGAAGGCAGTGTCGTAATTATTTGCTTATTTAATTATTATTTTAAGATTTAATACAGTAAACTCATCAGTTGGCATGCAGTACTATCAAGTAGCCTAACAAAAAAAACAATCGTGAGAAAACAAAATGTCTGACAAACATACAGCACAAATGACAGGAGGTCAGCGTGAACGGACCAAAAGAACAGAGCCTTGTACCAACCAGTAACGCTCTGGATTTCACCTGCATTTGCAAGGACATGCGCTAGGAAACATTGTAGCGATAAGCCTATTGAATTTGATCTGTTAAAAAAAGGTCAATTTACACAACTCTTCCAATTAGCAGTCTGGTGTACACATGGCCACGTCAGTGGGGAAGCATTGTGAATGAAATTGGACCTGACTGCTTCACATCAGCCCCTAGTGTGAAATAGATTGATTTACTCACAAGGAGGCCACCCTGTTCCATCCTATAAATGTTTTTGGGGTTATTTTAACGGCGCAGTGCGTTGCCAATCGATAGCACTCCAATTTGTCCTTGCAGTATGGTAAATGCGAGGAACCCCCACTGTTTTTAACCCACTGAGCGACATCTATGTACCCTCAAAAATAGGACCACCTTTTGATGAGAAAACACAGATGTAACGCATTGTCTAACTTTGTGAACAGTAATACTCTGAATTGGAGATATGCCGTGAAAGACGAGGCTCTGTGATGCGTTGGCGGAAAGTGTTTAAGTCCTCTCAGGACCACCTGACAAGGGTGATTTAGCGGCATAATGTGACCTGGTTTTAAACAGATGGACATATGGCATTTATTGCGGCCTGCGCTCGGCAATAACCAGGAACCTTTATCTCAGCGGTTTACAGGAGCCGTGAGACCGGCGTGCCCGTGCTAAGCGCTCGCCAAATATTGCTAACCCTGGCTTGCGTTTTGTTGTGACATTTGAAGGCTAGTGGCAGTTGGGGAGAGAGTGGCCGCACAACACCAGTCTTCCTGTCAACATCAATCATATGAGAGGAGCCTGGAATGCGGTTTATCTCAGGGGTCACGGAGCCGAACGTGGCCGGTAACGACACAGTGACAGGCGTGGCTGGAGGTGCGGGCAGGGCTGGCATTGCTGGGAGTTTGGATCGGCCAGTCGTGCCCCTGTCCCCGGGGGGCTTCTGACACAGTCCTCAGTAGGTCAGCGCACCCAGGCGGAGGCTTGTCCCTGTAGCCATGGTGCTAGGCCGTGTATGCGTCCTGCTTTGGCCACCGTACCCTAAGAATTAGCGTGTAAGAAACATTTTGACGGGATCATTGTATCATTAAAAGGAGTACAGCATACTACACCCCTGCAAAAATAAATAAATAACTAAAGTAACAGCTTATATGTATAATATGGTATAACGTATTGTGTATGACAGCTTATACTCTTTTCTTCTTACGTGGGAATGAAGATAATGTGATTGTGTGAATAAGCCCCCTGTATTGTTTTGTTTTGTAAAATAAGGTCAAACACATTAAACGTATCCTTGGAGTAAAGTTTCTCAATGATTGATCTTTTGTCACATATCGTATTACGTCTTTTCAGGTCCGTTTTTGTGTTACCTTCTGTGTACTGCAGACAGTGAACCGGCCATTTTCACTTCATGAAAACTCCCAGTTATGATGTTCTAATGGTTCTACCGAAACAATGGCGCCTAACTACAGGCAAACTTTCTGTTTCGACAAAAAGGGACTGTTTGCAGGGTTTGATTTCAACCTGATAAGTGATCTTCCCAAAGCAGACGATTAATATTTAACTTGATATGGCGCAGAAACAGACACAGAGAGAAGAGAAGAATTACAACAATGGAAGCAATTAAATTTTGTGAGGCGAGAGCGTTCCAACATGTATCATAAGTCATCTCATGGCCAATGAATGTGACAGTTTACCAGTCTCAATGCTCAAAAAAATAAATCCTGTCCTTCCTCCAAGCGGCTGGACAAAGCCCTTGAAACAGCTGCTCTTTGTTACCCTGTGAACCAGAGATGCTATTGAAGGGACAGTTCACCTTTTAGGGTTATTTGTATTATTTTAGCATGAGATTTGTTTGCAATTGGCCCAGACAGTTTTTCTATCTGATGAAATATATTTGAGGTATTTACAGAAGTTTCTGATAACCTCCCAGATTTACAGTACAATGGCTGGTATAGGGGCATTAGGGGGTTTGTAGTCTAAAGCAAGAAAATACAGGTCAAATAACTCCAAAGCAGCTTGTGCTGCGATGCTCTTCCTCTAGAGGCTGTATATGTGTATATTACCCAATTATTCATCAAAAATTATGTTTATTTTATTTCCAGTCGGAACTATTTCCTACGGTGCATAAGACCGCTGCGTTCAAGGAACAAAGTTTCAGCACAATATAAAAATTGATATTTATGTTTTTAAAAGTAAATAAAACCTACAAAATAAATGTTTTCAGCAGCCTCAGAAAACATAATATTGTTATACAAGCTGCTTTGACCTGGAACACATAAAGACGTAAAGCCGTCAGATCATCAGAAACGAATGTACAATGTAAAATATCTTAATATATTCATAAAAAACTGTCTGGGCCAATCGAAAGCATGCACTAAAACTGAAATAGCGCCAATAAAACCACAGCGCCATCTGTCCCTTTAAGCAGAAGTATCCTTTTCTTAAAAATACATAATATTTGGCTGCCCCAAGACAAAAAGATGTCATATTTTCAAATGTGAGCATTGTTGCTAATTGCTTTTTAATTGACAGTTCTTCCCAGTGTGACATTCTGACACCTTCTAACAGATCTTAAGTGAAATGTAACCTTCTCTTCAATTTATTCCTGAAAGCCCCCCTGGGAGGCCCAATGTCTTGCCCTTTCCATGTCTGACCCTAATAATATCCTGAAGGAAATATTCCATCATGCAAGGCAGCAGGTTCCACAAAGACAGTATTGGTTATTCCACACCGTGCATACTGCTGAAAGTTAAAAAGAGGGCTACATATGCTGTATCCAACAACATCTCACAATCTTATTCCCAGAAATGCATGCATTACCTTTTTGTGATGCGGGGCTTAGACATTTGGAAAAAATACCCAGAATACCACTGGGAATGGTGCCATATTTCGCCTGAACTGTACGGAGATTGTGAAACATACAGTATCTCTGCCAAAAATAAAAAATAGGGGTGAGCCGAATAGACGGAAAATCCTCACAGATCCTTTAGACTTCAAGTTGTTAGCTAGCTAGCAATCCCGAAGAGTAGGCTAATGTTAGTTAGCTAACTAGCAATCCCGAAGAGTAGGCTAATGTTAGTTAGCTAACTAGCACGTTAGCGTCACCTCACAGCAGCTAGCTGCGTAAAACTAAAGTTCCTCTCTGTACAAGAGTACATTGTACGATTCCCCCTAGTTTTTTACAGTGACATTCAGTATTTTTTTATTTTATTTTGACTATTGTCATTTGTTATTTTGTTTAAACAAACTGTTAATAGAATGATAGATGCAAATAAAGTTAGACAAACCATGTTCCAAATTTAGATATAATTTCAGTATTAATTTTGGCATACAATGTTTCTATTACCTGTCCTCTGAGGGGGGAATATCACAGGTATTACATCATAACTCTCCCAGTATCTTTTGATAATTCAAAAGAAAGTTTTACCGGAATTTCTCTTATTTGCTGACTAAAGCAAGCTGCTCAATGTAGGGTACGGATTTACACGGAAAGTCCATTTTACTTAGTTGAATATGAATTAGGGGTGCGTGCCATCCCTGGAAGGCTATAAATACACATGCAGTGTAAAAATCCTTGTGCATTTCTGAAACACGGGATTATGCCCTTGTGATGGCTTATTTCTTTATTTATTTTGACTTTTCTCTGTGTTCATGTCCTGTCAACTCCTCTAAATTGCCGAGGGAAAATGGTAAACATTTTTCGAGCCGATGTGCACATTCTATCTGTCAGCTTGCGAGTCAGTCTCCACAGAGCTCTCCATATTTTTCTATTCCTCGGCCTCTATAAATACACACTGGGGCCATTTGACTCTCGGGCCTGCGAAGGCCTGCCTCGGCAGTGCGGAGCGCCTGGGAAGCTCACCATTAGATAGATTTGAGGAAGACGGATGACCAGAGCCGGGGCCTCCGGGCAAAACCAGAGAGGGCGCATGGTGCGCGGCATGTTTTGGTCACAGAGATATCCGGCTATCAGGGAGTTGTTTGGAGAAGGCTGTCACCAAGGGAGAGTGCAATGTGTGGAGAGATAAGTTGTGTGTGGGGGGGGTAGGCTTTAGAGTGAGAGTGAAATCTGGGTCGGGGGGAAGGGAGTGTGGCCAGGAGTCTGCGGAGGAGTAGGTATCACTCAGATGGAACACCAGGGACGATTAAGTGATGACCAGAGGCGGACGCACGGGGGCGGGGGGGTTCAGAGGGGTAAGACGACCTGGGCCCATGGGCTGTGGGGGGTAGGGAAGAGCTAATACCGCTTATCAGGATCACAGGGAGTTTGGGAGGGGGGCTGGGGCAAGGCCAATTTAACACATGGTGGGACAGCACTGGAACCAGTCAAAGATAGGACAGAGTAATGATTTGTCTCTTTGTATGCTCTGCTATCAGCTCCTCTGTGTATTGTTGAACATCGGTTTTTGTCTGCTAATGTGTAACTGACCGAATGTTTAAAATACTCGGAGACATTCCCCCAACACAAGCAAGATAAGCTCCCGCATCAAATCAAGCACGTGCACTTAATGAAATGACTTTAGGTCTTTGAAAGTGTACAAAGTGGGCTTTTCTGAAAATAAAATGCCCTTAAAAACGTTTCGCCTTGCATTTCCGCTCTCGCTTGTAGGCTGCAAAGGGGGAGACTCATGTGAAGCACATAAAAAATAAAAAAATGGAAATAAACATCCAGTTTGAAAGTTTTTTTTTTTTTTTGTTAATACGATCAGTGTGTGTACCTTCCCTAGATCCTCGCTACACAGATGTAGCGTGGCTCACAAGTGACCCGATCATAAATTCAAGGAGCCGGCTTTGGCTTTGGTGACAAGCGGTACGCAACCCAGATCCGCAGAATTTGTATTCCGCCTGACCGTGAGCCATATATCTAGAATCTCTGGTGAGGTGGAAAGCAAAGTCATTACTGGAACAAGTGATTTCTCTTTCAGACTGGTTCATGGGTCAATTGCTCTTTCCCATTCTATTACTCCCTAGAATTTGTGAGGCTGGGGCTCCTTCCAGCCCTCGTCATTCCCACGCATTTTTTTCGGCTATTGAATCCTCCGTCAGGACACAGTTTGCTCTTCAGCTCTCCCCGTAGTGTGTTTAACTTTATTGATTCTAAGGAGGCAGGAGCTCATGTCATTTTTTTAAAAACCTCACTCTGTAAAGCCATTGAATCACTCTCTGTGTGCGGAAAAAGTGTCAGCTGTCTTTAAGCTGCGAAGCAAGGCTTATTTATATATTTGTGCATTCAGATCCAAATTTGCAGATCCAAATACGTGGCGCGTATGAAATCCTCATTTGTCCTTACATTTGGTTTACAAGAAAACACAAGCGTTACACTTTATCTTCACAAACTCAGTTTTAGTGATTGCAGAACTCGCCAAACTGTGTTTGTGAAGAAAATAAATATTCTTGTTGATTGAATACCAGCCCATGTTTGTCAGTCTGCTTATTGTCCAAGAGGAAAATTTGAACTGGGAAGTGTATGTAATTATGCGAGGGAATTCTGAATAAATCTGTTAAAGCTTTGTCTTTTGGCTCATATTTGAAGTATGAAAAACCAGACGCCTGGCAATGTGAAGACCATGTGTAAATACATGTGTGATCATTGAAAGCACAGTGTAAAATATGTAAATTGCAAACAGGGGAGGAAGTCACAAAACCACACAGTCCCCTGAATGTAACAATTAAAGAAGGAACCACAATGAATCTCAGGTTTATTATTATTATTATTATTATTATTAGTAGTAGTAGTAGTTGCAGCAGTAGTAAGAATAATAGTAGTCATTGCATTTCATTTAACACTCGTATCCAGGGCAACAAAAAAAAAAGTTGCACACTGTAATATTTTGTTGGACCGCCTTTAGCTTTGATTATGGCGCGCATTCATTGTGGCATTGTTTCGACAACCTTATGCAACGTCACAACATTTATTTCCGTCCAGACTTACATTCATTTTTGGCCGAGATCTTGTATTGACGACGGGAGAGTCGAACCACTCCATGAAGTCTTCTCCAGCACATCCCAAAGACTTTCAATGGGGTTAAGGTCAGGACTCTGGTGGCCAATTCATGTGTGAAAATGATTCCTCATGCTCCCTGAACCACTCTTTCACAATTTGAGCCCGATGAATCTTGGCATTGTCGTCCTGGAATATGCCCATTGATGGGATAACCTGGTACATTCAGGTACTCAGCTGACTTCATTTCATTGCTGCATAACGTTGCTGAGCCTAGACCTGACCAATTGAAGCAACCCCAGATCATAACACTGCCTCCAGAGGCTTGTACAGTGGGCACTATGCATGACTGGTGCAACTGCGACTTTCTTTTTGGCCAGGCAGTGTATTTTGGTTCATTTTAGACAAAATCTCTAATTGTGCTATTTGTTTTATAGTTATTTTTGCAGGAACTGCCATAAACTATGTAAAAGAAAGGACAAAAACTGTCAGATACATGAGTAACTCAGAGAAACTAAAATAATAGTAGAAGCAGTGAGTACCCACTTTTTTCACCACGCCAGTAATCTTACATGTTATTTAATACTTTTATAAAAAGTTAGCATTTTCACCAGGAACCACAGAAGAACATTCACTGAGCATGTCCTTTTAGTTTGCCATTCAGTTACAAGTGTTGCAATGGTTTCTAGAAGGAATGCAGTTCTGATTATTACATATCGACATGTCATTACCTATGTATACCCCACATATTGCCAAAACAAACACAATGATTGCAAAAGTATATATGTATATATATTTTTGTTCTTTTATAAGGAAATATAATAGCATTATCTCGTCCATACCTGACCAAGGCATTTAGCGTATTTTCAGTAACTTTAAGGTTTCATGTCAGATGCTTTGCATGTTAGATAATCTATTTGCAACCGAGAAAATGTTAGAATCATAGCAGGATACTTTTTTGGAACTTTTTTTTGGATGGAATGTGTGTTCCAATTAAATTAGATTTAAATTTGATAGAAAATTAATTTTGCATAATTATTTCATCTGTTACAATAATTAACTCAATAATAATGAAATAGAACGGCAGGCAGGCAGGCAGAAAGAACCGGTTGAACTCAATCCAAATATACCAATGCTGGCTGATTGTGTCTATGTTTGTATCACTCCCTTGAGATAACTTTGTTTGACGACTCACATTGCATACATGCATTCCTGCTGATTTTTCATGAAACTTTATAACAAATGTAGGCACATTGCACGGGTATAGTTAAACCGCATGGAGTATGAATGTCCTGAAAATGTAACTGAGTCTCATGTTTTTTGCCTGGGTCCCATTGGCGTCTTTGCTTCCTCTCGCCACAGAGCTCGCAAACCCCCGCGACAACCGAGGGGTCACCTCGCAGGCTCATTACATCACCTAGTCCCTGTCGGGGTACCCTATGCTGACCCCTCTCCAGGCACGCATGTAAACACAGCTGCTTTGCTGACATTAAAGGCTTTGCTTCTTTGAACTTCTCTGATGTTGTCGCAGATCTTCGCTGTCCTTGTCAGACTACACATGTACCCTTCAGAAGAAATGGGAGGCATTAATGTCACGCCGGCCCAAAACGTAATTGTATATTCTTGAAGCCTCTTTGGTAATAATTCAGTGTTTCACAGAAAGCTACAGCAAACGACCCCAGATGCGTCTGATGTAGAGTTCACCCCCAATATTTCACAGCTGACAATAGCCATTACGTAACGTTCACAAGGGAATCAATGTATATTTCACAATGAAACGCGTTGCACAATATTTACTATAAATGTACTACTGGTTTGTAGATTTCCTATAACTTTATGTCAACACGTTTAAAAACAGTGTAGCATCAAAACATATTTAAAAAATAATAAATATCTGCCAGTTAATATGTTATATGGAATATTTATGGTTTGTCACACAACCCCAAATTGTAAACCCTCCCTGGTCAGTGTAAAATAAAAGCTTTACTGATTAGTAACATCACGGGAAACTGGTAGCATTAACTGTATTTTATGGGGGAAAAGGCTCAGAAGTTGCCAACGGTCTTACACACACTACAGGAGCCTTTCCTCTAAAGAAAAAAATAAAGAAAACTGCAGTTGGTAAAAAAAAAAAAAAATCTGTAATTTGATGGTATTTTGTTTTCTCATATTTGACTCGGTGGATGATTAATGCAACCACAAAACTGTCAGGGAGAGATTCTGTGTTGCGGTGATGGTCTGTTTCACTTGATAATCAGGTGGAGCCACGTGATTGATTCTGCCCTCTTATACATTTCTGTTCTGTTTTTGTAAAGCTGTCCTGCTACTGTTTCAGATTACCTGCTTTGTTAGAAAATGTTGTTGTTGCTTTTTTACAATATAATGGTAAATTGTCTGCCCGCCACCCCATATTTTTCCATCTGGAAGGTTTTATGGAGACATTTTCTTTTCAGAACATTGCATATGCAATATGTGGGAATAATGCATTTTTCAGTGCAATAGCAACATATCCCTCCCTACAGTTTCATTTTAAATTGTGTCTGTTTTCCACATAGAGAAAACTAAATGATAAAAAGACGATAAAAAGCACCATTATTAGTATACAAACATTTTTTAAGGTTCACATAATATTCACAGCCATCTATGTTGTGCTTTCATGCCTATATGTAATTAAAAAGTGTGCAAAATCATTGAGGACACTGAGGCATGCGCAGTTTGCTGCAGTTTGCATTGTGCAGATGGATTGCTTCAAATGCACTTTGTCCAAAACCGCCATTTTGCGTTCATGTCAGACTTTTGTATTGTGACAAAGAAAAATGTCTTTCTAGTCAACAGGGAAACTAAGTCTTTAAACAAGCATTTAATCTCAGAGTTCAGTGAGGCAATACAGAAGTGCTTATTAGTATTACTAGTATATTTCTGGGGTGGTCAGTTTAGCATTCACTCCCTCCTTGCAGACTCACCATGTTCAGTATAACATATGCAGTTCTTTGTCGTGCTATTGCACCCTATAGCATTCTAAAGTCCAGAATATTAGTCATTAGTGGGTTGGAGCAGGAGGGGTTGATAAAGAGAAAGAGAAAAAATTTGAGTTCACCCCTCAGATCCAATCGAATACGTCCTTTGAGTGATTATACTGGGCACAAATGCCAGCTGTTGCACCTCAGAGCCTCTGCTAAGTGGCCCGCCTCTACGAATCTGCGAAATCCTCTCAGATAATGAATGCTAACCTGACTGAGAATTTGCGCACATTTCAATCACTGAAGCCCCACAATCTTTTTTTTTCTCTCCACATTCACGAGCCCGAGGGCGTTCGTGACGGAGGCAGGGACGGAGCGAGGGAGTGGGGAGAAGGGAGCAGGGAGGAAGAGCGAACGCACGTTCATGCGGACCTAGGCGTCTCTCTCGTAGTTGAACTGCAGAAACTATGCAGCGTGTAGGCTGTCAACAGGTTTCGCATTCCATACGAGACAAACTTGGCAGAGGTATCAGGCTCACAAATGTCAGCAGTGTTTTGTTTTTTTTCAAATGAACTATTACATATAAAAAGTCAATACGTGGGCATATAGTCTACTTCCAGAGGCAGTAAAATAAATAAATATACAAACCCATATAGAACAAGGGTCTACTTGGAAGGAACTGCACATAGGATCATGTGTAGGCCTCCACCCTCATTGCTATGCAATATGTGGAAAAAATTGGCGTGGTTACGATGGCCAAACATCACGCTGATTGGGCATCCTGGATGAATTAAGGTTAGATGATGCTTCGTGTACTTCCACCACTGAGATTCAGTAACAAAGAAGAGCTGTGTGAATAACACTACCCAATCAGAGGGCTGTTTGTACAGAGCAGGCCTACAGAGAAACACCTCTCTGTTGAGTATCGTTGAAAGTGGAGACGTTGAAATGTGGAAACTCGGGCATACCATAAGCTCAGTTGAAAATGATACGTGTAAATTTGAAAGTAATGTGGTTTTATATTGCCTTCTATGCCACTTCAAGTGAAATTGTCTGATTTTAGACATGTGCCCCAAGGCTACGAGTTTTAAATATCAATTTTTGTTTATTTGGAACCGTCATATGATTTTATCTCTGATGGACCGTGACATGTTCTGCTTTAAATAAATCACCCCAGCGAGCGAGCAAGACTGAAATACATGTAAACTTAATTTGGTCAAAAGTATTTGTCTGTTTATGCTCATTGGTACCCCGTCATGTGTATTTATGTTCATCCAATCAGCAAAAGGAAAAAAAATAATGAGTGTTTGTCAATGGGTACGAAATATCACATCAAATGCTAATAAAGACTAAAAGTTTTCTTATCAAAACTCCAGATGAAAATTCATTCAGTTTATTGATGATTATATATAGCTTTCCGGGTGGCCTGTCAGCATAAGTTATCGAGTTACAGAGGATGATTTACTTATTGATTACGTCCTTCTTTCAGACCTCCTTCATGAGTATCATATGACTAATACCTTCTGCCAGAGTATCCGAGATATGACTCCTTATTTAGTTTAATTTCGTTCATTTTCCTTTATAAACATCTCACAGGGCCAACCGCAATGACTTCATTAGAGGATTAAACTTTGAGTTTAAACAATTAGACCACCAAACTGTTCGAACTCTCACAGGTTTCGGTCCATGATAAAGCCCCTGCATTTTGCCAAGAATGCTTCGCGATCCGGTGGGAACCCCAAACAATAATTTTAATAATGAAAAAATACGGTTAATCCAGGGCCTGTCTGTGACAAGATTTATGGGACGGATGACGCACGTGGGACCACTTTCCTTTCCCGAGTCTGGAATGGTAGCAAATAAATATATATCTGGCTATTAATTATCAAGACTAGATCAGCAGATTTTATGTGCAAGGGACAAAGGGACAAAAGGTGTCTCTATAACCATTGTCTGTTTTTTTTTTTTGTTTTTTTTTTACTTCATAGCGTCTTTGTGTGGGAACTTTTGTCTTTGTTAAACTGCATGCGGGGTCCGCACAGACTTAAGTCCACTCGTCGCACGCAGAAACACTTGATATGCACAGAGTGTTGGAGTGAACAGTGTCTGGCCTACCACCAGCTGATACTCAATTCAGTACACAATGGGGGTGGACACAAATGTATTGTCTTTAAAAAACACACAGGAAAAAAAAGCACGCCTGAAGTAGAGTTATTGTCTTCCTGACACAACATTCTTTAACAGATGCCAGTGTAGATGCCCGGGATAAATATAGAGCACTTATATGGGTGGAGAAAAAGTTTTAGTGGATTAATTAAATATATACTCCCAACTGCCAAACAATCACTATTGTACATAGATGTGATAATTTACCTATTATTTGCAATGCAACATTTTCTTGTGAGTCGAATTTGAGAAATCGATCCGTCTCTCAGCCTGGATTCTTCTGAAAATGCTCAAAGAATCTTTTTTGAAATGGTCAAATAACTTCGGCGCCATTAACATATTGAGATTGGCTGAGGAAAAAAGGTTTTAGCTCCGTGCCAAACGGCCCACTAGTCTGGCGCTGAGGGGGGAGCGTTGTCGAGCGCGCGCCGGCACTGGCGTCCCGTCTCTCGCGCCCCTATATTAGGGTGTCTCCCTCTCCCCGGCTCCACGTCCCGGACGTGGGCCCTGTGGCATTTCCCCTCCCCCTTCCCTCCTCTCTGCTCCTCCTCCTCCTCCTCCGGCCGGTTGTTCTTGGCTGAATGAAGGCCCTGAGAAAATAAAGAGATCTAAATGTCAGCGGGAGAGCTGAGCGCATTCCTCTCGCCGAGTCCTAAGACCGGTCACCCAGAACAACTTGTGATCCCGGGACAAAGCTGTCGACGGCAGGTGGCCATATGAAGAAATTTTCCTCCCAGAATTAGATACTATCCTGGGGAAGAGCCATTGAGTCAGGGATAATACCCCCCTCCCTCCTCCCCCGAACCCCCCCCGCTCCTTCCCCTGCTGAGGCGAGTAGGATTTTCATTTTGCTTTCTTTACACGATGATGCTTTTCATCTCGTCCGGCGACGATGACAGCGCTCCGGCAGGAAATAAATAGAGGCGGTTGAAAAGAGGAATTGTCCCTTGAACCTGCAGCATTCCCCGGCATACCTTCCTGCCTTACTTCCTTCCCAGCCTGCAGATGAACACAGGCACACATATGTGCACACACACACACACACATACATGGTTTAATGACATACAGGGGCATACCGAGATTCAATACTGGCTGGCCGGGTCTTCATATCTCGACTTGTGAAAGGTATTTTCTGAGGTAACATAAATGATGCATAAGAATGGAAAGGTCACCCTCAAACCCTCGTTTTTTGGTCACACAGGAAAAGGTAATGTTTATTTATTTACCTGATAATAGAAAGCCCCCAAAAAAGAGTTTCTCAGAAAATAATTCTCAAAGAGTGCTAAGTGTTTATACATCGTGTTTACACAAGACTTTTCAATTACCGGCATATTGTTATGTTCAACTGTATTCGATTTTGGCTTTAAGTTATGGAGATTGATGGCGATCCAAGAACCTGCTCTTAGCCTTAGATCATGTCCCATGGAACACATTATCCTATTTTCCTCCAAATTAAAATTACCTCAAATTTCTGAGCCGCTGCATATTTGTAATGTTATGAGGGCTAAGCTCGGCTTTGACTTCAAATATATTTAACCACAGCCCCAAAAAAAAGTATTCCGCTACCTTGTGTTTCGAATTATTCCGAATTGTTGTTGTTCTGTGTCATACCGTATCAAATGCGGTGTCTGACATTTTATTTTTTATTTTTTCACAGGGTCCATTGTTAGAAATTGCGTGGGGTGGAAAAAAGAAGAAACAATTACATGGCATTCTGAACAAGACGCAAATGTACACCTGAAACGTTTCAAAGAGAAATGAACAAACGAGGCAAAGGCACGTTTTGAACAAAAGAGAAAAGCGTCTGACTAAGATAAAACGCGCATTGTTTTCTACGCGCATGAACTCGCGATGCGGGAAACGTCAGCGCGCTAGCTCCCAGGTCTGCGTAATGTTGCCGGCTTGGTTGCCACGGGGGCCCAACAAAATTGCGCGCCATCTAGCAATTCTCTTTCCCGCTTCATTTCGCCATCTGCAGACAGTAGTGAAACAAGGCTCCAGTCAGCCAACCTGGTGTCACAGTTTCACCTTTCCCGGATCATTTGCTGCGCGGCTAACACCTGATACTTTCATGTTGCTAACTCACAGGCTGCCCGCAATTGCTTTGCCAAATGGCCTGAGACCACCTATTCTGTAGGTCCCCATTGTGGATCAATTGAAATCTTTCCAGGAGCCAACTCTAGTCTAATTGACCCCATATGTTCTCACAGAGTGCAGATCTACCCGCAGGCTGTATCTATGATTCAGTGCAAAAATCAGTTTTATCTGTACCGCGTGCATGTAGCCACACATGATCAAAGAAACAAAGAGCTTATTGATCAGAGAGGAATAAATAGGAATACACAGAGAGAGAGAGAAAAGGACTGATGCTTTCAAAGCTGAATTTTTATTTATTTATTCTGCAGTCGTCTATTTCCTTCTCAGAAAACCCCTCTGTGAAAGATCCATTCAAGGCAGCGTAATGGGTGAAAAGGCATTTGTAAATTTAATTAATGATTTAATGTGGGTGTAAATTGGACCAAGGAAAAGGGGCCCGTGTTGTGACTCGGGTCAGTCCGTGTGAAGATGTTTATTACAAGGAGCAAACAGAACGCACAAATGACTTGGCCCGGTTGTCCGGCCTCCCATCGCTCTGGGAGAAACCGGGTCGCTTGCACAATAGTCGCTCACGCTGATCTCCCAACAAACGCCGCAAATCGCAAGCCTGGAACAAATTCCGAAGTGCAGCAAAAAAAAAAAAAGCTTTGATAAATCTGCAAATACAGCCCGCAAAAATAAATAGAAATAAGACATGATGTCAGTTTATAGCGTGCACAGAAAGAAACGGAACGCCTTTATTCAGGGAAGGGGAGTTGTGCATGACCCTTAACCCTTAACAAAGCCTATAGGGGTCAGGGCCCAATGACATCACTTGCTGGTCAGCAAAACTCAACTGTCATTGTTTGGAAAATCAATCTACCTCATTTCACATTTATTATGCCAGTTATGAGGTATTGAAAAGTCAATACATTTAATAACTACTTAGGGAAGTGTGAGACATTAAGGGAGTTGAGGGTGATTGTATTGAGTCTGAAAACCTTTCTATTTTTTCTATTTATCTTTTATTCAAAAGGCAGTAAGAGGCAGTAACAGCAACTCCAAATATATTGTTACTAGTAGTATAAAAAAACAAAAATTACATGGAAATGCCTCACTTAAGCTTTCCAAGATTTTATTTTATGCACAATTGCACATTTATTTATTCTTTATAGGCCACTGCTGACTTAAAAGAGTAAAACGAATGACTCTCAAGAAAGGAAACTGGCCCGAAAGCAAATTGACAAAGCACTTGTAAATGTAAATTTGTTCAAAAGCCATGTAATCCCTGTCTCAAAGAGAAATAAACATGTATAAGATTACCACTATGTGTGGTTTCTAAACAAGATAATTATGTTAGACTGCGTTGTACTTTTGACACTGTGACTACTGACATTGAAACAGGCCTGTTTGCGGTGACCTCAGTCCAAGAAACCCATGACTTTAAAAAAAATTTATTTATTATTTATTGTCTTGTCTTATAAAAATTACTCATGAGTACTGTTGGGGAAATCCACCATGCTTGAGACGAAAATCTTGGTAGACGGTATATTGACAGTAGTGTAATTTATAAGCCATTAAAGACTCTCATCTAAATTCTTTGTTGGTAAAAGCTCTGCAGTGCTATTTTTGTATATTGCCTTAATAAATGTTCCAAAAAAGATTTCTAACAGTGGAATGGGAAGATATCGCTTTTGCTATGGCTCTCTTGCTCCGTTGGCCGTTAGTAGGCTGGTGGGTGGAGTTGGAGAGCCGACTAATTATGAGACACACCTGTTAAGTCTTTTTGTCTCCTATTCGACGCTCTCGCTGGTCCTCTTCACAGACGTGTTTGTTTGGGTTTTTTGCGTCTTACAACGCTCACTATGATACCTTTTGCTCCTTCAAGCATATGCATACACAACTGATAACTTACAGACTTCCACGCCACTTTCATGTTTTACTTTATGTTGTACGTGTTTTTGGTCCAATTAAATTAATTTATATCTCCGCAGTAATTTCCCTGTGTGGTCTCTCTGTTTTGTCATGGCTTGACGAGCCGGGTCGCGACACTTTATAACCAAATAAAAGGAACATTTTACAGTATAAAAACAAATAACGGGAATTAAATAAAAAAAGACGGTGCAGAGAAGGAAAAATGGCTATGAATAGCCTAAATTATTATTTTAACAAGGTACCACTTTTATCACTGCTTGCTCAGAAAAAAATCATCTGCATCCATAATAACCAGCAATTACAGATATAATTGCGCTGGCTGTGTGGAAGCCGGAAGAGGTATATCCCCTACAATTAAATTGGAATCTCACCCTTTTCTCTTTTTAGGCTGAGGGAAAATACACCTACGAGTAACCGCGGGCATAGGCCGGGAACGCGAGGCTCAGGAGACGTCACAAGCCTGACGAGGCACAGGTGCCGCGCTAATGGCGCCGTGGCCGAAAGGGTCATCAATCCCAAAGGCCAAGATGAATGCGCTCGGGGGCCATTAATCAATGCCTGTCAATGGGACAAGGCAGCTTGCTTTTGAATACTACAGACTAGGATGAGAGATGACCCGGCCATTTACTCATCTGTAAGCTGCTCCGGCAGTCTCAGTGGAGGGAAATGTAAAAGAAAAGAAAAGACAGAGTAACTGAGCAGGAAGCGGGAATTAAAAGTTCCCAAATTGCTCTTCTCACTGCATAGCAGACTGTTGCTTAACTAATGCCATTGCATATGTTCAAATTGTTTGGCGTGACAGGGCCAGTATTTCATACTTTTAGCCATTTGTCAGTATTTGCATCAGTTACATTTTCTAATTCTGACTATTTATGACGTATGACTATTACATTTATATAAAAAAATAAAAAAATAAAATTAAAATAAAATATATATGTGTGTGTAAGTAACCACTGTGTGTGTTCCCATCGCCTGTTAACAACCAAGTTGGTGGCCAACTGTCCTTTCCTCTGAGAACAGTTCCTTGGCGCTCTGTGGAAAATCATCACTGGCAGGATACAGAGAATGTGCCAACCACAGACACTGGATAATTAGCTGTTGAGCAGCAAGCCACAAATTGCAAATAGACAAAAATAGGGAAAATGCACATATGGTCTACATTGCACATAATCTACATTTTTCAGTGGTGGACATTATGTTATATCTACTGTACTGGCAAAGTTCATGACACTGCATTGTTAAACAAATGATTTCATTTGAAGGCTTAAAAGCTAATATTCAATGGCTTTTACAACTGTATCTTTCAACTGCGTATAATTAGAGATGTATTTGTAATAAACGATAGATTATCATTCGTTCATATCAGAATGATATAAATGTGCTGTAAGAGTTAACGAGAAAGACAGTTCATTTTTGTTTGCCAGTGGAAATTAGATTCCACTTTTCTGTCGTGCTGTATGTTATGAATTAATTGACACTTCCCTGCTGTAGGTCAGTAAGCTGCTCTCCCCAGTCCCCTCCTCACAGTGAAGTAGCACTTTTGTATGCTTTCACAAGGAGCCATTTTGTCCATTTTCACATGGAGTAACCAAAAAATTTCAAAAAACAATTTCAATAATAATAAAATATTTTCTAAATAAAGTAGTTTTAGGATTTAGAGCCATTTGCTCATGTTACACCATTCCTTCCTTCATGGTTTTTTTTTCTTACACAGTTTTGACATAATTGTCCACTATCCCTTACAAAAATATAGGCCTTCTGGCAAATTTGCATCAAACCTTTGGCATTGTTGCCGCAGGTTTGCGGCAAGCTCATATTTTCACATGCAAATTAGCTTTGTGGGAATTGCCATTGTTGCAAGAGGTTCACCCAAATTTCACCACTACTTGCAAAGTCTGATGGTTTGTGGCAACATTTTGTGGAAACCAATTTAGTTTGTGGCAAATGCGCTACATATTAGCCGCAAGTATGCAGCAAACTATCCAGTTTTGTAAGGGATCACTAAACTATAAACTACACCGGTGCAATGATATTAAGGTTATACCAACAATGGATGCCAAACACATGTTGTCCACAGACATTAATAACTAACAGCATTCACTTAAACCCTAATTTTACACAATTATCAGGGATGGGCTGTTCCTGCATGCAAGCTGCTTGTAATGCCCAGCCATACCCAATATATTTGCAAAACATAATTGCTGCATTTGTCACAGCTCTGCTTGATGGTGCTCAAATTTTGTACCTTCATGATTCATGACCGGGCTGGCCAACAAAGGATGGGTTCCCTCTCTATATCCGGGTTCCTCCCGACATTTCTTCCCACTGGGGAGTTTTATTTCCACCATGGTTTGAGTGTCCCCCCCTACACTGAGGAGTTTACTTTACAGGGGTTTTGTGGGTTCAGGTTCGGTTTTGCCCTATTATTTTTTTTCCCCTAAAGTATCTTTGTGAAAATGTCCCTTTCAAAAGCATTATACAAATAAAAACTGAACTAAGTGAATTGATGATTCATAGCGTCTACATATGTGTGTTAAAATATTTACTCCCCGTATAGAACATGGCTATCATACATACTTTTCACACGTCAAAACCTTTCGACAGTATTCACTCATTTATTTCACGTTTGGCAAGTGAATCAGGCATGGGACATATGTAGATATGAAAAACTGCAGGTCCTGGCTATAGAACCGTGATCACACCTGCCCAAACATAAAATAATACACACTGGGAGTGTTTCAGGTACTGCTTTAAATGATTGCTTCTCTTTTTTTATTAGTACTAAATTATTATTTTGGCAATAAAAGCGGGCAGCTTAAACAGGAAGTAGACTTTTACTAAGTGTAAATGTTGGCTATTGGTGTGCAATGAAGCCCTATCAATCCAGAGCATCCTTAACAGAAGTTATAGACTTTTATAGAAGTTTGAATTCAATTTTATACAGCAAAAAAGCTCACTTGCTGGTCATGGACAAGAGGTTTTCCCAGAGCAAAACCAAAAGTCAGTTACAATGGAGTTGCACTGTTTGTGTAATTTTATCACTGGCCTCAACTCCCAAAAGTTGCAAAAAATACATATATTCTGCCAATCCTTTGTCTAACTTAGGGTGTCACTTTGATATGTGTCTAGCAAAGTTACAGAGTTTCTATCTATTTCAGTTCCCTCATAGTGAGTAAATATTTACTTTTCAGCGTAATCAATGCTTTATACATTTCTGTAAGCCGTGTCATTTAACCAAGAGATAACTGTGCATTTAGTTAACAAAACTGGTTACTGCCCTCATGTGATGATGGATGATTACAGATTGGAGCTTTTGTTCTGGATCTTCAACCAGTAATAACAAAATGAGTTGAAGACACAGCGAACACTGCCATTTACAGTTTGTATATTATTTACTGTACATAATAGCCCTGTCATTAATAATTGGAAGAATCCAATTTTTATACGAAGAACTTATTACAATAGTATACTGCGTTTTGTGGAGACAATGCTAAGAGTAAAATTTGCTGGAACCCCAAATCAATATGTTTACTTTGAAATGTTTTTGTGATTCTCTTAGATTAAAGGTGAATGAACGTGAAAGAAAGATGCTAATTGTTTCGGTAAAAAAAGATTTTTGTTAAAAACAAAAATCCCCTCCTGAATGATGTGATGAGGCGCTCTGAAAAAGGTATTTAAAAAATAAACAACCAACAAAAAAAAAAGAAATCAAATAAATCAATCCTTATTACTCTTTATGCTTGTAGGAGTCCCAGAATGCAAGCCTTTCATGACCTGATTAAAAATGGAAATGGTGATATCCGCAGTGTTTATTTGATTTAACAAGGCTATGATTCAAGGTGCATAAGTGGCAAAAAAAAAACAAAAAAAAAACACTGCGGTTCGCTCGCCGTTTCCTGCTCCGATCGAGCCGTTTTATCATTTTAATTACTATTGAAATAAGCGAGTAAACAGACACTTCATCCGTTTAGTTTAAGACAACGGAGGCGACGGCGCTGCTCGGAATTACAATCTGTGAAATGTTAATCGCTTTCCGTGGCTTGGGTCTCCTTGTGTTTTTGTCCTTTGCCGGACTCACACGGTGCTCTGTGACTTCATTTAAATAAGTGCACTGTGCCGGCCACTCTGCTGGAGTGAGTTGTTTAGGCTGGACTTCAAGGGAGGAGAACTATTATGGCCTCTTGAAGCCGGCTGTCAGTGTGCCCTTATTGATGGCGATGCCACTGACGACTTACTGACTGATTGCCCGGACGGATGCTCCTTGATTGATGTGACAGACAGTTGGCCCTCTCTCGAAAAGGCGCCCCCCCCCCCCCCCCCTCAGAAGCCATCTCACAGGGAACAGAAAAAGCGCGACTGCGCGTATTTTCATTACGCAAAACACAAACCGCGGCGGTAATAACCCAGACCTTTCTCGCCAAAGGGCCGACGGGCGCATTTGATTGATGTGGCGAATATGCGAGCGGATCGAGCCTGCGCTCTTCCGCGCTTACGTCGGGCCGAAACGGAAACAAATAACATGATCTCATGATCAAAACCGCGGTGAGTTTAGTCAAATGGGAATTATTTGGAAGTTTTCAGACTGTCGTCTATGCAGAGTCACTTTATTTATTAATGCATTGCTAAAGACCATCGATTTAAAATGGAGCCCTGTTCAACTTGAACTCTTGGCTTTATTCCGCGCTAGTGAGCTGGACTTGATGCTAAGTGTCAGCGGCATTGTGCCCATCATGTCATCGTGTCTTGTTCTTTCATTTACAGTGTCAAAGTGCTCACTGTTCTTTTTAAAAAATTTTTTTACAAGTCCTCTTATCTGCTGGAAGCAAGCCAGTGATGTGACAGTTATAAGGGCTCTCTCAGACAGGGAGGCAGGCCCCTCGGTGCCACACGGATCACGTTGAGACCGAAGGGCTACGCCGTGTCTACATCCCAATTATTAAGAAGGTAGCTTCCGACAAGTCAGTACTCGTGTTCCTTCTTCATTTGGCCCAAGTATTCGGTTAGACTGCATTTTAAGGTCTTCAGCTTCGCTTGCTCAGATGGAACCAACTTTATTTCGCATTCCCGCTCCAACAAGTTTAAATCCGGACTCACATACGCTGGCTCTAACTTAATGGGGACCCTCGGTATGAGTACCCTCCCATAGGCAGAAGTAAGGAGTCAGATTTGGAGTAAACTAAAATGGACACGATTACTTTTGTTGCATTTTTTTATGTATTTAGTCTCGCATTGTCATACTGTGATTTTGAAAGTTCTCAAAAGAACAAAAAACAACAACCTCCTCCAAAGTGGCGTGGCACTTCCTCCGCGCCGGCCCTCCCAGGGTATATTATGTGACGTGTTCTCATTTCATCTAATCCTTAATTGAACAAATTTTTTGAAAATAATAAGGCCTGAATATTAAAAATCCTGAGTATTCAAGATCAGCACGTTGTAAAATTTTGATGACCCTCCAACAACAAAGCTCGTCTTTGATAATAAAGTCAAAAAATAAACCTGAAATATTTTAAGCATTCAACTTCCCTCGAAGGCAAAGAAAAATTTATAAATGTGAACCGAGGGCCTTATCGCTCACCAGAATAAAGTCAGAATAAACATAAATATTATAATTAGCATTCATATTTAATATGAGCACGATTATAGTTGGCCTCATTAAGCAAGCAAGTGCAACGTATTTCTTGTTACCAAGCGAGCATATGTCCGTTTCTTTTTGTGTAAGCACATTAGCAGATGCTGGCCATACTGACTGGCATTGAGGGTGTAGTCTTGCAATAAATAAGACCACAGTAGGAATTGTACTCAAGAGGTTGCCATACAGAGCGCCATCTGGACCCAGTGCATGGCATGACCGGCATGGATGGCAAGACACACGAGAAACAAAAAAAAAAGAAGAAAAATCAAGGATTTCTCATTAACGGCGCAAAAAAAGCCGGACGCTTGGCATTGCACTTATACAACCAGCGCTATAGGCCCTCGCTCACTCACCAGCTGGTTTTAGGATAATTAGAGCTTGGGTCAGACCTTGTGCCCAATTGTAGTGCAGATGGAAGACTGGGTGATGTTCTAGCCAGTGTATTAATATAATATCATGGGCGATGCCCGTAAATTGAACGTGCCCAAAGTTCAAGAAGTGAAGACTCAGCCATGTAAGCACTGTCTGCATTGACCAGCATATAGGCCAGAAAATAAGTATTATTATTATTATTATTATTATTATTTGTTTATTTATTTAGTAATTTGGATACAGTCTATGCTGCAAATGGGGAAAAAAAAGTATATTCGATAAGTAATTTAGATATTCTCTCTTTTCAGGTGTCGTATGCTGTGTGAGGGAACGCTCTTTTGAGGCCCCTTACAGCCTTGTAGTCTGCTTTCTCGTTTAGAGCGGTGTTGACACGGTGGAGGAGAATACATGTGCACGAAGAACCGTGCACAGCGGCTGAATGTTTAAAATTCTCTAAAGCGCTTCTCACATAGTCCGTCTTCAGTATAGAAAAGTATAGGTATGACTTATCTTCGAGGCAAATGAAAGCATTCTTTTTATTCTACAACACTTTTAATTGGATCGCACGTGCTTTACTGATACCTTGTTTCCAGTGGCACCTGCATATAATTAGCGGGAGGAGCGGGAAGCATATATACAGGTATACAGTATATATATATATATATATATATATATATATATATGCTTTTGTTATTGTGCTTCCGATAGCTGAGCCATGCATTGAGGCACTATGGTGTTTCAGAGGCCTCGTTACGTCAGTCATTGCAAAGTGAAGGCTGCCTCTGACAGCTTCCCTATCCACAGAAGCTTGTCTGTTGCCTGACCCAAATAGAAAAAGCAGTATACGGTATAGGGGGAAAAGTGGAGGATATTGCATTGGAAACTCTTTAAAAGACTTTAAACAAAAAAGCTCAAGGATTGTAAATTCTCAGCACGCTTTCCCAATTCGAAAGGCGGCTCAGTTTTGCTGTAAAAGGCACATGCACAATGACTCTGAAATAGCATGTACTCCCTTATAGGATAACTGCATTTTTTCCCCCGACTTGGACCCATTTTTCCAAACTATTTCCACCATGCTGATCGGTAATGATAATAATTTAGTCACATCGTTCTTTGTCGAGCGTGGTCACGCCGCGAGAACCACTCCACTCTGCTTTACAATGGAGTCCAATGGGGCAGAACAAACAAGCCTTGAAATGCTCATAAAATCGCCTTCCTCAAAATAATAACTTCATAGCCTGAAAAGGACATTCAATTACCGTAATTTTCGATCAGTCCATTACCAGGCATTTAGTGTTTCTCTTTACAGACTACTTTTTTTTAACGGAAGTATACATTGTACTCAACAAGCAGACAAACGATTGACGTTGTTGTAAGTTACTGTAGTGAACAACTCTACCAATACCCCCTCCCTGTGCACATGAACACAGCCTGCCACAGTGCAAATATGGAAGTGTTTGTACAGTGCAAAAAGTATTGAAAATTAACATTATTATTAAAGTTTGGAGAAATAACTGCTCACAGTGGCAGTATCTCTTAAATACATTTGTATATGATAATCAAGCTTTTATTTGGTGGAAAGCCACATTTGTAGAAGGCATTTCTAGGCTTCTTTACTGTGCCCCATTGGGCTCCATTGTGAAGCCCAATGGAGCAGTTCTCGAGGTGACCAAAGCTCGAAAAAGACGTGACAAAATGATTATCATTATCGATCAGCGTGGTGGAAATGGTTTGGGTCCCGGTCGGAAAAAAAAACCTTTAATAATGTTCAAAGGTACCTTAGGAGTCAGACAGATATATATTTTTTGTTTCTTTATTTTTTTATTTCTGAAAAGGAGGAAAAATAAATCAAAAAGGCAATGCAAGACATATGTAGGGCGCGAGAACAGAAGACGCTTAATCAAAGGGTACTTTCCTCAGACTGCGTGAGTAATGATCTTGATAGTAATTATCATCGTTGTCATCTGTTTTTATTAGACCAGAAAAGGTGGCATACAGTATTTGTACACTCCTGTCACAACGGTATGGAAATGCAATAATTAAAAGTACGTTACGGGCTCGCCTCAAAACATTTGCTTTTCGCGCGGAAATAACAAAAACGAGTGCTGTCACCGTTCATTTTCAGCACTTCTGCGACGGGGTATGTGCAAGTTCGCGTGAACCGTTGCGCTTATTTCTGCTTTCCCGTTTTAATCAGACGGGGGAGTGTAGCAGTAGAGGATGCTGAACGAGTCTGTAGGCTATCGGTTGATGCCAGCCACATCAGTCTGCCCAGGTCTTTAACGCGAGGAATGCCCGTGGAAAAAAAAGAACAAAAAACAACACCCGCCTCCAAAGTGGCGTGGCACTTCCTCCGTGCCGGCCCTCCGAGAGGTGTCCGCCAGCTTTATCGGTGCGAAGCCAATGAATATGCAGTTAAACAAACAGCGATCCTGGTATAAGGCCACCGTGGCTAACGTTATTATCTCCGTGTCTGCGGCTTGTCTGTCGGAAAGAAAACGGCAGGCCTGTTTGAGGAACTCTCGCGGGGATTTAAACACAGCAGAATTCTGATCAGAGCTGGAACTTGTCCCAGAAAGCAGAGTTAATAGCCTTTCTCTCTGCTGAATAATGCTTTGAATCTCTAATGCGGCTCATATGAAGGGCCGTAGTTTAATGTGTCTATGAAAGGACTTCATTTCCGACAGCACAATGCTCCAAAGGACTGCACTAATGCATTCGTTGAGGTAAGATCCAAAGAAGACCAGCCCTCAGCTAAGTGACCGTTAATGTTTCCCTCAGACTCTTAACTTTCCTCACAGAAGACATTTCGCCATGTTGAGCAAAGCAGAAAGCAGAACTAATTCCAAGTGTAATAAATCGACGATTCCCCGTCCATAACATCTCCGGAAAATCCAGGAGCCATAAACATTTCTGAAAATGTTTGTAATGCCGGACACGTGCGTCAGAATGTTTCAACACACAGCATGTATGTGTGACAACATCCACACAGGCATGACTTTTCCTTATATCCTACATTTCTCTATTGCACATTCGGAGATTGTACTTAAGCACACAGGGCAGATTTGATGCAGGTGCTAAAAAGGCTTCATGTAAATGCCCTCACAGAAGCTTTCTAATCAATAAAACATGGTCATGTATTTCACGAATGTGAAATAAAATAAATAAATGAAGTGGATTCCATTTCACCCGGACAATTCAATGCATTGCAGGGGCGTGCTTATTCAGGTAAATGCACATTGAGGAGCTGAAATATTAAATTCCACTATCAACAATACTTTATTGCACATCAGCCAAGCTATCAGAGACAAATGAAACAGAATGAGATGAGAGTATATTTTATGGCAAAATATATTACGCTTCCAGTCCCTTGAAGAGTTCTCGTCTGAGCCTTCCTGTCCTTCAAGCTGAAAGGATGTTGTTTTTCTCACTTTTCACATTTGAAACAGCAAGCTAATTAATCACGTTACGCGCACGTGCACCAGATACACCTTGTCATTTTTTTTTAACGCCTTTTTTTTGGTGACGTATGAACGCTTTTGTATTTCTGAACCACGCGTCAAGTCTATTCAGCTTTGTCTATTCCAACGCTCCTCCAGGTATTCACTAGTGTCAAAAAAGCGGAATCAATGCTAATAGAACATCTGCGCTGATCCTTGGCCAGTATTCTCAAAGAGTGCCATTTTGGACTCGTCCAGATGCTCCACCCTGTCTCTGTTGACATGCAGTACATTACAGATACAGGCCACCTGTTGAAAGATTGGCGAGCTAATTCCAAAGGCGAGTTAAGACACATGAGCGGGTGTTGCTCTCATGTTGAGAGGAGACCCCCCCCACCCCCCCCCAACTCTTTCTCTCCCACCGTCCCCCAGCCCCCTCTCTGTTATGCCTGATCTCTATGATTGATGGAGGGACTCCACTCAGGGTTAATTTAGGATCATGAATTATGCATGCTGATCTGCAACCTCTCCATTCTGCATCTTGGCATGGGGTAAATCTCGCGCATCGCTCAAATCAAGACTTGCCCACACTTCTCGCCTCCTCACAGATAAAGGTGAGACTGACTTATTTTTAGGCCACGGCAGTTAAAAGACCCAGCGTACCGTCAGCATACATTATTGAACTATTGCTAAAGGGTACGCATGGCAAATACTAGCCTGCATTTTCGCATGCTTGCGTTTGTATACCAAACAAACTTTATTTTTCACAATCTTTATTTTATTGTTCATTTTCATTACTGTGGAAAAAATATTCAGGGCAGCACCAGTTAGAAGGAACAAATGACATAGTGCAGTTTTAATTATCGGTAACTCAGCAGGGAATGAAACGAGAGTTATCACAAAGTAGATTCCTTTACAAAGCCTGCTACTGACACCGGTGGTCTGTCCAGTGTTGTTGCATGAAGCCACGTGATTGGCCTCACAGCACAACTGTCAGTGGTCAACAACCAATTGACTCATTAGTGAATCGTACTTAACTTTTTAGCATTTCCTCAGAGGGCCTGCTCGCTAACAACTGGACGCTACGAGAGAGCGACAAACGGCGGCGAGCGTCATGCGACGTTTGGAATCGGAAGCCTCACGTGCCGCGGACACAGAAGGCTGCATGATCGGGTCTCGGACGGTAGTTTTTTTCCCCGGTTTTTCCACGCAACGCAAACTCGGTAAAGAGGCGCCCTGGGAGATGGGCCCAGGTCGCTTTCCACGGGGCAGGCACGCCACGCACCTTTGATCTTTCCCGACGGAAAGATTAGAGTCGGGAATGAACCCCCCCGACGAGGGAGCGGAGCGGTGATTGATTGTCAGGGGCCGGAGCGGAGTTGCAGGAACACCCCTGAAAGACGACATGCGCTGCTCCTTTTGCCAAACGGCCCTCCTGCTATTTCGGTCCCCTCATCCCCCCGCGCCTCCATTTTTCACGGATGACAATTGTGCTGTTCAGCAGTTTCGCAGCTCCGCGGCTGAAGCTTGCCTCAGTAAGCAATGCTTATTGCGAGTTTCTGTTCTGCAAGCGGTTTTAGTCATCGGGAAATATGACACAAGTTCTAGAACAAGTGTGCTCACCGTACCGTTGGCCAACAGATGAACCCAGCGAACATCATTTCTGTTACATGGAGGGCTTTTTCCACAAAATAAAGACACTTCTAGGGCTAAAAATATGTGTAGATGACTAAACTCAAGCATTCCGTTCATAATGAACATCTTGTGTTGACGCGAGTAATTTATTAAGTAGCTCAACATCTCTTCAATACTTCTTCATTTCAAGTGTGTCTTGTTGGATTAAACAAAGATGTCAATGTCTGTCTTGTTTGTAGGTGTGTAATTTAGCCTGAGCCACAGAATAACCATCTCAGCAAGAATGGCCTGCTGTTGGAATAGTAGATTAAAGGTGCTGATGTTTTGCACGGTGTATGTAAGGGCACGTAAGCGTATTCATATTTTGACAATTAGTAGCTGTCAATTGTAAAATATACTGCAGTGAGTATTTGGCTCAGATTGGTCAATTATCCCAGTGGCTAAATGTTGTAACGATCTGGATATTGACTTGCTGTGTAAATCAGAGGCAATGGATTGCGAAGTGCTATTTTTATGCACTCTGACTTCTGACCCCTATGATTGAAATCACACGCTTGTGAATGAGTGCATCGCATGTGACCAGAAGGACAAAAATCGCATTCAACTTAATTGAAAAGATGTCATTTTTTAAACTATGCGTATTAACCTAGAGCGTCTTTTACGTAGACAGCCTTTTAAATGCATAATATATACTATGCTACATTTTCGAAGCAACGCCATCAAAACCGAGATACGTTATTGGCCTTGTATTTAAGTTTTGTTCCAGTTGACTTCTTTTCAGGACACTAGTTTGCCAGAAAGTATCCCATTTATTGAAAGATGTTTTAAACGGAGATACTGTATGTACTGAATGCTGGCATTATGTTTCTCATTAGTTGA
Source organism: Synaphobranchus kaupii (assembly GCA_029718625.1). NCBI lineage: Eukaryota > Metazoa > Chordata > Actinopteri > Anguilliformes > Synaphobranchidae > Synaphobranchus > Synaphobranchus kaupii. The sequence continues at coordinate 16,889,308 of CM056381.1, read as the reverse complement.
GATGTCTTAATTTCCTGGGAAGAGCTTAATGAATTGTCTATTTCCATCCAGTGTGGTGATAGAGAGACGGCAGGTTGTGAGGTTTCCAGCCGCCATACTTTTAAGGCAATCATCCACTTTCATTAAATGTGTCGGTGCATGTGGGTTCTATTTGTATTGGCCATGCACAATCTGGATTGAATGAAGCGATCTCATAATGGAAAGGCAAGCACCAAGTGAGCATTATGGCAAATATGTTTGGCTTTTAAAATCATTGGCGAAAATCTGATTCCTTTTTGTTTGTTATTTTGTATTGTAAAATGATGCCTCATTGTGGGCCTAGAACTACCAACTTAGCCTATACATAGGCGTTTTGTCATTATCTTAGACTCCAAGAGATGAAAAAATGCAATGTACTTATTATTTCCGATGTACACATGTGAGCCAGAAATAACAAATGAAAATTATATGAAAAAAGGCGTCAGCTTTTAATTGTCTCTTTAACATTTATTTGTTAAAGTATTACATTTATATATAGCATTAATCACCAATGTAAATAGTTTCGTTCCCAAGTCATAATCTATTCATGCTGACATAACATTTAGGTCAGTCATTCATTTCTGAATTAGTGAAGTGTGGCTCTTCCCCCTGACCTCAACTGCTCAGCGGCCGCTTCTGATTTCAAGATATTGAATTAGAGAATAGCAAACAATCATTTCACTTGTCGAACTGAAAGCTCGTGCATCTTTTGGCAAATGAGTTACGGAGAGGTTCTGATCATCCTCCATTATTAAGAGGCTAGTCGTTAATTAGCCTGTAACTGATGTGATGAGCACTTCATTATCCTTTACGTCGCCATAAACAGTGCGGATAGATCCGTGTCTTTTCAGCTGCAGTGCTTTCTGTAAATATCTTGAAGCTTTTGTCGATTTCGTCAAACCATTGTGTCAGAGCCAACAGTGACAATGGAGGCCGCTGTCACGCAGACAAAGGTTGACGGCGATGCGTACGTGCGTGTTTGCGCACGCGCAAATGCGTGCGTGCACGTGTGCGTATGTGTCCTTGTCTCAGTCTTCCATTTGCCTCAAGGGTATGCTTGGATGAGAAGATTCTGACTTGCATGATATTTCACTCTGCAAACGAGTCATTTCCCGGGCAACCCTTTGGTTATGACTCCCATGTTTCGTGAAGACACGAGTCATCTTCGGTTGCTTCTACAAGAAGACTTTTACATTGGACCAAACTACTGCTAGCCTGGAAGTTGTCCCTGCTATGGACATATCCAAGTAAGTGGACCAAAGTCGTTAAAAACAGTTCAAAAAAATAACCTAAAGGGATTATGATTAAATCACAATTTTATTTATTTTAAGGAAAAGCTCACCGCCCTCATCGTGTTAAATTTTTTCAGTTTGGTTTGGTCGGATGGGTAAAATGTGACTTGTTTAGTCAAGCTAGAGTATGCTTGTGGGAGGGTGGTGGTTATCGGCTCTCCAGCTCTCGATTGGCTCCCAATTAAGATTCAAAATAAATCTCTTCATCAAAACATGCTGTCGAGTCCCCAGGAAAACATCTGCACTCTGTCACTCCGCCTACCACATGACCATGTTCTACAGCAATGTCAATAACAATTTAAGGGACATGAGAGTGGCCCACGTGTTTGTTGGTGGTGCTGGTGGTGGTGGTCTCTCTCTCTAAGGGTCATCAGTTCCCTGCCGATATATATTTTCAAATCAATATCCTAACGGGAAAAAGGGCACGTGGACCATTCATCTGCCTAATAACTGACACGGCCCCACGTGAGCCCGTGTTTTCAGGGAATATTTCAAACAAAATACATCAACTGACATTGTTCATATGGCATACAAATCAATGTTCTTTTTTAACACTTGGGACTTTATTAACACTTTCAACTAGCCTTTTGTCCACACATTCTCATTCTCAGATACTGTTCATATGACATGCTTTGGCATTTTTATACAGTGAGTTTTAAACGTATGCTCTCAGAGGACACTCCGAGTATATCGGCAATTATTTATTTTCATGAAAAGAAAACAATTGTTTGATTTCTAGCCAGATAAAAGTAATACATTAATTAACACAGCTGACAATTCCATGTGCATTGAACAGACTCACTTCAGTATGCAGGAGAATTCAGAATTATCTTCTGATCTGTGATTTTCACAGATTACTGACCAATCTAAACAAAGGTCTGCAGCTTGCATACAAAAATCCCAGAATGAGTTATTTAAGCAATAGATCACAAGAAAGAGTGCATTATTGGAAATATAATCACTGCGGTGACATCGCAGTGATTATATCCAATAACGCACAAATCCTTGAGTGATCTATTGCTTTTATACAACAATGTTACCATAAACGTTTAGTAAGTAATGAAAAAATATTGAAACAATAACTTTTGAGTAACTCGCCAAATTGTTAGTAGCCTGTTGCCGTTGCTATTGTTGTTGTTTATGTTGCTCTATAGAACGCATCTCTGCAATGGCAGTGAGGTAATGCTAATTACCAGCACTGATGGAACGCATCTCGGCAAATCACTCTCGAATCTCGTTACTCTCTCGAATCTCATTGTTGTATAAAAATATTTATACCATGGGTTGGATGAATACTCTATTCTGATTGGCTGGTACAACAATGAGATTTGAGCGAGTAACATGATTGGCTGAGCCGCGTTCCAATAATGCACTCCCTCTCGTGATCTATTGCTTAAATATACAGGAGCAAGCATGTGGAATATTGATTTTGTTATAAAACATGCATCACCCCAATTTGTCACATAATTATATTTCATCATTATTGCAACATAAAGTACACACACTTGCTAATCGCAAAATCCACTGTCGTATTTGAGTATGCATTAAAGAGAATTTACCTTGTTGTATGTCTTTTTTCTGTAAGTATAATACATACAGTAACTGTAAGCAAAAATCACTTTAAAGTTTCAGTAGTACATATCTTCAACCCCCTAAAACCACACATTTTTCTATACCTATAAACAATGTGACTTATAAATAATAAACCAAGTTATCATTGCAAAAGTTAAGCATTTATATGGGTCTGAAAAATGCAAACCTCATGAATTCATCAAATAAGCGTTTGTCAAACGGCCCGTCCAAAGTTAATGAGAGAGGACATGTGTTTCATTTCGGAATAAACCGCAAAGCATGACTCATTATGCAACGGAAGTATATCAGGTTTCTTTGAAAGTGAAGGCCGCATGAGAAGGGACATCCTTCATACATCGCGTCACTCAAACATGTGGCAAATTTGTCACGGCGCTCGTGAAAAGCCTGTCTATTCATCAGAGTCGACAGACAGAGATGCGTGTACGCTGCACACCGCAATGGTTTCAGGCCTTAGAAGATGTACTCCCGTTCTCTTATCACGATGATCTATGACAGCCTTCCCACAGACCGAATTCCTTGTCCATGGAAAGAGACGCAAGGAGTGAACACATGGACCCGTGATTTATGGCACTGTTTATAGGAACAGACACCCGGTACATCCCCTTGTTTGACATCTGTATTTTTTCCAGTCCTTCAACCTGCAGACATGCACAAGAGCACTGAAACAGCAGACAAATTATGAACGCCAACATGTGTCATTTGTTAGGTTGAGTCTGCTTTATGGACACATCCAGTTTGTAACGGGCATCTGTGGGCTAATTGAGGCAATGTGTAACATACAGTATTTGCCATATTGGTTTTCTTATTTTTTATTTTTTATGGGAAAATATAAATTCCTTCTCAGATAGCTATTCAAATAATTTATGCAATTGGCTATATCAGAGTATACGGATTACCGTTTGGAATTGATAGCAAGTATAATTTGTAGCCCCTCAGATAATAATAATTATTATAGTTCAGCATAAAAGCAAACCTGTTCTTAATAGTAATGGCTCTTGCCAATATAGATGCACCCATGTGTGTATTCTGGTTCGTATTTGTGCTCTGGGAAAGCTGTAATGCTGTCAGGATTCAGATTTTTATTGGGGTTTCTATAAACACAAGGTAATGCAGTTCATAAAATGTATTAAGAATTTATACTGTGGCATGGTGTTGAGAAGTCTATATCGTCTGGGTTTTAGCACCTCGTAAAAAGCCAAACAGACCATGAATTATACATATTAAATGTTTTTCTTTTCTCCTCTCTCTCTGTTTCAGGGGATATGGCGAAAGTCTGAAACAAATCAGAAGACATTTGCGACTTGTGTATCGCAAAGAGTAAGTTTCACGAGCACAGATAACCAATTCGGCAGTGAAATTCAATTTCGAAAACGGGCAACGTATTTATGGGCGATCGGCGACGTAGTCGTCGTTCGCACCTCACACCTGTGTCATTTTGTTCTTGCCTAAACTGAAAGCAAGTCGTGTTTAAGGCTGTAAACCTGAGCAGGAGGAATTCACAGGGACTAACACCTTGTAAATCACTGTGAGTTCACTGGGCAGGTTCAAGTTTGGGGGTTAAGCGTAAGAGCTCTTCTGATCTCAAAAGGTCACTTTTGGCTTTGAAACAGGAAAGCCAGACTAAAGATAAACAGTAGTTTTACGTGACATTCTTTGGTAGAAGACAGGGAAACACATCATTTATGCAAATTGTGTCATTTATTTGGAGTCCTCAGATATTGCTTATTTTCGGACAGTCCCAGCTATGATTTAGTTAAAGGAATGTGTCGGGGAACAAGATGGGGCTTAAGTCTCCTTCAAGGACCTCATGACACCCTATCAGTCTGGAAAACATACAGGGGAATTTCCTTTCAGTTTGAGAGAAAAAAAGGTTTACATATGAAGTGTTGCTGAGGTACTTTTTCTGGTCTTCAAAAACAGATACAAGAATTATGCGCCAGACAGTGTTGTGGCTTGGAAGTACCGGTTAGCAATAACTAGACAAACAATATTCTATTCCAAGGAAGATTCTGGCCAGAGAATGTGGAGTGGAGAGTGATATTTTTGTAGGGGATGAAATCAGTGTGCTATGAACGTATCAGCCCTTTCTTACTGCTATGAATATTTAATCAGAGCTATTTTACATTGGGAAAGAGCTGTTTGATAAGCATTAGCACCCACCATTGAGTGTGATTGACACTGTTCTGGGCTGTGATATGGAAATTCCTTTCATGTCTGTGCAGGGGCCTCAAAATGTTGTTGAAATTTAACTGATTGTCAAAAATTCATATGATCTTGAAACACTGAAATACAGTTGCAAGAAAAAGCATGTGAACCCTTTAGAATTTTCTGTATATCTGCATAAATTCGATCTAAAATGCGATCACATCTTCATCTAAGTCCTAAAACTTGATAAAGTGAACCCAACTCAACAAAAAACACAAAAAACATTATTCTTTTATAATTTATTTATTGAGCAAAATTATCCAACATTAAATGCTTTGTTGGAAAAAGTATGTGAACCCTTGGATCATACGTATTTTTAAAGTATCATATTTAATATTTGGTCGCATATCCTTTGCATGCTGTTACTTCCTGAAGTCTGCGACCCATCAATATCAAAAGGCTCTCAATATCTTATTTTCAGGTACTGTTACAAGCGATACTATAACCACTCTGCATTTGAATGGATCTTTATGGGAATTGGGGGGTGAGACTAGATTCAGCTGTAAATTACACTCGTACATTATGGAACACATGACTGGCTAAATGGCTGTAAGTCAACCAGGGTCTGAGGTATCAAACGAGCCCCAAACCATCACTCTGCGGCCAGATATGGAGTAGATGTGGATCGATCACTTTAAGGGTTTCTTCTCCTGACTTTTTTCCCCATAGAGTTCTATAGGAAAATGAGTCAGGAGAAATAACCCTTGCAGTGATCCATCCACATCTACTCCATATCTGGCCACAGAGTGATGGTTTGGGGCTCGTTTGATACCTCAGACCCTGTTAATGTTTTTTGTGTTTTTTGTTGAGTTGGGTTCACTTTATCAAGTTTTAGGACTTAGATGAAGATGTGATCGCATTTTAGATCGAATTTATGCAGATATACAGAAAATTCTAAAGGGTTCACATACTTTTTCTTGCAACTGTAGTATATTACGTTATGCCCAAAAATATAGTTTTGGGAAAAACTTCTAATTACAAAGTTTGTGCTTTCACATATAAACTTTCATTAATGCGTTTGTACGCTTATGAAAAATAATATAACCCCTTATATCATGTCACATCAATAAAGTTTGAATAAGTGCACAACACAATCCCCAATTGCAATGTTACCATTGATAGACATATCCCTTAGGGCAGCATTTACTGTATATTTTTGAGAGTTCTTCAATGCAATGTTTAGCAACTTCAATGGACAGACCATCCATTCAAACAGAAATGCTGAGGTCTTGAAAATGTCTCCATATGTTTTGCAGAACTGCAGAAAAACCATAAAGTAATTGTGCCAGTTAGCACATGACTAGGGCTGTCTAGCATGATATCATTCAACAAAGACCTTGATTAAATATCTTGGTTTGTCAAGGAAATTAATTTACCATTGACTTACTGGCGAGTCAGTGTGCCAGAACAAGTCAGTCAATGTTTGTCAATGGCTGAGCTTTGAAAAAATGCATGTGAACCCTACTGCCCTGGCTGAGATAGGCTGGGGTACCAGACTTAGCTGGGTGTGTCATTGCACTAAATCTCACCCACATGCATCCATCAGAATAGCAGGAAACAGGGAGTTGCGTTGATTCTGGTCTTCACAGGCGTTCCCTCTCTCCCTCTCTCCCTCTCTCTCTCTCTCTCTCTCTGTGTGTGTATGCGTGTTTGTGTGTGTACCTATATACCCTTGCCAAACAAATTTAAGCACATGAGTTTGGTCATGTGTACACAGACAGGAGCTGAGTTTGAAAACCAGAGTGCTTTATGGTCCTGTCAAAAAAAACGGAAAGAAACAGACAACACTCTTTGTGAGCGTTTAGACTCGCCGAGAATCTCCGCAAGCAAATAGTTTGCGTCAGCCGAAGGAAGGGACGCGAGGCCGTGTTGTGCTTTTTGAATGGCGGATCAACGTCAAATGCGAACGCTGTTGCGTTGGGAAACTCTGGAATTCAAACGATGTCGGCTGCTGCACTTTCTCACAGACAATGCCGTCGCTCCCAACCAGCGGACTTTGCAGAAAAGATCAGTCGCAGGCTGCAGCTCCGCAGTCTTCAGATCTGAAGGTATCCCCTTTCAGTTGCGCCGGGATATGTCTGGGGGTTTATCCACGTGACTCTGGGGGGGGGGCGGGGGGGTCATGAGTTCAGCTCCCAAAGAGGGGATTGGTGCCGTGCCCTTGAGGCTGGCTTTACCTTGGTTATCATTACCGCCTCAACTGCAGACACAGCTGTTTGAGGACAACTTCTATGTGGGAACGTATGGTTAAAGTGGGTGTGTATCTATTTTCTTTTTTTTTTTCCCCGCGAGCATTTTCTTCCCCAGGGAATGTGCCCTGACGTGATTATGTGGTGTTTTCCTGATTCAGCTGCACCGAAATACATGCAAATACCGCTTATAAAAAGTGTGCTTTCTCCACCCATGCTGAAATATTTATTTTTTATTCCCAGCATACTCCACTGCTGCCAAAGGCTGGGCGAATTCATTCCACTTTGATTCCTCCTCATGTTTTGGGAGTGTCTGGCCAAGGCTACATTCTTGAACATATGTAAATTGGCTGTCAGGTTATGAGAGTTATGCAAAAAAGCAGAGCTTGTTATAATAATAAAAAAATGCGAGGCGTAGAACCAGCCATCCCCAAGAACAGAGAAAGAACAGAAAGGAAGTGCAGCACGCCAGACTATGTATGTGTGGATCTCAGAGGTGCAAATCCAGGGGACATAAAGTAAAAGTCCTCCCCAGTATTTTGCTCCAATCACCTGGATTTGCTAATTAACGTAATTATTCAGCGGGGAGGTAGAACTAATTAGTGAAATCAGCTGGCTGAGTCTATGGGGTGGAAGAAACACATGGCAGGACTTTTACTTTATGTGCCCTGGATTTCCACCTCTGCTGGATCTCTTACAGTACCTTATTTAGCGCCAGTTATTTCCTAACTAAATTGCTACACCTCTGGTTTCACATACGTTTGACCATCCGCACTGACTAGCATTCATAATTTACAAACAGCTAAGCAATGGCTTGACACAGTGAAACAAAAACATGATGAGCCTGGATGCGCTCAGCAGTAAAAATATGTATGTTCGTACGTTCTTAATTCGATAGCTTCCTGCTAGTTTTATACTCAAATTACATGAAATGCGGTTATTCTGTTTTCATTGCTGACGATGTGTCTGATTGTGGCAAACCACATAAATCAATTCTGTTTACAGGCATATGTTCATCATATATGACTATTTACAAGACTTTTTATGTGAGGGAAAAATGCACTTATGAACACAGTTTTATAACATTTGTCATTGAGTAACATATGTAGGTATGCTAAAATAATATAATATAAGGAAGAACTACATAAGAGGAAATGTAGCTACTTCTAAATATAGGCACAACTGACAAATAAGGCCCCAAGACATTTCTTTACATCATAGAATTGATCTTGTATAATGTACAATTGCATATGGATGTCTGAGCAATACCAGTTTGCAATCCCAGAGCAATTATCAATACCAGTTTGCTTGTCATCTGAAAACCTACATTGATTGTATTTCTTGACAGAAAATATGGTTGTTTTTTTGCTTTCAAAAGATGAAACATTAGCATCAAATCCCATAGTGAATGTGACATATCCATAGTGAATGTGTATGGTCTGGCACTGTAAGTATCTTCCGTATTCCAACATTATAGTGATCCGTCAGGCACAAGTCTCTCTACTAAAGACCTTTTACCGAATGTAATCCTTCAGGCAGATAAAGTAAAAATCCCTCAGCAAATCCACTATTCTATGGTGCGTACAATAACATTTATTTTTCCCCCTGCATCGTTGGATGTTGCCGTCACTCACCATTCGGGTATAGAGCAAGGAACATGTCAATCATTGTATTTGCTTGATACGATACCCTCTACATAACAAGTGTACAAACACTGAATATTAATAACTGATGTCCCTTGATGTATTCACAGTGCTTTCGGTAGTGGCTGCGGGTACTGTGTGTAATCTGTTGAAAAAATGCCAAGGGCTGTGTTTATGACTGTTGACCTTTTGCGATGAATCAGTTGCCCTCCTTGAACCAAGAGCCACATTTGGGTTCTGCTTGTGTCACGAGTCAGTGTTTTATCAAATGCAGCCATTTTCATCTCTTAGCAGTGCGTGACCACTAGGCTCTTAAATTACACGTAGAGCTAATTGAAAATATTTTAATCTTGAAAAGATGGTTTCATAATGCTTAAATTTGTAATAAAAAAACGTAATAATATGACCTAGTTAAACAATGCAAAAGTATGTGGATAAAGGTTCATTATAAAATACGCAGTTTTTGAAAAAGGTGGAATATTATTATTATTATTTTAAATGCATGTATAACCTCTGTGCAATGTAAAACGAATGTAAAAAAAAAAATAATAATTTTATTAAAAACAAGGAGATATTAACCTCACTGTATTGTGTGTTTTCAAAAAATCCGGTCCTTGTAGTCACATCGCACACAGTCGTCTGACTGTAAGAAACGGATAACCAATAAAACTTTACGACTCTTAACAATGCTCGCGCATTACTACCCATTTCATCTGAGGACAGTGAGAAGAGAGAATAAATTCCCCGAGTGATTTCCAAATCATTTCTTGATTAGACCCTGGGAACTCATTAAAAGCCTGCTTCCGTTTACTTCCAGTCCCCGTATACATCATTTCACTTGCTGTGATCATAAAGAACAAGGGTCCTAAGTAGCTTGGTGGCATATGGATAAAAATCTGCAGAGCGCTGTGAAACCCATTACTCTGTTTCACTGTAACCTTTACGCGCACGGTTGTTATTGAAAGCAGCCTTGTTTCCACGTCTTTCTGAGAAATAATGGTGCATCAGCTCTGGGTATAACCCTACACCTTAGGGTAAACAGTCACAAAAAAAAGCTTCTTTGATTTATCTGTACACAGACCCGATACTATCAATGGCAAGGGACATATTTGAAAAACATGGAATGGTTGATAACACATATGAGACTGCACGTAAAAGTCCCTGAAATCAATTAGTAAGTCAAATATTTCTCCTTGCATATGTTCACCACATGAACGTAATTTAGCGACATACGCCACCATAAAACTGGCACAGACTTGTTTGTATCCACAGCAAATGTAGCATGTTTACTATAACTCAATTTCGTATCTGTAAATATTTAATACTGGCTTCAGGGTTTCAAATCAGAAGTAGCACTTTCTTGAAAAAGTATTAATGTTCTTTATACACATTACATAGGATATAGTTTCCCCCTTTTACAGAATGGCACTACAGCTAATGCTTTACAAATGTCTGTATTATAAATAGATCTTGAAAAACACTTTTGAATTAGTCTACAGTTGTAGGAAATTGAAATGTGGTAAGTGACTTGGTTATTTTCTGCTTTCTTAAATACATTTGGCATTTTCATTCAGTATGATTGCAGCGAAATGCAATGATTCTGGTACATCTGTAACATTCTTACAATTATTTGTTTTAGTTTCCGCAAAGTCATCAGACATTTATCAATACCTAGTTCTGATATAACCATGATACATTAACTGCTGTTTAATAGTAACTTACTTAAGTGATTATCTTTTTTTAAATACCCATTAAAGCTGATCGAACCTATTATAAAATTAAACATGATGATTATGTTTTGTTCTACATTTTATTGTAAATTATGAAAGAAGGCCAAAGGCAATGTTTTCTTCGGGTCATTGAATTACAAGGGAAACAACTTCCCAGCTGAACCAACAACTGGGTAGATAAAACTTAATTTAACACTAATTCAGTTAGAAGCACTGACATTAACAGAGAACGTGTTTCAAATAATCAAATGTTAATACCAAGTACTATTTTATCATATATGACATTATAATATCTGAGTTGTGATAAATGTCCATGGCAAAGGTGCATTATAGACTTAAGTATTTTTTTCACATTATATTTGCAAGGATATTATCTACAATAATGTTTATCTGATCCTGGCTCAGTTAGGTGAACACTGTGTTATGCTTAAACAATGAATGAATCATGTGAAGAAGTTTATAGATCAAGATTGCAATACATATGGAAGAATGAGGGCAAGACCTTTAATACCTCAGATTTTAGTTTGATCTACCCATTGTTTTTCATGCTAGGTTCATCACAAAAGCACTCTGTATCACACAGCTGAGCATTATCAGAAAGTTCAGGAACTCCACTCCACAAAGAGCCCAAGAGGCTTGCAACAGACATGCTGTGAACTTCCGTCCGTTCCCTTTATTTGAACCAACATAAACACTCAAGCTGACCCCGATAGCACATTCAGAAGGGCTTTTATGTTAAATGATCCGAATACCTCATTTAACCAGTTTATACAATAATATATTATAAATCCTCATAGAGGGACAGCATATTAAATGGACTAGCCAATTGAACACTTTCTTAAAGTTAAAGTAGATTATTCATACAGGGTAGGAACATTGTTTTCATGTCTAAATAAATAAATTATCACACCTTCCATCAATTACACTTAGTACGTGACATATAGCTCTTAATATGTACGTAGCAGTTAATTTCAGGAATCTATTACACAGTAAAATATTCAGTGTTAAATCAACTCTAACATAGTTTATATGAGTCCAGAGTGGACTCATGTAAACTCTGTTAGAGTTGAATTAACACATAACAATTTACTGTGTAGAAGATCATCTATTAGAAGATCAGACAACATTCTCCGTGCAGGTTTACAAAAGTATTGTAATGGAGGTAGGTGACCTTCAATTAGTTGTAAGTTGCCACATGTATGAATATTGAAATGTTCTTTCTCTTATATATTACCATACAGTATTCTTTCCAGTCAAGATACAATACATGGAGGTGGGAATTAACTGCTACCTTTTTATCTATTTTGCAATGTGAAATATCAAGGCTCAATACAATTATATTTAATGTATAGAGTGTAGCATATTTAAAATGTATTTACATATGTATATTACTGGGTATTTTTTCCTCATTAGCTTCTCATTTAGTTTATTACAGTGTGGCAAGGCAGATATATTTAATGAATCCAAGAATCAGCACGGAATAAATATGATATAGGGCTCTATTTTTACAGTCAAGGCGCAATCGTAAAACTGTAGTGGTACCTGAAATTTGAATGGTGGTGGCAAATTAAGGCATGTCCAACTCTCAACGAGAGACTGTACCTTCCCAGCAGCACACTTGCAGGAGAGGTTGGTTTAAGAGGAATGAATTACCTGTGGGAGCTGCTGAGGTTTAGTTTCATTATGGCCAATCAGATAAGCCGCTTCCTTTTCCTTTAATACTTTCAGTATTTGAGTCTGTGTTGTATTTTCTGTTACTTCGTTTTCGGTCATGTTCGGTGTTGTTCCTGTGTTTTTGTTTTCATTCTCCGTCTCCCTTCCATGTGCTTGTGTTTTCACTTCCTCATTGTGTCAGCCCCGCCTCTCGTCTCATCCCTTGATTACCAATGTGTTTCACCTGCCCTGCTGTTCACCTGTTTCTCGTTTGCTTGTTAGTCCTGTGTATTTAAGTTCCACTCTGTCTTGTGTTCAGTGCGAGTTCGCCTGATTTCTGTTTTCCTGACTTTTTGATTCTGTTTTTTGACTTCGTCTTTTGGATTGTGTTTTTGTACATTGGCCGTGACTTCTTGGTTTTTTTATTCTCTGCCTGTCTCCTGACTACGTCTTCGCCTCATCCCTGGGTTTCGACCCAAAATATACTTTGGTTTATTTTTTACGTGCTGTCTGCACCTGAGCCCCTTACAGACCCCTGACAAATACACCTGAATAAAGGCCATAGCAAACTGGCAGTTTTGTCATTTCTGATATAATTGTCCTAGTGATGTCAAAAAAAACAACCAAAAGGATGTCGTCAAGACAGCCTGCTAACTAAAGGAAGAAGACTTGGGGCTTGATTTACTAAGACCTTTTAGCATGCGCAAAACCAATAACGTGGTCATGGTATTTGTTTTGCACCAATCATTGGTTGTGTTATTAGTTTTGCGTATGCTAAAAGAGTTTGCATCCGCAAAACATCTTAGTAAATTAGGCCCTTGGTTGTTTAGTTTGTCTATTTTCATCTCAGCTGGATATAAGCCTAAAGTATTGATTTACTATGTGTAATTCTTATTCCTTTTCATTCTAATTTGTAGTAACAAACCATGTTTATATACAGACAGAAAAGGCAATTCGACTAGCAGGGCACTAGTGGAATTGTCTTTTCTGTCTGTATATAAACATGAAGTTGTGCTATCATTATCACCAGAATAGGGCCCAGAATATTTCTTGCATGAACTTTTCTAACATCTTCGGTCATAACTTAACACCTTCTTATGCAACATGTTATGCCAAATGCATCAGTTAGCCTAGCATCCTACATAAGCATGTTTTATGTCACCCTGTATAATGTTTAGCCATTAACCAGGTGACATTGTTGGTTATGTCATATTTGGCATAAGAAGGTGTTATGTCACCCTTTATGAAGCATGACATTTTCTTATGTATGAAGCCATTATGTCACATTTATGAAGGCTTTATGAATGCTATATGAAGCCTTTATATAGAATAGAATAGAATAATTTTATTTTCCCGCTAGGGAACTTCAGTTGTAGCCCCAGCAACAACAAAAGACATAGACAGTGGGGCAGACCCACAACACACAAACATATCAAACAAAGACATTCAATATAATCATTGCATTAATCAAACTAATCAAACTAATTAAGAATAAAATTAAATTAAAGTGGAATAAAAGTGGAATACAGCCATGATTAAAAATAGCCCCCTCTGTCCAGTGTCATTATTAAGCAGTCCAACACACAAACTCCACCTCCACGACTTTCCTCCATACACGCAGTGTTGTGGTCTCTGTACACTGTCGAAACGGACCACCGAACTGTGTCAGCCTTCCCAGTCTTCGCCTCACTCCTCCCCCGCAGACTTCGTTTAAAGTGTGACCACATCTTATAAGTCTCCAGAACTGTTCAAATGCTGTGTTAATGAAACAATGGTATCTTCATTTGACATTGATACTTGATACTGTACAAAGTTCAGGATTAATGTACTTCTATTAATGTACTATTTATTGAGCAGGACTATGATCAATATGGCGCAATAGGTTTATAGTAATTTGTTTGTGTAGATTACTGTATCATATAGTTTCCCCCTCATCATTGTAAAGCGCATTGAGCGTGAGAGCGGAGCTATATAAATGCAAGGCATTATAGATTAAAATATATAACAAAACATTTATAGGAGTAACCTCATTAGTGCTTTAGAGTCTAAAACAGAAACCTAATTCAAACAATTAACTACGGTTTATTGTCAGCTTTCCTCTTACTTAAAAAAAAAGAATTTATCTAAGGAATAACTGAATCATTCTACTCATCCGTTTACTTAGTAATTAGGAAGTTAATCAGTTTTAGAACAAAATTAAATCTCATTTACACTTTGATTTTATGTACTTTTAATGACTGGAAGTTGTAATAAAGTACAGCTGAGGTTAAATCTTATAGTGGTTTTATTGTTTCATTGAGATGTTTTAGGGGATTCCAATGTCCTTATGGCCGGTTTGGTCTGCTGAAAGATACAACAGGCACTTTAGCTTCATTGCAACATTATTTGTTGGCATAAACTTTAGTCAGTGGTTTATTATCCACAAATTTGAGTTTAATACGACGCTCATGTCACGATGGGACTAGCTTACAGTAATGTAAACGGCATTCCCATTTCACAAAAGTAAAACAAAAAACTGTTAATAATACGCTCTAAAACTACATAAATGAAACGGACTGCAGTCCCCATACACCGATTCCCATATTAATATTCTAATCCATGTGCAAATCTGAAATGAAATTGGAACTTGTGAAGTACAAGTGCCCTTCATTCTCAGAACAGAACTTTTGCTACTCCACATAACTAGTCTACTGAGCAAGCTGCACAGTCACAACAATAGCAAGTCTCACCGGAATGTCCCACAGCTGTTTCTGGCAAACCAGGGTGCAGCTGATAGCGGTGCTTTTGATTTTTATCTTGTAGCTCTTGTGCCGTCTCGGCTACATTTGTTGCAAGCCAGTTTTGAATAAAGCTTTTTTATGTCACACCACCAATGTTTCCCTTATGGGGAAATCAAAACAAACAGACTCAAAAAAGTGAAGCAAAAATGAAAGTCAATTTTAAAAAAAAAAACCTATTCTGAGATCAGGATGATAACAAATATATACAACCTTTCCAAAACGTCTTCTTTTGAAGTAGTCTGGCCTTCAGTGTTCATTTTGTTGACTATAATTATGGCAAAAATATTAATCAATGACCGTTTTTTTTTTTTATTAACTAGCTAACCAACAATCAAGCTAACTAGATATTTTCCAAAGGGAACTGAAAGATGATTGAATGTATGTTCTTTTTTTCCATTTTCACACGTTTGCAGACAGCGACTGGTCATACTCACCACTCTAGCTCGCCAACTGACTGGCTGAACTCCCTCAACATGGGCCGTGAGCCAGGTACCAACAAAGGTGTTCCAATAAAGTCGTTATGTCCGCTCGATCCTAATGTGCATTGTAGGTCAACATACAACCCTCTCCCATTGAGGTAATATCGTGTGACTGGTTTATTATCTCTGATGCCAACTGACTCATGGGAGGAACGAGCAAGATGGGGACAAGGGATTAGGGGTTTAACAAAGCATGTCCTCCGCCTTATTTAGAATAATACTTTTGACTCTTATAATCCAAAATCATCATGAATAAATATTGCAGATAACTAATTAGAAAAAAAATATGCTAATCTGAGAGAGGCCAAAACTAAAAAGAAATCTGAGGCGGCAAGTTTGAATGGGCACAACGCCACTGCCCGTGTTTATTAATTATATTACTGTGAATAAAGTCAAGGATATGCCATACAGTGCTTTAAGTTTCACTTAACTAGAATTATTTATCCTTTTACTTACCCTTTGATTGTTCCTAGCCTTTCATATGACTGAATACACAATCGACTGAAAAAGTTTGCAATCATGTGTATCACTACCCAAGGCTTAGAAACTCAGACCTGTACAACTGTACTGTACTGTGCATTACTTCAGATTATTATTGTTCTTTCTGATATTTCTGGGGGAACAAAAACTTTTTGTTTTAAATTGCATGAGCATAACTCAATCAGGACAACCCCCTTTGTCAATTGTAACTTTTCATTAAGATACTCAGGGGACACTCTACAAAAATAAATTCTGGCTAACACTGATAATCACTCATTCCCAATCCCAGTGGCATGATGTCTTCAACTGTGACTATAATAATTCTGTGAATAATGGATTTTTGTAATTATCTTTTTAAAGTTTTTTTTTTATTTTTTATGTTTTTTTACTAGATTCAATGAAATTCCCTTTAATTCTTTTTAAGGGTATATTAATCCAGTTAAATAAAGACAAACCATCCTGAATTAACCAGCCTGGATTTATCACGAGAAGTCTGTTTTGTTCTCGCTGTAGAGTAGAGATCTGCAACGCTGGCCCTGAGGAGCCCCAGTGATTCCTGGTTTTCACCAGAAAATAAGTAAATCAGGCCTAATAACCCTGGCGAGGTGATTTAACTATAATCATAGCTTTAATTGATCAAATACGTGCTGAGTAACAAGGAAAATCAGCAGATCTGGAGCCAGAGTTGCAGACCCCAGCTGCCATAGCGAGATGTGGGGGTGGAAGTCAGAGGTTCAAGCCAGTTAAAAGCTGTTTCCACAGAGCGATTTACACCATACTGTAGGGCTGCATGCGATTGGTCAGGACTGGTGCAGTTTAACTGCTCAGTTGGATCGGGCGCTTACTGTCTGCCCGTATCAACTGTGCATGATGTGTACTCCACCAAGTGCAATGACTGCACATCTCAGGGGTAACTGGCAGTCCTCAGGA
The DNA here is from genome assembly GCA_029718625.1 of Synaphobranchus kaupii. Classification (NCBI taxonomy): domain Eukaryota; kingdom Metazoa; phylum Chordata; class Actinopteri; order Anguilliformes; family Synaphobranchidae; genus Synaphobranchus; species Synaphobranchus kaupii. Next base: position 16,872,316 of record CM056381.1, on the reverse strand, counting down.
GAGATCAGTGTGTGCTCTCTCTGCATTGACACAGGATGTCGACGTGAAAAAGTTTCAGGCCACAAATATGAGCTGGCATTCAAAATGTATTTATTTGTAATGCATATTATATGTGCAGCAGAGCAGAACATTGTGGTTGCCTGGAAAACATAATATTTCCAAAATAAAGAAAAGCAGTGTAACGCACCCTCCAGTAGCCATAGAGTCCAACTTTAAACTACCCAAACAAAGTGAATACCCAGTCTGCTTGTAACGTGGTGTAAGGACATGCTCTGCATTATCCTTAAACATAGACCTCGGCCAATCTGCCAAATTAATCCAAAACAAAGGTTACAATACAATGTGTCAGTACCAAGGAAAAGCCATGCTCATCAAAAAATGGACAACAAATGTGAAGCCGATATGTTCACCATCAATTGTAAATGTTAAATTTGCAAAATATTTATATCCATAAAAAAAAAGTTCCAAAAAGGTATTAAAAAGTATATTGAAAAGCTATTTCCTGTATCATGTGCATTATGTTTCCTCATGAAATTACTCAATGGCTAGTTTACAAATATAATGGCCTTTGTATAAAATAGCATTTGGACTGAGGATTCCTTGACATGTGGCTTAAAAAAAAATCTATAAAATTAATTAACTGACTTCTTCCAACAGTTTAAATCAATATCTGGGAAGCAATTGCATTAGAAACAGATTTGTTTTCAATATTAATCTCGATATACGTTTTCTAGTAATTTATTTTTTTATGCTTAAGTTGACCTAAACCATAAAATGCTATTATATACCAGAAACATGAGAGAACAGGCTATCCTTAAAAATTATAGTATTTCACAAAGCAGGATTACTGAGTTAGCTGGATAACTGCACTGAGTAAAACCCGGAACATCTCGTTTTATTTCAGTCCATGTTCCAGATTTGGAAGGGTTCCAGCTAACTCAGTAATCCTGCTTTGTGAAATACCCCAAAATGCCTGGTAGAGTCATTGTTCAGGTAAGTAGTATTAGCTAGTATTCAATGAATTGAGAATAAAGAAGCCCTTCATATTACATTAGTATTGATCATTAGAGAGATCAATACTATTATAATAATATAAATTAGAAATAATGCAATGAAAACATAATTGTCCTCAATTTGAATATCCATCATCAATTGATAATAAGCTCCCAACTAGCATAATTCTTCTTCACACAAAGTTGCTGTTGTTTAGCAGGTCTATAATTTGACTTGAATTACATTTTTTTTCATTACATTTGATTGCATAATGTTTGCTCCAAATGTCCCTCAGAAATATATATTGACAAATTATTAATCAAAAATATGCTTCTATTCGCCAAACATGAGAGGCTAATCTTATTTACTTACAAAGTTTTCAGATATATAAACCTGAACGTGATCTGTCATTGTTTTTTTTTTTTCTCTGAGCCTGGGACAAATAAAAATACATTTATTTATTCATGCATTTACTTATTTACACCACACAGTAGGAGAGAGGGGCCATTTGTATGCTGAAGGAGGACAAGAGACATCCAACATCACCAGTCATCACATTCAGATGGGTTCAAGGACTAAACGGCGATGGTGATCAATGCATAAATGTACCTGCCCTCTGTCAATATGTCCTGGAGAGGCATAACCAGTTATTGAATCTTCTCACACAGACACTTGGAGGTTGTCTTTGTAAGGTCAACTTCCATACATTAACCCGGAAGCTCTGGATAAAGGCACGGGAGCTTAACGGCTTCATGTTGGGCCTGAAATTACAGAAGTACACCAATGCATTCAACATTCTATTATAGACTATAGTACAAAGTTCATCGTTAATGGTTTCTACCTGACTCAACATGAGTTACTGCAATGTGTTAATTACTCACACATATGCATATTGGCAACTTTTTTTCATGAAAAGAACTTGGGTGTGATGAACTGACCACCCCATTCACACAATGTGAACTCAAAAAAAATGACCTCTGGCATGTGCATGTGGGTTTACATGTACATGTTTTGTCTGGAGACCGCTTGACTATGACACTGTTGAACAAAGGATATATGTCTGAATCAACTTTGTCTCTGATACAATTTGCATGACGGTGTCTTGAAAAAGGAAACATTGTTGCGCTCAGTACATAAGAGTGATCACAGGTGCATCCAGGGACTGTCAATGTAGAGAAGAAGGTATCAGGAGCACTCCGTGGATATAGAATCAGACACTGGCGTCTAGCAAAAATATATATTTATTAGGACAATTACGTAGTGCAAAAAATAAAATAAGTGCACGTGAAAAGGAAGGAATCGGCTCGACAAGAGAAAATGGTTCAGCTACATGCTTTCTTCAGTGCTTCAAGATGTTGTCTTGAAATTTGCATTGTAGCCTTGAATGTCAGTGCAAAGCTGTATATGAGCACTGTAGGCACAAAATGGAGAACATAGCACATACTGAACGTTTTCATTGACCAAGGGCACCCTTGGTATTTTACGTCTTCAAGGATTTGAATGTGGTTTTGAAAATTGATGCACCACAAATGCGTTTTTAATGCTCTCGGAATATGAACCTGTCGTCGAAATGACAGATTTTCTCACATCCCTGCAAATTAAGTCAAATCGTGTGAACAGTGTTTACTTAAGAGGGAGCTGCAGTCTCTTCGCAATATTGGGAAATTAATGTGGAATTTACGAACGAGCGAAATTTAATGATGTGGTGCTCTCTTCCAAAAGCTTGTTTTGGATCAGACGGAGTTTGCTTTAGATATCAAGCGTAAAAAAAAAAAAAAAAAACAACGTGCGCCAGGCAGACAGAATTACGGCATACGCATATTTACATCTTCTTAACCCAGTCTTGCTATTGCATTACACTTACGTATACTCCCTGGAATTAAATCTAATCGCTATGATATGGATACATTCTTGGCTAAGGACCTAGACAAGACAGCCTTCTGGAATGCAGTGTCGCTCATGCAGTCGACCGTGCACTTGGCTGGCTTATTGTCGTTGGCCCCCGAAACTAAGCGAGGAGACCTATGCAGCAGGAAACAAAGAGCGTGCACTCTTTTCAAATTAAATAAATGTACCCCGATAACAAATTTCACCTTGGAAAACACTCACGCAGAAAGGCAGCAACAAAAATCCATGCCTGGCATCTCTGACCCTTTTCACTCTACTCTGTTGGGAAATTGTATTGTCTTAGAGGTAATAAACATGACTAATCGCACTAAACTCGGCCAAGTCCCTTGACATGTGACCTTTACGGCTCGTACCAAGTACAGCCGGACGTTCCAGGGCTCTTCGAGTTTCCACGCACAGACATCAGGTTTTCGTACGCAACAATCTCGGTAAATTAATTATTCATCGCTCCTGCATACAGTCAAGTTTCTTTTTCCATTGTGCATACGCATCTATGTAGTAATGACCTACATTGCACTAGTTTAACAAATAGATATCACAAATGGAGTTTCTGCAGTAATTTGAAGTTGCATGCTAATGACGAGTAATGAAGCTTCCTAGCAGACCTTTACGCATGGATCGCGCCTACATTCCGCGACAGTGAACTGTGAACGCGAATGTTGTGCGCCTGGTTTTCATCTCCGAATTAAAAAGAGACGTCTTTGTGCGGCCGCCTTTTGTTGAACGGAAAACGAGGAGCCAGCAATGTGCCGACGAACTCCTACCGATTGATCGGAAGAAAAGCTCCCCTGGAGATAAGCTTTAAATCTTGTCACACGTAGTCCCAGATGCCACCACGCATACCTGCTGTAAGCCCCGGACTGTTGGCCGCGGCTTCCTGTGGCTGGTGGTTTTATTTTTGCATAAGAGTGTATGGGATCAGTGGTAAATCCATTGTAATCTCCTTCTAAGCCTCAGAACTCCCCCCCAAAAACATTATGAGCAGGAGAAGGTCCACTTTGACCGGGCCTTTCATTCCGTCAGGAGATTACAAGAGTAACACCGCTTTTAAACTTCTCCTCGGAGTTCAAACACTTTTTTGGGTGGGTTTTATTCTGGTTGCATCAGCTTCGAACAAAGCCCTCTGAAGAGCCTTCATTCTGAGACGCTGATGTAACTTGGATCTAACGTCAAGTATAGAACATCAATTGTGGGCATTGGTTTAGTTGAGAGTTCAAAAAAGTTAGTGATAAACTTAGCAGAAATTCAATGACACTAATTCACTATTTCTCTTGTATTTAGACAGATTTGATTTTGTTTAGCTCAGAGACATGGGGAACTGGGTCAGCAGCATAATACCGTTAGCATGTGAAATGAGGTCTGCACAATAGAGGTGTGAATAAAGTTCCTTCTAAAAGGACATTTTTCGTAACAATTCTATGATGTGCTGCCATCGCCTATGGATCTAAGGCGTCACAGGAAACTCTTCACAATCTCACGGTGACACTTGTAGGGCTCAACTCTGGAGAATTGCCCTCATAAATTAGCTTTGTTTAACGAAAATCACCATCAGCGAGTGTCCAACACTCACTGTGCCATGTAATCTTGTTATTTGAACTGTGGCTGCTTTTACAGTTTATGCAACAAAAAAAGGCAATTGCGGCAACACGTTTATAGCATTTACTCTAGCGCAGTCATCAACTTTCAGATTGATTTTTCTTTCTTTACAATATTTGAAGATTCCCTGAGGAAACAGCCATTTTCTATAAAGAAATGGAGACAAAATGTGCCTACAATTCACATCCACAGCAGTAGAGTGTAGACTTTGCATGCAAGAAGTACAACAATTCCAGTCATACAAATCTAACAGCCATGTTACACATTAGGTTATTACATGAGATGGGGGGGTCTGAGGTGATAGTGGAGATAATGAGAGGGATTCGAGTGATCTGTGCTGCAAACCAACCGAAATATAGAAGAAATAACCCTTCAGTTTACCATTGAAGTGAAGGTTACCTTTTTAACCAGCACAGCTAAATGGTAATGCTCTTACAGAGGATCATGAGATGGGATCTGTCCTACGTCTCTCGCCCTGAGGCTCCTTCTGCTCATGAGGGAAAAGGAGGTGCATTGATTCTGAGGAGCACCAGGAGTGGGAGAGTAAAGGGGCAGGCGCTGCAGTCTTCCCGATATCCTGCGCCTGGGGCTAACCGACTTGGAGTTCAATACCGGAGATGATTTCTGAATTCGGCGCATGCGGGTGTGTGCGACCCCTGAGGCCGAAGGAAACTGAGTGATGTCTGCATCCCCTCGGCTTGAGCCGAAATGGCAGCCTCTCTCACTCTGCACCCTGCGCGCGGCCCCACAGGCTTGTGGCCCGTCCGGGGGAGGTCCTCTTCCAGACCTAGCTGAAAAAGGTTCCCAGACACGGTTTCTGTTTGTTTCTGTCGGGATCGGGCACGTTCGCCAGTTTCCCGAAAGTCACGGTTGTGGGAATTGTAGGCGGCGGAATCTGGCTTCCATTCCGACGCTGGATGTGAAATAAAGGAACTTTGCATGCCGGCGCTGCAATGTGTTCCAGATAGAGAATTGTGTCAAACTTTTATCTCGCCCGAGTGCACCTTCTGCTGTGATGTTTTCCAAAACAGCCCTGACCAAATATTATCATTTATTTGCTGAACAGACACCCTAACCCAAGGCCACAAACACATCACACGTTTTACATAGTATCCGTATGTACATAGACGCTCCTGCCAAACCGTTGATAAGCATTCAGAGCGTATGTCGTTGCATAAATTGCTTACAGGCTGCCTTTAACATTTTAATTAGAGCAAGAGAATAAACTGCATTCTCAACCCTGCCCTGCGAGCACATACAATCTGCTCCCAAAGGCATCGCAGTATGCTGGTGCTGTTCTGATTACCGGTGTGATATACAGCCTTTGGTTATGATACAAGGTGAGATCGGGGGCTTAAAGATATGATGGATGACACAATAGGTCTTCGCAACCTATCCTCAGCTCAGCGAGATTTGTGTGGCTGGTAAGGTCAGGGGCAACGCACTGCTCGCCGTCACAAGACAAGGTCAGTATTGTCAACCGTGTGGGGAAGCAATGCGGCTATACCGCACAAGGAACCAAAAGAAAATTGGGTCTCCCCGTCCCTTAAAACAGAATAAAACAGGACCTCCAATAGACTGGAGGAGCACGAGGCTGACAAGGAGACAAAGGAGCAGAAAAGTCATTAGCGCTGTATATATATGCCACGTCTTATTCGTCATTCCCCTGCCACTTTTACCTGGCTGCCAGGCGCACCCCGAGGTTTGTGCCGGGAGATTATTCTCCTTTTTTTTTCAAAGGAAGGAAATAAAAATGTCGAGCAGGGCCCTTCCTGCGTTGCCGCCGATGACAGCCACACAAGGCACCACAGATGTCATATTGTTTAGCAATTTACTGAATGTCGTACTGATACGCCATTGTGCGGCGCTTAACTATTTTAATCATTCGGCTGTTCTCAACAACAACAACAACAAAAAAAAAACGTTTCCTTTTTTTTCGGTTTTTATTTTTGTTCTGTGTGTGTGCGTGCGCGCGCGCGCGCTCGCGCATGAGTGTGTCGGCGGTGTCAAACAGAGGCCAGATATTTAAAGGAAAGGGAGCCTGTTTCTGAAGTGGTGCTCGAGAGAGATGTCTGCGTAATTCCTCTCCGCAGATGAATAGGATCTCTCAGTCTGCGGCACTGTCAATCTGACAGCTTTTGAAGTGCGCCAGCTTCTCGAGCAGACGCAACAAAGGGAAGAGGAGCGAGGAAGAGAGGGAAAGTCGACGTCTGTGTTTTGCAGGTCGGGGACACGGGCGCTGCTATGCCTCCGACTTTTCGGCGTTTAATGAGTGTAAACACGGAGCGGGAGGCAGGAGGGCGAAAGAGAAGAATGAGCAATGCCTCCCCGTTCGGCTGCCACAGACAAATTAAGGCAGACTCAACAAAGCCATTTTTTCGTTTCCAGTCTCACATATTCCGACGGCCGTTTTGGCCGGCCTTCTGAAATTGTGTGGAGAGCTAGAAGGAGCCGGAAGGTTCATGAATCACACACTGCAATAAAGATGTGATCTTCAAAGGTATTCCTTCTCTTTCTATGTAGTCATGTACCACAGCCAAGAGATTATTAAGATCCTGAATCACTGAAAATGTAAATATTTCCAACTCGCCTTATTGCTGTGAGAAGTTGAGGCCACTGTCAAAGGCCTTTTTTCATTTCCTATTAAACTGTAATTTTTAAAGGAAGCATCCTCAGAGCTGTTAGTACCTGATGAAGGGGATGTTTAGCTCATCTACAGGATGAATACAATGATTCATAAATACTTCTGAAATAATAATGATCAGAATTCAAAGAAAATAGGTAAAATGGGCATTTGCGGCCTAAAAGTCAAGCTCAGTCATTTACATTTCAAAAGGCCAGAATAAAATGAGATACTTAAACAACGTATTATCAAATTCCAATCATATAGCTGTTCTTGTCATTTCACCTTAGTCAGTTATAATGACTCGGCGCCTATTGACCACACAACTACAACAGTGGCCACAAATATGACAGGTACATTCATGCAAATGTGATGGGTAGCCAATACTGGCCAAAACAGCAGTTTCAGAAATGGATTCCCTAGGTAAAGTGCTAAGGGAAATTAATTGGCCGGAATATCGTTTTTTAAAAACTTTATTTTTGTGTAAATTCCATTGATATTTCCACATGTATAGACAAGAATTGGGTATCAATTCATCCAGCAAAGTTGGTGAGAGAACACTATTGTCTATAACTAAAATCAAGGTTTATTCTTCCACCATTCATTCAAATGTACTTAGGGCATATGCAAGTAAATTTTTTTCAGATTCAATAAAGCAAAACTTCTGCTCATAAGGATCCACCTTATGAGAAAAATGGTGCAGTTATTAAATATTAATGTTATTCCAGTCTATTTTAGTTTTAGTGCTGTTTAAATAAGTGGACACCAAATATGTCTTACTTTCACCATTCTCTCGTGGCATTTGGTAGAAATTGTGCACAAATGTGTGTGTGTGTGTGTGTATATGCCTGTGTGTGTTTGTACATATTGGAACTAGGCCTGAGACAGCATTTTTACTTCTGTTTACTAAGCATGAGTGATGGAGTTTCCCATGGAAGAGTAGTGTTGTATTTCTCCTGCAGATTTCCAAATGCTAGCGGACTATGCCACAGAGCATACATGCCATACTGGCTACTCAGTGATCCTATTAAAAGACATTACTTTGATATTTATGTTTTTCTTTAAAGTATCTGTGCCATCTCAAAGACGTTCTATTGTATGGATCAGAAAATGGTTTGGCATAATCTACTGTACCTGTTATGATCAGGGTTTGAAAACGAAAACCAGGAACGAAAGGAATTTTTGCAGGAACAAAATCGGCATTACTGTTCATGAGAAAAAACTTTGAAAAAATTTTGGTAGCCGTTATTAACATAGATTTTTTTTCGTTCAGTACCGGATGTCGTGATTTTATATATCGGCATAATCCGCGTTGTTTGCATTTGTTTACGTGCAAAAGTCATATTGTGTGGTGATGAAAAAATAAGGTTTTTAAAGACATTGCATCAGGTCAAATTGACTCCAAACAAAATATGAGGGTTATTATAACAGTCGAAAGCCACGTGACGTGCATATCGGAGAATGACTGCTGCGAAATAACTCTTCATTTTACCGGTGTTTATTATTATTTTCGGAAACTCAGAAACATGGTCACAAATATAATATAAGGTTTTGAGACAGGCTACTAGGCTGGTTTCAATGTTTGTGAGATGGGAAAATTGACCTTTTTTCCCCCTTCTAACCGGTTCAGGAACATTATGTTGCAAGAGGAACAAAAGAACAAAAACATTAAAATTCTCATTCAGCTCGGAGTGAACGGATAGATAAAAAATGTAGCTTTCAAGCCCTGAACCTACCTAAGGTTCAGCTAAGTATTTTAGAAATAAAACTGAGCTTACTGTCTGTCACTGCTATTGCTGCTATTATCCCCTACCATGAAAACAAAGAAGCCATTTTGACAACAAAAAGTAAAAAGCAAACTGGATTCTGGAAACGGAACAGCCATTTTCACGCTTGATGTTCCTGAATGACAATTCAAAGCTCTCCCAGCTCTCTGTACCTCTTTAATATTAAGTCCAGAAGAAAGGATTATAACACTGTATACATCCTCATTACTGCCAGAGCTCCACGGGGAGAGGAACCTTTCTGCCTTCAGACTACAATGCATTTACGTGTCCAGTGTGTTAAACATTTGACAAACAAATGTTTCCATTGATGCCGTACAGTAATGTAACAGAGTATGCAAAGGCCCTGCTCTCAATTTGAATGTGTGAATTTGACCTTCCACTTCAGCTACATTACTTCCAAATCAAACAAAAATGACTTTGCACATCCAAACTATTTGGACAGCGCAGATTAAAAGTAGGCTACATCCAATATATTATATCACACAATGTTTGTCAAATGTATTAAGCTCATGAAATGCACTCCATATAGTAACATGTTAGCATATATATTTTATATAAGAGGAAAAATATATTCTAAGAATAAATTAATATGATTAATATTATAGAAAATCCTTTACTGTTCATGTACCCAAATGTACTTTTCAAGGGGTAAATTAGTCAGTTTTTTAATTCTTTTTTTTATTAGGAAAGTTAGGAAAGGTACTGTTCAATTAACTCTCCATTGATTTTTTTTTTCATCACTTATATAATTCTTTTTTTTATTGCTCTTAGCCAATTTTATGACAAAATAAAACTGCAGAAAATGATAGTATCAGTACTTAAAACAGAAGTCTGTGGTCACATTTTCTTCTGTGATCTGTGAAGTGTCTCTCATCTTGCGCAGATTGAACAAGATTGTTCCAGAGCCTGCTTTCTTTAATGATGAAAGTACAGAACTTTAGTGAGCAATTACTACTATATATGATCACCAGTCATTTGCTGAATGTTGTTGGAGACTGTCATAATTCAGTTAGTTTCCACAATGTTGACAAATACAAGCCAAATACGAGTTACTTTCTTCATTGACTTATGAAATGTGTCATTTATTACTAGAAATAAAACAAACAAAAATAATCTGTGTTAGTTACTGTATGGCAGAATTCATGACATGCCGAATATTCAGTGGTTCACCAAACGGCTCTGTGCTTCATCCATTCTGTCAAAGTCAAACAGCACTCATCAATAAGCCAGTTAAAAAATAGAAATTGAAAGTTGTTTTCAAGTTGATGTATTGTTTCTATCGAAGCCCTTGTGGACAGCAACACGCTTTGTTTCTGTTTGGGGGTCCTTCAAATAAGCAAGGGTACTCATTTGCCTTTGAAACTATATTCTTGATCCTCCTCTAACAATTTCTAGTTCACAAATTCAGTTATGGTGTTATCCTTGACCCTTATTTTTTTTTTTCTCTTTCTGTTTTAAAGGCAGCGTGGATTCACTTCCGTACAGTGCGGCACGGCCGTTGAGCATGTACAGAAGCATCCAGAATCTATCGGTTGCCTCTTGTCACCGTACTCATCTCGGGGTATGATAAAATACTGGCTGCGGTCTGGTCACGCAGGCTGTTTTTGAGCCTGCATTGACAATGCATCGAATGACGAGGACCTGTGGTGCTTATCCTGTATGGGCGAGTTGAACTGCTTGAACTGACAACAGAGGTCACTCGTCTTTGGCTCAGTATCAGAACAAAATTCTGTATGGGCCTACTCTATGGGGTGAGCACGGGGGGCAAGTCTCTCTGAAAAACAACAGACGAGCCCAAAGACAGCAAGAGAGGCGTAACAAAGCACAAAGAGGATATGCGATCATTTTCGCCACCGAGTATTTAAATTACAGAATATTTACTGAAAATATTCCGTCAATAAGAAAGAAGTATGCTGCTATTAATGCTGTGGTCAGTCAATTGTGAGTGAAAAATACCAGTAGGTTCACATATCATGCCTTTGAATGTGACATTAAAGTGAAAGTGATGAGGAATATTTCAAATTGCTTACGAAAAAACTGAAATAGTCTGCCAAAGTAGAGACTGTACATCTTACCATACTAATCGTGCGTGAAGTATGGTAATGGAACAGTCAAAATATGCAGCAGTTTGTCCACCGTGTTTAAACAGGCATGTTTGATGAAAACTGTCCGAAGCTGTTCGAGCTGAGTCTGTGCTTTCATTTATGGCAGACAGACGGTAGACACAGATTGTTCATATGTTAAAAGAATACAACTAATGTCTAATAAACATTGCACAGTCTGCTTATCATTAGTCTGTCCTAAGCCTGAAGTATGAAACACAATTTTTTTTAAAGAAAACTTGTCATTCAGCTTGAGCGCAGCGATACGCTAAACCTTTGTATATTCATACCTTCCTTTGATAAGACTCCTTTGAAATGTTTTCTATAATCCGCTTTGCATCATATACATTTCACGCTAGGAAGTAGACACATTGCTCTTCTCTGTACTTTTACAAGACCCATTACGAGGGAATGTGTATATTATATGCAGACGCAGTACACTTAATGTGGTCTGACATAGGCATCGCACAGCCTTATGTGCGTCATATAACCACGCACTGATTCATGAACAATATTTCGCTAGATATTTCTGTATACTATTTGTGTGTTTTTTTTTCTGCAGTGGCGCAATTTCCAGATAGACCTAGGTCAACTATTACACCAGTCGTTTTTTTTTATTTATTATTGCGTATTCTCCAATTTAGTTTAATATCCTAGAAAGATAGCCAGTGGGTTGTGTAATAAAGTACAATGTTGCTGCCTCAGCAACATAAAATGAGAATGCTGTAAGAAGCACTTACATACATACTTTGGCACATGCAGATCTGTACATCTTATGAAGGAGTCTTTTTCTCTTTTTCCTTTCATGCATATTGGATGAGGCGTACTGTAACAGGTGAATATCAACAAAGTGCATAATCAAGTGACAAATACAGCTTGATTTTTTACACCCCTCGGGATACGCTTTTGCTTATTCCCCGTAAAGAATTGTCGAAATAAAACGGGAAGATAGCCGCTTCTACCCTGTAGTAACTAGCGGAGCTCTGTCCTCCGGTCTATCTTCATGCCCCAGGCCATAGAATCCATCTAGCGGAAGGCGGCGGGTCATCCACCAGCTACGTTCTCTCAGGTTCACTTTGTAAGCGGTCTTGCTAGCCTACTAGCTCCGTCTGGTATGCACACTGGAAAGATCTACCCGCCACAGGCCATATTCACTGTCTGACAGTGGACTGCATTAGGAGTTGAATCCAACCTTCCTTTCATATCAATGCTCCTTGTCTCAGTAGCTGGCTAGCTATCTCCCTGCCTGCAGGCTTTATTCACCACTGGTGGAAGACAACAGTGACGTGGTTTGTTGACTAATATAAATATACTATCCCTCTTGCTCTGTTGGGCATCTTGGTTGTGGAAGAGCTAGCTTCTCTCTACCTTGTAGCACTTTTTTGGTTTGGTTTCCTACCTCTCTTGGAAGAAAATACATTTTTCATTGCCATCTACCAGGAATTCCTTTACTGTAGCGACCCACACAAAAATGATCAGTAATATGAAATGAAATGTCAATGAAAATCGAAATGCAATGGTAATTTGCAATCAACAGGGTATTTACAGCCATTGTAGTGGGCGTGGCCACCATTGGAATCAATATAGTACGCCGTAAAATGTGTTTTTGTGACTCATAGCTTGTACCAGTTTACAGACTCCTTCGTTCGTTCTTATGGGGCCTTGAGGAGCGTGTGCCTCCTCAGTTATAACAGAGCCCAAGACACTGTGTGCCAGACCGCCCGACATATTCTGCTCATCCAGTGAATAGAACGCCTGTGACATAACTGTCAACATTTCATTGAAAGCTGTTTGTATCTGAACCATTCGAGGACTTGCATTGCACTGCTGGCATGCTCTAATTTCAGGATGAACCCAGAGGAAAGGGTCCCAGGACCTCAACGGAACGCCATGCAGGCAGACCGCAGAACATTTACTACAAGTGGGCTTGTAGTGCAAGAGAGAGCATAGATACTGAAAAACACGAAACGTAGTCTGTGCGGAGTGGCTGAGGTTCAGCCGATGATAGCTCCGTCCTACAGCCCAGTGCTTGCCCACGGCGCCTTCTCGCAAATTGTAAATCTTCTCCCCGTCGGTTCAGTCGATGAGCGTGTCTTCTTTTAGGTCTGCATCTCTCTCGGTGCCCCTGGTTATGGATGATTTAAACGGCCAGTTGAAGTGTCCCTGCGAGTCTTAGCGGGAAGCGAACCCACCACAACAGTATCAATGCTCCCACTTGTCACTCTCCCCACCAATCAGCTACCTTATACCCCCGCCTCTTCTGCAGTGTCATGCCCACAAGGATCGGATTACTCAGCCCTGAGAATTCCTTGTCAGGTACTGTGTGTCAGCAGCCCTGACAACACAGAATGCACTGAGCTGCGCAGGCAAAACCCTACTGCCCAGGCAACACGCACACTTGCATTTTCTATTCATATTTATTTATTTATTTTTGTGGTAAACGACCCTTCACGCTTCAGACAGACTTGGTTGTCGCAATCAGGACAATGCTGATTACCTTGTCTGTTCTCGAAAATTTTTCTTTTTCGGCTTGTCATGGCGAATAGCCCGCCCGCCTTTGTCTTCCATTTTGTTATTACTGCTTCTGAGCACTCTGCCAACCAACCAGCTAATCAATCAGTCAGCCAATCAATTGCCCGTGCTCCGGAATCCACATGCCTTTCCCTGTGCCTGGGGAATATAAAATAATGTGCGGCACCTTCAACCCAACCTGCCCGCCCCCACAACTGGCAGGTGATAGGAGGAGCAGGTGTGGCTGTCAGCTAATGCAGTTTGGATTAACCCGCCGAATCACCCAACTAAACTTCTCCCCACTGCTCGCGCTCATTTCCCCCGCCCCTCCAACCTTTCACTTTGGCAGACCCTGACTACAACCTGATGATCCTCAGGCCCACGACCGTAACCACCGCTCCGCAAAGCCCATCAATGCACCAGGTTTTTTATCTGTGACGGAGGTGAGAGAAAACCTATAAGCTCAGGACTCAGCAGACGACCATTTACATCCTGACCGATCGTTCTTACTGCAAGTTTGCCACTTGTGCTTATTATGATATTTATTTTTGGCTAACATTTCCTTTTTACTGAGGGCAACTGAACTGAATCCCTCCCTGAGGGCAGTGATATGTGATCCAGCGCATCTGTGCAAGCCTGTCAGCCCCAGTCCAGAGCCTTCGTCCGGACGACCGACCCGAGTAGAGCGAGTTGGGTACGGTTTCCGGGGACTCTGGGTGAACCCGGTGACTCCGCCTGACCCCCGGGGACGGGGGTATCAGTCATGATCGACAGCACCGAAATGCAGGTGGCGACACTCGCCTTCCTCGAGCCAGACATCGGGAGGCCGTGCGGTGAGGCGTCGCTCCAGCTAGCGATGCCCCCGGGTCAGATATCAAAGGCAGAGGGCGTGGGGAGGCAGGAAAACTGCCAATCAGTATTTAGAGAAGTGCTCTGATTGAACAAGACCCCGGAGAAAAGCGCACTTGTTAAGCTAAGAGTCTCAGGCAGCGGTGTCTGGGCCAGTGAATGGACTAAGAGACAAGGGAATAGAGGCCCTTGTAGACAGGCTCGGAGTACAATAACCACCTGGCCTCTTATCAGTAACACATTTTATATAATTCTGTACAGCGAGGTAGTAATTACAGTTTCATTCCGTGCGGCTGGAGAGTGATACAGTATATAGCTTGAGTTATCGTTAACTCGGCTGCAATGATGCACGGCAAGAGCGTTTCTGACTTTTCCTAAAAATGGAAGAAAGAGTTCACGTTGAAGCCTTGTACAAATCCCAGAATGCACTTAACTCTCTCTCTCACACTCACACTCACACTCACACTCACACTCACACTCACACTCACACTCACACTCACACTCACACTCACACTCACACTCACACTCACACACACACTCACACACACACACACTCTCTCACTCACACACACACACACACACACACACACTCTCTCTCTCACTCACACACACACACACACACACACTCTCTCACTCACACACACACACACACACACACACACACACACACACACACACACACACACACACACACACACACTTCCTCACACACACACACACACTTCCTCATTCTGTATTGAGTGGCATGACTGCAGGCTGGAGGTGGGTGGGGGGGGGGGGGGGGGGGTGGCGATGTTGAAGTGATCGCTGCTCACCTGATATCTTACACAACAGTAAAAATCCCCGTGAAAATATAAACCGCTTAATTGCTCCGGGACAGCCAGCCGAACTGTGGACACTTGGCAGGGAATCGGAAACAGAATGTCCGTTCACTCCTAATTCACTGGAGGGAGGAAATGTAATGTTCAGATGTCAGAATGAGTCAAAACTGAGAAACGAAAGGGCGAGTCCTCTGCTGGTTTTATGCACTTCGTTACCCGCTAAATTGTGAAGTAGGGAACAACTAGGTAAAAACACGTCGGTTTTAGGGTGAGATAAACCCGGTAGTCAAAAAGAGGTGGCAAATCCGACGGCCTATAATGGCACTAATTTCCTTTGGCCGTACTGGTTTGACAAGCTATGCAATGCCCTGCCATACCCTGCTCAGACACAAAATAAGTTGTGTGAATCTACTGCAGAGTCAGAAAGACATCAAATATATTTTTTTAAAAGGCTGTTTTCCTTTTTCAGTTTTGTTTAAAAATCCAAAGTCTAGCAGATGAGGCGGTCAGAGGGTCAAGCCCCCACTGTTTCAGCCATTCGAGCACCTTTGGACATTCAGCATATTTTGACCTTTTTTAATCTAACGGCCAGAATGAAATTGTAGCATTGTTAACTAATGACCTAATAAGTCAACACATCATGCCACTATAAAAAAAAAAAATCATACTATAAAAAGAGGCTTGCCACCATCCTATTACCATGGATCGAGTGCTGTGTGAAAATCATAGAAGGAGCATAAGGTCAAATAATAACATCTGCGATGGCTATGGTTTCCATGAAAACCCTAATTAGCTGCATTGTGTGTCGCTGTTTATTTAAGCATGTTATGGTGTGCAGCAGGGAGTGTCAGCTGACAGAACTGAAAACAAACACACACCAATGTGGTGCAGTGCTGCAAGCAAGCAAAGTCCCAGCTAACAATTTTTTTTTGGTTCTCAGAACATCCCCTGGACATTAGGCATTAGGAATGTTTTTCCTTCTTCTGCTAGTTCCTTAGCCAAGACCTCACTGGGAGCTTCCATGTTGCCACAGATCCGTCAATGGCAAAAAAAAAATCACACTATAAAGGACGGTACATTTGTAACAAGAGAAAAACGTGATTTGCTTGCTTTCTGGTGTTCTGAACTTAGATATCGGAGTCTGCTTTTGCTGTTAGTTGTTACTATGATTACTATGTACAGTAAAATGCTCCCTTACTTTTTTCTGTCAGTGAACCATTTACTATAGTACATTACAACAGAACTGTGAAAAGTCATATCAATATTTTTTTTCGACCTAGAAGACTGAGTGATCCTTGAGGCGAAAAAATAAATACACGGAAAAGGTTACAATGAAGTCACTCCATTTGATCAATCATGGATTGCAAGTGTAAGCACAACAAGAGGATTTTAGCTCATTGTCTAAGGCTAACAGGAAGACGTGGTGGACCTCCACAAAACCAGAATATCATCCTCAGACTTCCAAGTGGTCTACTTTACTACCCTTCTAACAAATGTTTGAGATGTTATCATGGATAAACAGTTACCGAATGCCGGACTGGATAGTCAAAACATCTGGTGAGTAATATCATACAAGATAAAAACAGTACTATCAGTTCAGTACTATCCGCTATAAAAACAAACTTCAAGCAACTCCAGGAGCTCAGATAGTCTGACGGTGAAAAGGTGTATTATGAGTAAACAGCCAATGGCATTTGGAACATTGTTGTTAGAATCATATGTTTCCCAGTTCATTGTGTTCAAGTTACTTCAGAGCCTACCCATGTCAAAAGAAGAATTCTCAGAAAAGAGAAAATATGTTTTTTTTCCCACTTTTGTCTCCAAAATGAGGACGTGGACAGAAGCAGTGTGTTTGAAGGGCGTGATGCACACCTCTTCACACACAAAGGATGATTAATTAAGGTGCGCTCCCTGCTTTTCCCCATCTTGAACAGATCCAGGCGTAATTGGATTGAGCGCCTTAAAATTCCAGTCAGCTAGACAGGCAGCTTAGCAACTTGCCTTTTTTTTGTTGTTGTATCCCACTCTAACTCAGGATTCAGGTGTATTCATGAGGGACAATGGTTGTGTGTGTGCGTGTGTGTGGGTGGGGGGGGTGGGGGGGTGTTAGTGCAGCTAATGAAATCATTTCAGTTCAGTCAATTCTATACTTACAGCCAGCACACCTAATTATCCTCCAGGTGGCCTATTCTCCCTACTTGCCGAGGCCTGGCTGAGAGTCCTGCCACCTCGTCCAAAACAGTCTGATGCACTGACATTTTTTGTGTTCGTAAACTGCCAGTGACTATTTCTGTGCAGAGTTTATCTCCAGCCCCCTGAGACCCCACCCTCAACACACACACGCACACACCCGCACACACACCACACACACACACACACCACACACACACACACACACACACACCAGATAAATGTGCAAGAAGTTGCCAGACCTGTTACATTCTATTTCATTCCAGGTGCATTTCGGGACTATAACTGAGCATCACATTAGGAGTAATATATTATCATACTGTATATTCTGTACCTGTTCCTTCCTATAGTTTGTCAATGGGGTCTATCTGGCACCGTATAGCACTGCTTCTAGGGAGTGCTATTGTTGCGGAATCATTTTTATTTCAGTATTGATACAATCCAATGACTGAACGTATTCATAATGATATGAACACAGTTGCTATTTTCTTTGCTTTATATTAAGGAAAAGGCAACATGCTGCACATTTATGGGATACTTGCTCCTGGAAAAAATACATTTAAAAAAAATCTATTTCAGATAAACATCAAAATGTAGCAAGGAAAAATGACAAGTACCTAGCTTCAAAATGTTGAGCATTTCACATGAAAAGTCCCATGTGCAACGACGGAACAGCGAAACAGCATCTACAGTAGATGGAGGAAATATATACGGTGCTGCCAGCAGCCTGTGCTCTGTTGTTATACGGCTGCATTAGCTTTCCCCCGGCATGAAGGGGGGTTGGAATAACAGTTTGTGAAGGTTTCCAGCTTAATCACATTCTGCTCCTGACAGTCTGTGGATGAACAGCAGGGCATTGGAACCCAGAGCGCCGCTTCGAGAAGTGAGTGTGTGGTGAAGTTTGGCTGTCTCCGAAAAATGGAGGCGTAGAGACCCTGCAGTACAGTAAACAAGGACAGAATTTTGGAGCAGGAAATATTAATTTTGATATTAGATAATGTGTGATAAAATTATCCATTCAAATCAAGTTTGGTTATGCGCAACTTTTTTTTTTAGTAAAGCCAAAAGCCCTACATTTCTGTATGTTGAATTCTACTTGAATTTTATTTGCATAAATATTGTTGTTACAGCGATTTAGATTTCTTTACCAGGCTGTAGAAAATGATCCATCTTACTGTATGTTTCTGAAAGGATTGGATATGAATTCAATATCAACATATTTAATCTTCCCCACTTTGAGATGGCACAGTGGCTCAAAAGTACAGATCTATATAGCACTTTTGGTGTTTCAGTAACACTAGTATGGACTATTGAATATACAAAATCCACCAGAATTATTGGCAACCTTGGAAAATATGAGCAAAAAAAATGTCTTTGTTGTTTATGAGCATGACCTTACACTCAAAATATGAGAAATCTAACCTTTAATTTAGGTAAAATGATTCATATTCATAAGGAAGTCATACGAAAATTATGTTTCACAATTATTAGCAATGCTAGAAATAGTTACAAACAAAATTGAAGCATATTCCCATTCATATTTTACTTTTTAGGAGTCTTTAGGAACTATTATGTGGTCATTCTGAACTTCCTGTTTCACTGGGGTATAAATATGAGGTGACCACACAGGACAAACCCCCTTCGGGCTCGTTCCAATCGCTTATTTTATCCGTCCTCGTCCCTTCGGATACATGGCACCATGGACTCCATCAAATACCAGGAGATTTTCTCACCATATACTCCATCAAATACCAGGAGATTTTCTCACCATATAAGACATTTCATAAACAATAAATTGAATTTAATCCTGCATTTTTTGCTCATATTAATTGAGGCCGCCAATAATTCTGGTGGACACTGTACAATAGACATAGGCAATGTTTGTATGTGAAGTGGGAATATGGGCATTGTCCAACACTAATGTTTGGGCCAATTGCTTTTTGCGATAAGCGATGACTTTATTGATCAAAAGAAGCACTTGGAGATTTATCCGCACACTGACACTGCCCCCATGCCCCGCCATGATTCTTACTTGGAGTTCATAGAGGTAACTACGCGGCTGTGCATACATGCGTGTTCTCCTTCTCTCCGTTTCTCCTCAGTCTGTTTGCTGCAGTGAGTCTATTCTCCGATCCGCCTGAGCGAGTGCTTGTTAGCACCCTAATTTCAGGCAACACTACGGGACTCAATTTCAAGGGGATTAATTGTTGCTTGGAATTCTACTCGGATACACAAAAACCAGAGACCGGAGGA
This sequence comes from Synaphobranchus kaupii, assembly GCA_029718625.1. NCBI lineage: Eukaryota > Metazoa > Chordata > Actinopteri > Anguilliformes > Synaphobranchidae > Synaphobranchus > Synaphobranchus kaupii. The sequence goes on along the minus strand of CM056381.1, from coordinate 16,852,683 downwards.
TCAGAGGGAGGTGATATCTCAAGTAGGTTGCATCAAATCCCTTTGAGAAAGCATTCTTCAGATTGACTTTAATTCAATTTCAAAAAAAATAAAAAAACTGATAAAGAGCAAAGATTGATGAAGCAAGAAGGATAAAACTTGGGTCCTTGCCATGAATTATTTAATTTTCTCCATTCAGAAGTAATTGACACATTAAAAAAAGAAACCGACCAAGAAAAAAGCTCAGTTATTCTGTTCATCTAAAGGCATAGAGACACTTCAACACTTATGATATATGTTTGCGCATACATGTCTGCATTTGTGGGTGGGCATGCATTTGTTTAGCTTGAGGTCATTAGTTTATCTATATCCCAGCCTCTGGAAGACAATATTTGGTCTAGAGGTAAATCCAAGAGCGCCAAACACAACGGGAACTGGTTGCGCTCTATCTCTGCATAGCAGCTTTTCTCCTCGTTCCCCTATTCTGTCAAATTTACATTTCATTTATTTGTTTGTGCCCCGCTTTCTAATAAAGACCTTTCATCTCTGAAAAAGTGTGGATCGAGCAATGTCTGAGACAGCTCCCTGTTGTGGCTCTGACAGGAGACTCTGTACCGTGCAGGAGAGGCACGGCAGAATACCGCCACTGGCGACAAAACCCACTTTCAGCACATTTTAAATTAAAATCACAACACAGTTTATGTAACAGGAAAACACAGGTCATCCAAAGGTCGGGTAAATAAAATGTATCTTATATTATTTCCCTCCAAAAAGAAGTTTGCGTTTATTTGTTCTTCTGTAAAGGCAGAAATGCAGAAAAGTGTAGCCGTTATACTGTCGTTACGATTTAAGAAGTTTCGATTTAATTAAGCACGTTCTGCTCTGTGCTTGCTCATATTTTCGTTCAATGTGGTCAAAATAAAGTGAATACTCCTAAGTATTTACCTATATGTTTTTAATGTTCAAATATAATGTAGGCCTACACTGTAAAAAAATGTCCCGTAAAAACAAATGGTGAAAATACTGGCAGCAATGTTACTAGTGAAAAACCAGTGAATGAAGGGGGGAAAAAACTGTAGTTTTAATTGCACATTCTGTTATCCTGTTAAATAATCAGTTATTGCCGCTGTTCTATATGATATGACAGTGTTTTGAAAAAGCTGTGAAATCCTATACATTTTTGCAAACATTTTACTGTAAAAATAGTTTTTTACAGTTTATATTTGTTGTGTTTCACAGTTTCACAAGCTTAGAAAAAGGAGCACAAAGTAGGACAATAGTAATTGAAGTATACATTGGTATGCTCCGAGAAATCTTCCATTTGTAGATGGATATCTTTTAATCTTTCATCTATGTTTTAATCTTTTAACAACCACATTAATACTGTGAATGATAATCAGTGTCTAAATATTACTGTGACATCGTGATTGCACACGTTGAAATAATCCACCATTTTGTTTTATTATTTTGTTGAATGAAGCACATTAATCCTCAATTTGGCATCTGACTATTAAACAGAAAATAAGGAAGTGACACCACTGGTTAACTTAGGAAACTGAATCAACTTGATTGTGATGATTTTGTGGACGTGAATAATTCTGATATTTTCTCTCTGTATTAATAAGAGATGTAACAGAGAAAGGCACAGTCCAATTATTAGACTGCAGGGTGTCTTGGCATATGTGTAGGTCAGGGCTGGCTATTAGTGCAGTGTATCATGATTTTAAAAGGAAGTTCTGAAAAGGTGCTTAACTGATTAATGAAACATTGCAGGAGAAGTTACATTAAAAACAACATTAAAACAACATTGCAGTAACTTTTTGTGTTATATTCTCTTGCAAGAAAATTACGGTTGACAAAAACTTATTTTATTTGTGCTCCTATCTTACACTGTCATGATCACATGTGTATAATGCACAAGTATTGTTATTTTAATTCAGATTTCAGTTAACTTGGATATGTGAATAATTTCATTTTGATGGATGAAACAGCATCTACCTCTGATGCATATTTTTATTTTATTGTTTTGTTGCAGATGTACTGAAACATTAATCACATTTAATCCAGTAATAGGACAGTAATAGGCCCGAGGACGTCGTAAACTGAATTTTATTTTGACCACGCCGTGCAAGGATCTCTGGGGTTTTTTTTCTTCTATTTTCATGCTTGCTATTGCACATCAATACCAAATGTCACTGTATGGCACTGTAGAAGTATAGCAGAGCATTTATTTTCACCACATACCATTGTCTTGACTGCTGATAATATGTGATAAACTGAACAGATGGAATAATCAGAAAGAGCATTAGGTTAGCATATTTACTTCAGGGACTGAAATGTCATGTTGTCAAACAAAACTCTGCTTCTACAAGCCAATGAAGAACAAAATAACCAAACAATGAAACATAGTACAATTAGGAAACAGTGTGACCATGTACGCATGATTAAGTGGAGCTGGCAGAAGACAGGCCGGGTTGATAGTTGCCTAACACCATGTGCAAGCTGTTACCACTCTCAGCACCAGTCTCTGCCACTAGGGGGAGCTGAATGGGAAATGTACGAGGAGCAACAATGGGGGAAATGGTGCCTATTCAAACTGAACATGGGGAAATGGTGCCTATTCAAACTGAACATGGGGGAAATGGTGCCTATTCAAACTGTATTTGCGACCTAATTAATTAAAGGAATAGCAAACAAGCAGAACTTATATACTGATATAACTCCACCGATTCTGGACTGTGTGGTGGCAAGTTGCACTGTTTGATTAGCCGTTGTGCAGGGTTTTAGTATGAAGCCATTATACACTGCCTGGCTAAAAAAAAGTTGCCGTTGCACCAGTCATGCATAGTGCCCACTGTACAAGCCTCTGGAGGCAGTGTTATGATCTGGGGTTGCTTCAATTGGGCAGGTCTAGGCTCAGAAACGTTATGCAGCATGTTAGCTGAGTACTTGAATGTCAATGTAGCTACTGAATGACCAGGTTATCCCATCAATGGGCATATTCCAGGACAACAATGCTAAGATTCATCGGGCTCAAATTGTGAAAGAGTGGTTCAGGGAGCATGAGGAATCATTTTCACACATGAATTGGCTACCAGAGTCCTGACCTTAACACCATTGAAAGTCTTTGGCATGTGCTGGAGAAGACTTGACGGAGTGGTTTGACTCTCCCGTCGTCAATACAAGATCTTGGCCAAAAATGAATGCAACTCTGGACGGAAATAAAATGTTGTGATGTTGCCTAAGGTTGTCGAAACAATGCCACGACGAATGTGTGCAGTAATCAAAGCTAAAGGCGGTCCAACGAAATATTAGAGTGTGCGACTTTTTTTTTGGCCAGGCAGTGTAGTTTTATTCACAAAAACTGTTGTAAATAACCTCATTAAATAAATTCACAACCAAAAGCAACTGGAAATGTATTGTGTGTACGCTATTTATTCACATTCCACCTCCAGCTATTGTACTTTATTTGGTAAAAAATAAAATGAGTTATATGCCAATGACCCTAAATTCTGAATTATATATATACAGTATGGTTATATGCCAATGACCCTAAATGCAGAATCATTCCCTCTAAATGTCCTTTAAAATTAAGGGCAAAATCAGTTGAAAGACGCCTTACATCTGTTTGCTGACATGCGACATGTAGAACCGGAGACAGCTTCTCATTTGCAAATTGAGACATACTAAAATAATTCTGACAGCATAATCAGTGGCTTGGTTAAAAAACAGAAAAACACATTTTGGCACGTGGGACTGCCCTCAGTGGAACCGTAATAATCTCTCTTTCTGCCTACCGGCATGTGGAAGAGGACTCGATAAACATGTGAAGAGGAAGCCCACAGAAATAGCGGATAGAAATATAGAATTCTTTCCCTCCTCCCTGCGCAGCGATAACGCCTCTCGCCAGGAAATTAACTAGGTTAAGATACGCGTTGTGCGCCAGTATCATAGGCATGTAAAATATGCACCGCGCTATACATAGCGTGTCTATACATTCGAAACGTCGCTAAAACAGACTTAAGCCTCTTATCAGATTTTGCGGGAAAAGCATCGACCGATCAGGCTTACGCCCCGGTTTCTTTTACCGTATCCCACGGGGGGAATCCAAAACCTTTCATTTTGCGCGCAGATACAGCCCGAGTAATTTCGGAATCAATTAGAGCTGCTGCCTGCACCGTCCCATGTGTTAAGGGGATTAGGCGGTCACTAGCTCAGCTGCAGCCGGCCCTGGCTCAGTACACAGGTCCTCGTGGAAAGCGAGCTTTACGGAACGCCGAGGCAATTGGAGACAGTGACAACAACAGATGGCAGATAATCACAGCTGAAGCCCACTTCTCGTTTCTTCCTCTCCAACAGAATGCAAAAGGAAAATGGCTTGATAAAGACAGGGGCAGGCATGTTTTTTGGCAGACTGGACGCTGGTAAGGCCTTTTTTTTTTTTTTGTGCAGAAAAAAGAATAAGCATTCTTAGTGAAAGTGTTTATTAGGTTATGACAGTGTTAACTGTCTCCAGCCCTGGGAGGTCAGAAGTTCAGGACAGCCCAGGAGTACCAGGCCACTCAGCCGACTCCAAAGCCGCTGCTGTGATGCGGTGCCAGCATGGCTGTGTGGCACGCCAGACTGCCAGAACCCAGGCCTCTTTGCGTAGCTGGCGATAAAGACACCCTGCTGTCCACTGATAGTGGAAGAGGATTCCAGGCCCTTCTACAGTATGAACACTCCCAGAGTGGATGCCATCACCTACACGTGCTCCCCACCACCATTCACACACACACACACACACACACACACACACACACACACACACACACACACACACACACACACACACACATAGACACACACACATAGACACACACACACACACACAGACACACACACAGACACAGACACACACACACAGACACCACACACACACACACACACACACAGACACACAGACACACACACACAGCTAATAGACTATATTTGACTTGTGGTATACCCTTAGTCATTGTTTGCCAATTAATAACATATTGTATCACTTTTGTTAATAAAATCAAAAGTTCAAAACAAGTTCCCCATTGTAATGTCCTGTGGCTAATATTAACCAGATTAATATTTTTTCCTTATTCTGCACTACACATACATTTGCAGATAAAACAACCAATTCATAATTGTATGTAGATTAGACTGCAGAATTAGTACAGAATTATAGCACTTTTGAAAGGATATACTGTATGATGACAGCCAAAAGAACAGACTGTCAAGAAACCAAATATCTTCCAGTGGGGACTTGGTAGGAAATAATGTGGTTGGAAACTGCAGTGTGTTTAAACATTGAATAGCAAATTACAATTTGATCGAGGAACACTAATAATAAATGTGTATGCTCAAACCAATTAAACAAAATAAACTGACACAGATAACGACAGCAAGCGACAATGTACGGGAGATAACGGATCGGTCACAAAATATATAGAAGCTGCAGCCTACAGACTGACTGACAAAAAACCGCTGAAAACTGAAAAATGAATATTTGAGACTTGAGAAATAACTGTCAGTGAGTTCACGTCTCAATACCGTCTCTAAAAATATGCAGATGTTGAAAGCAATGTTCACAGCATATTGAAGAGGAGCGCAAATAGCATCCAAGAACAACAGAATGTCAGCGGTGTAAAATACCCCAGCTTCTACGGAAATTGGATTGCATTCGCTTTAATCGCAATGTTCAGATTATTATGTAGCCGCCAGACACCAGGATCCGATGAACATAGAGTGTAACCAGCATTAAAAAATGGATTATCAAGATAAAATATGATCCTCTCAGCTTGCTAATTAACATTAGATGCCTACCTTAAGCCTTATTTCAATGCGTCAATCTCCCTCCTTTTTTAGTTTGTATTTTAAGAGAAGTTGTATTGAAAACAGGTAAATGTTAAGTTGTTTAAATGTTCCTGGATATGATGACATACAGAAGAGTTTTGGGAGGTTTTCAGGTAGTTTATGACTGTTTTAAAAAAAAAAAATCAGTTCAAATGACTACCATTCTCTTTTAAACATTATCCACAGTGTAGTCTGACACTAACCTGAGAAACATCATCTACATATCTGTCATCATTACCTAACCCGAAGTTTCATTGCATCATAAATGTAATAATAGAATAACACAGACAATTACTGCCAATCATTTTTAAAGCTTTTTGTTGCAATTTTTTAATGGAATTCATGGTATTTTGCCTATAAGCAGGGACAGTTCCACACGAATACTGACAGCTCTTTCCATTTGGATGTGGTATTGTGTGTTTAGAGTCACAGGGGAATAGACCCCGCTGAACTCAACATGGCATTAAATAAGGCCATGTTTATTAGGGGTAGGGGGTCAGCCTGTTCTCAATTGAAAGATAAAAGCTTGCATGATAATCGGTAGGGGGTTTCGGCCCTCTGACAGAACACATAAGACATTCTCTTTAATCATAAATCCAAGCAATAATACAGTAAAAAAAAAAAAAAAAATAGTATCTTTTTTTTCCTTTTCTTCGGCTTTCCTTTTTTGCCGTTCAAAAACTGAACTAAACTAAAAGAAAGTCGCCATCAGGCAGGACGCGGGGCCTCGGATCCAGCTGGTCGAGGTCGGACATCCAGTCGTCTTCCTCCTCTACGTCTCGGAGCCGGTGGTCCTTTCTTGCAGGACAGCTGGAGAGAGGGGAGGGCCTCATCATGCGGACATTTTCCTTTTTTTTCATTTTTATATTTTATTTTTAGTATTTCCATAATTTCTCACTGCACAACATACATCAGGTCAGGCCCCCGTTTAAGCCTTTAGGTTCTGGCTGCAGGGCATTTAGTTTGGGTTTGGAAATCACCAGCTAGCAGGGTATGGCCAGGGTACTCGGCACCTGAAAAGGTGGGCTCGTGACAATATGTACAGTTAAATGCAAAATAATTGGGACAGTACCCTTGGGAGTGTTTTGGCTCTGTATTTCAGCACACTGGATTTGAAATAAAACAATGATGTTGAAGTGCAGACTGTCAGCTTTAATATATTTACAGTAGATCCATATCGGATGATTCGTGTAGGAATTACAGCCCTATGGACACATTGTGGAAAGACAATCTATAACTAATGCAACTAGCGCAAACACTGCATGTAACTATGAATCAGAATAGGAACCCCTTTTACCTGGTTAAATAAAGATTAAATAAATAAATGAAAATAATCCATTTGTCTGAACTTCCACAAAGTTTCTGGCATTCATTTGTATATTAAGGTATGCACTAAACAAGAATGGCAGCAGGCTAAAATGAAAAGGGAAAAACTGGCATGATAATTACAAATTAGACCTTCAATGCAGTCATTGTTTGCATTGCTTTACAATTAGGATGTTTTTGTGCCACAATTACAATATAAAAGAGTATTTGTTTAAATTTGCATAACTTTCGTTGTATTGAATTTTCATTAATTTTGTTTCTTGGTATATATCTGTCAATCAAAACCTTTGGGTGAGCACAAGGCTGTCAACTCCAGGGACATCATCTCATTATTCAGGGTTGTATATGTGCAAATGAGCTGTTAAGGGAGTAATAGATTGTGAATGTTATGTTATTTTATCATAATTTTAAAACTATTTTTTACAATACAATTTAAAAGTAATAATAATACCAATATTACTACTAATACAACCAATACTACTACTACTACTACCAATAATAATAATAATAATATTAATAATAATAATAATAATAATAATAATAATCATCATGCATGTATTGGGATTGTATGGGAAGAGGAATCTCCCATAAAACTATTACTTTTAATAAAATCATCTTGATCCAGGTCAAATAAATATACATTCACCATCAATCCATTCATGTGAATTTCTGTAAGTTCCAGAAATCACACTGTCCACACTCACACTCACACTCACACTCACACTCACACTCACACTCACACTCACACTCACACTCACACTCACACTCACACTCACACTCACACTCACACTCTCTCTCTCTCTCTCTCTCTGTGCAGTTTCCTGTCTCAGAGACCCCTACTGTGAACAGAAGCACACCTTTAAACCTCAGGCTGAGTTGCCCACTTAAGCAGTAGCCATGGCCCCAGATTGCCCCAATTACCTCTGCCAGACCAAGCCTGGCCACACACATGTTCTATAAAATAAAATTCATTATGTATTATTCCACTTCACTGATTGTTCAAATGTAGCAGTTAAATCAAAGTTCCACCAGAAACCCCCTCATAAACTTCATAAAGAGATATGGAAAAAGCCGGTATCGCCATCTTAATGAATAAGTCATTTTCGTTTGCGCTCCATTTTGTGTTCCACGTCCTCACGCGGCAGTCGCACAATGCGGCCGCCATTCGAAACGGCAATTGTTTTTCCGTGGTTTTGCCCTCTGCCGCCGCCAAAAAAGGCGATGTCAGTCCATCAGACGTGGGCAAAGACTACTTACTATTCCTCTCCTCAGGAGACACTTGGGTTAAGCAGCTGTTTCAGCTCGAGGTGAGTGTTAAACCCTCGGATGGAAGCAGGCCACCCGCTAACCGTGGTCACACGGGGGACGGTCTGAGGGACCCCGCTTCATGCCAACAATCGGAGTGCCACTGTGTCTATCCTTTGAATCTACACAATGTGACACGGAGATCAAGCCCATGACGCTAAACCCGCGACGCAAGTGGTAAGCGCTGCAATATATTATTATCTACCTGCTGATGTTTCACACTGAGCAATACGGCATCCTTAATCTACTTACATCTCGGGGGAAATGCCTTAAGCTGCACAAGTGGAGCAAATTAAAGCTTTTTCCCATGATCCCCCGGTGCATGCGGCGGCACGGCTTGCGTCCTGGGAGACACTCCTCTGTAGATTACCATCGGGACCCGCGAACGCAACCGCGCTGGACCGAGGCCTTCCAGACTCGTATCGAGCTCTCTCAGTCCCCACAACACTCCACACGACAGGGGCTCCGACTCCACTGTTGAGCAATAAGCCAATGCGCTCGATTTCAAAGTTGAACGATTTCCCATACTGTCTGAAACGAACGCAAACACAAATGCGGACGGGAGATTTCTCACAGGACCACAACGAAAAGGGCCCCGCCGTAATAAAACGAAAGAAAAATAATACATCGATAGGTTGTAAATATATATTGTGGCTTGGATAAATGTTTAATTCTGATTGGGTGATAACCATGGCGTGGATTTGTACATGAGCTCAGTAAAGCCTATATGCAGTAAAGTGCCTCATCACACTTCTAATCACAGTGCCTGAATATTTCAAAAGACAGCTTTGCGGAGTTTCGTTTTTCATAAGCTCGGTATCAAAACAGATTCCTACACGTGATACATTGTGTTTGTTGAAATGTGTCTTGGAAGCAGGCATTTGGCTTGATTAATAGTAGCCAGAAACACTGTTGACAGAACTCATATCATGCGTAAAACAATATAAATCTGAAACCAACGTTTTACCATCTCCCTTGCTTGGCTAGCTAGCTACATTGTATTAAAGACTGTGAGGCTAATCAGTCAACGAGACTAGATAAATACTTTTGAGAACAGTTTTCCTGCAATGAGTTTGCGGACCAGACGCAACGCTGCACCAGTTATAGAGCGTATGAGTCATGTGCCTCTTCTGTCTTTCACGATAGAGCACAACGGTGTGTTCCATCTTATATCGCAGGAGATTTCCATGCCTCAGGATCAAAAATTACTTTTTTCAAAAAAAACCAGTGCTTTTTTCCTCTTTCTCTCCAAAAACAAATCATACGAGATGACTTATATTGATAACTAGGCTTACTAGGTGCCTAGCATAGTAGTGCCAGCGAGCTTTCTTTCTAAGCAATCTTTCTCTGGTGGATGTGACATTAGATGTTATAAATAGGTCTATATTTTTCGTTTTGTACTTGAATAAACTTCATTTAAATACATTTTTATAAACAATAATGTGCCACAATAATGTATTTTACAATATACAAGGATTCTGCCATAGGTGGACTATTCACATTATTGTGGTTGCATGCCATGTTATTGTTTAGATCAACAACAAAAAAACAACAACAACAAAAAAATTTGCCAACAAGTGGGGCTTGTGGTGTAAAAATGATCCATAAATAAACATAGAATGCTCACAAAAAATGAATAAAGCAATACAAATCATACATACAGGATTTTACAAGGAATAATAAACATAATTGATATAATAATGAGTACATTACATTAGAGGCATTTAGCAGACGGTCTTATCCAGAGTGACTTACCACAACTTCTTATTTACATTTGTCCATTTATACAGCTGGATATATACTGAAGCAATTCAGGTTAAGTACCTTGCTCAAGGGTATAGCGGCAGTGTCCTACCTGGAATAGAACCTGCAACCTTTCGGTTACAAGTCCAGTTCCTTAACCATTATACTACACTGCCGCCCGTTATACAACACTGCCGCCTGAGTAATATACATGATCGATGTTAATACACTGTCAGTATTCCCACTGTGGCTTATTCTAGCATATTTTAGCCTGTGCAACAAGAGAAGCTAATTGCATCTTGGCACAACCTGATACCAGCCAGACTTTGGATATGAGGTGATTTGCTGTCACAGCTTTCAAAAAAATCTGAACAGTGTATACAGCGCCTCAGTAAGCTGTGGGATTGTGGGTTTCTCAGCTATAACGTCTTCCTCATAGGCAGCTGCATCAATTGCCTGTGCCCGGTGTTTCCCTTGGCATAGATCCATCCGTCAATTCCTTTTTTTATTCTTTCTCTTCTATGTGCCGTGCATTGTTTGGTGCGTATTCTTACGGGGAATATATCTGGTGCTACAATAAGGTAATACAACATGTTTGCATTTGTTAGGTGTGGACAGTGGACAGCGGAGGCTGATATAGTGAGATTAAATAGATGTGATTTGTTCATAGCTGATAAAGAGTGAGGGGGAGAAAGTTGTATAGTACAGTATATTACATATACTCAAATATGGAGTCACTTTTTGCTCTTAATCTGATCTTCAAAGTTATACATTTTAATGTCCTTTCGAAACTGACATTGACCTGATGTAAAATGTAATTTGGTAGATTTTAATCTGTCATTCAGGTTTGAACCCACAACTAAGGGGGGGAGGGGGCACTAGGACAATCGGGGACCCTCAAAAAATCGTGCCTGCGGTGGTGGGTCCCAATGTGAGATATCTTCACGGGGCCCAAAATCCCTGGCGGTGCCTCTGTGTGTGCGCGGACGTGTGCGTGCGCGCGCAGCGTGTGTTTGTGTGTGTGTGTGTGTCTGTGGGAGGGGGGTCAGAGGAGGTTAATTGTCATTCATATAGACGATCTTTTGGGCCACACCGCGGTCTTCCATCCATGCTATCTTCAATGCATCATCGGTCAGCCTCACCTCCTGCCACCCGGGTAAAACGGCTTAGGAAATGGATTTATACCCGATGAATCAGCCACAAGAAAAGATGGCGCATCCCATCAGCTTGCTAAATTCAGGCGACTCCATGTGAATTTGAGTCTCTCATATCATCTAATTGAATCAGACCGCCTTTGCTGCAAAAATCCTGTCAATGCTTGGGATTTTGTTCACACCAGAAGAGCTGATTGGCAGTATACCCTTGATAAGGGCGCCTATCTGCTGCACATCACAATTGTGAGATTCGGGGGAAGAAGACGGTCTCACTGCAATTCTTATAAAATACATCAGATGACCTGGAAAGTAAAGTAATGGTGCTGGTTTCTACTAAGATAAGTGCTCACATAGCCCTTCTATGCTTGTTCCCAATTTTTTTTTAAATAAAAAATTCTGTCCAATATTTTCACCTCTATTCCCAAATTACCAGAGACCAATCATCACTGCAAGCCCATAAATCACCCTGTAACCCCCCCCGCCAGTTTGAGAGAGCGCTGACTAATGCGCGCGTCCTCCGGATCTTGCGCTGCCAGCCGCTTCTTCGCTCTCGGCTGAGCTGTTCTGCCATTGGCCTGCACCGCGGCTGCACAGCCAGAACCGGGATGCTCACCTTGATCGCAGTATTGCAGTGAGTGACGCAGGGAATATCCCTGGCGACTGCAGGCGGCATGACCAATCCCACGTTGTCCCGCCCCCTTTAAAAAATTTGATTCCAGACCAAAACCAGTGCGTTTAGCCAGACATATCGCCCAAGAGCCCAACTATTCTCTTCTCCGACAAATGGTGTAATCACTTCTGAAGAACGGCAGAAACAGTGCCACGGTCTGAAATTGAAATTAATTATTATAGTAAGGATCCATGGCAAACAGGAAATAAAACAGTTGTTAATTATCCGCCATATCAGAGAGGATATCTTCACGCACTCTGGCTGGAGAGGAATTGTCACGGATCCATTAGTTTTGCTTCCATTTCTGGTATGCGCAGTGTTTGGGATTGGAATAAATCAAATATTAAAGGTTTTAATTAGGCATCTGCTGCCAAAACCCCTAATTCATTCAGATGGAGTGCGGCGCGACGAGGAACCCCTACACTGAAATGCGAGAATTAACTTAACTATTGGATTTGCCTGCTAAGCCAGTTCACAAGGGATGGGGGGGATGGAGGAGATGGGGGGGGGGGCAGAATTATGAATGATCTCTGTATCAGAGTCAGGCCGATGGAAGAAAAAAAAAGCATTAAAAAAATCAAATGTAAATCAGCCTTGTGTTTATCTTTTGCGTTTACCTTGAGCTCGTCTGAATCTCTCCTCCGGTGAGACAGGGAACAGAACCAACTCCTCAGGGAGGGAGACTGAATGGCAGAGAAAAAAACCCCGCTGGTCGGTCAAGAATGAATTTCAGGTGAGGCATTATTACTTTAGCTACCGTATTTATTTTTCAGAGCAGACCTTATTCAAGGTTGACTTATACCGCTTATTTATTTATTTATTTAGCTGGATGTTTACTGTAACCCAAGGGTGTAATGCAGAGTATACTACCTGGGTTATTATCCTGCCACCTTCAGGTCAAAAGACTAACTCCCTCATCTCTTCCCAGCTCTGTCACCAGGCATAAGATGCAGATGGCTGGATGTTAAGTGAGTTGACATGCGCAGGCCGTAACTACGATGGAGGTTACGACATTGGTTATTTTCTTTGAGCCTGGTCGATTCGTATCACCCAAATCGGGTTGTAATAGTGTTTAGCATAAAGAAACAACACCGGAATGAAATCATGCACAGTTTTCTGATGACTCTCCTGCTATCAGTGATGTTTTCCAGTTTCATTTTTTCTAGCTAGGTAGAAGCTATTAAGCAGGCTATTATTTGATAAAAGTGTGTTTATCTACTTAAATTAAATTGAGCGGACAAATTCTAATCTTTCCAGAATAATTATTACAGGGGGCGGTCGGAATAAGAACATGTTTATCGGGAGCTCCTGTTGTTTGATAGTGCTCTGAAATGTTCTGTATAAGAATTCAGTTAATTGCTGTGGTCCAAAATTAAGTAACACATACCTAGGGGTCAGGTGTTCTACAACTTATTGTGCAAATAAAATGAACAATTGGCTCTCTATCATGCAGTCTGTCATGCATTCTAGCCGTCATTGGTGTGCTATCCTGATGCGGCTCGCGCACATGTGCCAACCTAGCTAGCCAACCGCTATCAGCACAATCATAATCTAAGTATTGTCTCAAAACCTGATTTGTATGGAAAAATGCCACCAGAATCACCCACAAAATATCTGAGATAAAAAATAAAAAATTGGTTGTATATTAAAATTTATACAGCTAACCCACAAATGGGTATAAACACATTTGCATACAAAGTTGGTACACGGACTTTGAAAACATGCTTAGCATTACGTTTATTGCATGTTTACTTTAATCCCAGCAAATTAGGAAAAGTCATATAGTGTCAAGATGAAAAGAGACGTCAAACACTGAATCGGGTCAAATTGACCCTGAAGATGAGGTTAAGAACATTATTTTTAGTGTTCATTTGACGTATCCCCTACATGTAATGCTCGCTAACATGTATTGATCATCTACCCTTTCACATTTGTGTAGTATCATACCCGAGACGTTTTACTAGTGTTTTCTCCAATAATGTGCTGCATGTCAGTTATTCACATAAGCCTCTGAAAATGACAGTTAACTGACACAGTACAGCATGAGGTTGTATTCATTTTAAGTGGAGAAAACAAAGGTTTTGGCGGCTGATAGAGGTCGCAACCCCTAGTTTGCTTAATTATTTTGCCATTTTTTCCGAGATTATGTTTTATGCATCATTATTTGAGGGCCATGCAGGTTAGCTAAGACACTGGGACTTGACACGTGTACTCGACAAGTCACATGAATGAAACCTATGAGTGGAAATAATCATATTTATCATTTAAAACCACTACTAATGTTATTGTGACGAAACGTTCTGAAAGTTCTCCAGTGAACTGTCAATTGTTTTATTAATTATAACAACACATGCACTGTTAAGAAAACTAAATTTGCAAGGTACAGGGTGATGAAACGTGATTAACATGTTTGTCTATTTTAACGCACAATATCTCTGAAGGAACCTGTCCAAAAAATGTTCCCCCACCACTATGAATGCTACCGAGGCAGTGTTATCTTTTTCCTGTGAAATGTGTCATGATATTACCCTTTGGGGTTCATGGTAACCACACGGATGGCATCAGTCACATGACCTGTGCCTGTGGACCAATCCATGAAATTGTTCTTCTTGTTATAGGCGTGAAGGTATAAGTAATCAATAAGAGGTAAAAAAAAATACATATAAAAATAAATAAATTAATAAATATATATACAGTATGTATTTATTTATTTCTGAAATATCATCGACTGCTAAGGCTGATCTTAAAAGAAATATTTACTTTGAGGATATACATGAGCCCATATCATAGCTCCCATTCCATAAAAGGAATAACTTGTAATATAGCCCTTATGTGGGTGTCATTTCATATCTACTGTCAGCAGAGGGTTATCATATTTCTATTCAGAGTTCAGACGGTATTAGTTAAAAGGAGCATGTACAGTATTTGCTATATTACACATTAATATACATTATAGGGGAGAGGTATATGAGGGAATAGTTTTTTGAGACATACTGGGTTGATTTGATTAGAAATTCTGTTGGTTTTTGCTCATCTGAACTTTGCGCATGCCCTTAACATCCTACTTCAATTTGAGCTAAAGTGTCTTAGACTGTGCTCTCACATACATAAAAATACAGGGGACTGAAACTATTTGCAAAAAAACAGCAGGCTTGTGGTGTGAACTTAAGGAGTTTTTGGATTCATGTGGATTCATTTTAACCAAGTTACTTACAATCACTTTATAAGTAAACAGTTCACTGGTTGAAAGAGTCAGGAGAAGCTAAATGTCATATCTGTCTCTCACAGTCAGAGTCGTATTAATGTCAATTCACAGAAATGGCCTGAAGGGTAGTTACTGAATAGATGTGCGTCCAGATATAGCCATATATCATTCAATTATATAGAGTCCTGAACTTGAAAGGCCTCTTTTTAGATAAAGGGAACTGTTTAAAATTCATTAAAAACTTGACTTTTTGCCCTTTTGTGCTGAAAAAAAAAACATGAAGATTTTTGTGCAGATGTTTGCATTGTTTCCCGTCATTTATAAATGTGCTTATTTTCATCTAAGTTGGCAGGACTGTCACTTTACGTTTCAAAAGGCCTTTTGAAACGTGAAGAGGCATGTAAGGTTGCCTTTTACCGGCAAGAGCAAAAGGCAATACTGGAGAACATGAATCCCACATGTATAGGCCTTGTAATGAGAATATTCGGTAACACTTCCTTTGAAGGGTCCTTCATAAGAGCTATATAACATCTTCATAAGCACTACATCACACATTCATAAGCACTACATAAACATTCATAAGTGTTTATGTCACTGACCACAAATAGGCATATGGTGTGTTATGTCAACATTGATGCAGCAAGTGACATTATCATGACATATGAAATGAAATGACATGAGATCCTTATGTCAAGTACCGTAAATAGGCATAGTCCCTTTTATGCCAATACAGATGCAGCAAGTGACATTAGCAGGACATACCATATCCTGTTAGATAACAGCTGTCACCTGTGATGTAGCCTCGTGTGCCAGGCTCATGCCTCTCTGCTATAAGCCTGGTGAAAGCAGTTCAGAATGATAAACCTGCCCGCTTTTTGCATGTAAAAGGTGGAAACAGAGCTTAAAACAGGAAAACACTTCCATGAACCACCCTCTGAGAATGACCAATGTCTAAGCCACCCCGTCCCCGGGGTATTGCAGTGCTGTTCCCAGATGGTAAAGTGAGAGAGGCTCACCCTACTGTCTGGGTTCTGAAATGTACTGTGATCTACAGATAATGGACAAAAAAGTGGAATAAAAGAGAATTAATCTGTATTGGCATAAAAGGGACTATGCCTACTTACGGTACTTGACATAAGGATCTCATGTCGTTTCACTTCGTATGTCATGGTAATGTCACTTGCTGCATCAATGTTGACATAACACACCATATGCCTATTTGCGGTCATTGACATAACCACTTATGAATGTTTATGTAGTGCTTATGAATGCATTATGTAGTCCTTATGAAGACGTTATATAGCTCTTATGAAGGACCCTTCAAAGGAATTGTTACCGAATATTCCCTCTGTTTTTTTTGTGAAGGCTTAATGATCTGACATTGCAAAAACCAACAAAAAATGAGGTGACAAATTTCTTCCACTTGACAAAAGTTTCAAGTGTGTGCAGTGCGTACTTTGGAGTCTGTGAAATCATTGCATTAGTCTTGTATAGCAGTGGAATTAAAAGGATTGGCTTTTTATCTACTTTAATTTTTGAGATGATTTTCACTATTGTATTCAGGCTAGTTTTGCATTTTGATTCAGGAGTAATCTACTCTTGAAGCTTTCATCAATAAGGGCTGTTTAGTCAATAACTGAAATAAATGCCAATCATCTATTGGTCATGTTGCAAATAAATCTTTCTCGATTGTCACACTGCTTTGATTGTGGTTTCATTTTGGTATATTAGTTTCCCCCCAATATTGAATATATGTGTCAGTGGGAAACAACTGTGATGAATTATGAAGAAACTTTTTAAATTTAGCACAGTTACCTTTGGATTTTCCAAAATTAATAAGTTTAGTTAACACATTTTTTTTGGGATTGTGGATCAGCTATAAGGGTGTAAAAGATTTATATTCTGTGGGGAAATAGGCATTTTACAGACAGTTGAGACATTGAAAAGAGTCCTCCTCTTTCAGCCAGAAACTCTCTTTCTCTGAGATTGTTCTCTGAATATTTTATAACGTCTTTTTACTTGAACAGCTTTTGATAACTTTCAACTAGATTTGAACAACAATATAGGCTCAGTCATATTTAGTGAATACGTCGAATTTTGCTATTTTAATTTTCCTCTTGCCTTTTTCAAATATTTTTAATTCCATTTTTTGCAAGTGTTTTTAGCAGGGGTGCATATCTTAACTGTGGAACCTGCAGTGTTACCCCCATCGTTGCCATGGACACGGTTGGGAGAGTTCCATGGCGTGTTGTTTGTTAGTCGTTTATCCTGCCACAGAGATCTGACTTAAAGGGTAAGTAAACCCTAAAACCCATTTTTTTAGCTGATTAATGATATACTTGGGCATATCCAGGTGCTATAGATTGATAGTGTTGCAAATAGTGATATTTCATCACAATGCGTAGCATCATATAGGAATAGTATTGTATTTTGGCTAACTAGTGACACAGTGGCTATTGCCGTTGTAATTTACTATTGGCTGGTGTACAGTACATGTGACGTGACAGTATGTGATGTCACACCAACTGGGTGCATCTGGCTATGCCCTTCCACCTTACACTATAAATAATTTTTTTTATAACACACATTTTCTCTGGGAGAAAGATTGGTGCAGTGACCACAGGTGCACCTGTTGAAAAAGAAAGTTTGGTCAGGACAACTCACGTATTAAATGGCATGTTTAATGAATTAATGTGCTGCATAATTATTTTAGTTCGGCGGTGAATGGATCGGCTTTAGTACTCCTCCGGAGCACGGGCATCTCCCCCCACTAAACAGGAGATGACCAGAAACCCCCCATACTAAAGCAGATCCAAACAACAGGTGGAAGCTGGGGTGGTGGAGGGTGACAGCAAATTTCTTTTAACACAAGCCGTAAGCAAACAAAGAGCAGCGCATCAGCATTCAAGCAGCACAGAGAGAACTAATTCTTGGCTTAAAAAGGGTGCTCCATTAGAGGTGTGTGCATGCGATTGGTTGAGTATGGGATGCTTGATTGCTAGCCGACCATGGTCGGCTATGATAAGAGTTTCCTGACAGAACTTGCTCTGCGTACGTTAAAACGGTTGCAACGCTCATTTCTGCTTGCATGTAGGCTACTTAATGATAGCACAGATGTCAACCCATAAGGTTTGCCCATATGAAATACGTTTTTTCCACCATACGGGCGTATAAGGTAATGTTACAGGAAATCTAGTCTGACATGTTTTGTTTTTTTTCAAACATTTTCCAACATAATTAAATAAATCGCAGCAATCACATTTTCTTTCTCCCTCTGTCCCGCTATTCTCTCGATTTCTAAGGCCGTGGGAAAAGCAAGCAGCAGGACTAATCTAAAAATGCCCTTTATGACAACGAACCACAAAGACACAGTAGCCCACAAGATACCTGTACCTAACAACTATCTAACACTAGTTAACTTAGCTAACAGTTAAATGACTGGACAATGTTCATGTTTATGCAGTTTTGACCGAAATTAGATAATGTTCCATGATGTTTTAATGTGGCTATATGACTCAATTTAGTGAAGTTACCACAAGTTTCATTGTGTGTTAATTAATGGCTAACTTAGCAGTCTTTTATAACGTTAACTGAAACGTGACTCAAGCCCAACCCTTTCATGAGTACCTTTCCCACCCCTGATTTTGACATTTTTTGAACCGCAAATGGAGGCGTGGTCGCTCTGAAACTGTGAGGTGGCTGGGTCAGAGGACCAGACGCAGCCATGAGGGGATCACAAAATACTCCAGGAATGGAGTACCACAGAAAGGGGACAGGAATTAGAGAAAGATAGAGAAAAATAAACAGAAAGGAAAAATAACTCCCGGCGTACAGCCAAAATATAACAACCCAGAAAAGTGGGCGAAAAGCCAGGGCCTCTAGAGCAATATTAAAGAGGCGAGAACGAGTAAAGGTAACAAAGGTTACTGCCTCAGAGAGGACAGGAAAAAAACCAAGGCAAGGAAAAGAAAATGCATACGCGAAAACAAACTTCTAATAAAGAATATCTAACGCGCACCCACAGGCAAGTCCCGCATGACTTTTTAGCAAAGCTTAAGTGGTCACCTGAACCTATACCTGTTACCGGCTTTACGTGGCTAAGACAGACACAAAAGCAACGAACCAGGAAGTTGCTGGGCTTAAATAACTAGCAGACGCTAGCACAGGTGAAACTAATGAGTGCGGGTAGGCAGAAAAACACGGCAGGAGCGCAGTCCCACGGACCCGAAGGAAAACGTCCGCAGAACAGAAACGGCGAGCTGCAAAACCATGACAGAAACAGCCCATTTAGTTACCCTTTAACCTCTTGCTGCCAAACGCCCCCTAGCGTTAACGCGGGCGTTACGGAAATTATTAAATTATACATTTCATTAATTTAATAATATATAATAAACTGCTCACCTCAATATTTTGATTAAATATCCTTAAGATATATCCATTCCTTCTGGGAAAGTGGTTTTTAAGCCCAAAACGTTGAGATAAAACTTCGTAAATAACGTTGGAAACTCTGACCTAATTCTCAAACGTATTGCAGCTTGATGTCACACCATAAACAATGTGCTGGTAAACTGTTCTGCTTAATTGTATTTCACAAAACTTTGGTTTTACAAATCATTATACCTTTAGGCTTCAAGAAAAAATACTTTAAAACTTTCATAAGGCTGTACATGATTTTTTTCCAATTTTAAACCGACTTGTGCTTTTTTGCACTTGATTACGACTCGTTCGGCTGTGTTCACTTTGGCATTGTGAAACTCAGCCAGTTTCTGGAGTACCAATCCTGTGGCTTAGTATATGTTAGCCAGAGTGGTTTTGAACTTGTTTGCAGAGATTTATGCAAAACCGTCGTCAATTGGGTGTACAGTATTTCTTTGACTGATAGCACAATAGGCCTATCTGAAGTGGGGAAAACTGTATTCGACTCGCCTCCACTCCGAGTATTATTTGTTTTCCATTGGGTTTTAAAACTGTCTGTCAAATATTCCAGCCAATAGCCAAGACTCTTATCTTTCAAACAAGCCCTCATTCAACACATTGCCGTCGTAAATCAAGGAAATACAGCCCTGCGTATAAGTAAGTGGCAACCACGCGTAATTATCGAACCAAGATGGCGCAGTGTTTTTACCTTGTAGCGTAGCTCGCTACATTCTGTTTAGCAAAGCACAATTCATAAGGTAAATGCGCTGTTTATATTTTTACTTTACAGTTTCTTTCATACAGTTTTTGGTCAGTTATGTCTAGGTTATTCAGGCAATTTATGCATGACCTAACACGAGGGAGAGATAACATGAGGATGAGTTTGTTGTTGTTGATTATTATGCAGGCGTTTATTTTATCTAGGGTGGACATTTGATTTTATATACCTGGACTAATTTCTGGCTAATGAGGCAGAGCTTTTTGGGGACCACGGCTAGGCTAGTTAGTTGTGTAATATTAAACACACCAAAAACACATCTAAATTAACTTTTATTGCCAATTATCAGATTTTATTGTAAAACTTAAAAAATAAATTATATTGAGACTTTTCTGGAACCTGGGCCATTTTGCACAATTTGGCACAATTTGTGCCAACTTTGGTAACCGAAATGGTTCACCTGAAAAAAAGCTCTGTAGAATTTGAATGATTTGAGATATTGACACCATATCTTTAGCAGAGATAGGCAGCATATTGAGGAATCACAAAGAGGAGTTATTTCCTCCATAGCTATTGTAGCTCATCAGGTAAAAAATCAGAAATTTGAATTTAGGTACCTGTTTTTTGTTTTCACAATTTCTGTACATAAATTGTTGTAGTTAAGTAGCAAGAAGTGTATGTATATGAATTATGACTACTTAGTCATAATAGTGCAGTTCTCTGTTTTAATAAAAGCTATGAACCATATTTGTAGCCTTTATATTTTTGAGATAAACAGCTTTGTTTGTCACTAGTAAAAACAGGCGAGAATTGGTATATTTTGCCCTTGGTATTAAGAGGTTTAAGGGAAGCCGCTTTCCAGGAACCCGTGTAACTCTGCAGGGGAAGGCACCGTTGATGGGAAACATTCATGGAGCAGCATCTGCCTCAGGAGAAAAAAAATAGATTTACAGCCTGCAAGCATCAGCAACACTGCAGTATTTTTATTTAGTTATTTATTATTATATAGGGCACAACATTGTAGGTCAAATCAAACAAACCCACAACATGTTGAAATGTTTCACTGAACTGTAACAGCACTGAGGCACAGATGAGACAATTCAAATCTCGAGCCTTGCATGTTTCTGGTACAGGTCACTTTGCAGTGTATTAAAAATGGGACTGGCCTGTACCTCTAGTTGATCATTAGAGCGCCACAACGCTCTATGATGAATACCAGATGCTTAAATTATTCTGGATACTGTGCCTCAACCACCAATAAAATAAGACTAGCTTAAAATGGTTGATCTAGACATGGATTCAGTCAGATTGTATTTAACATTGATGGACACGTAATTACAAGCGATTTTTCTATCACAAACATGAGTTGTTGGGTCAAAAAATCACCAAAATTAACCTGTGAGTGAATCCAGGCCCCAGTTATTCAATGGCAATGCATTTTCTCAGCCGTTTTTTTATTATTATTACTAAATAAGGGTATAGCATATGAATCCAATAAATGTTATATCTCATGTCTAGTAGTACAATGGACTCAATTTGTTTAATATAAAATCATCATTAATACATCAAGGTATTAGTAAACCAAAGGTCTCGTTTTACAGTACAATTATGTCTACCATGTCTGACCATAAAAGCTTATTCTCACCCCAAAAACTAACATACTTGTATATCTGCTTGGTGAAAACATGAGGAGGAACTATGTAGGTGACTGCATTACTGTCCAGAGTAGGGATGCACATATACTGCTCATGTACTCTATTCAAACTTATAGACATTCTCCGATACTCAGACCTGATTCCAAAAACGTCACGTAGCATCGAGTCGAAGCCAAAGAAGAAATAGAGAGAAAAAATGTTAGCTGTTTGGAAGCACTTTAAGATAAAGGAAGACAATAAAAGCACTTTAGACTGCATTCATTCATCACTATTCCCATTACAGCGCAGCCTTACCCAATGTATAGCCGAGGTATCCCTACTTACAAACCAGAGACGTCCCGGACGTATAGATTCACGCATAGTCGGCGCACTTGATGGAAAGAACGAACTCACCGCTCTGCCTGTGTCTTAAGACAAACACATGTTCCTGTTTGGTTTGTGAGGTCCAGACAGGGCTTAACACCAAAATGTTCGTGGAGTAATCCTACTTGTAGCGTGTCACTGTTAAGGGTCTCACGTTAGGAAAAGCTATTAACCACTGCTGGAAATAAATCCTAGGGGAAACACTGGTGTGTGTGTGTGTGTGTGTGTGTGTGTGTGTGTGTGTGTGTGTGTGTGTGTGTGTGTGTGTGTGTGTGTGTGTGTGTGTGTGTGTGTGTGTGTGTGTGTGTGTGTGTGTGTGTGTGTGTGTGTGTGTGTGTGTGTGTGTGTGTGTGTGTGTGTGTGCAGGCGTGTGTGCCTGTGCGGCTTTCGTAGCTTTTTTTTTTTTGATTGAAAAAAACCATGGGGACACAAAATTAAATACCAAGTTAGAAACTTGGTTAAAAAAAATACCAAGTTTCCAAAAAAAAGTCTATGTAATGTTTAAGTGGCAGTTTCATGTTGTGTTTTATTGGAATTCAGAAAGAGGTTTGTGTTATTTTTTGTTAAAGGAGTGAACACAAAAATCTATGAAAAATAATAAACACTCCATAGTCTTCAAAACGAGTGTTATCACATTTATGGTAACAGAAAAATGCAATATTCTTAAAAGTACTTAGTACTAGTATCGGTACTCTGTATTGGCAAGTACTCAAACCTGAGTACTCGGTACTCGTACTCGGTCTGAAAAAATGGTATCCGTGCATTCCTAGTCCAGAGTTATGACTTCCAGAGTTACTACCTTTGGGTTTTATTTTTGTATTCAGAGGCTGAAAGAACTGATAAGCTCTTTTTTTTTTTTATAGTTTTTAATACATTTAATTAAAGGACAGGATGTTATCCTTGGCAGTCACCAATGAAACATGATTGTAATCGCATGCAGAAGAAATGCTCATTTTCTGAAAAGACTTGCTCTTAGGAAAATCTGGCCCAGGAGATTTCTGATACAGTCTGTGTTTACCAATGCTTCCCTCTGCAGCGCATTGGTGGGGACTTTCTGAGTTCTGTATCATTCTCACTCCATAATGCCAGTATTTACATCATTTCACATTTAATTGCTACCCTCTCACTGCCTACGAAAGGCATTCATTCAAGCAGGAAATGCTGTATATTGTATCCCATATCCGAAGCTTTTAAGCGGGGCCTTTCGAGAGTTTAATCTAAGCAGACTGAAAGGAAGTCATCTGGTATAGGTTGCTTGGCATGTAATGATAGCTAATTCAGTCCCTGCGTTGATTGATGGAGTAAATGCTGTTTCACTGACATCAGAGAAATCATGAGAGGGATGCCGAAATGGACTTTGGCACAAAGAAAAGAACGTGCGTTTGTTGAATGTGAATGGGGGTAGAGGATGGTTCAGTTCTGGATACAGTATATGTATATATATATATATATATATATATATATATATGATCATCAATGTAAGGCGATGAAGTCTGAATAAATCAAAACAGGAAGCGTTAAGCTTTTAACAAATTGCACATTGCTTCAAACTGCATAGTTACGAAACATTTGGAAAGTATTTCTGAGCTCATGATGTCTGAGAATGCTGTCTTGGTTCTCATCGCCCTTCTGTTCTCTCGAGCTACAAAGTCAATCTGCACTGTCGGGCTTTCTTTTCCTTTCCTGACATGCTCTTTAAGGTGGAAATAAATACAATTTATGGCTTGACATTTTTGTGACCCCTATGCCCATTTTGAGCGATTCTAAAATATAACGATAACATACGGAAAATAAATCCTGCTCACGTTTGTCTCAATTATTTGGAACTAGTTGTATAGCTGTTGATTATGATATACAGTAACATCCCTGTAGCATAATGGGGGAATGCGATGTAAATGGGTTAATTGAACTTCGCTTTTAACATACATTATGGACCGGCGGATTTCTCTACTGCTAAGGGTGAACTGTTTCAGCGAATTGTGCCGTGATGTGAAAGACCTTGAGGAGCTAAGAACAAGACTCGAAAATCTATTTCCACATCCAGTAGAATTCATAGCCTCCCCAGAGAACAGAAATATCCAAGCCTCCTCGGTTTGCAGCGGAAGGCATAAGATTCCTCTGGGCTTCCTAATCATAGCTGCAAACCAAAAATTGGGGTCAGGGAATGCAAAGGCGAATATAACAAAAGACTCGGATAGATAGCGCGCGGGTGTGAAATTCAGATTGTTCTGAAAATTGATACTTTTCATCAGTTTTCTTTTCTTGGGGAAAAAAGGCTCTGTAATTGCACTGCTGTTTGCTTTCTCATACTGAGGCCATTGTTCTGTTCAGCTTATTCAGCTTATTTTGAAGCATCCTCCCACATAAAATGTTCCCTTTGCAAAGTGCAGCCGTCGACAAGTGAGTGTATTTTAATGACACAGTTCCATATTTAAGCAATTAGGCTATTACAATACACAGATATTGATAGATTTGAAAAGAAATCACACCATTACTCTTTGGCTTTTAACGTGTTGAGTTTCTTCACCAGCAATAAAGTGCAGTTAAGTGTTTTGTTTACGGGAGTACTACTCAGCTTTGACAGTTTTTAAATCACTGTTTTAGATGTGGAAATTAAAAATGACTAAGTTTGTAAATGAAGGGCTTTGAATCATTAACCGGACAATATGGTTTGGACAGCATTTTCTGTACAAAGCGCACATTATGACTGTCGTTTTAAATTAATTTATGTTACGCTTTTACGGAGGTATTTCATGTTACCTTTCAATCAGAGTTTGTACCATGGTCCCAAGCTTCAAGAGAAGTGTCGTAATAAAATGGAACTGTGTATTTCTGCTTCCGTTTTCCATTGGGCATCTACTCAGTTATATTAAGCACACATTCGGTCACATTTTTCCTCAAGGAGACTGTTTTTGCTCTATTAAATATAACTCACATGAGGAGAATTTAAAACCATACAGACCTCTAAACTATAAATAGATCTGTAAAATGTCCTTCCATTGGACGTGATGAATAGCTGGTACCTGCTCTCCTCATTTAATTTTGAAGGTCAATTATTTTCTTAATATTAGGCATAAATTAAATCCATGTTAATTTTCCCCCCACAGCCACCAAAAGAAGTGCGGAAAAAAATTCATCTCTAGGGTGAAGATTTTCATCCTTTAAGTAGTTGTGTCAGGGTTAAGAATGAGGAAGAAAATTCTCACTCTAGCCAAGTTCAATTCAATTCAAAGAGCTTTATTGGCATGAACGTAATAAAACAATATTTCCAAAGCATAGATATATCCACACGAATGAATAAGATTCAACATCTGACGGGGTTACAATAGGTCAGATATATGGATGGTTTCGACACAGTTACTCTGGCCCCCTTGTTTTTTGACATTCCATGACATGTCTTGCCACAACTGGGTCATTTCCTCACCCATGGCGATTTAGAATTTTTCTTCAGGGTTTAGGTGGGGAAATTCAGACAATATATTTTTTATCTAAATTTTGTTTACAATTATTTAATTATTTCTATTATGTCACAGGTGAAATTTTGGCACACAAATTTACAGTGGTGTTTACAAGCATCTTCATCCAACGTAAGTCTTTCTGTTGAAACCGCTTCCATGCTAACTTCTAAGGCGATTAAATCAGTGTCTCTTGCAACTGGGCAAAGGGATGCATAATAGCACTGCCGCCCTTAGTGTCTTACCCACCCCTCTTCCTCTTAATTAATTGTCTGTTACTTTGATGCAGGAAACACTTATGTACCGACCCGCAGATATCTTTTCCATGCGAGGCGACCCGTTCCAAAATCCGAACGGTGTCTGCTGAGCTTGGAAAACAAGTGACAAATGGCCTGGTCTGGTTGTTTATCATTCAGGTAATTAGGGCATTACAAATGACACGTTACTCAGTAAAGCAAGGCTTGCGTTACTGACTATTTAGTAAGTCTCAGGCCTGAAGCAAACCGGCTGTAAAAACACCACACACAAAAAGGAGAGGAAAATCAATACTATATTACCTCAATTAAACTTGCACAATCACCCTGGTCTAAAGCCTGTAGCACCGAGCGGGCCACGGAGCAGCCAGTCCATTACCTTCTGATAAGTCTAATGTCCTGTTTATAATTAGGGCGATATTTCATCCCTGTTTGCAGCCTGATCAATGGGTGCACGATATCTGTGTTTGTCAAATATTTATTTGGTATGTGTACGTATGTGAGCGATAGAATAGAACTGGTATAGAAACGTGCTTATTTAAAGTTGGGTTTGTATTGAATTATTCGCACTGAGGGAAAGTGAAGATAGGCACCATCACTAGGTGAATTTTATTGGGATCCGACTGGATACCGTGCTTTTTTAAATCAATAGCATTATCCCACTGGTTATTTGTTGTGTGTGTGTGTGTGTGTGTGTGTGTTGGGGATCAATCAGCTTATAAGTGTTAAGCTTTTACCCGAGATTTCCAAAGTTTAGATTCCCTAAAGCCACTCACTGCACTCACCATCTCAGGGATATTTCAAAAGGGAAAAAAAAGATATTTGTGATCCCCTAGCTGACCAGATGACCTGTGTACTTCTGCTAGCTCTACAGTCTCCTCTGACCTTTGCTCTCACTCAGTATTCCACAGCTCGCGAAATGTCAGGAACGAACTAGAGAGTGCTACGAAGAACTAACGTATTGCCAGAGTGGTTAGGCCATAGACTGTGTAAAAATATGGACAAAGTCACTGTGACGTTACCCATCGCCTTCCCACGGCCTCGTAAAAATTGAAGCTCCGGATGCATTTTTCGCCGCCAGTTTGTACAAACTGCGTCTGCTCCGTGGAGCCGAATAGGACTCAACCTGTTCCTCTGATTGGCCCTGAACAAATGTTAATACCCTGTCCAAACGACAAAATATTTTAAAAAATCAGCACATGCAGAGGCATTAGATGAAGGAAAGGCACCTATTGCAATTACATTTTTTTGTGGGGAAAATTTATTGAATGAGTATTTTGACCACATTGCTGCCATTGACTTACATGGTGAAAGACCTATACTGGAGCCAATCGCAGTGGTGCTAGTGAGCAACGGCACAATTGCCGCTCCCAGCCCAACCAGGAAGTGAGCTTCAAAATGAAAGCCCAGTCTTGGCTCCTTGGGTTAGGCTAGCAAACTATTTGTCATTTCTCAGTGTATGAAAGGCTATATTAGTATGTATACTATAGGGGGGAAATACTGTACATCTGATTAGGTTTCTTAAAAAGTACAAGCACTGACAAAGTCAGCTTTTTTTAAATGTCTAGGGCATTTTGCTTACACAGGAGTCTTTGAAGTCAATTTAGTTACTGCAGCCACCACAACAGATTGACCACAATATCTATACCAAAGTGAAAATGCAGTTAAGATCTAAGGGAAATCTTATTTAGGTTTTACAAAAGCTTTTGATAAACTAAACCATAATGTATGTCACGTTGCCGTTCCGTCCTAGTTCTACCCCATCTCCTATGAGATCTGAGTTTGCTGTTTTAATGTTTTGCACATATAATCACAGCTACTTTAAAGGTTCAGTGTTGGTTATGGAACTATTAATATCACTTCCGCCATGCTCTACTAATCCATTCCGCCATGGTAAGTACAAATTGAAGCTACGTTGCTGTAGTACAGCACAACTAGCCTTTCTTCAGACAAAGGGGAAGTACATTCTAGTGTACGGTATATATATCTCCACCTGCCATAGTCCACAATGCATCTATACATCAGTGGTATGTACATAAGTGTAACTTCATAAATGCCTTTAGAAATGGTCTCTGACCTGCATTTCTTTACATGTTGGACAAAGGAGTATTTATCCAGCACGTATAAGGAAATTAGGTCGTTAGAGGTTGTGGGAGACTGCATGCATGGGTATACTGTATACTTTCTCACAAAGACAGCGGAAGATCAGGATGGAGAAAAATCGTATACGTGTGTTAGCTACTGCATAAGCCATTTGAATGCAACAAAAGCACAGTCTCTAAAGAACATCTAATTTTATGTGCAAAGTTATGAATTGTCAAAACAGGACAGCAGACAAAGGGTTCTTTTATGTATGCTGGTTTAAATCCTTCAGCAGGAGTTATTGTGACGCTGATCTTCCTTTTAATCAGTATTTCTCAGCAAGGTATTATTTCTAGATTTTGTTTACACAAGCGCCTGCCTATTTTTCCCCATCACTTTTTCATCTTTATCAAAATGCACTCAGAATTCAATGCATTCCTTCCAGATCTGTCTATACTGTCAAAACATCTTTCATCACATAAAGCCATTTGATACACTGTTTCTTCATCTAATGATAGGTGGTGCAGATAAATCCTTCTTCTTTAACCATTTTCTTGAAACATATGCGGAATCCAAAATTAACTATTAACTCTATCCTCCAAACACACATTAAAGAGGGGCAAAGTAATCTACTCAAACTTTCTCACTGTTCTCAGCTGAGTTTAATTTCCAAGTTGGAAATACTGGATTTGTAAATGTGTCATCAGCTGTCCTGGTTCTGGATTTTGCCCACCAGAGGGTGTCACCTCCCCTTTCCTGGTGTGTCTTGTATTTGCCTGCCTTGTTTCCCTGTTGATGTTAATTGTATCATGAGTCTCCGTCCGTTTGCACGTGTGTTGTCATTAGTTCATTTCATTCACCTGTGTCACTGTGTATTTAGTTCCCTGCCTTCCCAAGTTCATCATTTGGTCTTAGCTTGGACTTGCTTTTTCTCCAACCACCTTATGCATGGTTTATAGCTCTCTGAAGTTCTAGTTTCCATGTTTATCCCCTCATGGTTTCTCCGTGTTGTTATTTTTTGTGTTCCCTTGCAAAGTTTTTTTTGCACGTACCTTGCCTTCTGGAATTCTCCGCGCTTGGATCCTACCTAAAATACCATTGTGAGAGTAAGACCGAGCCACAATGGACCCAGCAGAGCTCCGCCAAGTTTGCGGTGTTCTGATTGCCTCTGCTTTTAAGTCCCTGCAGGGAGCCACCATTTTTTCCAAGCAGGATTTACGCAACGCATAACTTCTGGTGCGTATCCGAGAGGGTGACGAGTGGAAAACGGCCTTCGACAGCCCTGGCGGTCATTTTGAGTACTTCGTCATGCCTTTTGGGCTTACAAACGCGCTGGCAGTCTTCCATGGTCTCATAAATGACATACTGCAGGACGGTTTGGCTTTGTACATCTCGTTAACATCCTAATTTTCTTCAGGTCTCTGTCTGCGCATGTACAGAATGTCCTGCCACATCTCCTGGACCACCGGTTGTTCTTTAAACCTGAGACGGTCCATGGTGTAGTCCTGTCTGTTTACATGAGTGCGGTCGTTAGTTAGCAACTGTGTATTTAGTTCCCAGTCTCCCTGAGTTCATTGCTCTGTCTTAGCTTTATTAGCTCATTCTCCAGCCACCATTGTGTTTAGCTCTCAAGGTCTAGTTGCCGTGTTTATACCTCATGTTTTCGCCGTGTTGTTATTTTTGTGTTCCCTTGTAAAGTTTTTATTTTTGCGCTTACCTTGCCTCATTGAATTCTCTGCACCGGGGTCCTATCTCAAATACCAGTGTGATAGCGTCTGCATCTGTGAATGAGGAATCACGAATCATAGGGGCGGCAGTGTAGTATAATGGTTAAGGAACTGGACTTGTAACCGAAAGGTTGCAGGTTCAATTCCCAGGTAGGACACTGCCGTTGTACCCTTGAGCAAGGTACCTAACCCGACTTGCTTCAGTATATCCAGCTGTATGAATGGATAAATGTAATAAGAAGTTGTGTAAGTCGCTCTGGATAAGAGCGTCTGCTAAATGCCTGTACTGTAATGTAATGAATCAAAAACCAAACACTTCAGTAGTATTAGTCTGGAGACCTACTCATTATATCAAAACACAGAAGTAAACTATGCCACTTTTAAAATGCTCAGTAAAATGTTCAACTCTGACTAAATCTAGACTAATGTTCCAAGTGTGACTAAGACCATATCATTGGGTTTCCCAGACTGACACTTCAAGCAAGTGCCTAGAT
This sequence comes from Synaphobranchus kaupii, assembly GCA_029718625.1. Lineage (NCBI taxonomy): Eukaryota > Metazoa > Chordata > Actinopteri > Anguilliformes > Synaphobranchidae > Synaphobranchus > Synaphobranchus kaupii. The sequence continues at coordinate 16,822,269 of CM056381.1, read as the reverse complement.
CCCTCCAGAGAGAAAGATAGGATCTGTACCATTTTAAAAGCACAGTAATGTCAAGGAGACCAGACTGGTACCTCCGACACGCCTCAAAGCACGGTCCTAGCCATTGCATTCTAATTCTGTTGCATGACAGGCACTTGTCAGCGTTAGCATATGCTTTAGAAAACCATTTACAAATACATTTATACGCGTGTCGTGGTTTAAATGTTTTCTAGCTGACTTAATTTTCTCATGAGAGATAAGAAGTTGGCTGCCTATTGAAAAGGCTTTGAAAAACAGACTGTCAACCCTAAAGGCAGAGGTACTGATGAGCTGACCAATGAAAAACAGGAGAAAGTGGGGCAGGAGCTAAAAAGAAAACCCACACACACACACACACACACACACACACTGGCACACAGTTCCCTACTCTCCCTCTGCCTTTGATAGAAGTTGGTACAAAGCATTGAGGGAGCTTGAAACAAGCTACACATTAATATTTTAAAAAGGGCATCCACTACTTTTGATGTACAGACCTTTATGCAAATGAAGCAGTTGATACAGGTCCCAGCAGAGAATGTGCAGCTTTATTCTTTGTTCTGGATTTCATTTCTTAATAAATCTAAATGAACTTTTCACACTCCCTCTGCAACCTTGTGAGCTGTAGGGAAGGAAACTTAAACCCCCGTGCCTGCTGCCTGTGTGTGTGTGTGTGTGGGCGTGTATATCTTTGTGCCAGTGTCAAGGGATCAGTATATGGACATATCTGATACATTTGATTTCAGATGGTAGACGCCATGTTGTTGCTTTTCTTAATGGATATAAATAGGTCAATACTGAAGGTAGATGATGTTCTAAAGAGCAGATGAAACATCTTGCCATGAAGGAAAATATAATGTATTCATTAATTGTAAATGTAATCTGGCCAGATTAATTATGGCAATTATGACTGAATAATTGGCATAATTAATGGCAGATGTTTGATTAATTGTTTTGTTCCTGAAACTGCTCTTGTTAGGTTGAACTCTCAAAATAATTGTATTAGATATATGCTACTTGCTCCATGTGGTCAGCATTATGGCTATCTGTGCACTAGAAACCTAGCTAAACCTGTGAGTATTAAATCAGGCTCTTGCTATCAAGTAGGCGGCCAGTAGCAGTGGACTTTGCATTAACATTCATGAGGTAAAAAATGTTTCTATAAAAAGGAAAATGCTACCATAACCACATAACATAAACAGCACGGTAGAAAGTGTATCTGTGGAAATGTAATGGGACACATGGCCAAGGGAGGAGGCAGTGAGGCACATGATGTCATATTATTGGTGCAGACAGGTGTTTATTGACAGCAGGTGGAGTGTATCCGAAGGTGATAAACAACAAAAGGTTTTAGACAACTGAAGATTAACTCATCTGTCTCTACGAAAGCCTTCTTCCTCCTGCAGCAATCACAGTCTACATTTAAATTCTGTAAAACTGAAAACGCCCATACCCCAAGGCCCCCATTTACAAAGAGGTAAGTAATTATGGAACTTCAAAACCTCACAGGCATAATGGTATGCTATGGTGCACTAGAGAAAACATATTTTAAAAATTACCATACAGACCTTAACACTTCGGATCACTCGCTAAAACATTCGGACAAACAAACAAACGGTTATTTCCAGAGGTGGAAATCCAGGGGACATAAAGTAAAAGTCCTCCCCATTATTTTGCTCCAATCACCTGGATTTTCTAATTAACATAATTCTTCAGCGAGGAGGTAGAACTAATTAGTGAAATCAGCTGGCTGAGTCTATGGGTGGAAGAAACACATGGTAGGACTTTTACTTTATGTCCCCTGGATTTCCACCTCTGGTTATGTCTGAATAGGTCCATGGCTGCTCTTTCCCCATACGTACATAGTTGCACTTTTACAACTGAATAATAGAAACGGGCAGCAGACATACATGTTTAGTAAGTGTAATACTGTGTGTGCTTTTCTTAAGCAGTACAGGAAATACGTGCACTCTAACCCACGTGCACTCTAACCCACAGTGGTGTCAAAGAGAATTTGTGCGCTGAACACAGACCAAACACAGGAACACTTCTTAAAATGGTATTTCATAACTAAAAAATAAAACCAAAACAAGGGCAGTTCAGTTTGTGAGGCTGTTGGCTGCAAGCCACACTGTCACAGTGTGAAACTGCCCAAACCGACACTTCATGCGCGTGACCAGGAGTGAGTTGCCTTTCGAAAAGTACAGTAACTAATGGCCAACAGAGTTGGCGAGAGTTCCAGGACTGGCAGCAGTCCTGCCTCAGGGCACAACCACTGTGACCAGGCTCAACTTCCTCTACATTTCACAGTATGTCACCTCCAGTGGCCCCAAAGTTAAACATACATTTCAAAGACAATGAAATTTACTTCACCTGAAAAATATTTTTGACAAAAAAAACAGTTGCTGTTTCACAAAAATTGATGTTGTTTAAAATTATAGTTCTTTAAAGTTATTTCTCTATGGTAAAATGCCTCCAGAAGGAAGAATACAGCTTGCTGAGATAACGTCGATGGGAATCAACTGCACTCTTATTCTGGCTCTACAGGACAACGTCATCTGCCGTAGAAATACACTACTCACAAAAAGTTAGGGATATTCGGCTTTCGGGTGAAATTTCAGGATGAACCTAAAATGCACTATAACCTTTACAGGTGAAATTAATTTGACCTTCTCTAAACTTTTGAATGCACATGTCCAACTATTCAATGTTTCAGTACTTTTTGCACAACTTGCTGTTCTCTAACAAGGAGCTGAACGGCAAAATTCACAACAGGTGTTTGATCCATGAATCGACGAATAAATTTCCTGGTTCAATTAGAATTGGTATTTAAACAGTCCTCTTCATCATGCTGTTCACATTTTGACATCATGAGACCAAGACGACACCTAACAATTGATCAACAGTACCTCGCCATTGCGAGGCTTCAAACAGGATGTTCTCAGAGGGAAGTGGCCACTGAGCTTAGAGTGTCACAGAGTGTCATCAGCAGGTTGCAACAGAGATACAGAGAGACTGGAAGAGTCACAGAAAGGCATAGAAGTGGACGTCCTTTGGCCACATCCCACACTGATGACCGCTTCATTGTGAACAGTGCCCTGCGGAACCGGATGATGAATGCCACTCAACTCCAGGCACATTTAAGGGAGGTGAGAGGCACCCAAGTGTCACGTCAGACCATTCGAAACCGTTTACATCAGCGTGGTCTGCGTGCTAGACGACCTGCAAGGGTACCTGACCACACCACCAGGCACAGGCGTCATCGTCTTGCATGGGCCAGGGAGCATTTACGCTGGACGAGGGACCAGTGGGCCTCAGTGCTGTTCTCTGATGAGTCGATTCACGTTGAGCAGAAATGATGGCCGCCAACGATGTTGGAGACGTCAAGGAGAGCGCTATGCATCAGCCACTGTTGTCACCAGACAACCCTTTGGTGGTGGCGGTGTTACAGTGTGGGCAGGTGTGTCTAGTCAATACAGAACTGCCCTACACTTTGTGAATGGTACAGTGACAAGCCCATACTACCTGAATAACATCATTAATCCAGTCATTGTGCCCCTGCATGAACAACACAGGCCTAATTTCATCTTCATGGACGACAATGCTCCAGCTCATCGAGGTCGCATCATTAGGGAAAGGCTGCTGGAGACTGGGGTACCTCAAATGGAGTGGCCTGCACTTTCTCCAGACCTGAATCCCATAGAAAACCTATGGGATCAGCTGACTCACCGTGTAGAGGCTCGTAACTCTGTACCCCAGAACCTCAATGACCTGAGGGCCGCCCTTCAAGAAGAGTGGGATGCCATGCCTCAGCAGACAATAAGTCGACTTGTGAACAGCATGAGACGTCGTTGTCAAGCTGTAATTGATGCTCAAGGGCACATGACAAGTTATTGAGACATTGACATTTTTGTTGTGGTATACCCACCACTGTTGTTGGCTTTTGTTTCAATAAATTGTTTGAGATGAGGAAATCACCATTGCATGCTTCTACCTAAATGCCCTACTTTCATGATACGTATAATATCACTGTAGCGTGAACTTACATTTTCCATAAATTTCACCCGAAAGCCAAATATCCCTAACTTTTTGTGAGTAGTGTATATGCTTTCTCAGACTTCTCAGCTCTGTTGAGAAAAAAAAAACTGCTGGGCAAAATACATTTACACTTTCTTCTGTTGAACATGACAAAACTGAACAGTGGAGAACTACCACAATATACTTATGTTACCATCATAAATGAACAAATGCAAAAATACAACATATGTCAAACATTGTACAAATGTAAATGTACGTAAAATGTACTCCATCAGTATCGATTTAACATTTTCTGTGGAGCTACGGTATGCGATTCATACATTTCTTAATAACAGAATCCTGCACATCGTCATTTTTAATTTTTTTCAATTACATCTATTTTAGGCCTGTGTGCTTTACAATGTACTACCTTACTCAGCAAAATAATTAAACTTACCTCATAGACAGCAGGTGACAAGGGAGGGAATTTACACATTCAGTCCTGACATCACGCTGGCTTCCACTGTCTCCTGCTAATTAAGCTTGCCACTAAATTACACAATGACACCCTTGTGCGCTGCATTGCCAGGTTTGTTGACTATTTAAGGAAATAATGGTCTCCACAATCTCAAAAATGTTTTGAAGAGGATTCTTTTATAGTTATTTTGTTGTGTTGGCATTAAATATTCAAGAATGGCTTGTATCGACAAACTGCATGTTTTACATGTGCATGGAAACACACGTCCATTATAAAAGTGAGTAACATGGCAGAGAAGACTTAATCTAATACAGTAACCATAAAGCACAGGAACTTTGCAAGTAATAACAACAGGAAGCACTGTTGTGTGACATTCCTTTCTTGAATCCAATGTACATGTGCATTGGATCTACAATACGAATGAGGACTTAAAAAGACAATATAGGCCAGAATTGTAAAAAAGGCTTGGTTTGGTTTATACTGCTGGCACAGTCTTCAGTCACAGACAAATTATATATGTAATGCTAAATATGAGCATTATTGTTAATTAACCATCATTTAAGTAAAATATGAAGCATAATCAGAACATCAGAAAGCATAAACCAAAACAATAGTAATATTATTCTAATTTAGAATAAATGTCTGCTTCATTTTGTCACTCACCGGGCAACTCTTTTTCTTAGACTGATTACAAATATAGAGTAGATATTAACCATGTTATGCCAAGTTTTTAATGTCTTTCCAGAATGTCGCCCCATTCATCTGTATTAGTTGAAAAGGCAACTTGTATTGGACATACAGCACATATCATGTCTGTACTGAAGTATTGTAGCAGCAAATAAATTAGTTTTAAAAAAATAATAATTAATTGTGGCTACATTGCACGTTTACGGATCTAGCAATAGCCATATAAACACAGTTCAATATGCTGATTTAAAACACTGTACAATACATACACTTCACATCATAACCTACATTACCCAATTTTTTTCTTCTTTCTCTTTCTCTCTCTCTTTCTCCGTCTCTCTCCCTCACTCTCTATCTCTCTCTTGAACCCCTCCCTCTCCCAGAACACACTTAATTGTCCCACAGGTCAAATCGTATCAGTCCATAAACATGCAAGCCCTTTGTCAGATGTTGGCCACCTATTTAGCAGTCTCCGGTGAACCTTTACATGGCTCAGTTCAAAACACCGGCTCCATCGTTCCCCCTGGGTGGAATCACAGCTATGAAAAATGCAGATGCAGGATGAACAGATATCCAGAGATAATGGGTTTAATGGGAATCAGGTGTACTTTAAGACGTCGACTCAGCTCAGCTCAGCATTCTTCATGGGTTCACTGGCCTTCCTCATTCCCGACAGCCAAAAATCACTTATTTGGCAACTTAGTCTTATTTTATGCTCTCCAAGTACTGGGTGGTAAGACAAAGTAGATCTTAGCCAAGGCTTATTCAATTGCACATAAGAGCTGCCAAATCTTTTAACATGTAAGAATTATATAAAGTACTATACCTTATATAATGCACTATACCTGCTAATTTTGAATAGCAATCCTCCACCGAAACTATGAAAAGTAAAAAAATAGATCGACACAAAGAAAAACCGAGTAATGTATCCTACGTGTACTTTATTCGTACTAGTTGTGGGATGCCAGTTTTCTAACAATAGAATTCCTGTGTGAATTTTGTCTGTCAGTATGTTACCATTGCAGTTCTTTGGTTTTGAACTACAAAACCCACGTAAAGTAAGCACATACGTATATTAACTTAACTGAAATATTCCCAAAAAAAAGTTTCTCAAGGTACAACAACTGGGCAGCTGGACCCTGGCAGAAAAAGCCCTTGTAAAGTGAATAAGTCTTAATTGTGCTAAACTGTGATGCGAGTATGCAGATTGTAATGCACAACCTTACAGATTGTAAGAAATTTCTAGTGTCCTCCTAGTACGTGTGACCGTTATATGTAAAGCGGCCAATGATTGGTTGCCCACTGGTTCGGGGTATTTCCACAGCCGGTCCCTTAGGGAAACGATGTGTAAGTACAGCTGGTCGCTTTTTCGCTGTCCAGGGTAGAATGTATTAATTAAACGTGAACCAGTTATTTTAACTTAACACCGTGCCTTTTATTACATCATGCATTCAATGTTGAGTGTTCCAGCATTGCTTTAATTCAGAGAACAAAATAGCACATTATTTGAGGGAACAGTAACAGGTAGCATTTAATAAGTGAGGTACAACGTACATTTCTGTTAATTGGGGAGTAAGGGTGTCCCTTATTGCCCGGGGCTGAGGTAAGAAAGCAGATATAATCGGTCTATATGACATAAAAGAAAGATATGATGAAAATTCTGAATTAAGATTCTGCCTGAGGAGATGCGCATTAAGACTGTTATCTTAAATCCGTCTGGAGGCCCAATGGCTGATGGGAAAATGTGTCAGGAAGGGGAATCACTGCTCTCCGAGCCCCGAGCAGATAACTGCTGCTGATCTGGACTTTGATGGCGAGCGCTACTCTGAGAGTCCTCTGCAGAGCACAGCGTGACACTGACTAATGGTGTCATAACGACAACACGTATCGCGCAGGGCATTTGCTTTCTGGGGTCCGGAGATCACGAGCCACTCGAGAGACATGACATCAGCCGTACAGCCAATCGCAAGAGTGCGTTTGCGCCCCGCTCTCGAAAACAAATACGCTTTAATGAATCGCCATGCGCGTTTCAGCGTTTACGATCGGGTCCGTGATTAAGGTGAATGTCATTTGCGCGTGTTGTAATTTACTGAGGATTGTGCAAACGCCACTGTCTTAAAAAAAAATATGAAAAACTGTTTCTCCAACTGTTGCCTGGTAACGACCAAGCATTTTAATTATTTGTTTGTAATCTTTACCCAGTGGAGCAAAACATGTTGCCATTCCATTCGACATGGGCTTGTTTTATTTTCTTATTTTTCCCTAAGCTGCAGTATAGCTTATTACATAAATCACTCTAACTGTCCTTGGTATTGTTTCAACATCCCCACTGCGCTAGGGTCCAGAAGGAGACAAATATTCCATTATCATTGCGGAGCAATATGAGGTTTTTGTTTGTCTAATTTACCTTTTTTTAATGTGTAAATTCAGACAAATAAGCCAAAGCCAGTCTCTGGACTAAAGTAAATGAGTAAGCCTACCAGAGGACCTCCTCTAAATTACACAGAATTTCCTTGTGAAGGTCCTGTAATTCTTGGCTCCACAATTGAAGTTTGTGTATAAGCTTTTCCAGATGACATATATTTGAGGACAGCACTGATATGGCACACGAGGACATGGATAACAATGGAATGTATCTTCTGCACAGCGGCCTTGTACAGGACAGCCAGGCAGCACTTGACGTAATTATCTTCACTGACAGTTCACCGTGGACAATGCCCGTAGATAAAAGGATCTATTATAAAATGTTGATGTTAGGAGGCCAAGCTTGTCCATTTGTCAAATAGTCGTAGTATCCACTTACCAGTAGTAACCAGTCTCTCTGGATGAGTGCCTGCAAAGTGATTGTAAAGTAATGTAAATTGTAATTATGTTGATGGTGATTTGTTGGCGTTGAGACACACAATAGGCCCAATATACACAATAGATAAAACAGCTTTAAATATGTTATATAAGTGTATGTAGCCTCCCATAGATAGAATCAATATGCTAATGTGTAAAACCAAAGCCATGAAGAATATTTTATCCACAGCTTTGTGCTTGCATTGCATTTATTTATTACTTGTCAGCACTTAGATTAGATTCTAACCAATGTGCCCTCAGACACTGAGATTATTTAAGGGAAAACTGGATAGGGGTGATGTGGGCACAGTTAACCACTCAAAGGTGCCACAAGATCGTTGGTTTATCCTGCTTTTTATACTGTCTTGCTCACCACGTATGCACAAAAAGAGTAAAAACAAGGAACTCCTATTGTTATCATTTAATTTAGTACCTGTTTATCTGTCATACAAAGAAAGTCATTAATATTATACACTGATCAGTGTTGCTGCATCTAGCTACATAGACAGAGGCTCAACACTGTCCTTTTAGCCAGCTAGCCATCTACTGTAACAACACTTGCTAGCACATATTAAACTCTTCCGCTATGCTATATTTCCTGTTGCCCATTTGTCATGTTCCTGAATGTGTGCATGTAGCACCTGCATGCCACATAGGGAAGCAGTATCACAAATAAACAAAACAAAACTATTTAAAATGCCAGCTGAAGTGTTTCGTTTGGTGGCTGTCATGTCCTGCTGACTGTACTTATGTATTTTGGGAGACGACATCTAACATTTTTACTGCGCCATTTTACCGAGCAATGAACCTGCCATCAATCACCAGTAACCATCACGATCATCGTCATGATTTGGATATCCTGTCCTTGTTGGCTCATATTTCTGTCAGCAACTCTGTCAGCACATCTCTGCGTAGGAGTTTTTCATAGATGCACAATTTTTAACTCTGATTTTCCTGTCTGTCAGTGGATCAGTAGCAAGCTAGATGTATCACTGCAACCTCTGCGTTTCCCTTGATATAAAGTAGCCTATATTTAGGGCAAGGGAATTTAAAATGTGCTTATTCTGTACCTTATTGACTATGTATTTCACATGCTCTTTTTCCATAAGGGTGTGAAGGGGGTCATTTTTTAAAGTGATGATAAAAGTAAGTAAGTAAGTAAGTAGTGATAAAAGAGAGAAAACCTAAAGATTTTCTGTTTGTGGGCAGCAATAACATGATAAAGGAACCAGTGGCAACCCAAAGGCAGAGAATATTGGTTTAATTCAGTCTGATATCAGAGAAAAACATTATGACCCAGACTCCCCGGTTTCTTATTAATTCTGCGCCAGAATTAATTTTCATCTCCGCAGCACATCCAGCACAGGAATGCAAATGATTCATATGTGACAGGTGCAGCAACTTGCTTTTATATGTGTTTTTCCCCCGCAAAAGTGGATGGTTGAGGAGGATGGTAATTACAAGCACTCTCGACAAGCCTGCTAGCTTCCCGGGGTGGCCTAGCAAATAGCAAAATTATTGGTAGGTGGAACACAGTATTATACAAGATTGCGATTTAACTGCATTTCTGGCTAATTTAAATGTGCCACTGAGGTTTCAGTTCATACAAACATTTGTTTCAGGCCCACATTACTTCATTTCAACTCAGAATTTAGATACAACATACATAAGGCAAAACTGAACTAATGCAGAAAACATGCCCCTAATCTACTGTTATTATAGTCACAAGGTTATTAAGAAAATATTGGCATTGTTTCCATTGGATTTTCACTGGTGGAGTGATACAATATCTTGAAATTCTTATAAATGTTTTCAGTAATTTGAAAAATGGCATTGGAAATTTCTTTAAGCAGTACTTTCTAAACCACATTATTGCACTTGTTTATGTTGACGGATAAAATATATTACAGGTGATATATTTAGTTGTTTAAATTACTTAGCAGACACACCCAATATTAATATATCTTTTGCAGCTAGCTATAGCGAGCCAGTAATTTTATGTTGCCCCCAGCCCCAACATGCACACCTGATTAATCAATTGCTGTTTTTTTTTACCATACCACAGGTGGTACAGACTGAGAGCTTTTAGAGGTATTTTCTGTAATACATTTAAGAGTTGACTTCCTCACCATGGTTAGTCAGGTCATTGCTTTATTATGTTATTAAAAATGTGACTGATGAAACATTTTCCATTCTATAATGCTGGAGCTCCACGTAAGGCATGCACTTAGTATCAAATCTATTAAAAGATGATAAATGAGGCCAAGGGCACTTTTTAAAATCCATAGTCTCTTGATTTGCAAGGCCAATCCCCTAGATTGTATTTGAAAGTGAGTTTCATAGATCAATAAAAAAAGTTAGAAAGGTAGAAAGTTTATAAAGTTACACCATAATCATAAAGCTGACAGATAACAATAGTCTTGGCCAATTGTACATTCTCACTAATCAGTTATTTTAAAAAAATAGATAATCAGTTATTTTATTTATAAATATAAGGTTCTAATTCCATGATCAGTACGGGCAAAGGCTCACTTTAGAGTAAACTTGTTGGGACACTAAACAAAATAAGAAATGGTTAGCTGTCTCTTCTCATCCCAGGAGATTAAGAGATCTCTCACGATCCCACAACGTGGATAAAATTAGAACGCAGCAATGATTGCCGCCATAGATTTGCCATCAAAATTAGAGATGGCTCTAGGGATCAATAATAATCTCTAGCTTTACACAATATGCAATGACTCCTCTTTCATTTCCTCTTATGTCAGATTGGTTACATCTTGACTTAAAGTGCTGTATTGGAAACCGAGCTGAAACAGATTCAGTATATTGCCGTTTGCCATGTAGCTATTCTTCTCATAAATGTAATCTAACAACATTCAGAGGTCCACCAAATATTTGCAGACTGATGCCTTCCTTTCTATACAGCTCTGTTGTTAAGGAAGTCAGTTCTGTGGAAACGAATTATCAGTGTGTTTAGCTGACCGTGCTATGCACACACACAAATGAAGCGATCCGTTCATCAAAAAGGCTGAATTTGAAATGGTAAAATGTTAACCACAAACTAATCTTCAAAGATGTATTTTGTCGTACTGCGATCATGATGCTTTTTAAAAACATGTAGAAGTTCACATTTTCTGCAGTTGCAGAGTAAATGTATTCAAAATATGATTTTTTAAACATGAATCTAAACCGTTGTAAGCGGTCTTCCTTACCATAGCTTACCATTAAAAAAAAAGCTTCAGGATATGCAGAGCGTGTGCGTCTATAAATGACTACCTGTGAGGTCTACCGCTGTGGAAAAAATATGTATGTCTGAACAAAAGAAGCTGGGCTGTGTATGTCTTATATTGTATACTGATCCAGGTGGCCAGTCAAGGGAATCTCCCAACTGAAAACCTCAGATCTGACAGTAACATGCAGCCCCTTCTGTGCAGAGTGGTGTCACAGATGCAAGACAGGGGCCTCTTGCTGAATTACCTTAAAAGTTGAAGTGGATGAAACAGAGTGTGTGTGTGTGTGTGTGTGTGTGTGTGTGTGTGTGTGTGTGTGTGTGTGTGTGTGTGTGTGTGTGTGTGTGTGTGTGTGTGTGTGTGTGTGTGTGTGTGTGTGTGTGTGTGTATCTGCGTGTGTGTGTGCGTGTGTGTGTTTCGAATCATTTCCAGCAGTACTTTACACAACCCCGCCATTTTGTTTCCGGCGTGTAAGGGCAGCTTTGCGCGTTAGCCTCGACTTGAACTTCATTCAATCAGTTAGACCGTTCCCCCCAATCACATTCATTTTCCCAGCGAGATTAAAAGGCATGCAGATTGCCCTTGGGCTATTTTACAATGCCAGCCCCGCTGCCCCCCGCAGTGCCTGCTGTTTCAGAAGGAAGACTCCAGCTTGTACTGGCTGACCAGCAGTCGTCTCCTCGGGCCGCTCACTCTCTGAAAGGTGATACCCGGGACCGTGGGGCGCTTCCTGTCAGCGAGAGAAGAGATAAGCGGCGGCACGAGGTCCCCGCTGTGGGCAATCCAATCCCTGCGTGAATTCGGGGAGTATTTCTGGTGCATGATAGATAGGCAGCTCGCCCCCTCCCTCCCTCCCTTCAAACCTCCCCCACCCCATCAAAAACTCGTCTCCCCGCCTGGACGTGCCAGCTTTGCTAAAACTGAGACTGCTGGTGTCGTTGACTACTACGGCAGTAGCCATACAGGAAGGACGGCACACACTTCTCCAATGACTGCAGGACTTAGGCAGCCAGACATCCAAGATTCCATCTGTTTTTGTTTGTCACACACCATGTATTTGTCTGACGTGAGGCCCAGTTACCTGAAATACTCTCTCATAATTGACCATGCAGAAATACCACACACGCGTGCATAGCCCATATTTAAATATCAGCACCAGGCCCAAATGGTAAATGTAATCAGGTAAAATAGTCTCTTAGGTAATATCTTTCCTGGTTCAGGGATAAGGACAAGAGTTAGCAATAATATCTTGGCGTCTGGATAAAAATCACTGCCAAAAGTTTGACATGTCCTGTTTGCAGATATATACTGTATACTAATATAGTTGAATGTAGCTAATTCAAAGCTGAAGTACATTTAAATAGATAAGACGTCCTCTATTTAACCCTCATATTATTTTCGGGTCAATTTGACCCGAATTAGTGTTTGATGTCTCTTAAAAACCAGTTAACCATATTACACTATATGCCTTTTCCTAATTTGCTGGGATCAAATAGTAAACATGCAATAAACATAATACTATGTTTTCAAAAGTCCTGTACCAACTTTGCATACAAAGGTGTCGTGTGGGGTCATTTGTGGGGTAGCTGTAAAAAACATTTACAACATTTACAAATATACAACTTTTTTTTTTTCTTTTTTTTTTATCTCAGATTTTTTTGTGGGTGATTCTGGTGCCACTTTTCCATAAAGCTTTTAAACTTCACAAACCTTCACTTAAGTCAGGCTCTAAAATGAGATGTTTCACCACAGATTTTTTAATATTTAGGGATAAAGGGCTAGTCAATTGGGAGACACACAAAAGGTGAAACAGAAAGTGTCAACATTTTTCTATTGCAATAGTTTTGTGACCCCAAACATAAAAGGTGTCATGAAATGTCAAGATAATATGAGGGTTAAATGGGACGCAGAATTGCACCATTCATAAGCAAACCTGGCCACCTGGTAGAGTTTGAACATGTCAAATAATTATAATTACAATTATTATAATTATAATTACAATTTGCTCATTGTAGGGATCCCATCATCATTTGCCAGTTATGTCACATACAATAGTTTAGTACAATGGAGTAGTGACATAGAAATGTTCATAAAATATGTTGTACAACATTTTATTTTTTCATGAATACCATATCTGAATGAACAAAGACAATATTTGTGACTCTACAAGAAGTGGGAGAGTGTAAGTTCACACTTCTCCTACATTTGATATCCAAAATCTTGACTTGTTTTTTTTTTTTTTACAAACAGAGCCACCCAGAACAGTTCATTTTCTACAGTCGAGAGTCAAAAATGTTTAATCATACTTATCTTGGTCGTTCCATTTTAAACTCGGACGTTCCCTTACGCCGTCTCCATCCATTACAAAGCCCCAGAAGAACATACTATCTATGATCTTAATACAGAGTTGTTTTTCCCCTGCACTATGTCCATGGATTTATGTCTGCCTCTCGATTGTGCTTAGAATCTCGGGACATCTGTTAGACAACTGCATATTAAAGTCTATGGTTCATGAAGTGTATGAAGCCAAGTGTTTGGCTAATGGACGGGGTTAAAGAGGTGGTCGCTCGAAAGTTTAAAGTTTTGTTACGTCTGCTTTCCTCGAAGATCAGCCCAACTAAACTTAAGCATTTAAAGGCAGCTCTCTTTTCAAGTCAAAAACTGTCGGGCGAGCAATCGACAAAATAGTGCATAGAAGCGTCCGCATTCACACTGAAAACAGAGGACCAAATTGGCAATGCTTAATAGTCTCTGCAAGGCATTCAAGCCTATATGAATGCTGCCATTAGAAAGTAATAGCAGTTTTTAATGAAAGGAAGCAAGTGAAATCCATCTCAAAGGCCTTTCATTGCACCCACGCATTAGTTCTATTTCATTCTTCCACTGGCTTTTCATGTCTTGTTTTGTTCTACGCCTAACGCCGGGCTGCAGCGGCTCCGTTCTCCCCATTACAATGAACACTTTGAACAAATTAAATGTCTCCAGCGAGAGTGTTTTCTGTTACCTTGGTACAGAAGCCAAATGCTAAGTGTCCCTATCAATATTACGCATTCCCCTCTCCTTCTGGTGGTTCAAGTCACTGTCACAAAACTTAATGTGAACCAACTACCTTCCATAGAACCTGAACCTGGGCACACATTCCTTTTCCCACAGCCAAATATAATACATCAGAGTACATCACAGACAGGTGTACTATCTCTCTCTCTCTCTGTATATATATATATATATATGTGTGTGTGTGTGTGGATCCCATGGTTAATATATATGGCAAGTCCTATATATAACTAGGGGAAATCTCTTCAGTTAATTTGCGTGTCTATAAATCAAATCAAACTTGAATCAATGTAAATTATTCAATTAATAAGATTTGATGCATGACAATATTTACTTCCAGGAAGCCATTGCTTCAGGGAAGAGTTGCATCAATTTGGTTCAGTCGGACCTTTTACTTGTGAGAAATGTAACATTCTGCCAACCTAGCTTTGAAGATGACTGCAATAATGCAATCTTACTTATGACATCTATCTGTTTTCATTCAAACCCAAATGTATAGATGGCAACAATGATAGACAATACATTTATTGTCTTTAATATTGAACATAATTACAACATGCCAGTGTGATTTTTCCATTTTAGGACATCATGAACCACAGTGGCAAATCTGCATAAAATTACAGGTACAATTGTATGTTAAATCTAGAATCTTAGACAAAAACTGCATTCAAAATGTTTCTGCCTATTGCGTCATTCCCACAAAAAGCAGGATCTGGTGTTAGTGACCTCAATTTCTTGTCATTATTATGCTGGTATAGTTCTCCGTAGGAGGTTTTACTGCAGTAAATGAGTGCTTGTCCTGAATATCTTATCTACCTCCCACACCTCTCAACCAACAACCAGAGTATTCCTGGGAAAGCCGTCCCGTGCAAATTATCAAAAAACAACTTTATGAAAAACATGAAAAAAGGCAATAGAAATTTCCCAGTCATTGTTTCGGAGTAATATAAAGTTATACACAAATTGTTTAAATTGGGCGAGACAAATTATTACAATGAGACCTCAGAGCAAGAAGAAGTTGGCATGTACTGAAACTATGTTTAGTTATACTTACATTGCTGAAAACACTTACATCGAACAGTGCTGTTAGACTGGTCCTCAGTTACACCGTACCTAAAAAAAAGTACCTAAAAAACATGAGCTTTGAGATTGACAAATAAATAAAATAAATGTAACGATGTGCAGCTCAATCTATGCAATATAAATATGCATATTTACATATTATTCTGATGGAAACTACAGTAAAAATCCATCTATGAACCACATGTTAGGAAATAGTTTGTTGCCTGACTCGGAATTGGTTGCAGCAGGGTAAAACATTCAGTCACATTCCCTAAACAACAAACTTTGACTAAAGCGTTATATAACAAACATCACAACCCTTTCCTTATCTGCAAGACATGGGGCTTTAGGCTCCCTGTTGTCGGTAGGTATGTTTTATATGATGGGGTATTGAGAAATCGGGTTGCCATCACATTGCACTTTTGCCCAAGGCCCTACTGTTAATGAAGTGGTTATAGCAGGTTGGGGTGAATCTGCAGCGGTATCCCAGCTGACTCTGTTTAGCCTGCTCCACGACATGGCTTCTGGGACATGATGTTTCTCAACGTGGTGAGACCTTATTTAAAAGCACAGGCACCAGCTTGACAGCCGCTTTAAATGCATCCAAAGCGGGAGAGCATATATTTCACGCTGAGCGAGCAGGATAAAACAACGGGTTGAAACGGCCACATTGAATACTGTAAAGGCTGACACTGACATTTTTACTTTCAAATTTATTCAGAAATTGGCTTCATCTCGCTAGTGTAGGGCGAGCTTGAACTAAGCGGGAACAGTGTCCTTCAATTTACTGCCGCATATGTGCCTCCAGCTTCTCGCTATAGGCCCCTACAAGTCACTAGCTGTTTCCAGTGAGAGATGCTTCTGCTTTGATGCTTTGAGTGCTAGCTCTCCTGTAGCATGTGTTTGTGAGGCGTGTAGTGTGAAAAACAGCCACTGGCTGACAGAGCTGCAGTGTTTTCTACTCAGTAGCAGGTGGCATAGCATGGACAATGAGAGCACGCTGTGTAGAACGTTTAACTCCAAATGGGAGGTAAAGTGAAATCACAGTTTCACAATCTACACATGTTTTGATTTACCATTTCTCTGAAAACATTTTTTTTTTTCTCCTGAGACTTTAAAATAAATGCTGTGTTTGTGCCATTGGATGTCAAACCCATTGACACGTACTTGTTTGTGGACCAGCTAAGCTAGATATTAGGATTCTAACATTGTGCACATGCTTGGATCTTTCAATGACATAGTAATGTGTCAGCCAGTATCCCATACTGCTGAAGATGGATGCAATCTGAGAAATCAATTTATTTGTTTTCTTCCTTTGTAGTTTTATAAACATGGATAAGCCGTTTGCTTTGGGGCTGTTCTCGTAGGTTATCCTCACATGTGGTGCTGTCTTGAAACCTTTGCAAAAAGATCATTGGCAGACCCAGAAATGTGTAAAGTAGTGTGAGCAAATTACACAGTGATCCAGGGATATGGAACTACTGACCACTGTAACCTTGGTCTAAAATGCAATACAGCAAACAACTGTGCTAGCAGTTAAAACACAGTGTAGTACCCAGTACTGTGAAAATTGTGCTTAATTTCTGTGAGAAAACGTTTTTAAAGATTTGTGTGGAAATTGTACACACTGTGCTTAAAATTATTCATATGTGTGCGTGTGTGTGTGTGTGTGTGTGTGTGTGTGTGTGTGTGTGTGTGTGTGTGTGTGTGTGTGCGTGTGTTTACATGCTACGTTTATTTATTCACTATTTGTACAGAAATGCAATGGCATCACTTTCACTTGGCCCCCAAGTGACCAATGTATCACGCTGACAAGCCTCACTCTTCTGCCCAATATTCTGGGCAGATTGGCAACCTTCCTGTTCCTTTTAATCTGAACTCCCTGCTGAATATATGCATGAGTCTCTGCCTTTTATATTTTTGGCAAAACCTCTCCCGTGTACTCTCTGCATTTTAGGAAATCCTTCACTCAGTTTCATTGACAGTTATAACCTGCATTTCCGTTCATGCCTCATTGAATTCTCTTTCGGGTTTAAAACCCTTTTTTTTCCGTACGCCCGACTCAATCTTGCTGTCAGGCATCACTCTCACTTTTCCTTATGTCTCTTTCAGTTTCACCGCCAGACCTCAGCCCTATGTTTTACTGTCACACCCAATGAATTACATGTTTTTCATACAAATTAGCTGGACTGCTAATGGCACAAGCAAAATAAAAATATATTAATTGGAGTAAAGTTTTCTGACATTTTGTGAGGACTGAGTTTCTGAGATAAACTAGATGGTTTTGTGTAATATATCCTACTAGATATATTATACTAACTACCTGTTAACTGCTTATTTGTTGGCATTACTTATCATATTAGCTAGTTTCAAGTTGATTAATTTAGCTCCTGTAGCATGCTAGCTATATTTTACTAAATTGGCATATGTTAGTTAATTTCATTCAAATAATTGGCCAGATGTAGGTGCAATCAGAATAAGTAGGTGCACCATTTGCTTATAAAGCATTTGAATGAAGAATAGCCAGGGCCATTAGTATTTGTTTGTTTGTTTCTCCAAGCTTCGTTCTTTTTCCCCCATTCAAATATGAAACTGAAAAATGTAATATTTAACCATGAAAAGTTCTGCAGATTGTAATGCCATAAATGGCTTTCTTTAAATTTTGTACTTTGTCAATAGTTATTATTAGGTTGGTGACTTAACATTTTGGTAAATAATTTTACCTATGCCTACCAATATAATTGCCACTCTCTTGCATTTTCCTTATGTGCCCATAGTCATGAAGGAGATTAAGATACCTTACCAACATAAATCAAATCTTACCAACACTAAGACAAAATACAACATTTTACCCATGCAATTAAAAGCGTTTTAAATTAAATTTAGGATACCTGGTTCAAATTATTACCATCATGCTATTAATTCAGTCCAATTCTACATGCTCCACAGTTAAAACTGTTTTAATAGGTTTGAAAATGGAGATAAAAAGAACAAAACAATTCAATGGGCAATACAATTATACCTGATTGTGCAATTTACAAGTAGATGCCAAAGGTGTGTGTGAATGTCATGAAGGCTAATACATTGCTATGAAGCTTTTAATCACATCACATTACATATGGCTCAGGACAAAATGACATTTATAATGTAGATCTACCTTGTGTCAATACTTTATGCGCCCAGTGTCAGATCTTTAAACAATTTGCCTTGTGCTGTGTTTGTAAGTCTAAATATATAGTGAAATGATGACTTAATTCTTATTGACTAGTATGTTTCTGTTGGTAATGTGCTCTAAGAAAAGCTGGTGTGGGTTCAGACTATTTCTCTTGCCCAGCACTAAAACGAGCAAGACAACTTTTCAACTGATTGTGGCCTCCAATCAGACCTTAATTGGCTAAATTGGGTATTTTACTGCTAGGCTGAAACGAGTGCCTACACCCACATCTGCCCTTCATGGGTAAGGTTGGACAACCCTCCAAAAAATAGATTATTGGAATGATTTATTGACATATCATATAAATATTTACCACAGGGGGGAAATGCATTAAAAAAAATAATACCACAGAAGATAAGTGTTTTGCCGTCACTCTCAGCAATCTGTTGCTCTTAGCTTTGAAAAGCTTCTCATGTCAAGAATTTAAAGAGCTTCATTGCAATATATGCAGAAGTCTTTTAAAGTAAAGTAGTTTCTTCTAGAGGCTGGAAATAGGTCATATTCAGTTTAATGTACAGCAGACCAAAGGATAACCCCCTTCTTTAAACCGTCCCCCACCCGCCCCCCCCCCCCCCCCCCCCCCCCCCCCCGCCCCGCCAAAGAATGAAACCGTTGATTTTCATACTTGGGATGAAAGGGGTAGACTTTTAAAGTAAATGAACTGCGGTATCATAACCAGACAGACTTAAAAGTCAATGAGTCATTGTGTCTGCTTTTCAAAGTTCTAAATAAAAAGTGAAATCACGTAACATTGTGTCCACTGAGGTGCCACAATATAAATGTTAACCTCTGGTTAATAAATCAACTGATTTAAAAACCTAAAAAGCTTTTACTCCTCATGTTTAGTTATATTTACATTGACCCTGTTTGGGACACCCTCAATTCCTACTTTGGGTTGACTCAGAAACCCAGATAAAGACAGCAATAATAATCATTAAAAAACACCAACTGGTATACACAGTGATAAGTCAGCGAAGCGGCCAGGGTCTTGCAGCAAAATTTTTTGTCAAATTTATTCTGTTCAAAATGACACAAAAACTGCTAAAACCTGCTATCAAAACGAAATGGGAAACTTGTAAAAATGATTGTTCTTTCATATTGAATTCCTTTGTCACCAATAACATTGTCACTGTCTTATTAGCGCAGCTTATTTACGACAGGCTGTTATACTTTATGATTGGCTCCTAAAGCTCTCTCAGGCTTGGCTTTGATTATCCACTGTCTCTGAGCCAGACATTTAAATTACAGCGGGAATTCAGCTGCAACCTTGACCACTATCTAATCATGAATGACAGTTAGTACGGATGGAGTTAGATTATTGCCAAAATGTTGCAAATAAATTGATAGGAATGGTCATCCGAGCAACATGCTTATTATTATTTATTTTATATCTTGTTGAATTAATGTGACAATCATTATTTTTAATTTGTCAATTGTGACTCTTTGGGCCCTACTTGGTGATGACTGAGGGGAAAACATGCCTTGGCTGTAGCAGAATTGCTAATATTATCCAGTGAAAACAATATTTTCCGTGGTCTGCAATAAAGGCGTTCGCACGATGATAGATTAAGCAGTGCAATAGGGGATGTGTCAGTAAAAAAAGCATTTGGCACTGTGCTACTTTGTTGTTGAATAATTTGTTTGCATCGTGTCCCAATCAGACCACTTTTTAACTCAACTCGACCAGACCTGGGTTCAAATAGTATTTGTTTTGGATTCAAATACTTTTCTGTGCTCTATTGATCTTGCCTGGAGAATTTGAACCTGCTAGAAGGAGAATATGGGTGGGGTTTACACTTTTGGGATTACTTCATTTGTTCCAATACACCAGACAAGCTTAGTCAAATGCAAAAAAGTATTTGAATCCAAAACAAATACTATTTGAATCCAGGTCTGAACTCAACCATAGGCACTGTGTGAATGTGTACATATGAACATGAACAATTGTCTGAGATATGCAGTTGTTAAATGCACATGCATGTAGAGCAGAGCCTCTACTGTACTCAATGTAGTGACACTCAGCTCTTTCTCATTCAGCATATATGATATGCGTAATTTTTGTCATATGCTTTGATTCATATATGAGCCATATGCAGCTCGTATAATTGCTATTGTAGGTGTGTTGCACAAATAAGATTTTCCAAATTTTCCAATTTTCTTTTTCCAAATAATATCTTAGAATTTTTAAACATGTTTATGTCCAGTAAATTAAGATTTAGCTTGCTAAAGGCAAGATTTAATATAGTAAAATAAAGCAAGATATTAATTATTGGAGTAATTATTCCAGATTAAGAAACATGCCTTGCAGACATAGGTCCTATGATAATTAATTTTGAAAGTGGTTTCTGTGTATTATTTTAAAAGTGCAGTCTTTACTTTAAAATGTAAAAAAAAAAAAAAAGCTTCTTTGCATAAACAACTTTTTCCCCAGTCTCATTTTGAAAGTGAGCAGTTTCCAATCAAACTGGGTAACGATTACCATTGACAATACCCTTATTGCTGTTTTATAATCTGTGTTTGCAAATACTGAAACTGGTCTTAAATCATTGTTTTCCTCCATTTTACAGAGAGAGCAAATGCACTTCTTGTCAGATATCTTTGTCTGGAATAAGAGAAAAGTACATACCCAGTGTTTACTCGCGCTATCCAACTCTATTACATTTCAAAGAGGTGCTCACTTAATATTTAAATTGCTGAGGAAACTTGACCTAATTTCTTGAGAGAGCAGTTAAACATTAAAAGGAGAAAGTTGCTTTGAAGCCCTGAATTGGATATGTGAACTCTTGCCCCTCCTTTTGGTAGAAGGTGGCTTATCCAACATATGTCTTGTTTATTAAATATTCAGACTCACTGCATTTGATCATTGACAAACTCCTCTGCTGTTTTTGACACTCTTTTAAGGGTGGGAGGACTGTGAAATGCAAACAGTTCTGTTTTGCATGAGTGGATAGCCTGTTCTAAAGCATTTCTCTTTGTTACCCAGTTCCACCATTATTTACAACAGCCTACAATAGACAATAATAGCAATCCATGTTATAATAAGTGGCCATCCCTCTAAAGGTAATGCAGATTAATTGGCTATGAAACCCCTTTGTTCGAGATCATTTAGGTTGTTGCCATGGAAGTACGTCGACACCTTTGAATTTTACCATAGGCGAGACAGTCACCATTCCAATATCTGTCTAGGCGCTTTTGTATAATACTGAAGCAAATCCTTCCATGTTTTTTTTTCTTTGTCTGTTTATTAACAGAAACCTCTGAGTTGGCACTGCTTGCTGTGTGGTCAACATTCTAATTTGGCTTTTAATATCAAGAAAGTGTGGTGTCTCTTGTTTCGGTGGAAAAATAGGCGACTTGTTGTTGAATATTTCAGTTTTCAAAGCAGTCCTATAAAATCTGAAACCAGCGGTGCAAAGCTCATTACTAATTTTATCTGCTTATTGGTGGCAGTCCAAAAACAGAAAGAAATTAAAGCAAGTACAAGAGTACCAGCTGTCACATAACCTTCCTCTTGCTCTTTCTCTTTGCTTTCTTCACGTACATAATGTCTGTTTCCTGGTTAATTATGAACAAGATAGTTAGGCTTACATGTCTCTCCAGCAAATGCCTCATTAACTTGCCTGTTATCACTTATGGAAAGAGGAACACTTTAAATTACGAGCACCAGATGAGTGGATCTTTCGTGCCTAAACCAATCGAAGACCTGTCGGTTGCCCTAGTAGCCTTTTTAAAAATTTTCTGTAGTTTTCGCAAATTGAATTGGAAATTGAGTCATCTCCTTTTTCTTTTCACTCTGTAGTCTAATTAAGCTGCACAGTCACTCTGTTAGAGGACTACACAAGTTATTACCTCCTTGGCCAGAGGGGTCGCTATTGAGTGATGATGCTCAGACTGAAAGCCTCCCCTCTATTATCCCGTGACACGCACAGCCAGAGTGGAATGGTCGGGGTTCATTCCACCATGTAGGGGTGCAGACACGCACCAGGTGGCTATGCCAATAGGGAGTCCAAGAGTCACATAATTAGTGTTAGCAAGTTAGTTATTCAGGTGACCCGACTATGCACCTCCATCAGATATTCTTTTGATCCCTGAACTGAAAATGCATATTGTTTTTGTATATATAACTTAAGTGAGTTCTCCGTAATGCAGGGTTGCCAGCCCATAATCTTTCAATGTGATACTCATGCTTTGAGGGCCTTTCAGACAATCTGAAAGCATTAGTGTCATGGTGAATGAAACTTGGCAACCCTGGTAATGGGTGTAAAATACTTTTTTTGAAAGTGTAATTTGAGGAACAATTATGGAACAGCATTTTTTGACAGATAGGAGACTTACATTTTAGGTTGTTCTTGACAAATTTCACAAGCAGCATGAGGGATGCATAACAGTCTGCCACACTTAAAGGGAGTCACACAGTATCTAAATACAGTGGATAGCTTACTGCAAAGGTAATAAGGCAACTGGGACCAGCTATCCTCTTTTCGTTTTCTTCCTCTCTCTTTCCATCTCTGTCAGTGCTTTAAGTATACTAAGTGCACTAAAGTTGTTCAAAAGTAGGACTTAAGTCATACTTAAGTGTACTTCAAGTGCACTGTGTATGTTAAAATGGGACGATTTTTAGTATACTTAAGTTCACTATGTCTGTATGTTAAAATGGGACTATTTTAGTGTACTTAAGTATATTTTAAGTGCACTAACAAAAAGTATAATTTGTTGGTATCTTAAATACACTTGCAGTACAATTTCATTATGTCACCAGTGCGTTTGAAACAAACTTTAAAAGTATTACGGTGTGTTTCAGACTATACTTGAAGTATACTTTTAAAAAGTACATTTTAAATATACTTCAAATTAAGTACAAAAAGGAAGTTTATTATCTTTGGGTATGTATAGATTTTCTAATACCAGTGAGAAGTTCACATGAGTGAGTGAGTTCACTTCTGTGTAAGTCAAAGTCAGTCTTAGCGAGTCATTAAGCTTGTATCGATAGAAGTTCTATGAGACAGTATAGCCAAGAAACCAGTGGCTAGCAACAGCTAATGGCCCAAACATTACATTGTTAAATTTGCTTCTGCAATCGAATGTTCAAAGTGAAACTGTTTGATTATGGTCAGCGGCACCAAGAATTTCCGTCACACCCTCAATAAACAGCAAAACTCCAAGCATAAGATGGAATTGAATCTTAAAAAGTTATATGTTTTCTGAATCGCCATCGATGTTGCTTGGCCACTGTTGATGATGCGATCTCAGCATATCGTTTCTGTGTAAATTACGGTAGACGTTTTCGGTATTGTTATTTGCTACCTAAACCTTGTTGCACACGTCATTGTTAACAAGACTGATGTTGAAATTAGATCTTTTGTTTTTATCGCAAATATTTTTATTTTCAGTAGGGCTGATTATACAAGTATTTCAGTTGGTCACGTTTAGTTTAAGATACCTTACATTTGAAAGGATAGGCTTTGATGGTAAGCTATTTGAATCTATATCAGGCCAACGGTTGTAGAATGAAGTGAAATATTATGAAACAGATGTAGTGAAATTCAGTCTGCTTACAGAATTGTGAGTTATATTTATGAATACTTCGAGGGTTTTGTGTTGGTATGCTCAATTTCAAGTGCATCATTGAATAATATTGTTCAACATTGATGAAAAATATCTGAGATGACAGGATGATGCATTTTGGAACCACCCCTTTTTTCCATTCAAATCAAGAATTTAATACCAGCAAATTAGAGAAGAAAAGAACAGTGGGGAAAAAAAGGGGCACTCACTGTCTCAGAAGGTGTTTTGAAGATTTACACAAGCAATCAAAATGTGGGTCACAATGATGTTTAGGCCCAAATGTACCTCTTGCCACTCCCCCATAGCCTAAATACAATGAGAAGTGTGCAGTACCTCGCCAGTACAGCAGAGGAGCTATTGCACGGAATATTTATCTGTATGCAACTGGAAAACCACACAAGACGACGGACCATTTTTTCCAATTATGTATAAATATGCCGCCTCTGACAGCAATGAGGCAGAACATCTCACAAACATACATGCGATCTTCAGTGGCCAATCCTGTGCCCTACTGTCAGTGTTACATACTGAGAGGCATTAAAAATTAATATTTACATGAATATTTACACTGGTTATTACGCATAAGGAAGTGCGGTGGTAAGGTCACTGAATTTGCAGAAATGACCCTTTCATCAGAAATCCAGACCATGGACATTCTGCAATACTCATGGAAAACAATCCAGTTAACAAAACTGCTAAGTTAATGTGTGTTTGTCCAAACAAGAGTCTTTTTCCTAATACAGGGCGTATTTAGTATATAATGTCATTCCTATACTTATTTTGTACATGTAATATTTTACTTTAAAAAATGATTCTAAGTAAAAGGACCCTTGATGGGCTTCAATTATCCCACCGTAATGATTGAGTGCAAGTAAACGGGCCTGTGGGAAACATGTTTTGACTTGTTGTCACCCAATCTAACTCATCGCCATCCATTGGTCAGTAAGCTCCCAATATTGACTGACCAAATCACACTGCTGTAATATTATTTTCAGACATCATGCTACACCGGTTTAATTTGCTCATTTGCCCTGGATAGATTTGTTGCTCTTGAGCATATTGCTGTGTACAATGTTTTCGGGGAAGGGAGAAGACAACAGATACCTGACTCGGATGATAAACCTGTCAGTGCGGAGAAGAGAAACACTGGCTAAAGTTGTTAAAACTGCACAGTCAGGGAGCTGGCAAGAATCTGCATGTCTAGTCAGTTTCAAGGCCGGAGTGTTATGGTCTGTTGTGAGATGCAACTTAGTACACTGTTACAGCATGTTAAAACTCAGGGGGGGGAAGCAGAGACAAATTGATGCTCTTCTGAACAGTTATGGCCCTTAATGTGATGTAAACACATACTGCTAGAGCGCGGAGAGAACAGCAGCAGACCTCTAAGTGTGACTGAGTCTCCATAGTCTAATTATTATCTGCCAACCTGCGTTACAGAACAAACCGTACTGTAACCATACTCTAAATGTTGGTTCACATTGTAGACCATCGACTACTGCTATTCACTCCTGAAAGATCATACTTCTTTTGATTGCACTGCTGGAAATCCAGTTCAAGAGAAAACATAGTTCACTCGGTGCGTAATAAAATTATGTCTGTGGACAAGATTACTACTTTTTTTCTTCTACAAGATGCAATGTCAGCCATATGTGTCTCATATACTGTATTCTTAATGTTAATTAATTTGTTTCCATTAAGTTACATCATGGCTATTTTTAAAGTATTTTATTAATGCTCTATGTGGTATGACCTCCAGGTACAATTACACATCTGCAACACTTTGCACATTTTAATGCTTCTGTTTCTCCCATTTTTCTGTTCTTGGGTATGTATATAATCAATTATATACAGTAGGTCAGACAATTAAGTACAGTAACATAGAGTTCCATTAAATTTCAGTTATCATTGCAAAATGTATTGGTCATTAGAACTTAGTGCAACCAAAAACTGTCAACATTCTCTTTGTAAATCTACTTGCATACTTTGCCTAACATTATCCCAGAAACCTACTTACATATGCATCCTATGAACAACACTCATGACAATGTAATGAAGATCTGATTTATCATAAATGAGTCCACAAATTAGAAAAAGGAAAAAATCTGTTAAATTGAACAAAACTTTTCCCATTAAAATCATGATCAAATGAATTTGATTAAATAACAATAATACTTTAAATACAAAATAAAAATGAGTAAATAATAATAATACTTTATTCAATAAACAATATGCTTAGTCATTAAACTCGGGTTTTTGAATTCAACAAAACATATGTACTGTTGTATTGGGAAAAGTCAATATTTGATTATTGAAAAGCGGTCGGCATGTCCCACATGCTCTCCGAATGGAAGGGATTAAGCTCTGGCTCTGATAAGCAATGCTGTTGTTTGGAGTGGACTCTGAACTGTAGTGGTTTAGCGTATCAGTGGCTGCATCAGCATTCACGGTGCTTCCCCCAGCAAATTGAAATCAATTGCAACACGAGACAAGCCTTTCACTGCGTCGCTGGGGCGGGTTCGTGGCAGTTAGCACGATGTTAGCAAAAATGTGTGCCCACCGTGCCGAGTGTTTGGGCGCAGCTGTTTTATTAGGACTATGTTCTCATGTAGGAGTAAAACGGTTTGTCTAGGAACATTTCCCGAAAACTCGAAAGGCCCACAAAATAATTTGTTTACTAACTGTTTCATAACTTTTTTGTGAATGAACATGTTCATAAGTCCTTGTTTTGATTAGGCGTTGACACCTGAAATCTTGCATCCGGTGATGATATGACGTGTCACATATTCAAACTTTTAAAAACTATTACACTATCCAAGGTTGTTCATTTGACACACGAGCCCATTGACATACACAACCCATTGTATGGTACTCAGCACAATGTAAGTACCACAGAATATTTAATTAAGCCAATCCAGATTCAAAGACATGTTAGTGCAGTGGCTCTGAAGATGTAGGTCAGGGTCCACTGGTGGTCACGGGGGGTGGGGGGGTTGATGTGTCATAAGACACATATGGCCTGATTTATCATTGGTCATGTTATTAGTTTTGCGTGTGCTAAAAGGTTTTGCACATGCCAATTGTCTTAGTAAATCAGATCCATAATGCATAACACACAAAGGAATTGTTATGTAATTTCCACTGACATTCGCAACAATGAAACACTGCACCTGTTACATACAGACGGGTGATACATTAAAGGAAAAACCCCTACAGTGTGGGTGTCTGGTGGCTCTGTTATGCTGTGGGGGCATTTTCCTGGAATGGTTTGGGTCCACCATGCTAGACTAGATGTAGAATCTATGCCAAGGCGAATTGAAGCTGTTCTGACAGCTTGTTGTGGTCCAACACTTTACTAAGTGTCTTTATGTTGGTTTTTACTTTAATTTACATTACATTACATTACAGGCATTTAGCAGACGCTCTTATCCAGAGCGACTTACACAACTTTTTAGCATTTCTTTTACATATATTATCCAATTATACAGCAGGATATATACTGAAGCAATTCAGGTTAAGTACCTTGCTCAAGGGTACAACGGCAGTGTCCTACCTGGGAATCGAACCTGCAACCTTTCAGTTACAAGGCCAGTTCCTTAACCATTATACTACACTGCCGCCATTTGTCACCTGTCTGTACATTGTGTGTGTTACATGCAGTTATGATAAAATCTTTCATTCCATGTTTGAAGATTTTAAGGAGCAGTCCACTGCAACAACACGCCACCATCACAATTACACCTCGTACAGTGCAGCAAGCTTCCTGAGGTTCTTAACCAAGGACCTGCTGGGCCTTAGGGCTTTGATTATGTCTGTATCCCAGGGAAGAGTTTCAGAGGGGTGGAGTAGCAAGGGGGAGAGGAGGGATGTGCCCTCTGGCTGGAGTTGAAGAGGAAGGACTGAAAGTGAAGGTTCAAGGATGCTGAGGGATTAACATTCCGCAAAAATTTTTTGATGCTTTCTTTGCCAAATATGAATTGTGAGATACCAACTAACATTGCCGGCTTTCATGTTTATCACCAGCTATTAATGTTCAAAGTCTTACACTCGAGATCCCGGGGGGAGCTTTGAGCAAGGCTTGGGGTAGCAGGGGGGGGACATCTCACATTCTATACATACTTCTGAGCGTTTCTGAAATGCGCCTCTGTATTTCGTCCGCTTTGTAGGCCGACGGAGGATTCGGCCTTGAAGAGGAGAAATGAAGAGTCCAATGGAAAATTAAACGTCCCAGTCTAATGCCCAGTGTACGGCGGGCGCAGCGGGAATCGGGAGTTAATCAGAAAGCGGAGAGTGAGATCTATCACGGCGGCTCCAAGGACAGAGAATATTTGGAGCCGTTTTAAAGTGCACTGGTCCTGAATTTGAGCGAACTCCTTTGAACTGACGAAGAGGCCCTCAGCTCGGAAGAGAGCGGCAGTTCAGACGGAAACATTATTTACCTCACAAAAGCAAGAGCGGCAAACTGTGAAATATACCTCCGCAGCACTACACCCATCAGTTAGCGTGATTTACGTTTTAAAATCACCTCACTCTGGGGAAATTAATCACTGACCTACTAAGAATGGAAACGATATCATACTTGGAATATCAGCTGCATTAGAATGCTATATTCAAGCACATGTCAGAACACAAGCTGCAGTGCTCCCTGATACTGACCGACTTAATTTGACGTAGGTTAACCATTTAAAACGTGTCGAATTTTTCAGTCCCAGTAATTTGATATGTGTTTGGAAATGCCCACAATTATGGGAGCTCTAGCCAAAGTTCTACCAGGAATGCTTCCAGGTCACTTCTGCTAGCAGCCAATAAGCACAAATGGTAGATGTTAAAATGTCACTCGCCCGTGCTTTTGCGTATTCAGGGGTTTCAGTGTCACTTGCCTCCACCCCGCTGCCACCTGCGCAGGGGTTTCAGTGTCACTTGCCTCCACCCCGCTGCCACCTGCGCAGGGGCTTCAGGGGAGAATCACACCACCATGTCCTGCAATCACCTGGCAGACCTGCAGTCCCAAATATGAGTTCACATTGAGTTACTGAGTCCATGTTCTTCATAACCATGCCTACGCTAGTCTGATCCAATAAAATCACCCATTTTCTCAGAAGTCTGCCTGGTTGAAGAATATTTCTTTAAAACCTGAATCTAACATGATATACATCGATAACTTATGTCTCTTCTCTTGCAGAGTATAAGATATGACTGTTTGTCCACAAAATGTTGGGAACATTTTATTGTAGTTAACACTGCCAATTTAAATATCTAGTTTTATTTATTCTAAGCGTCCTAATGGGATGAAAGATTAATCGCACAGCAATGCAAGTGACACACACAGTCATGCACTTATACCTGTTTCATATCTTTATAGCATATAGCATTGTAGCACAGCACAGAGCATATACAGCATATATATATAACATATACGATAGCCATACACTGGCCAAGGTCTTGCAGAAGTATACAGTCAGGGGGGAAAAAAACAACCTTACACAATTGAAGTGTTGGAGGGTTCACTGAGCCATACATCCCTAAGATTCACTGTTCATCCAAGCAGGGATAACCAGGTGGTCAAAGACTGCTTCATTTCCTCTGCCTCATCCTTTCTTTGCCAATCTTTGCAGTCATCCTTCATTTGTCAACTTCCATTTTACATAGGCCTAGATTCAATCAGAACCTAGGAATGAATTTAAAGGCCATTTTTTGGTGTGCGTGCGTGCGTGCGGGCGGGCGTGTGTGGGCAATATGTGCAACAACATAAACATAAATATATGTCTCATCTAGGGTGCTGTGTTGGCAATCCACCCCAAAAGTTCCATACATTTTAATATTTGAACAACATGGAGTTGTTATATCTCTTACAATACGACAACTAAATTCACTCCTAGCCACAAAGTGAAGACCCTGTAACTGGCCTGTGCATTGCTCAAAGAGATGGTAGAATTTGTGCTGAAGTATTGTTTGGCTCAACTGCATCACTGTTTTTAGAATAGAATAGAATAACTTTTATTTTCCCGCAAGGGAACTTCAGTCGTAGCCACCAGCAACAACAAAAAAGACATAGACATAATGCATTACATACATTAATGCAATGTAGCTGGCTAATAGTGGCAATAATATATCTATTCAGACTGATTGACCGCAAGGAAATGGGTATCATCCCAAGAGTCTGGCTCCAAGTGAATTGCATGGCCAATATCTCCTCTGATTAGGCATTTAGATGTGCATATTTATGGCTGGCAGCCAATCAGCATTAAGTGTCAATGCACGACAGTGTATAATTATGCATATTGCACAGGAATACCAAGTTTTTGACACTTCTCAGTGTGACATAAATCACATTTTATTCTGCAAACGGTGTATCAAGTCACAGGTGGTCATACAGAAGATCCTTCTGTCGATCATATATATAGATCTGATTACATATTTTCTCATTGACTGTAGTAAAATTCAAGTAGAACATATCTCACAGGCCACTGGCTGACTGTGCCACAACAGTATTTCAACAGTGTTGATGTAGGTTAAATAGTGACAATCTAGGCTACTTGTTTAAAGGCATGCTATGCAGGATTTCTTCCCTTGAAAATATTATTGACTGAAAATGGAAAATATTATAATATAAAATAACAATGCTCAGTCATGTCTATGGTGCACTGGGAATCTCCATGCCCCTCTGCTTGTATTCCTTCTAAGACGTGTTCTGGATGTTTCTGGGTATGATGCTCTTTTCTGTGTGGGGAGGGGTGGGTGTGGCTACAGAGCTTATGGGGTAGGATCCGGTTTCAGCGGACCGTTTGTTGTTAGCTGGCTACTGCATTGGAGGAAGCGAGAAAGCACAAGTACAGAAAAGCGAAAGGAGTGTGTAATGTGTATAAAATTTGAACAAAAACCCCTAGATTTCATATACTGTAGATGCTGACCTCCTTTATAAAAAAGGATATAGCATTTTTATTGTAGTTTGGATACTCTATGACAAGCTATGACATGCCTGGTACATCTTATTTCAGGGGAAAATAGATTTGTCAGTTGATTAATACAATGCACCTTGTCAGCCTTCCCAAAAATGTGTTTTTTTCTCTAAGAGTCTTTTGTAACATCAGCAGAATGCATATATTTATTTTAGTTATTTATTTATTTTGGTGCGGTTGCCGGTTGCCTACCATTGGAAAATGGCATGTCCATGTTGCAGAGATAACCAAGACACATGACAGCTGCCTTCTACACCATAATGAGGCTCTGTCAATGGCAATTTATGGCTCCTGTCAAGAAGGAATATGTTGAGCAAGCCTTTTTCAAGAGAACCTTTGCTGCCAGTTACCCAGCTAATAAAAAGACAGAAATGTATTCACTTATTTACAGCATATCAATAAGAAATACGGTATTTACTCTCTAAATTTAAATATACGCAGTATTTCCATCCATCTAATCCCATGTGTATGGAAACCTTAACTAATGTGTTTTAAGCAATAAGTATTATTAATAAGTAATAAGTATTCTCTTACTCCTTTAACCCTCATATTATCTTTGGGGTCAATTTCACCCGATTCAGAGTGTTTGACATCTCTTAAAAACCAGTTCACCTTGTTTTTCATCTTGACACTATATGACCTTTCCTAATTTTAAGGGGATTAAACAGCAAACACGCCATAGACATAACGTTATGTTTTCAAAAAAGTCCTATAACAACTTCGTATACAAAGGTGTTGTGTGGGGTCATTTGTGGGGCAGCTGTATTAAATGTAAGAAAATATACAACCCTTTTTTATTTTTTATAAATATATTTTATTGCCAGTTTCCCATAAACCTCACAGACCTTCACTTACCTCCGGCTCTAAAAATGAGATGTTTCATCACGGATTTCTTGTATTTATATTTGAGAGATGCAAAAAAGGTGGAACAGAAAGTGTCCAGATTTTCTATTACAGTAGTTTTGTGTCAGTTTAAACTTTTGGGGTCAATTTGACCCCTAACATAAAAGCAATCATACAATATCAAGATAATATGAGGGTTAATGTATTATGTATGCCCGATATGTTAGAAAATCAAATAAAAAGTTACATTTAGCTTGAGTGCCCCCTGTATATCTCAGAATGGTCATTCTGTAGCTCAAGAGCCCTATGGCTAGTAACTGACCAGTTCACAGTTACTGATTAACACTTCATACATTGGCTGGTGAAAATATGCACTTTAACATTTGTTTGGTCCAACCATTCATATTTATTGTGTTGATTTTTCCAAACTCTCTTAGTAAAACTGCCAATAGCAGTTTAGAAGCCACGCAGCGTTCAATTACAAGATAGTCAGAAAACCTGAAATTTCATGAACAGTCATTATTTTTCCATCGACCAGACACAGAACCCCTCAATAACCAATGCAATTATAAAATTAGCCTTTTCTGAAGGCAACCTTCTGATAGTATCTGTTGCCTCAACACTGCATTAGGATTCATAACATGCTGTGATATTGCACCCTCTGTGGATCATATTGTGTAACAAACCATAATGAAAATGGGATTTCTTGTCTTTGACTGCCCTCCAGTGTATTTTGTGCAAACGATGGTTTCATCAGTTCAAAAAGTGTCATTACATGTGTTAGTGGTTTGAGTGTTTGTGTTTCAGTATGTGTGTCTTATACAGTTAGTCTTGAAAAACAGTCTATGCCAATAAATTGATGGCATAGAGTCAAGGGATAAACTTCTTTTTCTTAAATTAAAGAGAACTAAAGCGGCTGGATGGAAACCTAACTGGTGATGTCATCTGGCACTGGCCGGAAGAGCGAACGAGAGTCAGGCTGTGTCCAAATCAGAGCCTAATCTACTGTGTCCTGTGTACTAGCACACTGTGTACTGCTTATTGCATACTGTTTAGTGACTTGAAGTATGAGAAAAATATCCTCCATACTATTATCAGCAGAAACCCGGGAATAAGTATACCATCCAGGGATTTTTCAGTACACTACATTTAGAGAACATTCCATCTACAACTTTCTCATCCAGTGTACTCAGCTAGCATAATCAATAGTACAGAACGGCTTGATTTGGACAGAGCCTCGGTCACACACAACTGATTGTGTTCACCTTAGCCAGAGAAGGAAATATTTTATTCAACATTTGTATGCCAGTGCATATAATGAACCTTCCAGTGGAGTGTCTGTTATTTACCATAGTGCAGCCATTTCCCTTGATAATGTCCCTGTTAAAGTGTTTCTTTGTGTTTTTTTGTTCTGCTTGGCCTATGTCCTTTTACACGGTATAGAGTAGCCAGGTTCCTCTGGCGACATTTTGGCTCTAGGTAGTGTGCATGCTCAGTATGAGGCTCTGGGGTGTCCACTGTGGCCAATTTCTTTTTGGTGAAGTGTCCGTATTGCAGCTTTCGGAGAAAGTGCAACACACCACTAGAGGACACTCTTGAGCTGGAAGAAGGCAGATTAATTCACCAAGTGGTTATTTGTGTTGTTTTCAGTAATCCCATTTTGTGAATTATAATACAATTTTTAAATCTTACTTGCCCAAAATAATGTATTTGTGGTCTAGGAGGGGGAGCGAAGGAAAGAGCCCAATTAGTAGTGTTAGTTCTCAATTTACTTCAGCATTGACTAAGAACTTTTGAGCACACGACTACCCTTCAAGTAGCAAAATAAATAATAATATGCATGAGGACCATTTCTACTGAGGGGTTAGTCAATGAAACTACATTTCCATCAACTGGGGTACATAATTGTCTCTTAGTCTTGTGTGCTATTATGTCCTCTTCCAATTTGACCAGCTGCCTCATATAGCCTTTTAGTGCCTGTATGCAGTTACTCCCTGGCAAAGAATGGCAGACATGTCATTCCAATACCAAAGCAGACTTTGCTAAAAAAAAAAAAAAATAAAAAAAAAAACTAGCCTTCATTTATAAAACATTTGTACTAAAGGTCTTGATCCTAAATTCAATAGATTTGATCTCACGTGAAATTCGACAAGAGAAATTGAAATTTATAAAACTTGAAACTGACCTGAAAAAGCTATTAGAGTATAAGACTCCAGAGTATGCATAGATCAGACCTGAGGATATTTTGCCAATCCCCTCTGGAGATGTATAGTCAGTGCTGGCCCTAGCCTTTAACCCTATTTACTTTGGCCCTTTTGAGGCAATTTCCTCCTGGTTTCTACTAGTTTTATTTAAATGTCAATATCTAAAAAAATATTCCCTGCACATCCATGGTTTTAAGTTCGAACTGAAGAAGCTGTATCATTCAGAAATTTGCTAAAAAAAATATATACTTCTCGTGATAAATCCAGGCTGGTTAATTCAGGATGGTTTGTCTTTATTTAACTGGATTAATATACCCTTAAAAAGAATTAAAGGGAATTTCATTGAATCTAGTAAAAATAAAAAAAGATAAAAAATAAAAAAAAACTTTAAAAAGATAATTACAAAAATCCATTATTCACAGAATTATTATAGTCACAGTTGAAGACATCATGCCACTGGGATTGGGAATGAGTGATTATCAGTGTTAGCCAGAATTTATGTTTGTAGAGTGTCCCCTGAGTATCTTAATGAAAAGTTGACAAAGGGTTGTCCTGATTGAGTTATGCTCATGCAATTTAAAACAAAAAGTTTTTGTTCCCCCAGAAATCAGAAAGAACAATAATAATCTGAAGTAATGCACAGTACAGTACAGTTGTACAGGTCTGAGTTTCTAAGCCTTGGGTAGTGATACACATGATTGCAAACTTTCAGTCGATTGTGTATTCAGTCATATGAAAGGCTAGGAACAATCAAAGGGTAAGTAAAAGGATAAATAATTCTAGTTAAGGTG
Organism: Synaphobranchus kaupii; assembly: GCA_029718625.1. Taxonomy (NCBI): domain Eukaryota; kingdom Metazoa; phylum Chordata; class Actinopteri; order Anguilliformes; family Synaphobranchidae; genus Synaphobranchus; species Synaphobranchus kaupii. The sequence continues at coordinate 16,787,312 of CM056381.1, read as the reverse complement.
TAATGGAGTGAGTTGGTTTGGATGACCAAATGCGACAGAAGGGTTTTCAGGCAAGTGACTCCGGACTCCGGAGAGACACCAATAAAACAGAGCGGACTCTGTAGGAGGGAGAGGGAAAAGAGGAAAACAGAAAAGCTCCAGCTCCCAAAACAGGGGAGTGAGGAAGGAGACTTAAAAGGGGAGAAAAAGGAAAACAACCCAACGAATCGGGCGAACTGACAAATAAGTCAGCGAGAGAAAATACTTTAGAAAAACAAAACCTCTACTCTCAAGATAAGGAATCTAAAGAGGCGACAGAAATAAACAAAGGAAAACAAACCCGGAAGTATCGGGCGAAACGCTCGTAGGGAAGAGCCAAAAATAGAACGTCAGAAAAAACAAACTAACTCGCACTAAAAGCGAGAATAATAAGATTACTAAAGTACTGCTATCAAGACCCGCGTTGTTTAGACAAACTGAAACAAAGCGTTCGATAGGGCGTACTGGTCCTAAACCTTACCGGCTTGAAAGTTAAACGAATTAACATGGAAGCGCCGATGCCGGAAGACGCAAAGTATAAATACCCGGCGGAAACAACGAACAGGTGAAATCACTAAGTGCTGGCGAAATGAAAACTCGGCGTGGAATATGGAAAATCCGATAGAGTGCTTAATACAGGTAACGAACGCCCGCAGAGCTAGGGAAAGGCAAGCACAACCCATGACATAAGGGGCCCTAAGGAGGATTTGATTTGGCCCCCCAACCCAACATTATAAATTATAGGTGGTCGCGGGGGCCCTAAGTGTATCGGCTGTTAGACCATGCACACGTCAGGTCTATTTTTGTGATAAGCACTGTGAGACACAATGTTCTGAGCCATTAACCAGGCTAATGCAGCACTTGTTGTTAACATTATCAAGTGTGCAAACCTTTCTGAAAAATAGGTCAGCCTAACAACAACAACGACAACAATAACAATAATAATAATAATAATTATTATTATTATTATTATTATTATGCATACCGGTATGGTTTTAAAATAATTAGAATTCATGCGCAATTAAAATATACCTCACGTCATAGTGGTCAATATACAGAAAGGCTATACTGTATATTTGGAAGCTAAATTGAGAGCAAGCAGCAGAAGGCTTGCATTGAACTCCATTGAAATAGAATAATTGTAATCAATAGTAAGCTATGCAAGAAATGTATAACATTAAAATTGGTGTGAATTATTAAAACAATAAAGAAAAAGAAACATGGCTATATATCAATTCTATATCACTTGACTATGGTTTCACAGGGAGTATATAGCAGGAAACCTGACCATATAAGGATAAGGGCACACACTGGGTGGAGTTGATAAGCTCGTTCTCATGTGCATGATTTGTGATTCATAAACAGAGCATGCACACTCGGAAAAAAGTACCTAAAAAGGTACAAACGCTTGTCACTGGGGTGGTTCCCTATAGGAACATAACATCATACCCCTAGCCAGCAATACAAACTAAATTTCCAACCTGGCTCTTTCAATCTGCCACCTAATCATCCCCCAGTTTAATTGGCTAATAATCATTCTCTCCCTCTCCACCTCAGCTGATGTGTGGTGAGCATTCTGGCGCAAAATGGCTGCCGCTGCACCACCCAGGTGGGTGCTACACATTGGTGGTGGTAGAGGCGAGTTTCCCCCCTCATCACTGTAAGCGCTTTGACTATCAAAAAGGCGCTATATAAATGCAAGGTATTATTATTATTTTATTATTTTTAGCCAGCAATACATAATTAATGTGTACCTTTTTTGTTTGAAAAGGTATTTATTAGTACACAAATAAAACATTATTGTATGTTCAGGGTGCATACATTTGGGAAATGATGTACCTCCGCTGTACCTTTATTTCTGAGAGATGCGGAGAAAGGATTTCAGAGCATTTATTCATGCGTATGGGCATTTTATACATCGATCACAGGAACTTGTTTTGGAAACGACGGTACACTCCCATTCAGGAATAATCAGAGTCGGCCCAAGGGTATTGGTGGGCCTAAACGGGCCTGGACGCCACTGTACAATTCAAATGTATTCCAAAGAAAAACCTTGAATTGTGTGGCCCACAGATGGTCGTGGCCCTACACGAATGCATAATTGCCAGCGCCCGGCTCTGGGATGAATTCCAAGACGGTTTTTATAAATGAGGCCCCTGGACCCTGCACTAAGATAAGCAGGGATTCCACCAGCACTTGTAGGAGAGGCGGTGTGCCTCCCCTAAATTACGTCGCACCTCCCCTAATGATTAATCGGCATTCAGTAAAAAAACCTTATACCGTGCGTGAATGCAGAACAGACTACAGCAGTAGTAGACTACAGCAGTAAGTAATATTGCAATACTGCCTGTTTCTCTCTCTCTCTCTTGGAGAATAAGTTTTTCCATTTTTGTTTTGGTGGTGGTTCCTTGGTTGTGTAAACTCACAACATCTGAGTTTTTCGCTCACTTTTCTTTTGTTCCTGCTGCACTGAAAATGGAATACTCCGGCAAGGACTGGCTTTTCGGCCTCTTTCCTGCGGTAATTTTAATTCAACGTCTGGTTTAACGCCTTCTTTTTTTGTAAATTATAAGTAGTGAACCTTACATTCATTAATGAAAGTATGATTCCTGTCAGTTTGTGGGCTCTCCACCAGAGGCCACCATTCCTGTTCCTTGTGTGCCTTTCTCATTTTCCATGTATTAATCGGCTAATTATTCCATTTCAGTCAGGCCACTGTTGTTCAAATAACTTTATTGACATTATGAAACAATACATTTTAGGTTTGGCGGTATGGTTCTGTTCACCAAGCCCTCCCGCCCATCCACGCGAGCAAGCATGGGTATGGCGGCGAGGGCAGCTGCACAACCCCCATTAGGGTTACGCTAGAACAGAACCGCAGCACTGAGAATGGTTTTGACAGAATCCATTCAGTCAGTTATATATATATATATATATATATATATATATATATAAATGGCACTTAAGTGTCATTATCACCACAATTTACAAGGAACCGGGCCTGAAACCCCGTAGAGCATGCCTAAGGCGACGGTGGCAAGGAAAAACTCCCTGCTGTTAGCAGGAAGAAACCTTGGGCAGAACCTGACTCTGAGGGGGAAGTCCATCCGCCGCTGACTGGCACCGGTTACTAAATGCTGATTACAGAATAGAAATTTGTAGACCGAACATATGAAAATGTCAATGTATAAGGAGCCGGTGAGGAAGACTGATTGAAGCCCGGCAGGTGCATCATAGCTGGGTACATGCATGGAGCTGGAGCCGACCGTCTGCTTCTGGAGAACGATGTTTGTTGATCTATAGCTATCGCTCCGGCGGATGCCGAAGCGGGAAGGAAAGAGGAAAAGAAATCAGTAGGCACTCGAAAATGTTAGTGATTCATGCAGGAGCGATATAGGCTAGGTGTATGTGCGCAATAGGAAACTGAAGAGGATGGAGCTGGGGTGGAGGGGGGGGGTTTTGTGTGCAGCGGGTGTGCTGGCAGGGGATCCACCATGGTAGGGCGAGGCGGTTAAATAGACCGCCTTGTTATGTGAATGGACTGATGGGTGAATCGTCACTACTCAGCTGAGCTGTCAGCTGATTAACTATGGCCGGGTTTCACTCTCGTGACCTGCCTGAACTGACGCTATGCTCGATTTCAGTCAGGCCACTGTTGTTCAAATAACTTTATTGACATTATGAAACAATACATTTTAGGTTTGGCGGTATGGTTCTGTTCACCAAGCCCTCCCGCCCATCCACGCGAGCAAGCATGGGTATGGCGGCGAGGGCAGCTGCACAACCCCAAAAAACAACCATACGCCAAGTGCTGCCAGCATGTGCACACGTGACGGCGTGCAACGACCCCTCGCCTTGGAGGAAGCCGATCTGTCCATCTGCTCAAGGATCCCCCAATACCACAACGATCAATGTCATGTGCACCAACGCCTGTTGGACTCCCCCGTGCGCCTGACGGAATGCGGACCAACCCCATGAAATCCCTGTGTAGTGATGAAGAACAATGTGTGACCTTCTGGCTACCGATGAAGCCATACTGTCCTTCAGCACAAGGTCCTTCTAACGTAACATGGATCAGTGGCTATGTGCACCAACGCCCGTTGGACTCCCCTGTGCCAGATGCAGTGCAAAATAACCCCAGGAAGTTCTACGTGTAGTGATAAAGAACGATGTGTGACCTCTGGCTACCGATGAAGCCATGCTGTCCTTCAGCACAAGGTCCTTTAACGTTACATGGATCAGTGGCTAAGTGTACCAACGCTTGTTGGACTCCCCCGTGTGCCAGAGTATAGTATGACTAACCCCAAGAAGTTTATGTGCAGTGATAAAGAACAATGTGTGACCTTCCAGCTACCGATGAAGCCATCCTGTCCTTCAGCACAAGGTCCTTTAACGTTACATGGATCAGTGGCTAAGTGTACCAACGCTTGTTGGACTCCCCCGTGTGCCAGAGTATAGTATGACTAACCCCAAGAAGTTTATGTGCAGTGATAAAGAACAATGTGTGACCTTCCGGCTACCGATGAAGCCATCCTGTCCTTCAGCTCGAGGCCTTTTAAACGTTACATGGATCAGTAGCTATGTGTACCAACGCATGTTGGACTTCCCCTGGGAGCCAGACATTGGATTACCCAGGGAAATTCTATGTGTAGTGGTGAATAACAATGTGTGACCTTTCAGCTACCGATGTAGCCATCCTGTCCTTCAACCCAAGGCCCCTTTACGTTTACGTGGATCAGTGGCTATGTGTACCAACGCCTGTTGGACTTCCATGGGAGCAAAACTAATCAGGGGAGTTATATGTGTAGTGATGAAAAATTATGTGTGACCTACCGCTGTCGGTCCTTCAAAATTACGTGGATCAGTGGCTATGTGTACCAACGCCTGTTGGACTTCCATGGGAGCAAAACTAATCAGGGGAGTTATATGTGTAGTGATGAAAAACTGTCTGAGACCTTCCAGCTCTCGGTCTTCTAACATTACGTGGATCAGTGGCTATGTGTACCAACGCCTGTTGGACTTCCATGGGAGCAAAACTAATCAGGGGAGTTCTATGTGTAGTGATGAAGAACTATGTGTGACCTTTCGGCTACGGATGAAGCCGGCATGCCTATGGGAGAAGCTCTTCATCCCTTCAGGTCACTGCCAATTAATATCGTACCAACGCCTGTTGGTCTTCTCCCTAACGGTCATGGAGGATGCTGTGCGTAACATTGGCTTCATGGCGCCCGTATGCCTAGGGCCATTCTAACTACTGAAGTTGTATTTGTAGTATATGTATATGTACCAACCACCTAAAAGCTATGTGTGAACTTTTCGCTACGGATGAAGCCGGCATGCTTATGGGGAGAAGCTCTTCGTCCCTCAGGTCAATGCCAATTAATACCATACCAACGCCTGTTGGTCTTCTCCCTGACGTCAGGGAGGATGCTGTGCGTAACATTGGCTTCATGGCGCCCGTATGCCTAGGGCCATTCTAACTACTGGAGTTGTATCTGTAGTATATGTATATGTACCAACCACCTAAAAGCTATGTGTGACCTTTCGGCTACTGATGAAGCCGGCATGCTTATGGGGAGAAGCTCTTCATCCCTCAGGTCAAATGCCAATTAATACCATACCAACGCCTGTTGGTCTTCTCCCTGATGTCAGGGAGGATGCTGTGCGTAACATTGGCTTCATGGCGCCCGTATGCCTAGGGCCATTCTAACTACTGAAGTTGTATTTGTAGTATATGCAAGAACAGCGCGAAGCGTGAAATTTTCATAACGCAAGTCCAAATCCAATTATGCATAACGCAATCCAGTCCAGGCGTCTACTAGCCTATTGATGAAAGGGACAGACGAGCATCCTTTGTTAATGATGTTGACGGTGGCTTGGTTGTCGCAATAGGCCAAAATTTGTTTCCTTGGCCAGCTGTTTCCCATAGGATGCAAGCAACGATGATTGGGTATAGTTCGAACAAAGCTATAAATTGAATATTGCGAGGCAGAGTTTGCAGCTCTTTAGGCCATGTTTCTGCAACCATAGTATTATAAACCCCCAAAAGCAATAGAAAGCGCTGCGTCGGTAAAGAATTTAAAAGTAACTGATGTTTCGACGTAGTCGTTATGAAAACGCAAGGCTTTAATCCAAGTGCGAATCTTCCAGCCCCGAAATTGGACCTCTTGCTCCGCCTACCCACTTGCTTTAAGTTTAAAATCCATGAAAATCAACCATGCGTCGAGAGCATCATGTTGCATAATTAATTGAATTTTGCATCGCAAACGTTAAACGGTCTGAAATTGATGATTTAATAGCAACTCACCTTTATTAATAGCTACCAGACATCATTTATTAATGCTTATTATACATTACATTCATTTATACCACGGCATTGTTGAATACTCGGTTCTGATGGGGTCAATACGCATTCCAAGGTTGTGCATTGATTTTCACCACTGCCTTTAACAGTGTGTCTTCGTCCCGCTCGTGTCTCGCTTGCTTTCAACTTGGCTATCAGCTAATTCTCGCAAGCATCACATTCGAACCTATGCTGTCCTTTAGTCCAGTTGTATTAAGAAAATTATGCATGTTTGGAAAATTCAAACATGAACACACTTATACGACCGAAAAACACTTCCGGTTTCGATATTTTACTTTCAGCGGTCAAAATAACTTTGGTCTAGCACTCCGCAAAAACGGGACGCACATCACTGGTTCTTTGCAGAGTGAAATGATTACACGTGTCACATACTGACTGATCTACGGTATTCGGGTTTCTGTAGTTTTCGCGAAAATCAATGTTATTCTTTCGTCCCGGTTCTCCCCTAGTAGTAGGCTATCCACAAAAAACTACACGCGTAATGTTGCAATGTGAATTAGGGTTGTCTGCAATCAGTAGTATGCTAGGGTAATATAGCCTACAAATCCCTGGCAATGATATAATTTAGCCGTAATAATGATGAATAGGCTACAACACTTAAATTCAACCTGAAAACTATTAGCTAGGTATCCGAGTAGGCTACGCAGATGCAGTAGGCCTACGAGCGCAATTATGTCCCGATAAATTAAAATACCATGCAGGATACAGATCGGCCAACGCAATAACGTGCAAGATATAGAATGTATAATTACATACCAGGTTAACGGTAGGCCTAGTCTTCACATCATTACCGATTACACACGCAGAACTAGTTACGATAATAGTTGGAGCAGCAGTGCGTTAGGACGTGAACTATGTAGATTAATCATTTGTCGCATTTGTTTATTTATTCATTTTCTCCCCACTTACGCATCAGCCTCCGTGAACGGCCACGAACCTCTCGTATCAGAAGCCAGCTCAATGATTAGCCTAATCGGACCGCGTCCACGAAGTATCAGATCTCTTTGGTCTCCCACTTCCAGAACGAGGCAGCGAGTATACGAACATGACCAACCAATAATCCGGGGCAGGGTGTATGCTTACCGTTTAGGTTAGCCCAAGGATCATATAAAGGTTACCGTGCGTTTTATGCCTCTGAAGCCAATATAGTCTGTTAATGTCAGCTAGCAATCCTGTTGAAAGGTTTCGAATACGAGCAATAAGGTCCGGGTTACACGACAAGACACACGCTTTAAATAGCCAGCTTACGCAACGTGAATATCGCCCTTCCTTGTCCGGGAAATGTTATTTGAATATCGCCAGTTTCCATAGTGGACCATAAGCTTAAACGATACTTGCAGTCACTTAGCTTTAGCAACAAATTCAGGAATCCTATTCGTTTTCGCTGACAGTGTGCAGTCATGCATGCAGGGAAGCAGGTTTCGAAAAACCGAATGTTATTTGAATATATCGCCCTTTTCTTTTGTCTAACAGAGCATAAAACTTAAGAATACAGAGCTTGACATCACTTAGCTTTTACGTAGAATTTTGCAGGATTCCGATTCTTTTTCCCCGGCGTGTAGTAGAACAAGCAGGATGTGCAGCGCAGAAGAGGTTTTGTGTGCAGCGGGTGTGCTGGCAGGGGATCCACCATGGTAGGGCGAGGCGGTTAAATAGACCGCCTTGTTATGTGAATGGACTGATGGGTGAATCGTCACTACTCAGCTGAGCTGTCAGCTGATTAACTATGGCCGGGTTTCACTCTCGTGACCTGCCTGAACTGACGCTATGCTCGATTAGTGCCCTAATCCGCACGTCTCCCTCATAACCTCATTGTATTCACCTGTCACCATGTGAATTTAAGTCTGTCTTTGTTTAGTCTTTTTTTTTTTTTTACAAGCCTGCCATTGTTTTGCAAATCTAATTCTAGTTCTCCATTTTCTCTCGTTCTCCAGCTTATCTCTAGTTCAGTTTTCCCTGTCTGTTGTTGCTGTTTACTGGGCTCTTGTGTTTCCTCTTTTTTCTTATTTCAGTTATCACTGTTTCAGTAACGTCTTTATTTTTTGTACTCCTCTGTGCTTCACCTCGTTCTCTGTGCTTGGGTCCACGCTGCACCACTGCCCCTCGTGACAGATTCCAATTCATTATTCTGGTTGACTGTTTATTATTTCATAATTTATGTTTGCGAACTGTAGGGCATTTGTAAAACATGCTCCGTTTGTTTGTTTTTGGCACTAAATTAGCTCCCTTATGTGCCAAAAGTCACATGATTCATAGATGGAAGACAGCATTTCTTTTTTGTACTTGTAAAATATTTTGTGCGTGTTTGTGAAGCGTGTTGTACTAGAAAACTGTTCTGTATTTGTTTGATAGGCACATTTTGTATTTGCAAAACAAATTGTTTGATAATCGTACGGCCCATTTTGCATTTGCAAAACACGCTGTTTGATAATCGTGTTTTTCACTTGCAAAACAGTTTTGTTTTTTTTTGATCATGTTTTTAACTTGCAAAACACACTGCTTGTTTGTGAATCTTAAGGAATTTGTAAAACATATTCTGTTTAAGTTTTTGGCACTATATTGGCTCCATACACCAAAGACTTGCAGCAGAGATTGAGGGTGAGTCCAATGTGCCCCCATGCACAGATCCCGGTGATCCACACTCACCTCAGGGAGATCAAATGCTGGCTTTGCGACTCAAAGAACTCGAACTGCAGCGGAGTCGGCAGGAGTATCAGGACCAGCTATTACAACTGTGAGCTGTTGAGCTTGATAGGGAAGTCAAGCTAAAGGAGCTGGAGATGTGTGCAGAGGACAGACCCACGTCTATACCCACTCCTTTGCCAAGAAAGTCGCTAAAGAAGATGCATACAGCTACTGCTCCTGTCCGTATAAGTGCCTCCTTTCCCGAACCTGCTCCTAAAACTGCACCTAATGACACCTCTTCTGTGGGATGGCCCAACTTTGATGTTAGTCGGCAAATTCATTAGCGTTCATTAACTCATTATTTGTTCAGAGAAAGTGAGGTAGACGCATATTTCAGCCTGGTCTCACTCCCAAGTCGTCACATAGCGACGCTTGGGCAGCTCCTACGGCGTCATCCTTTAGACGCAGAAGGAGGCCTTTTGCGTCATTATTTGACGCACTCGTCGCAAATTTACGAATCCTACTTTGGCGAAGGCTTTGCTCATGATAACCGACTGCGAGCATGCCCGCTCAGTCTTCGCCGTGTGCGCGTAGAGTTTGTGATTCCTGTACCCCACCCCCAACCCCTAAACATAACCTCACAAGAGTTCATGTAACTCGGGCTCATGCCCGAACTGTTAAGATAGTGGGCAAGCCCGATCGCAAGAGTTCACGTTAAAAAAAAGCATAAAAAAGCATAATATTGAAGTGCCACAACCAAAGACAAATTATGTGGCCACAACCGTCAATATACGACGCAAAAGGCTGCGTCAATATACAACGCGAAAGGCTACCTTTGGCGTCACATGAGACGAGTCCGTGTGAGACCACGTTGCATATTTCCTAGCTTTGAACGCATCGTTGCTGCACTACATTGGCGTTTGGTCTTTGTTGATACAATGCAAATTAGTAGGGAAAGCTCAGGACATGCGTTCGGTTTTGTTTGTAAAAGAAAGTTTAGATTAGGATGTGCGGAAAACTACCGTGTTGCTTGCTTATGAGCTTGTCCCTGAAGCCTACCGACAAAGATTCAGGAAGCACGTAAAAACCGTCAACCAAACCTTGATAACATTGATAAATGGTGTTCCGCATGCAAAGTTAGAACTTTTGAACAACTGAAGGAACTGTTATTGCTTGAGGAATTTAGAAATGGCATTCCAGATATGATTTTTGTTTACTTAAACGAGCAAAACGTCTCCTCGTTATGTGATGCTGCCGTTTTCGCCGATGAGTTTGTGCTCGCGCACAAAAATGTATTTTGCCTCCGTGGAGGGATGATGGTTTCAGTCCAAAATCATCATTGATAGGCCTACCTAAGACAACCAAACCCATAGTATCATCTGAGTCTCACGAGTGTTTTTAAAACTTAAAAACCAGCAAGAATCCCAGCCACCTCCGAAAAGTGTTGGACTGATTCACACCCCTTCTTTCCCGTATGATGGTAGCCTACGCTGTCTCTTTCATCTTTTGATTATTCGTTTGAGCCTTTTATTCCAGATGGAATGGTGTCCCTTTCTAAGGGCGACCCGTTTTAAAGACCTATTAGAATTTTAAGAGAACGCTCCGGTTGTGGAATTTGTGAAAGTTGCTGTTTGTTCTCAGTTACAGTCAAAGCCGCAATCTTTTATTCTCTGTAATGATTTAGCTGGAGGAAATGTGTTTTCTCTGCCTGCAGTTATGAATGAGCCTAGCATGAATGACGAAACTGATAATGTTTCACGTGTTTCCCTCAGCTTTCCATTCGTGTGTAGTGACCAGTGACGCATGCTCAGGCTCGTGAATTGAATAGTGTGGTTCAGAGACATTTTTGTGCAATGATAGCCGTAGGTTTGAAAATATAACTACCGCTCCCTCTGATGTCGATGTTTCTATGGCTAAATTTGAGGATAATGATGTTCTCCTTTTGCCATTTGGGAAACCACAGCTTGCTACTACCCAAAAAGCTGATGTCCTTGACAAAGTGCATTTCTACAGCTACACAGTAAAATTTCCAGTGCTAATTCAACTCTAACAGAGTACATATCAGTCTAATCTGGCCAGAGTTTACTTTTTACCGTGTAGAGCAGGGGTGTCAAGATCCGGTCCTGGAGGGCCGCAGTGTCTGCTGGTTTTTGGTGCGTTTAAGCACAAGTGATTAATTTAAGTCACTAATTGGCTAAGAAGTCCACACACCTTGTTCTCAATGCTTTAACTGGGTGCTGATTGAAAGGAAACCACAAATACCTGTAGACCTGCGGCCCTCCAGGACTGGAGTTTGACACCCCTGGTGTAGAGACAAGGCAGAGCTGCCTCATTACTGAAGTACTCATGCAAAAATGGACTCCCTGCAACTTGTTTTATTTTTTTTATTAAAATGCTTCACAAACAAACATATAGTGAGAACAAACTGAAAAAATTAAATGACATACAGTGCCCTCCACTATTTTTGGCACCCCTGGTAAAGATTAGTAAAGGGTTATAAAAAATTCACCGTTTGGTGAATTAGCTTAATCTCACACTGAAAAAATGAGAAAAATCCAACCTTTAATTGAAGTAAATTTATTATGAAAAAAAAAATCCCTCATCAAGAAATAAATATATATTTTTTTAAATCATGTGTGCCACAATTATTGGCACCCCTATATTTATATATAGAATAAAGTAATCATTTTTTATATTTGGCCTCAAACCATCACTCTGCTGCCAGATATGCAGTAGATATGGATGGATCACTCTAAGGATTGTTTCTCCTGACAAATTTTCCGATTGAACTCTATGGAAAAATAAGTCAGGAGAAGAAAACCTTCAAGTTATCCATCTACGTATATCGAGCGACAAGAAGCCATTTTGTTGAACAATGTGCATGTTCGGCTGGCATAGAAAAAATGTCTCATGAATTGATGAAACATGTATATGATCGGATTTGAAAATAAACTGTGAACATTTCAGCATTCATCTTTTTTTTGTTCTTTAGCCCTTTCATGCATGGAGTCCACTACAGTGGGCAGGCTTTTCAAAGTCTATTTTAACATAATCAAAAACATTTGTGATCTCCAAAAAATATCAGAGCAGATTCCTTGCACCTTTGCCTAAATTTTGATATGCTCCATCTTGTTACATTTTATTGGCTTTTCTTGTTTTGATACAGTGAAGGTCAAAACGGCAGGTGGTGGTGGAAACTTACAAACTCCCTCTGGTGTAGCTGTGAAAACCTTCTATTCCAAGAGAATATATTTGTGCCAAAAAATTACCGTAGTTCTTGTATTGTATACGTAAAACCTTCTGTCCACTGAAGTGGACATCATGCATTAAGAGTTGTAATCTGCATGTGTGGTCTATGTTTTCAAGGGGCCATTTGACCATTTCTTTGTCTCAGTTTAGTTTCCAGCGCCAAAAATGTCCACCACAGCCCCGTTCTGGTCATAAAAGGTAATTTATTACCAACCAGTCAGACTAACAATGTATGAGAACATGCAAACAATTTCCAGGGTCATATGAATTGCTACAACTACCTACTATATAAACATATGCCAGCCCATGGATTACCATACGAGTGGAGACAGCTATATACCAGTGTCAGCCCCAGCCCCACCCACTGGAAGCAGGAGGATATATATGTATAAGATAAATTGTTCACATGTTCTCTCCCAGTTGACCAGTGAGTCTCTGGTTAATTAACTCATGTTAATTAATACATTTATAGATGTTTGTGAATGTAGGAATAATGATTTATAAATTGTAAGTAAATAATGAACAAATGCCTTACTAATGATCTATTACAAGACATTATTATAAAGTGTTACCCAGAAATGTGTATGGCCCCCTGACTGTCTGTGTGCTTTCGATGCTGTCAACAGTTTGTTGTGTAGTGCTCCAGTTTTGTCTTCCCCTGATTTCACCAGACCATCTATGTTAGCGGTTGAAGCCAGTGGCACCGGAGCTGGCACAGCATTGTTCCAGGAATATAATAATGGTGTAAGTCACCGTTTGTGTTTAAAGTTCAACTGTCATCAGATAAACTACAGTACTATAGAGAAGGACACCCTTGCACTTTGGCAAGCCCTACAGCACTTTCAAGTTCCAGTTCAGAACACATCGTGGTACATAACCCACTTGTCTTTCTCCAGCGCATGTTCAATTCCAACCACCGCCTTATGCGTTTGTATTTGATTGTCCAAGGGTTCAATTAGATAATTGTGAAAAAGAGAGGTTCAGAGAATATTGTAACCGATGTGTGTTCGCGCTGCCATTCCTGAAGGAAAACCTGTGTCCCTGGGTTTTCTCTTAAGGGTGGGGGTGTTACGACCTTAGTCGTATGTTGGGGTATGTTTTGTTCCTGTTTATTCTTTGCATATGTCCTGAAATACATGGCTGAAATACGTTGATACAATAAATCTCAAATAAAGGTTATTTCCTGTCCAAAATAACGTTTTGTTTCCTTTTAAGGCCACAGCTAATGCAAATCTATTAATAATCAATGAATAAGATGGTTATTATGTCTGACTTAAGGAAGCGGTAGATGTAGGCATCTTCTTTAGCGACTATCTTGGCAAAGGAGTGGGACTAGACCTGGGTCTGTCCTCTGCACACATCTCCAGCTCCTGACTGTAAGGAAATCCACCCTAACCAACTTCCTCTCACGTTACATATGGCCCTGCAACTTCCTGCAAATCAACGACGAACCATAGACTTTGTGATTTAATTTTTACCATAGACTTTGGTTGTTCTGTTAAATGCACCCTGTTGTGATGTGGCATAACATTTTTTTCTACCTCATTTGTGTGTATCACGGAGATTTGGCCATTTCCATTTAGCATTTTCGCAGATGCATGGAGACTCTTATAACAGAATTTGTCATGGTACATGACCCCCGCGTAGTGACGTAATTCCTCCCATAAAGGGGGGCGCATCACTGCGGAAGTCATCGGAACAATTTTTTCGCCCTTAAAAGGTCCCGAGTGACCATGATGCCTAATGGTCATCCGTAACTCATAGAACATAGTTACAGCCGTAACCGTTCCTTCTATTTCATTCCTTAGACCAGTGGTCTTCAACCCTGGTCCTGGAGACCCCCTGTGTGTGCTGGTTTTCGTTCCAACCACAATTGCAATACTTGAATTTTAACAAGCTGTTAATTTTTCTTAATTAGGTGTTTTTAATGTTTAGAGGGATTATTTACATTCTTAAGCCACATTATGTTAGTAATAGCTATGCATGCCATGAAGAATAAAAGTCCAATATTCACATTGTGCTGTATTGTAAACAATTAAAAGGAGGTAAAAAATGTTTTAACATCAAATTAAAGACTGAGGTGACTCAATTGGCTCATAATTGGTGAAATTGTGGACACATGGCCACTAAAACTAACCGTTTGGTAAATAATGAAGAATTCAAAGACAAAGCAAATGATAACGAGCCAAACCTGCATTGTGTTAACAAGTTTAAGGAAAAAATTATGAAGGAACTTAAACTTGTGTTCAATTACCTAATTAGGAGCCTATTCACCTGAGTTCTTACCTCTTCTTTGTAATTGTTTGCAATATAACACAATGAGCATAATGAACATGGGATTTTTTCTTCTTCAAAGCATGCATAGCTATTGCTAACATAACATGGCTTAAGAGAGTAAAGAGTTTAAAGTGTTCTCTCCATACAATTAAAACACCTAATTAAGAAAAAATAACCAGCACACACAGGGGGGGTCCCCAGGACCAGGGTTGAAGACCACTGCCTTAGACCATTAGGGGCGTCAATATGGATGACTTATACCCAAAGTGTCAGGAGGGACCATCATTCTTACGTGGATGCCAAGGCAGCAGGTAAGACGGTTGCACTGACCGTTGACCTGGCGCCACATTGACATGATAAAACCTCGTAAATGTGCAGGGGGGCGCCCACGTCACCGCTTCACAAATTTCTTTAAGAGGGACGCTCCAGGGCTGCCCATGAGGTAGCCATACTTCTGGTGGATCGGCCCTGGATATTAATAGGCGAGGGTTTAGTGCTAGCCTCATAGGCTGCGGCTATTGCCTTCACTAGCCACCAGGAGAGGATTTGAGCTGAGAGCGCTGTCCCTTTAGTCTTGCTGTCTGAAGGAAGCGGTAGCTTTGACATAGCGTCGCAGCGCACTCACTGGACATATCAGGTTTCTGTCCCGCAGGTCCTCGCCTGGCGAAGGGCGAAGCGCACGATCAGCTGGTTGATGTGAAATGCCGAAACGATTTTGGGCAGGAACGATGGATTAGGCCGCAACGTGACTCCTGAGTTAGCCGGTCTCCACCTTAGACACTCTGTGCTGATGGAGAGAGCAACACGTCTTGCTGATGCCATCGCTAGCAGAAATGCCGTTTTAAAAGAAAGCCACTTAAGGCTGATCGTCTCGAGAGGCTCATAGGGCTGAACCGTGAGAGCTCTCAACACCAAGGGGAGATCCCAGGAGGGAGCTACCAGTCACCTCGCAGGTCTCAGCCGCCGGGCACCCTTCAGGAACCGGCTGGCAAGGTAATGGCTCTCTGCAGGCTTGTTATGTACCCAGACATGCCTGCTGGATATGGCAGCCGCATAGGTTTTCAGTGCTGGCTGCTTTCCCGTTATCAAGTAAGGACTGTAAAAAGTCCAATAGTACAGGGATTGGACAGTGTACAGGGTCCTCACCTTCCCTTAAGCACCATGTGCTAAATAGCTGCTACATACACCCATAGGCCCTCCTCATAGAGGGGGCTCTGGAGTTGAGTAGCGTCCGCTGGACGGGGGAGCCGCACTCCATTATCGAAGGGTCGGGCTCCTCAGCGGCCATACCCAGAGAATCATCATGTTTGGCCGAGGGTGCCAAACAGTGCCACTCTGTTGTGATAACAGATCCTCCCGAACTGGAATTTTTCCAGGGTGGATCGCAAACAAGGCCGAGGACCATGGGAAACCAGGGTTTCATTGGCCATCTAGGGGCTACCAGCAGGAGCTTGTGGTGACTCGTGCTGAGCCTGTCCAGAGTCGCATTGATCAGCAACTTGGGAGAAAATGCATATAGCAGGCCGTCCGGCTATTTGTGCCCTAATGCTTCTATCCCCAGGGGACTCGAATACTTGTTCAGGGAGAACCACTAGGGGCAATAAGTAGACCCTTGAGAGGCAAACAGGTCTGTTTGAGCACGACCAAAGCGCCGCCATATCTCCTCCACCACCTCGGGATGGAGTCGCCATTCACTGGGATGAATCCCCTGGCGAGATAGTACATCTGCTGTGCCATTCCCAATACCTGGTAGGTGAATGGCACGCAGGGAGATAAGTCTGGGAAGTGCCCATGTTAGCAGGCGCTGGGTCACTTCCAACGATCGGCGGGACTGATGATTTATGTGATATACTGCTGAGGCATTGTCCGACCTCACTATCACATGTTTGCCCCGTAGTACAGGCAAGAAATGTCTCAGTGCTAGAAATACTGCTTGGAGTTCGAGCACATTGATATTGTCCGACTGATGCAGTCGGAACCATAACCCCTGAGCTGGGAGGTGCTGGCGTTCAACCAGCGTTAAAGTGGCCTGGCTGTCAGGAGTCCGAGAGGTACAACTGCTGAGGCGGCCGTGATTAGGCCCATAAACCTCTGAAAAGTCCTCATTTCGAGAAACCGATTCACTCGGAACTGAGACACCGCATCGAGCACAGTGATTATGCGACGTGGTGTCAGTGATGCCTTCCTGCTTTTTGAATCGAGCAGCAGACCGATGCATTCGATTGACTGCTTCAGAATCAGCTGGCTCTTGCCGTAATTGACGTTGATCCCCAATTCGCGACATGCTCCAACATCTCGGCAGTGTGGTAAAGCGTCATACCGTACGATTGTGCGCATATCAGCCAATCGTCTAGGTATGGTCTGATTCTCAGCCCCCACAGCCTGAGCGTCGATAGAACCACGCCCCTGCAGCGAGTAAGTACACGTGGGGCTAGAGACAAAACGAACGGGAGGGCATTGAACTTGTATGCCCGACCTCGGAATGCCAATCGTGGGAACGATGATGCTCCACCCCGATAGGGGTGTGGAGGTATGCATCTTTCAAATCCACAGCTGAGAACCAATCTGCTGTTCATACGGTGTGTATAACGGTCAAACATCCGGAGCATCCGGAAAGTGTATCGTTTTAGATACATATTTAAGTCTCTCAGATCCAGTACCATTCTCTCGTGAGAGCCTTCCAATTCACCAACTGTGTCAGCGGCCTGGCGGCCAGATGGACCTACAGGGTTATGCCGCGAGTCCGGTGCCGGTACACGTGCGGACGGACGACGAAAAAGCTCCCCTGCCATACGTGGGTTGCCCGTCCCTTCTGACTATTGGTTGGGACCAGTGCACAGCAGAATGTTGAGGGAGGGGCATCTGTCGCTCCCTGTGTCTTAATGCCTCTACAGACCATTCCAGTGCCTGTCTGGCTGCTTCAGTGAAAAACCTAGCCGGGAACCACCGGCCAGTCTCTGATTGTTTTCTTTGTGGTGTCTGGTAGGGGCGACTGAGCCAACCACACTTGACGCCGACTCACCGTGAGCAGGGACATTACTTGGCCTAACTCACAGGTCATAAAAACAAACGCTTGCAGCGACGCATCGCTTAATGAGGTATCAACCTCTACATCAAGCATGGTCTGCGACTGCGCAAGCATTAGCTATGACAGCGAATTACCAATTTGCGCTGCTCTGGCAGGCGCTCTATAAGCCTTACAGAGTAGATTGTCTGTTGCTCTGTATTGTGGCCTAGGGCAATGGGCGTCTGCCAGACCGCCTCTTCTGGGAACACTACTAACGCCGCAATGGCAGGTTCCACACAGGGCATTCGGTCCAGCTCATGGACCGCCGCGTCTGACATGGATGCAAAAGTCCTACAATCTCTGGCCGTCCGATACATACCAGGGTGTGGCCAGCCTTTATTTAGCTCCGCCAGAACGCTCCCCCCTTTATGGGAAGAATTACGTCACTACGCGGGGGTCATGTACCATGACAAATTCTGGTATAAGAGTCTCGATGCATCTGGCCTCAGAAGGCCATCTATATTGATATGGTTTAAGGAACGAAATAGAACTATCATGTGATGGTTGATGTTTTCATGAATTTCTATTTGTGATCCGATGTTCTTTATATTGTAGCCTACAGTATATGTTTATCAGATCAAAAACGTCTACGACGTAA
Organism: Synaphobranchus kaupii; assembly: GCA_029718625.1. Classification (NCBI taxonomy): domain Eukaryota; kingdom Metazoa; phylum Chordata; class Actinopteri; order Anguilliformes; family Synaphobranchidae; genus Synaphobranchus; species Synaphobranchus kaupii. The sequence continues at coordinate 16,769,114 of CM056381.1, read as the reverse complement.
AAAAAGCCAAGTTACTCACGCATAGCCTACATAGCGCTGTCCATAAGTTCTTAATTCCAACTTGCAAAAACTAGGCCTGCCTTTAAAAGTCTTGATATCAAAATGTGGCCAAGTTACAACTAACAATATTGCCTATCGTAGCTCACACTAAATAAACTAGCTCTATTCCAAAGCAATGCTATCCAAACTTTCCTAAATTATTTAATGCAACTTGGCCCTGTGTTTCTTCATCTTTGCATCTGAAGAGATTGTGCCTCATGGAACAACATATGATTTCAATGAATGTTTTTAACAGTTGATGAATAATTACACTCCAGAAAGGATATGGTTGTACTTTGTTAGCAAGTTTACTTTAGAAAATGTACAGGTTTTAAAATGTTAACTGCTGCTACAGCATTCTTTACAATTCACAAACAGACACTTACTTGTATTGTATTAATAAAGTTCGACTGACTGACTTATCTGACTGTTTTGTTGACATTCCCTTTAGCACAGCTCCATCTAGTGGATGCATAACGCAACCCCAGTCAAACGTTTGACTGCAGTAGCTTCTATTCTATGCGCCTTATAATCCGGTGCGCCCTATATATGAAAACAGTTCTAAAATAGGCCATTCATTGAAGGTGCGCCTTATAATCCGGTGCACCTTATAGTGCGGAAAATACGGTATATGAAGAAACATCATGTACAATAGAGAAAGGGCTGATGAATAAATAAATGCAGATAAAAATGATGATGATATTTGCAAACAGAATTTTGTGAACACAAGAATATCTATGCTCTGTAGGACCAAACAGGTTTTGATAGAAATCCAAATAAATAAATCAATAAATACATAATAATAATAATAATAATAATAATAATAATAATAATAATAATAATAAATTTTATTCATTCTGTGCTTTTCATAGACCCAAAGCAGTGGATGCAGACAATTGTTCAAACATCCCCTATAGTGTAGTAATATTTCTCTTTAATTTCTAAGCGTAACACATCTGAATCAGAGTATTTCCACTATAAATTATTTTCATTTTGCAGTTTGATGTGGCACATACAGTTTCATTGACCACATTCTCTTGAGATGGTAAGATGAAGAAACACAGGGCCATGTTGCATTAAATAATTTAGGAAAGTTTGGATAGCATTGCTTTGGAATAGAGCTAGTTTATTTAGTGTGAGCTACGATAGGCAATATTGTTAGTTGTAACTTGGCCACATTTTGATATCAAGACTTTTAAAGGCAGGCCTAGTTTTTGCAAGGAATTAAGAAGTGATGGACAGCGCTATGTAGGCTATGCGTGAGTAACTTGGCTTTTTTTTACGTCGTAGACGTTTTTGATCTGATATCACTTATTTTTTATAGCTAACTAATGATGAATAATGCATGAAGATAAACACGGCGAGAGACATGCATTCCAAATAAATGTATGCAGACATTCGCTAACCATAACGCCCTCTATTGACAAGAATTGACAGTTATCCTATTACAGACAGCACACAATTACATTAAAAGAGTTTGTAGATGAGCAGTATTTAATGTGTAATGAAATACAATGAACAGCACCACCTGAGCTATGGATCATGAAGAAGCATGTAAATTAATGAACCAAGTCTACATGGAGATATACATGCACAATGGGCTAGACACAAACACATTCTAGCTGAAAGACATACAGCCTAAATAGCTAGTACAGCCTAAATAGTTTGCATCAGTAAAATATGGAAATACAGTTTTAAAATAGGGCTATTAGTATTCTATGAAATACATTTAACGTTAGGCTATTCAACACTGGATTGCCGGATGCGTAACTCCAAGCTTCCATGTGTGGGCTACGAGCTAGCGAGCGAGCTAGTGAGTTTCTAAACAGCAGAGTTTTTTTTCCAGTAGTGTAGAACATTACCTGCGGGAAATGTTTTGGTACCGGACAGCTAGGTTTAGTTTTGTTTTCTGTAGTGCAATGAATGTAGGCTATAATGCATGTTGATTCGCTTCGTAATAGCCTAGCTTGTTTCTGCTTCTTGACGAGAAGCAGGAAGTAACGTTGGCGAACAAGCTTAATTGGACAATGCATATTTCCCAGGAATCTTAGCCAGAAAGAAAACAGTAGATACTACTAAGAAAGTACACACCAGAGATTATTCTTCTTATTATTATTATTATTATTATTATAATTAAAAGTGTTTGCAGTAAGCTACATTATCAGCAGAGTAGCATAGACTAGAGCCACATTCGGAGGCTATCTATTTATTTATAAGTGACTAACCATGAATCAGATATGTTTGGGGAATTGGCGGTTTATAAATCCGATCGCTTAAATATTGTAAACCTCTTTTGCCTTTGCAATAAAATATGTTAATGTGTCAATGTGAAAATAATAACAGTCTAAGAAATGAAAAGTACTTAACAGTTGCACATTGTTTTTGTGGAAAATACACATGTGCCCTGCTGGGCTCGAACCCACTATCCACTGTGTGAGAGACTGCAGTTTTAACCACTAAGCCACAGTAGCTTCTTGGAAAGCATGAAGCCATTAGCTACATTAACATTAAAAAACATTAGTATGAAGCATTTTTATTGGACGATAAGCTTGATGAGCAGGTATACGGACCATAACCTCAAATAATAATTCTCCCCATTGGATAACATCGCGACGGAGGCAGGCAGTTTGGCAGGAAAATGGGAAGAAGAAGAAGAAGCGGAAGAGGAAGGAGAAAAACGGCAAAATAACCCAAGTTTGGGGCTTTTTGTGTGGATGTGTGAAGTTGTATCTGAATGCTGTGTGGTTACATTACATTACATTACATTCATTTAGCAGACGCTTTTATCCAAAGCGACGTACAGTAAGTGCATACAGAGACATCATCAAGATCACTACAGAACAGACAAGACAAAGCACATCCTTCCCATAATGTAGCAGCTATCCCTAGTAATTAACGTTGACTGTAGTTCACAGTAAGCTGTGGGTAAATCAGCAATACTACACTTCTATTCTAAATACTATTATAAACTATAATAAACAGACAGGAAAACACAGGGAAGTAAACACAGGGAACTGATATTCCTAGGTTAGGATATCAGTCAAGGTGGAGTCTGAAGAGGTGTGTCTTCAGGCCTCGACGGAATGCAGGCAGGGTTGGAGTAGAACGTAGGGGAATGGAAGTTCATTCCACCACTGAGGAGCTAAGGTGGAAAAACTCCGCAGTCGGGACGAGCGAGAGCCTTTGACATGGAGGGGGGGAAGTGCCAGTCGCCCTGCTGTAGAAGAGCTGTACATGAGGTCAGAACATACAGAAGTTAATGTTTTTAAGGGCTGAGAGTCTATGGTCATTGTGGTTACTTCTGTAGGAAACCCTGAAAAGTGCCAAACTCTCGGTGCTGTATAGGTATGGGGCATGCCCCACCAAGCCGTAACTTGGCGGATGGCATACCTGCCATCCCAACAGCCTTTTCGCGCATCTTTATCAAGGGAACCCTTAGCCTAATAATTTTAATAAGATTATGATGATACGATATGGACCTAGGTCACTCACAGCAACGTGGGCTTAGCCAACGCGATGCTGACAAAATAATGTTAGCTAGTTAACAGCCGAAGTTGCGACTGCATTAGGGAACTATGCTAGCTACAAAAACAATGCCAATAGCTTATGCTGCACTATTTGACATTGACTGACTGAGTGACCACCAGCAGTAGGTGACGGTCTCACTTTATGATAGCGTTACGATTATGTTATCTTCTCTTAGTATCATCGACATTAATTGAATTAATCATCATCATCGTCATCATGGCATGGCGCACACACACTACCTGTTTGCTCTCTCCCTGCGCGAGTCAGTTAATCATGAAGCTACCATGCTTACCACTTCAACTAGGCTACACTCTCCTCCAGCTCCTGCTCACTCTGTCCCTCGGCCCTGTCATGCTCACTCTGTCCCTCCTCGGCTCCCTGTCACACACCTGCTCCTCTGCCTGGCAGTGGCCATGGCCAGCCACCTCTCCTCCTTCAAGTTCCTGTTGCTGCACAATGTCGGGTACTGTAGATGTTGAAGCTACTGCAGCCCCTGCAGCAAACATGTCTGATATTTTTGCACATTTGGCGACATCCGCCTCTAGATTTATTTATTTTTGGCCCACAACTTCTCTGCACCTTCCGCGCTTTTGTTTATCCATGTCAACGCCCTTGGGATCTGACACGAGAAACAGAGGACAGAGGAGGAGGGGTGGGGCCTAGTAAGAGATGTTATTGGGCCAGCCCAGTGTCAGTATAGAAAATGAACCAATGGGCCGCTGTCCCTGCTTTATGGGCCGGTCGTTGGCCAAAAAAATAATTTTTTTATTTTTATTGAAAATTATACATTTAGAAACAGGTGCAATCAGAAATCAGATTCATTCAAATAAGCCTTAAAATAGGCTAGCCACATATTGCTTTAAAAAAAAAAAAATTGGTACAGAATACAGATATACTGTAAGTTTTGATGTTCGGATAGAATTATTATGGTTCATTATTTGTGCGGTTCCGAATAAAGTATTTGGCTTCGGGCACACCTCGACTACCTTTGTACCTTTCATCAAACCTTATCAAAGTGAGTCATAAGTCATATAAAACCGGACATTATCTTTCTTGTTTGCAAAACCATTGATGTTGATATAGCCCACAGAGCCACAGCAAATATAGGTAAGTTTATATATTTTTTTTATTTAACTTTTATTTAACCAGGAAGCCCCTTGAGATATAAAATCTAATTTTTCAAGGGAGACCTGGCCAATACATCAGCTTTACAGTGCATACAAAGACTTAAAATCAAAATGACACATATATACAATGCAAACGCAATAACCAGAAACATGTCTAATTGAAACAGTTGCATTTTTCAACAATAGTGCTTAGTACAAGAGTTTTGAAGTTATTCAGTGGGATTAAAGTTTCCAATTTCAGAAGATTTAATGATGCATGATAGAATAAGTCAAGCTTGTGCAATACAAAAGATGCTGCATTTATTTATGTATGTATATATATATATATATATATATATATATATATATATATATATATATATATATATATATATATATATATATATATATATATGTATAATATACACAGACACTATACACAGCATTTCACATTTGAAATTCACATTCCACTATTTTGTTTGTAAGTACACAATAAACATTTTACATTTAGCCATTTAGCAAATACTCTTATTCACAGTGACTACAAGTGCAAATGAATGCATTTTATTTTTCACCTGATGAAAGACATGGTCAAAAGTAAAAAAGGTAAAAAAAAATTAAAAAAACACATAAATAAACAACACAGTTTAGATTGTAACGTAAAATGACAGGTATAATTCATTAGCTTGCAACAGGACTGCTGAGAACTGGAGCATTTGTTATTTTGAGGATTTTGACGGTGCCTTTACCATTGCTGAGGCTTAACATATTTGTTTGTGTTAGTACGACATGGATCTACAGAAGCTAATACTGGATCAAAATGTTAATGTTTTACTGGCAGCAATATTAAGGGTTCTTATTCGATAAATGTGTCCAAGAACAGTTTTCCTCAGTTAGCCTATTGGAATAATAAAATCATATTGAGTTAGGCTGGACCAATTGAGTAGTGGGTGTCTGCTTTCCCACTCGTATAATACTTGTGGTTAAACGGCTAAAGGCGACACCCTTAACACTACAATACTCAGTGGCGGCTCCTGAGCTGAAAATTGGGGTAGCGGAAAACTTCCCTTTAAACTGATTATTGGTCTTAATAATTTTTCAATCCGTTTCCTTGATTAACAATAGGCTACATCAGCGTTTAATTCACCAATTACTCAATGCCATCAAATGTAGCAGGTGTTGTGCCGAATTCAGACTCCCTGCCGAAATCAGACTCCCCTCGCGTGCACGCGCGTTCACTCTGCATTAGCCTACGTTCTTTGCGACTTCTTCATTCTCCTTTCGCGATTTCCGACCAGTATCTTCGTTCTGTCCGCGGATAGATGGACCATTCTGTGTCACTGTCTGTCCCTACGTATAGTTATTCTTTTTCTAATTTTAAATGTTCGATTTCCGTGGCTTTCTGACGTAAATTAACAAGCATACTTTTAAAGAATCAATTGCCGACGTTAAAAGCAGATAAAATGCATGTAAAGTATACTTTTCTAAAACGTCGTTAATGTTCATCCGTGTCTTCTTAGATAGTGTTTCATTTGGCACAGATAGGCTATATTGAATTTATTTTTCACTGAGGTAGTAGGCTATAACATAGGGGATTTTGCCCCATGTCCATAAATCTTTTTTCTAATATGGCTATGTTCGGATATTTGCAGATATCGACAATACGTAAATATTGTAAGGATATATTTACATATTTAAAATCTACCAAAATGACCCTGTTTACACATCTGGGACTGTATTGTTTACCCAAAGGGAGTCAGTTGGAGGCAGGGCTGCCAGAATCTGACTCCCCCTCCTTATCTCAGGATTGCAGTGTTTCACAAACACCAGAATCACTCTAGTAACACATCTGGACATCTACTATACACCGTTAAAAGCAATTATTAATATCTGCGACAGGGGGTAAGTTAGAGGGGGGGAGTCAGATTCCGGCAAGGCCTCAGCGCGGCTGCCGGAATCTGACCCCCCCCCCCCCCCCCTTATCTCAGGATTGCAGTGTTTCACAAACACCAGAATCATTCTAGTGACACATCTGGACATCTACTATACACCCTTAAAAGCAATTGTTTATATCTGCGACAGGGGGTCAGTTAGAGGGGGGGAGTCAGATTCCGGCAAGGCTTAAGTCCGGCTGCCGGAATCTGATCCCCCCCCCTTATCTCAGGATTGCAGTGTTTCACAAACACCAGAATCACTCTAGTGACACATCTGGACATCTACTATACACCCTTAAAAGCAATTGTTAATATCTGCGACAGGGGGGTCAGTTAGAGGGGGGGAGTCAGATTCCGGCAAGGCCTCAGCGCGGCTGCCGGAATCTGACCCCCCCCCCTTATCTCAGGATTGCAGTGTTTCACAAACACCAGAATCACTCTAGTGACACATCTAGACATCTACTATACACCGTTAAAAGCAATTATTAATATCTGCAACAGGGGGTCAGTTAGAGGTGGGGAGTCAGATTCCGGCAAGGCTTAAGTCCAGCTGCCGGAATCTGATCCCCCCCCCCCTTATCTCAGGATTGCAGTGTTTCACAAACACCAGAATCACTCTAGTGACACATCTGGACATCTACTATACACCCTTAAAAGCAATTGTTTATATCTGCGACAGGGGGTCAGTTAGAGGGGGGGAGTCAGATTCCGGCAAGGCTTAAGTCCGGCTGCCGGAATCTGATCCCCCCCCCTTATCTCAGGATTGCAGTGTTTCACAAACACCAGAATCACTCTAGTGACACATCTAGACATCTACTATACACCGTTAAAAGCAATTATTAATATCTGCAACAGGGGGTCAGTTAGAGGTGGGGAGTCAGATTCCGGCAAGGCTTAAGTCCAGCTGCCGGAATCTGATCCCCCCCCCTTATCTCAGGATTGCAGTGTTTCACAAACACCAGAATCACTCTAGTGACACATCTGGACATCTACTATACACCCTTAAAAGCAATTGTTAATATCTGCGACAGGGGGTCAGTTAGAGGGGGGGAGTCAGATTCCGGCAAGGCCTCAGCGCGGCTGCCGGAATCTGACCCCCCCCCCCCCCCTTATCTCAGGATTGCAGTGTTTCACAAACACCAGAATCACTCTAGTGACACATCTGGACATATACTATACACCGTTAAAAGCAATTGTTAATATCTGCGACAGGGGGTCAGTTAGAGGGGGGGAGTCAGATTCCGGCAAGGCCTCAGCGCGGCTGCCGGAATCTGACCCCCCCCCCCCTTATCTCAGGATTGCAGTGTTTCACAAACACCAGAATCATTCTAGTGACACATCTGGACATCTACTATACACCCTCAAAAGCAATTGTTAATATCTGCGACAGGGGGTCAGTTAGAGGGGGGGAGTCAGATTCCGGCAAGGCCTCAGCGTGGCTGCCAGAATCTGACTGCCCCTCCTTATCTCTAGATTGCAGTTTTTGACAAACACCAAACCTGTTGTGGTGACACACATTTGCCTCACCTGTGCAGCCTCCCAAGCATTTGTTAATTTCTGCAACAACCCATGACTTCTTCATAGTGCGTAACAGCAGCGTGATGAATCGTCTGTATACACACAACATCAGGCGACAGGGGTTATCCTCTCAAGACATGGCTCCTCACCCCACTGATCAACCTACAGACAGGAGGAGACTCGTTTCAATGTGGCCCATGGCCGTGTAAGTTTTGTTGTGGAATGCACAATAGGCATGCTGAAAGGCAGATGACTATGTCTGGATGCAACTGGAGGGAGGCTCATGTAGTTCATTTTATTTATTTGGATACACACTCAACCAGATAAATTAAATTTGAAGCTCTTGCAACTCCAAAACCACCTTGCCAACTAATTGGTTTAAATCTGTGATTTCAGGATGCTGTCGGTCAGGACCTCGCCAGGGGTGTAGGAGTAGGAGTGAGACTCTCCTGTGCAGCGCCTACATCCCCTGCGCCATGGGAACGGAGGGGCACCTATCGGGACGCAATCTTGCGCCTCAGGGCGGTTTCTTGCTCCGTCTCAGCTTCTCTTTAAATAAAAAGTCAAGATTACAATGCTGTCTGGTCTCATAACTTTAAATGTATACATCAGGTAGGCCTAGCATTTCAATGTGTCTGATCACCCACATGCTGAATTGACAAGCATGTGGTCGGTGTCGCCATGTGGCCCAATGCCGCTGATGGCACTCTGAGTGTCACCTATCTTTTCCTCCTCGGGAGACAGTAGGGGCCCAGCACGTCCCACACCGGTGGCCTTTATGCTTGTTTAATGCGCAGCTATGCATTCCTTTGCATGACACTTTAGGTCACCCCACTTCTTCTTCGTCGCTGATTTCCCACCTCATTGACTGCTGCAGCCAGAAATTGCCAGGACACGTAATTCACTTTGCTGGTAATCCCACTTGAAAATCTACCAAACAATATGGTTGATCTCATTTTGATTTCAGCCAGGAGCGTCGCAACCTCGGGACCCGTGAAATTTGTGTTCTTTGTTTTCATATCGGCTTCTTCTAACATTTTTGTCTAACATTCTTTCTTTTTTTCTTCCATTTTGGTTGATATCAGGCCTTATTCCCACCTAGGCTATTTATAGGGAAATTAGGACTATTGGAAGCATTCTAAGGGAGGAGCATTGACCTTATTCAGATGCAATTTAAGGATAATTTGTGATTTATAATTATTATGAATCGCACATACACGCATTTTGAGAAATGGTCTTATATCAAATTTAGGATGAAATCTAAGCAACCTTTTATAAATGAGGACCCTAGACCTCCATTGTTCACCCTCAAAAGCATTTCTTCATAATTGTCAGTTCCAGGGGGAGTCAGATTCAGGAAAGGCCTCAGTCTGGCTGCCAAAAATTCACTCCTAAAACCTTTCTCTAGATTGTAGTGTTTAACACACAAAAAATAACTTCTGGACCCTTTCTGGTGTGCATAGTTTTTATTTTCTCCCAAGAACAGAAATAATATGGGCCTCATCAACAAATGTATCAATTGTATAAAAAAGTGCAATTACAGTTGGTACAATATGTACGTGCGATTCATATAAATAATTATAAATCACAAATTATCCTTAAATTGCATCTGAATAAGGTCAATGCTCCTCCCTTAGAATGCTTCCAATAGTCCTAATTTCCCTATAAATAGCCTAGGTGGGAATAAGGCCTGATATCAACCAAAATGGAAGAAAAAAAGAAAGAATGTTAGACAAAAATGTTAGAAGAAGCCGATATGAAAACAAAGAACACAAATTTCACGGGTCCCGAGGTTGCGACGCTCCGGGCTGAAATCAAAATGAGATCAACCATATTGTTTGGTAGATTTTCAAGTGGGATTACCAGCAAAGTGAATTACGTGTCCTGGCAATTTCTGGCTGCAGCAGTCAATGAGGTGGGAAATCAGCGACGAAGAAGAAGTGGGGTGACCTAAAGTGTCATGCAAAGGAATGCATAGCTGCGCATTAAACAAGCATAAAGGCCACAGGTGTGGGACGTGCTGGGCCTCTACTGTCTCCCGAGGAGGAAAAGATAGGTGACACTCAGAGTGCCATCAGCGGCATTGGGCCACATGGCGACACCGACCACATGCTTGTCAATTCAGCATGTGGGTGATCAGACACATTGAAATGCTAGGCCTACCTGATGTATACATTTAAAGTTATGAGACCAGACAGCATTGTAATCTTGACTTTTTATTTAAAGAGAAGCTGAGAGGGAGCAAGAAACCGCCCTGAGGCGCAATATTGCGTCCCGATAGGTGCCCCTCCGTTCCCATGGCGCAGGGGATGTAGGCGCTGCACAGGAGAGTCTCACTCCTACTCCTACACCCCTGGCGAGGTCCTGACCGACAGCATCCTGAAATCACAGATTTAAACCAATTAGTTGGCGAGGTGGTTTTGGAGTTGCAAGAGCTTCAAATTTAATTTATCTGGTTGAGTGTGTATCCAAATAAATAAAATGAACTACATGAGCCTCCCTCCAGTTGCATCCAGACATAGTCATCTGCCTTTCAGCATGCCTATTGTGCATTCCACAACAAAACTTACACGGCCATGGGCCACATTGAAGCGAGTCTCCTCCTGTCTGTAGGTTGATCAGTGGGGTGAGGAGCCATGTCTTGAGAGGATAACCCCTGTCGCCTGATGTTGTGCGTATACAGACGATTCATCACGCTGCTGTTACGCACTATGAAGAAGTCATGGGTTGTTGCAGAAATTAACAAATGCTTGGGAGGCTGCACAGGTGAGGCAAATGTGTGTCACCACAACAGGTTTGGTGTTTGTCAAAAACTGCAATCTAGAGATAAGGAGGGGGAGTCAGATTCTGGCAGCCACGCTGAGGCCTTGCCGGAATCTGACTCCCCCCCTCTAACTGACCCCCTGTCACAGATATTAACAATTGCTTTTAAGGGTGTATAGTAGAGGTGCAGATGTGTCAATAGAGTGATTCTGGTGTTTGTGAAACACTGCAATCCTGAGATAAGGGGGGGGGGGGCAGATTCCGGCAGCCGGACTTAAGCCTTGCCGGAATCTGACTCCCCCCCTCTAACTGACCCCCTGTCGCAGATATTAACAATGGCTTTTAAGGGTGTATAGTAGATGTCCAGATGTGTCACTAGAGTGATTCTGGTGTTTGTGAAACACTGCAATCCTGAGATAAGGGGGGGGATCAGATTCCGGCAGCCGGACTTAAGCCTTGTCGGAATCTGACTCCCCCACTGTAACTGACCCCCTGTTGCAGATATAAGAAAATGCTTTGGAGGCTGCACAGGTGACGCCTATGTGTGTCACCACAGAAGGTTTGGTGTCTGTCAAACATTGCAATGTAGAGATAAGGAGGGGGAGTCAGATTCTGGCAGCCCTGCCTCCAACTGACTCCCTGCGGGTAAACAATACAGTCCCAGATGTGTAAACAGGGTCATTTTGGTAGATTTTAAATATGTAAATATATACTTACAATATTTACGTATTGTCGATATCTGCAAATATCCGAACATAGCCATATTAGAAAAAAGATTTATGGACATGGGGTAAAATCCCCTATGTTATAGCCTACCACCTCAGTGGAAAATAAATTCAATATAGCCTATCTGTGCCAAATGAAACACTATCTAAGAAGACACGGATGAACATTAACGACGTTTTAGAAAAGTATACTTTACATGCATTTTATCTGCTTTTAACGTCGGCAATTGATTCTTTAAAAGTATGCTTGTTAATTTACGTCAAAAAGCCACGGAAATCGAAGATTTAAAATTAGAAAAAGAATAACTATACGTAGCGACAGACAGTGACACAGAATGGTCCATCTATCCGCCGACAGAACGAAGATACTGGTCGGAAATCGCGAAAGGAGAATGAAGAAGTCGCAAAGTACGTAATGCAGAGTGAACGCGCGTGCACGCGAGGGGAGTCTGATTTCTGCAGGGAGTCTGAATTCGGCACAACACCTGTTCTCCTCAATTAGGCTATTAGGCAAGTAATAAAATTATTTTAAATTAAACGATCTTAAAGCTCAGCTTTTGTTAGATTATTTTTTTATTTAGCACAACCTGCAATAAAAAAATAATCTAACAAAAGCTGAGCTTTAAGATCGTTTAATTTCCATTAATATTTTCGGAAGTAAGAGTGCGGAGAACGAAGAGCACATGTATCCACAATTATAATGTTGATTAAAATGTGCACAATTTTGCGACGCAAGTTAAAATAATTTTATTACTTGCCTAATAGCCTAATTGAGGAGAACCGGCTACATTTGATGGCATTGAGTAATTGGTGAATTAAACGCTGATGTAGCCTATTGTTAATCAAGGAAACGGATTGAAAAATTATTAAGACCAATAATCAGTTTAAAGGGAAGTTTTCCGCTACCCCCAATTTTCAGCTCAGGAGCCGCCACTGATATACTTGTTATTTGTTTAAATGCACCCAAAACAAGCTTAATTTACTCATTGAGGTTGTCTGGGTCAAATTAATAGGCTTTTGCTTTCATAATGGTTTGTATCCAATCATTTTGTGATTAACAGGGCTAGGCATATCCATATCTGTTAAAAATGTATAGGTCCACAATAATTGCAATGTTAACAATTGAGATAAAATGTGATTACATTGATTCTTCATGAATCAACTTTTTTCTCATGAAAAATTGTTTTTTATTTGAACATGGTTCACAGAAATCGATTAACCAGGACTTTCTTGCTGTAGCCTAATGTAACTAGTCCTTGGTAAATTATGTACCTGCTTTACCATGGCAGCAGGAAGCAAACAAAGGCTCAGATTGGCAGAATGGAGTTATTTTGGATTGCTAAAAATGCAGATGGATTTGTTGACAAGAAATCTATGTACAGTATATAAAATATTTTTTTAAATGACATCCAATCCAAGTCACTATTTCTTTCTTCAGAACCAGTGTTCATGTGCGCATTGTTTTCACTTTAATTTTTGAGTTAGAAAATTCAAATTAGTTTATCAACATATTGTATTCAATAACATAATTGTAGTGTACTGTTATTTAATATAAATTAGGTCACAGCCAGATATTATAACTAAAGGATTTATAGGAGCTTCCTTCCATAGAACTGGACACCTCACACCTAAGTGTTTATGCTTAAAACAGTGCTTATTTTGGTCACAAATAGATTGCTTTTATATGGTAGTACGTTAATACTAATTATCATAACTGTATCTTGTTTAATGATATTGCGCATTTGAATGTATTTTTATAGAATACACTTCTGCAGTTATGCAAATTTAAGAGAAGGTCCGTGAAACATTACCAAAATGTACTGATTCTTTTTCCGTGTGGTTTCGTTGGCGCAAAGGCTTTTTTTACAAAAAAAGAAAGAAATTTTCAATTCCCAATTTGAACCACAAAGATGAAATTGAGACACTTGTTTTAAATTAAAATTATTCTCCTTTTAAACAAATGATTTACTAAGGCAATCCGCACCTTGACAGATTGTGTAACAATCAGCATTTCTTCCTGGTTCAGTGGATCTAAACGGAAAAATAAATATTTCACTGGGAGGTCCACCAGTACATATGTGGTTTTACAGTTACAAAGTTCCGCATTCTTAAAGTTGAAAATAGAGCTATGTATGTGGTTGAGGATTCTGCTGAACCCACAGGACCCGACAGAGTTTCTTTATCTTTATAGACAAATGTATATAGTGCTAAAGGTGGGAACCAGTTGTCAGACAACAAAGCTGCAGGATTTAAATTAATAAACTACATACAACAGCTGTTTTATTCAAGATTCTAGTCTTTACTAAAGTCATTCTTTCTTAATGTACTGCAGCTGAACAAATAACATTTGCATAGCAACCAACCAGCATGTTGAAACTAATACTGCACTACTGCACTTATTTAATTTATTACAGTAGCAGTTTGAAGCAGTCCCATTGCATGACATAGTAACTCGTACAAACAATCACAGTCCTTCTAATTGGCATTATTGTATCGTGTTGTTGGTTGTTACCACACAATCATAATTGTATTACGTACGCTAAAATAAAAAGTAGCCTAACTTTTTTTTAAACCAGCAAATCAGATTTCATTGGGAAACCACACTAACGAGTTCGCAGAGTAAATTCTGTCAGAGAACCTCTCGCTGTAGCCGACCATGGTCGGCTAGCAACCACGCGTCACATACTCAACCAATCACATGCACACACCTCTAATGGAGTCCCCTTTTAAAGCCAAGAATTCGTTCTCTCTGTAGCTACTGCTTGAATGCTGATGCACTGCTCTTTGTTGCTTACGGTTTGTGTTAAAATAAATTTGCTGTCACCCTCCACCACCCCAGCTTCCACCTGTCGTTTGGATCTGCTTTAGTATGGGGGGTTTCTGGTCATCTCTTGTTTCGCGGAGGGAGATGCCCGTGCTCCGGAGCAGTACTAAAACAGATCCATTCTCCGCCAAACAAAATAATCATGCAGAACATTCATTCATTAGACATGTCATTTAAATAGGTGATGTCCTGACAGAAATTAAATAAATATAACAAAAAAAAAAAATTGTTTGTTTCTGGTTGGTTGTCAGTTAAGGTCATGGGTAGGTAGGGAATTTATTTTATTTTATTTATTTCATTTTTTCCCATGGCGGCGATGGATAGGTAGGGATTTTTTCCCAGGACAACATAGATAGCCTACATGTACTCTACCAGCATGTTTGATATTCATATATCCATCTATTCCTATTAAGGTACCTGACATGAGATGTGGCATTTAGTTCTGTACCATTGGTATTGAAGACATCTAAAACAATATTTGATGTAATACCTTTAATAGTATTTGAAAACAGTTTGGAAATATGAACGTAACATAGTAGGGCTTTACCTAATGTAATGTAACGCTGACGTGAGCAACGCTGGTTGCGAATGCGAACAAGTTACTTCACAAAGCAAGTTAATCTGTATATTTAAAAAAACATTTTATCCAGCTAAATGTCTTAGATATGACAAGTTACATCTAACAGTAACAAACTCTGTATCTACAGTAGGGTATTTTTTTCAGATGTTCCCATCTCATGATGCAAATCTGAAATGCAATTTCCTTAGCCTGGGCTGTTTAATAGGCTGCGTGACCAAACATTTTTAAAAAGCAAGACGGAGAGAGATAGGTAAATTGAGTTGCGGTTTCATGCAATTTTCTTAAATAATCTAACTAATGACAAAAATAACCATAAAATTGGTGCCAATTTTATGGTATAAAGTTGAGAAGGAACTATTTATTTCCTTATAGAATCAATTGTTTTCAGAACTACCAACGAGAGGTTTTTGCATAACTACGGACAAAATAGAACTAGTAACGAGAAATAGAATTAGCAACGAGATGTTTTCTGTTCAAATAGAACTACCAACGAGCAGTTTTGCATGACAACGGCAAACTACATGCCAAAATGGCCTCGGAAGGATATTTAAATTTCAGCTGATAAAGTCGATAAAAATCAATAAATATAAATGTGACTATATATAATAATTGTTGGTAACCATGGTATAAGCGCAGAAACCGCTTCAGAAACTCTTTTTTTTTTCCCCAAGCTCATAAAATAAATATGGGTCGCACATAAATCGGCAGGGTCGGTCGGTAACCAGAAACAAACGATTATTTTTTTTAGGCCTTGCAGATTGCAAGCAGGGGGTGGGATTCTTGGATGAAATTCAAGTGGGTGGGGTTGAGACTAAGTCAGTATAGGCCTCATCAAATGTATCAAAGTTGCTGTATCACCACAGGCAGGTATTGGTATAATACACATGATATTCAAGTCCAGTCTTGTAACACAATATGAGTTAAATTTAAGCCTTTCCAAGTGTACATGTGGGAACCACAAGTTTTGACAAATGAAAACTCTCAGTTTTGGGTTCTTAAAACTGTGGATGTTGGAAATGAATACCAATAAACACTTCCTTGGTGTAGAGATCAGTAAGTCCCTTTATCTATCAAAAGATATCTCAACAAAGATAGCTGCCATAAAATGCCATGCAAAAAGTTCCACGTAAAAACAAACACACAAGTAAAAACAGTGGACTATGGTAAGATGTGTGGCGCAGTCCATAGGTAGTCTCTTGAGCCATATGCGATTACCCCACTTAGTGGGATTTTTAGCCCTTCACAAAGTGATCTAAATGTGAGGTAGTTCCTAAACCAGTCAATTAACTGCCCTAGCTGATATTGCTTTTTATCCCATGGTATGGGTGAATACTCGATTCTGATTGGTCAATGACTGGTCGTTATTCTGTATAACCGGTCAGTCATCCGGGTCACAAGTTAAATCACAGTTCTAAATTAATGCGCTGCCTGCCTGGCCAGCTAGTACTAGCTACGCAACCTGGGAATGGCAAACATGACCGGTCAATTCAGAGTCCAAGACGTTTTAGAAAATAAGTGGAATAAATAAAGTGAATTAATAAAGTAAACGAATGTAGCCTACCTACTTTATTTTCCTCAGTGACTAACGTTAGGCTACTGTAGCCTACGGCAGACGGCTACTTCGCCTCGTAGGTATGCTGCAAATAGTGGGCTAACTGGCTACGATAAACTTTTGTCATTGTTTTTAAGATAATGCAAATGCAATACGTGGCGAGGTAACTATATAGCTAGCCATAGTTACATTATCACGGAGTTAGCAAAGCGCATGGTGTTTATGTGCAATGTGTAGCCTAATCTTTTTTGACTGCGAGCCATAAATCCGTCTCTAAGGTAGAGGTTAACGTTGCCGTAGCAACAGCATACATCTGATTTATAAAAATCGGTAAACAACATTAATCTACAGATTTAAAAAAGTTTGTATTACAGATATCTTAGTTACAACTACTTCAATCTAGCAAAACATTTTTGTGGTTACAAGTGCAGTATTTATTCAGTTGGGAATACGAATTTATCATAGTAGGAATTTGCATGTAAATTGACGTCGGCAACACGCTGACTGCTTGTGAATGCAAGCTAGCCTACTTCACAAAGCATGTTAATCTGTAGCCTATAGGCTATATGTAGAAAACTTTTTATCCAGCGAAAATTCTTCGATAAGTTACATCTAACAAACTCCGTAGTATTTTTTAGATGGTCCCATAGGACATCATGATGCGAATCTGCTACACACTACGTGACCAAACCATTTTTAAAAAGCAAGACAGAGAGAGGGAGGTAATGTTGAATCTGATTGAGTTATGGTTTCATACAATTTTCTTAAATAATGTAATGACAAAAATAACCAAAATTGGTG